>JAOXOE010000874.1:33255288-33273525 GCA_028565055.1 Phoeniculus purpureus
AGAGGTGTACCCCATCTGCTGCCAGCAGACCTGGTTTCATATGGGGAGACCCCTGGTCGAAAAAGCCAAAATCCTGCAAAGATGAAATATGTATGAAGAAAAAACAAAGAGCAGAACGCAGTGGATCGGTGAGCTGCACACAGCATGACAGTGTCTTTAAAAAGGTGCAGAAGGAAATGTTATCAGTTAATTCAGCTCAGCAGGGAGCCCGGGATAAGATTAGTTTCTCTAAACTACAATACTAACCTTTAAACCAGATTCTAAGATTGCTTCCTATTATTTTATTAAAGTAAACCTAACTACAGTTGCAGGCTCCAGAGAGATGAGACAAAATCTAGCCATAAATAATTTCTTATAACCATTTGTCTTAGTTCCCTTAGGTCCCCTACTGCAGTCAGGTTTGCTATAGCAAAATAGTAAAACATAACCTTTCATTGCCTATTCAAAAGCAACATCAACAATTCACTGGCTCCTGAATAGTTTCCCCTCCCTGGAATTCAGAGAATTCATTTTGCTAATTTCACTGAGTAATGAAGCATGGTCTTACAGAGGAACCACTGTGATTCTTGATGAATTCTACCATGAGATGCTTTTACTAAACTTATTTTAGCATCTTGGATCCATAAATAGAATATCTTTATGGAATCTCCCAAGTCACGTATACACCTTCAGCACGTGTTGTCCCACATTTTAGGAGAAAATATCCCAGCAAATCTATTTTATTTTAGTTTTGTCTTATCCACACTGCTCTTTGAGTAGCGAGCTGTGCTTCTGTAACTCTTCAGCGTGGCAAATTGGCTGAACTGGCAAACTCAGCTCTTGGCACACAGTGTTGCTTCTTCCCCACTCAAGTCTGGACCAGATATATGCAGGTCACAGTTTGTGAAATAGAGTCACAACTTGTGAGAGCTTTGAAGTGGTTCCAATTACCCCATTTCCATCCTTGCATCAGATTGCTCCCCACAATATATCCCTCAGGATATATGTTCTTCAGGTTATTTAACTATACTGAAGGCTAAAAATAATGTAGGGTAAGATGTCATAAAACACTAACAATTTTTTTTCTAAATAATCAGTGATAATATGATAAGAGCTTATGAAAGAGAAATGTTTATGGATTATGTGCCTACATTGATGTACTAACCACATATCCCATTAGTTAAGTGCTTCACTTCATGTGCATACAGACTGCCAGAAGACACAGCATCAGATGTTATCATTGCAGTAACAGAAACACAAATTCCCTCCACAGTCTTGTCACATGAGAAAACAAATTTTTACTGGAAATGAGTTAATTCTTTACCAGGAGACTAACGATCACAAGGGTGTGATTCTAAAACTCGTGTGGTTTTGACCTAAAGGAAAATCAAAGAACAGCATTTGAAATATGGAATTTTAATTCCTGTTCAAGATTCTTTCTGTGCTTTGTAGAAGGATCTTTCCTGCTCCTCTTAGCACTGTGTCTGCAGACAAAACTTCCTGGTTCCATGTATGTGGCAAGGTGCAAGGAGACACCTCTTGGTCTCTGGGATGGTGATGACAGGTAAGGAATACCACCATCACACTGTCAGGAGAAGAGACTGCATGAAATGAGAGAAGATTATGCCTCATCAGGACTGTGCAGAGGCACAGCAGAAGAGGTCTGTACAGCTTGTTTTGTGAGAGATGGGGCTGAATACTGGTGTGGTAACATGCACGATTGTCTCCATCAGCTGTACCGTCACTGAACATGGTACAGAAATGTTGGTGGTGTTTGTAATTATGCCCTTACAAATCATGACATTCCAAATCTGTGCTGCTTGTGCAGCTACACTGGGAAATTAAAGATTATTTTAAGACACAAGCAGTTTCTATCATGGTACCTCTTGCTGCTGAGTGTGGTGGTTGACTCACCATTCCTAGCTGAGCTTAGAAGACGCTTAGATGTAGTGTTGAGGAGTCTGGTTTAAGGGTGATCTTGTAGAGTGGGGTTGATGGTTGGACTCAATAATCCCAAGGGTCTTTTCCAAGCTGAATGATTCTGTGATTCCGTTTTTATACATTAGGACATCTACTGTAGATAAAATAACATGCACTCTTACCATCCTCATCTGAATTACATGGAGGAATTAAAAATAAGCAGCAGTTCATTGTTTTGCATTGCTGGTTAAAACCCTCCCAAAAGCCTTGCAAGGTCCCTTTCACCTCTTCTTCAGAATCTCCTCTCCTTTCTGTGGTTTTGAAAACTCAAGTGACTTTATGGGCTCAGTTTTAGGATTCATCCTTACATAGGCACTTGCTGTAACTTTCTGTTTTGTTGGTTGGGATTTTTTCAAGGAACAGTGGATGATTTCATACTTTTAGCTCTGAAGAAGACTGTAGGCTAGCAAATAGGATATGCACGCATGGGGGCAAAAATCTAATGAACAATCAAGCGCTAGACATTTAAGACTCAACCATTGACAGCTAAGACAAAGACATGGACAAAAAAGTAAAGAAGGATCTGAAGATTTCCCTGTCAGAGTATTGTGATCATCACCATCTCTTCCAGTGACAGTACATGGAATGTCCTCACATATGACTTTGAATTACAGGATCACAAAATCACAGAACAGTAGGGATTGCAAGGGACCTTGAAAGATCATCCAGTCCAATTCCCCTGCCACAGCAGGATCACTTAGATCCAGTTGTACAGGAACATGGCCAGGTGGGTTTTAAACACCTCCAGAGAAGGAGACTCCACAAACTCCCTTTGAAATAGTAGCACCTTATAACTTGTCACCATCTGTAGAGTTGAGCTAAATATTACTTCTACAAAACAGGTACAAGTCATTCCTAAAAATAATGAAACCCAAACTCCTGTAAGTTTTTTGAAAGTTCAAGCATGGAAAACTTGCCCACATTAGAGTGTCTGTAGAAAACCAATTTCCTAGGCCTATTTTTTTACCTCCAGGTCTGTCTCGGGTGCCTGTTACATTTATATATAATTCTGTTTGCAGATAGCATGTGCTGTTAAGGAAGAACATTAACCTATTTCAGACAATGAAAAGGAACAAGTCTTAATTTACACAGGAATACCCATAGGAAATTAGGAACTGGTCAAGCTTGTAGTTATGACCTTCCTTATTTTGACATCCAGCCATCATTTCCTTACATGGGTTCTGAAGTTCTGTTTTAGTACATTGCCACTATGACGACTTGTGCATTGTAGCTTTAAATTACCTTGTAGAGCTGAATTCTACTGAATGAAAATAAAAAATCAACCAAAGAAATGTTTTTTTGCCAGGTGCTTGCAAACTAATATGTTTCCCTGCAGGCTAGAAATAAAAAGCATCTTATTAAATCACATCATAAATGACCCATGTAGCCCAGTTTATTTTACATTACCTAGGTAAGGAGGCACTGAGCCAAATAAATCAAAGTGAACAAGGCAATAATTGTTCCTCCTTTTATATTGCCTAAAATATGGGAGTAATGAAGGAAACGTGATTAAAGTGAGAATACTTTATTAGTAATAGGCTTTTCTTTCATTGGGTTTTAGAGAAATCACATTCACTGCGGGTATGGAAGCCCTTTCCCCTGTGTTTTCAGGCTGACATTTCATATATCTGAAGAGCATAACACTGTTCATGTAGAATGAGATGAAGCACAAAACGTAGGTGGCTTTTTTTTTACAGATTTTATGAGGTGGATCTGTTTCGATTTTTTTTTTTGGCGAATTCTTGCTGTGAGAAATCATATGTTGAGGAAGAGGTCAAAACATCTCTTCAGCACTTATATTAAAAATTCTATGACTTTCTAGAGAGCAAAGACCACCGTAGATTGTTTCTTTCACGTGCCAGCTAGTTTTATTGAAATAAATGGAATTACTTAATGGAGGTTATATGGTGAAACAGTTTCTTAACTGAGTTGTGTACTATACCCATTAGTCTTCAGTAGGATTAAGATTTCACAGTGTAGCAAATTAGATTTAATCATTACATCTTAAGTAAATGAAATAGCAATATGGCATGGAGTAGAAAAATGGCCTTAATTATGATTAAAAATATAAAACAAAGAGAAATAGATCTTTATGATCAAGATTAATCATGAACTTGCCAGGTCTGAAACATGATTAAATTTTTAAAGGTGCATCTTAAAGAACTGGTTGCTTGAGACAATATTCCAACCTCCTTGAATAGGACTATTCTTAGTGGTTCAGATCAAGAGTCCTCTTAATGCATTGTCTTGTCTCCAAGGTCAGTCAGTGACAGACACATAAAAATATTAGGAATATACCAAGTGATGTGACTCCAGTTACCGTTTCTAACACAACTCATGCAACAGCCTTCCCTACCAACTATATTTTCCTTATACCTGGGGACTAACATGGCAGTTGTTTGGAGAAGCACTGCAGGTCATCCTGTCCAATCTCCCTGCCACAACAGGATCACCTAGATCCAGTTGCACAAGAACACGTCCAGGTGGGTTTTAAACATCTCCAGAGAAGTAGACTCCACAACCTCTCTGGGCATCTGCTTCCAGTGCTCTGTCATCCTCACTGTGAAGAATTTCCTTCTCATATTTATGTGGAACCTCATAGATACTTCAAGCATCTCAAATTCACCGTTACTCAGAGCACATACCTTCTCAGAGTAGTGTTTTCTGATCCTAAACTACCCCTATAGATTATAAATTAATTTCTGGAGACAGCTCATGGAAGTGACCCAAGAGTCAAATACTTGGGAGAAGAACAGAGGAAAAGAGAGTTCGACCATCTCTCACCAGCTGTTTAGAGACATGATTAACCCACTTGTGCATCTGTGCTAACTCTAACCTGCCAAGCAGCCTGTGAAATACATCGATTATTTTGATCTTCCATACAGTATCTTTCTGGATAAATTTTCTTGGTTTTTTTAGGAGGAAAAGAACCAGCTCGTCAGTACCAAGAATGTTAATACTTTGTCAGGGATTTTATGACAAGTGGTCCTCCTGTGGCAGGGGGATTGCACTGGATGATCTTTCAAGGTCCCTTCTGATCCCTAATGATTTATGATTCTATGAATACAAAGAGAACCAATATCGTACCCTATCACTACATTCTTGTGATGAGGTGCAATAGCCATGAAGCCAAAAATTGACTGAATGACCAAGGGGTGGTACCATTGCTACAGAACCATCTGGTGGAGTAGGCATGATTCTCTTATCCATAGTGTGCCTGCATTCACCCCTGAACATCTCACTCTCATTGAAATTAGCAATTATTTTGGATACAGGCCAGCAGGAGAATAGCAAAGGATGTTTGGAACGGTTTCAGAAGATCAGATTTCACCAAAATAGCTCTGCGCAGAATGAGACAATCCTGGGCTGTTCTAACAGCCTCTGGGTGTAGGTCAGTGAGGATAACACTCAGCAGTTGCCATGAGTCATTTCTGACAGGATTCAGGACTGGAGCAAGAAGCCTGTGCAGGAAGCCAAGATATAATCTAAAGGGTGTTTAATCCTTGTGCTCTTGGCAGAGGAGCAGTACCTGTGAGCCCCTGGTGGCTTCCATCCTCAACTGAACTCTGAATGGATTTTGTTTATTGCTGTCGATGACGGCAGGAGAGTAACTTCTGCCTTTGTATGCCGTTTATTGTCTTAAATTGATGGTTTTCAAGGTGATTATTCTGGCTTGCTCTGCTTATTTTGGTGGGTTAGGACTAGAGGTGATGTAGTACTACAGTAAAAATGATGTTATATTTAATTCAGCCATAATTGAAAGGGTTAGAGTATATCCAACAGCAGCATTAAACAGATTGTGCTAAATATGATCTATTATCTTAATCAAATACATTGTCTGAAGGGTAACCAAATATGGTCACAACTTTATTGTTGCTACACGGTCATTTACTAGAAACCAGTAAACTACGCACTGCTTGTTAAAACCTGAGTGACCTTTTCCTTTTCAAGGCTGAGCAGAGAGCTAAGTACATTAAATGAGTCATGTTTCCTTATCTGGCATGACAGATGTTTGATTTTGTTGACATTTGCAGGAATGCACAAACAATTACGACTTCAATTGTTTATTCATCAGAGAATGTGAAGTTACCTGATGGTGCATACATACTGGGTGGGGGGGGGCAGTACAATAAATCTTGCTGTTGCTGTAGGTCTCATGTAGGTTTATCAGCATTTAAAGAGATATAAGCAATGAGGGGTTTTTTTCTTCATGGAAAGGTCATTCCTTTCTGACAGGTGATGTTTTAGACAGTAGCAGTATCTCAGGGAAGCCTGAGACATTTAAAAAATTATTTCCAGACATTACAGGGAAATCAAGCATTCGTGCAAAACTACATGAAAAGGCATCTAATTTAGGTGCTCTTGAGTTTTATAAGCCTCACCAAATGAAGAAAGATTCTGCTCTTTTGGATGCTCTTTGAATGGATGGGTAGTATCTACTGGATGGTTTACTGGGAATTCTCTCCTTTTTCCTTGGCAGCAGTCCAGAACATCTAATTTTTTGGCAAACAGCTCAGCATGTATTTCAATTTTCTCCCGCTTATAATACTTATTGCAGCAACACGGCACTGTGAATGCAGTGCCTGCTGAGAAAATGAGGTATAGGAATGATCGCTGACCTTCGGACTTTTATACGAGACCACTTGAACTGAGCAAAGAAAGGAAATAAGAATTAGACAATATTTATTCAGATATTGTAGTGCTATGTAAGTAATCCTCCTGTGCAAAGAATGAAGTTTCAGGGAAATTAGGTTTTAAGTCTAAGCACTATGACACAGGGACAAATGTAACAGCAAAGTTTTACAAATCGTTTCAATTTCTTCATTTCTTCAACTCTAAGCATTTACAACACTTCTGCAAATTCTTGTTACCTGTACATCACCATAACCAGACACAAACACTGAAGAAAATCACTAACTATAAAAAGATGCCTCAAATACACCTGAACAAAATGATAACATATAAAGCTGATGCAATTTTCACAGAATTTTGACTTTTTTATCACTTCTACGAAGTTTTACAGTCTGTCTGAAAAGCAGAGGACTTTATTAACTAGCTAGACTCCAAATATATGCAGTCTGTATATATGCAGTCCAAATATATCCAAATGTCTTCTCCAAAGTCTAAGGAAAAAAAAAGTCTGAGTTGCTTAATTCTACATGGCTTCTTTGTGTGACATTAGCAGTATCATCCTTGGTTCCGACTATAATTGCATTATGGCACAGCAACACCACAGACGTTTGGGTCTTCTTGGGGTTTTTAATCACAGAACCATCATGGCTGGAAAGGACCTCCAGGACCATCAAGTCCAGCCCTCATCCCAATACCCCCGAACCCCCACACCACGGCCTCAAGTGCTCTAGCTGCTCAGTTTTTAAACACCTCCAGGGGTGGGGACTCTACCACCTCCCTGAACAGCCTGTTCCAGTGCCCCACCACTCTCTCGGGAAAAAACTTATTCCTAAGATCCAGTCTAAACCTACCCTGATGCAACTTGAGGCCATTTCTCTCTCATCCTGTCACTAGTCATTTGTGAGAAGAGACCAGCACCAACCTCACTTGTGAGAAGAGACCAGCACCAACCTCACTACAACTTCCTTTGAGGTAACTGTAGAGAGCAATAAGGTCTGCCCTCAGCCTCCTCTTCTATAGACTACACAACCACAGTTCCCTCAGCCACTCTTCATAAAGCATGGTTTCCAGCCCTCTCTCCAGCCTCACTGCCCTTCTCTGGACCGGCTCCCAGCCCATCAATGATCTTCTGATACTGTGGCACCCAAAACTGGACCCAGTGCTCAAGGTGCAGTCTCTCAAGTACAGAGTACAAAGGCACCACCACCTCCCTACTCTTGCTGGTTACATCATTCCTGATCCACACCAGGACGCTGTTGGCCTTATTGGCCACCTGGGCACCCTGCTGGCTCCTGTTCAGACGGTTGTCAACCAACACCCCCAGGTCCTTTTCTGCCAGGCAGCTCTCCAACCACTCTTCCCCCAGCCTGTAGCACTGCTGAGGGTTGTTGTGACCCAAGTGTATGACCTGGCACTTGGCTTTATTAAACCTCATTCCACTGGCTTCAGCCCATCACTCCAGCCTGTCCGAATCCCTCTGCAGTGCCTCTCTACCCTCAAGCAGATCAACACTCCTGCTTAATTTTGTGTCATCTGCAAATTTACTGAGGGTGCATTGGATCTCCACATCCAGGTAGTTAATAAAGATGTTAAACAACACCGAGCTCAAAACTGAGCCCTCAGGGATACCACTTGTGGCTGATAACCAACGGGATTTAACCTCATTAATGAAAACTCTCTGAACTCGGCCAACCAGCCAGTTTTAAACTCACTGCAGAGTTTACCTGTCTAAGCTGTGATCACTTCTTTGAAGCCCAAGATAAGAGCATTCCAACAGGTAGAAAATCTAGGAAGAAAGCCAGAAGACCTGTGTGGTTAAAAATGATGCTGATGGGCAAACTGAAGAGGAAGAAGAAAGTTGATAGGTCATGGAAGAAGGGGATCACTTGGGGTGATCATTAGGCTCTAGTAACAGAATGTAGGGATGCGATTAGAATAGCCAAGGCCTCCCTGGAAATAAACCTTGCAAGAGAGGTCAAGGGCAACAAAAAGAGCTTCCTCAAATACATTGCAGGTCAAACTAAACGACAACTAGAGGTAATGTAGGCCCCCTGCTGAATGAGGAGGGTGCTCTGAAGACAGAGGATACAGAGAAAGCAGAGACACTGAACACCTTCTTTGCCTCTGTCTGTACTTCTGGGGGCTGTCTTCATCAAGTCCCAGACTGCTGAGGCTCCAAAGGAAGTTGAGGCAAGAGAGGAGCCTGCCTTGGTTGATGAGGAGTGGGTTAGGGATAAGTTGAACAAACTGGATGTACATAAATCCAGGGGCCCTGGTGGGATGCACCCATGTGTGTTAAAAGAGACAGCAGAAGTCATTGCTAAGCCACTCTCCATCAATTTTTCCAAATCATGGGAATCAGGACAGGTACCTGGGGACTGGAGTATAGCAAATGTCACCCCGATCTTCAAAAAGGGTAACAAGGAGGACCCAGGTAACTACAGACCAGTCAGCCTCACCTCCATCCCCGGAAAGGTGATGGAACAATTTGTCCTAGAGGCTGTATCCAGGCATATCAACAACAGGAGGGTTATTAGGCTGAGGGAGCTGGGTCTCTTTGGCTTGGAGGAGACTGAGGGATGACTTCATTAATGTCAATAAATATGTGAGGGTGAGTGTCAGGATGATTGAGCCAGGCTCTTGGCAATGTTATCTAGTGATAGGACAAGGGGCAATGGGTGTAAACTGGAACATAGGAGGTTCCATATAAATATAAGAAGGAACTTCTTCCCAGTGAGGGTGACGGAGCACCTGAACAGGCTGCCCACAGTTCCTATGGGACTTGGTCTAGGTGATCCTGCTGTGGCATGCGGATTGGACTAGCTGATATTTTGAGGTCCCTTCCTATACCTGATTTCTGTGATTCTCTAGCAGAATGCTGTGGGAAATGGTGTCAAATGTCTGATTGAAGTCAAGGTAGATAGCATCCTGCCCATCGACCTGCTTACTGTGCTAGTATAAATTCATTGATGGTCATTCAGATGGAGTGTGAGGTGGTGAGGAGAAATACTCTGTCAAATTTCAATCCAAATTTTTCTCTGGGTTTTTGTTTTCCTCACCTGGCAGATGGACAAACACCCTTTGCTGAGCAGCTTTTCTTAAATGTGATTTGTTGCAGGGGTAAGACCTTTTAACCTTGACTTAGAATCTCTCCTCCAGCAGTGCCCTGCAGTATTTCATCCTTACTGAGTTGGTTCGAGCTCTTGCACATTTTTTTCTGTCTTTTGTCAATAGACTTACCTTGAATTGTCTTCTATTTCTGTTTGGTCACTAATTTTTCAAAGGTCATTGATTTCTAAGGGAGATCAAAAGTTTCATTTAGTAATCTTACCTGAAAATTGCTAGGGAGGTTACAGAAATGAATGTTTTCGGTCCCTGATGACATATTGTATTTTCCCTCTCCTATAATTTCAGGACAACTTCACAGAGTATCTATCTGACAGCAATGCCGTTTTCAAACGCTGAACCTGTGGTTATTTTCGCTCCTGCATGACCTGATTTAGTGGGTGCTCACATGGCTACTGGAAGGGTATCTAAATTTAGCTGCAGAAAGCAGCAGTGTGTGGTCACCTCCCACCCAGGGGAGCTTTTGTGCAGAATATGAGAGACCTAAGTTCAGCTAAAAGTGATCTCCAGAGGCTTCCAAGGCTTTAATCCACACGTTTTCAGGTACACTGTTCAGGGTGTGCTCAGCACTGTGTGCAGGAGCTATTCCTCTTTTCAAGGATTATTTAAATATGTGCTACATAAGAGGAACGGTTAGTGCATTTTATGAGTAAAGAAAAGATTTGAACTTGTGTTCTAATAAATAGAAATATTAACTCTATACGACTATTTAAATACTTACTGGAACAGGTGCTCAAAGTGAAGTCTTCTCTCATGTAAAATTAGTTTGATTATCAATTTATGCACTTTCACAGAATCACAGAATATTAAGGATTGGAAGAGGCCTCCAAAGATCATCCAGTCCAATCCCCTGCCACAGCTGTATCTCCTAGATTAAGTTGCATAAGAATATGTCCAGGTGGGTTTTGAACATCTCTAGAGAAGGAGACTCCATAACCCCCTAGGGCGGCCCCTTCCAGTGCTCTGTTACCCTCGCTGTGAAGAAGTTCCTTCTCATATTGATGTGCAATCTCCTCTGTTCCAGCTTACATCCATTGCCCCTTGTCCTATCACTAGATGACATTGAGAAGAGCCTGGCTCCATCCTCCAGACATCTGCGTTTCACATATTTACCAACATTAATGAGGTCATCCCTCAGTTTCCTTTTCTTGAAACTAAAGGTGCCAAGCTCCTTCAGACTTTTGTCATCAGTGAAATGTTCCACTCCCTTCATCATCTTCATGGCTCTGCACTGGACTCTCTCCAGCAGTTCTGTGTCTTTTTTGAACTGAGGGACCCAGAACTGGACACAATATTCCAGATGTGGTCTCACCAGGGCAGAGTAGAGGGGAAGAACCTCTCTCGAACTGCTAACCTACCTCATTCTGATCCACCCCAGGATGCCATTGGCCTTCTTGGCCACAAGGGCACATAAAAACTTTAGGACATGGCCCTTATATTGGGCATGATTCCTCCGTTAAGTGAGACATCTAATTGTCTAGAATGAGTCTGAATCTGAGAGTCTGATTTAGGGGAAGTTTAACTTGAAAGCAATATGAAGCTGAGAATTAATAAAATTTAAGTAAGTTTGAAGTTGCAGCTCCATTTGGTTAATTATCCTGTAGACATCAGGTGGCCATGGTCTCTTTTCCCATTATATACTGGGCAGAAGGGCTGAACTGAGTGTAGTGAATTAGATGAGGCAGTATTGGAATCCTTTTGCCAAAAAAAACCCCCAAAAAACCCACTTCCCTTGTGCTCCACTTCAGAGTATGAAAAGGAAGACTTGACTTAGGGACTTCCAGCCTTCCCCTTGCCCTCTCCAAATAAAAATCCTCAGTGCCCCCACACCCAGCTTCATAAATTTAGCACTATAATGTTCCCAACTGGCCTATAAAGAGGCATTTACGGCTCCTGACAGTGTGTTGAGATAACAGTGAGTTAACAGCTTAACCGCTGCTGTTTGGCTGAAAACAATTTTCTACAGTATTGGATTCAGAGGACAGCAGCATGTCTGGAAAAAACAAACAGGTAAGAAAAGTGACAGCGGTGAGATGAGGGGGAGACGATGCACAGCCTGCACTTGGTTTTGGAGCACAGCGATGCACACATTTCCAGAAAAGTTCCAATTAGCTGTCCCCAAATCTGCTTCAGGCTGCCAGAAAACACTCCATAAGGCAAGGTCTTCAGGAGATGCGTTTTCTTTACACAGGCATATCTCCTTTAGCTTTCACTTTCAATTACCTGGATGGCTCAAGAACATCTGCAAAAAGAACACCTCATTCATATTAATGGCCTGTATATGTATGTTTACTTCCTTTTTTACCCAAACAGCCATCCTGATGCTGTTTCAGGCAACAGGTAATATCTGTGCTGACTGATATTTGACTACCAGGTTTTTCCCCTCCTTAAGGATAGATAGAATCATTAATGTTGGAAGAAACCTCTAAGTGCATACAACCAACACCACCATGCACACTAAACCATGTTTCCAAGTGCTAGGTCTACTGACACATCCAGGGACAGCGAGTGACTCCACCACCTACCTGGGTACCCTGTTTCAGTACCTGACTACCCTTTCAGTGAAAATTTTTTTCCTGGTGTCCAATCTGAATATGCCCTGGCACAGCCCGAGGCCATTTCCAATTGTTCTGTCTCATTTGACTTGGGAGGGGAAACCACTCTCCACCTTTCTACAACCTCCCTTCATATAGTTGTAAAGACCAATAATGTCTCCCCTCAGCCTCCTTTTCTCCAGACTAAACAACCGCAGTTATCTCAGCCGCTTCTCATAAGACCTGCCCTCCAGGATCTTCAACAGCCTTCATTGCTCTGATATAGTTGACGCACAGTTGAAGGTTTATGGGTGAGTTGTGTCGGAAATGATGACTTGAGTCACATTACAAGGTAAATGTAGTTATTCAAAGGAAAATCAGTATTTGAAGGTGTGCTCGTGTTCGTTTTGGTTCCCAGTAATGGTTTAGATGTTATAGTGCTGTAGTTAGAAAGACCAGCCAGCTGTCCAGCGCTTATGTGGTAGGTAGGGCCTCTTAACCTTCTCTGGTGTTTCAATTGCTTGAAAGCCCTGTATCTCAATGTTGTATCTAACTTCCTTGGACACACACTCAGCAGGATGAGAACTTTCTTCTTGTCATTACAAAACTGTATCACAGAATCACTTTGGTTGGAAAAGACCCCTGGGGTCATTGAGTCCAACCATCTAACCTACCTTACAAGTTCACCTCTAAACCAGATCCCTCAACACCTCATCCAAGTGATCTTTAAACACATCCAGGGATGGTGATGCAACCACCTCCCTGGGAAGCCCATTCCAGAGCCTGATCACCCTTTCTATGAAAAAATTCTTCCTAATTTCTAGTCTAAACCTACTCTGTTGTAACTTGAACCCATTCTGTCTTGTTCTATCACTAATTGCTTGTGAGAAGAGACCAGCACCAACCTCTCCGCAACGTCCTGTCACGTAGTTGTAGAGAGTGATGAGGTCTCCTCTCAGCCTCCTCTTTTTCAAACTAAAAACCCTCAGCTCTTTCAGTCTTTCCTCATAAGATTTATTTTCCAGGCCCTTCACCAGCTTAGTTGACCTCCTCTGCATCTCCTGTAGCCCCTCCACATCTCTCTGGTATTGAGGTGCCCAAAACTGGACACAATACTCAAGATGTGGCCTCAACAGTGCCAAGTACAGGGGGACAACCACCTCCCTATTTCTGCTGGCAGAATTATTCCAGAATTGTGGAGCACTCTTTCTTCTACACTTAAACTAAAGAAACTTTCTGAATTCTAATGGTGCAATCAAAATTTTAGAAAGAAAGAAATGAAACCTTAGACCACCAGAGCCTTTTGTCTCAGCTGTCTCCTTCCACAACCTTTCATCATTTTCACAGGCACCACCATCAAGGTACATAACCACATTTTGTTGCCTGCTCTGTCTCAGTCAGGTTCTCAACAAAACTATTTACACACTGACATTTTTCAAAGTGCTGCATGCTCTACATAGCTAATGGGAAAGGTGGCACAACCACAGCAAAGAACTTAATATTATTCATGGAATACTCAAGGAGAAAATGGAACACTGGATCACATTAATCCCAGCAAATACTATTATTTTAAATAATTTAAATGCAAGTCAAACTTATTGAGCATATCATCCCAGAGAGCGACTAACATTTATCTTCTTGCTATAATCAGAGCAAACAAAAGCTGGTTAGGGAGTCAGTCAGAGGTTGGCATTCACAGTTTGCACGAAGGGGCCATTAGCACAACTGCCTCTGATAAAACTTACAGATACAGCAGAGGAGGGACAATTCTACTTTTATTGTTTACTTAATTGAAACAGTGATTAATTACATGTGGTCCCATCTGTCTTGACATCTGGACTTGCCACAAAACAGTCAGTGCTGCTCCAAAGTCTGTTTCCAGTACCATATGCGCTAAACTTAGAGCATTCTTCCTAATTTTCTACCTAAGCCCTTTTGTGATAATTGAAGATGTAATTCAACACCCATAACAATGAATGAACATGTTATGGCATTCCTCTGATACCTATCCCAATTTCCAGTTAAACAACCCAGAGACTTCATCTACTTTGCCCCATTCTACATAATTTCATGTAAGAAAATAATGACTAAATGTAATTTTTATGGCTCTCTACATATCCCACTGGGATGGGAAAAGATAGGAATATTTTTATAGCACTGGAAAGCTGGATTGTATCCCAGCTTGGCTATGATTTAATGGGTGTATCTTTCAAAATTCCTTGAACTTTATTTTCTTGGTCATGAAATTGAGAACAACCAATTTCTTTCACATGAAGGCAGCAAAGTTAGTGATCGATCTTCCTTACTTTGCTGCACTCTTTCCCCAATCCCCTTAATAGTTCTGTTTATTTTCAAAATAATACCCAATGATATCGTTACACCAAGATCCTGGAAATCACAGTGAAACACGATGTAAGCATGACCTTGATCCGTAAAGAATAATTTTAATGCACTGGCCTGTGCAATACCTCCCAAGATCTCATCTTCAGCTTATGTTCAACAAGATCGGCCGCTAATTTTGTTGTCATGACAACCACATCTCAACTCACATATATTCTTCCCCAAGCCTAATTTGTTTATAAACTTCTAAATTGTTTCATGTTCCTATGTTAACCTCAAACAGAAATAAAAAGTGCAGGGCAGAAAAACACAGAAAGGAAAAGACTCGAAGATAACTTCTACTGGAAAAGGTTTTTAAACTTTACTTTCTTCTTTTTTAAAAAAAAATTTCTTGTTTTCTTTATTCTTTAATTAGTAATAAAAATAATTTAATGAAATGTTCAGAGGGAACCCATACTATAATTGTTATCCTGGCCAACATAATGCTTCGAATTGTCACCCATAATTTCAAGGACAGGGAAATGCTTGAGAGAGTCCAGCGCAGAGCCACAAAGATGATGAAGGCTGTGGAAAATCTCCCTCATTAGGAAAGGCTGAGGGAGCTGGGTCTCTTTAGCTTGGAAAAAAGGAGACTGAAGGATGACCCCATTAATGTTGATGTCAGGAGGATGGAACCAGGTTCTGCTCAGTGTCACCCAAAGATAGGACAAGGGGCAGTGTAAGCTGGAACAGAGGAGGTTCTACATCAATATGAGAAGAAACTTCTTCACAGTGAGGGTGACAGAGCACTGGAAGAGGCTGCTCAGGGGAGTTGTGGAGTCTCCTTCTCTGAAGACGTTTAAAACCCACCCAGACATGTTCTTATGTAACTGGATCTGGGTGATCCTGCTGTGGCAGGGGGATGGGACTAGATGATCTCTCAAGGTCCCTTCCAATCCCTAATGTTCTGTGATTCTGTGTGATTCTGTGACATTAGCCCAGATTTCTCTTGAATGAAT
Organism: Phoeniculus purpureus; assembly: GCA_028565055.1. Classification (NCBI taxonomy): domain Eukaryota; kingdom Metazoa; phylum Chordata; class Aves; order Bucerotiformes; family Phoeniculidae; genus Phoeniculus; species Phoeniculus purpureus. The sequence goes on from JAOXOE010000874.1 coordinate 33,270,878, forward strand.
ACACAATCCATCATATAATTGCTGCCCACGATGGTTCAGAGGTGTGGCTCATCAAGTTCAGTGTCCTATCAAGGCACAACTGAACAAAATCTGAAATTTATGTATTTAAAGAAAAAGATTTCTAATGCCCACATTGGTAACAGATACACTGTAAAATTAATTGCTGCACAAAAAGTCCACAAATGTTTGATTTTTAAAAATATTTTAAATCAAATAGAAATAAGAGCCCAATTAAGGTGATTGTAGCCCTGCATTCCTCTGTTCCATTTTAACTCAATATCCTCTTCCATTTCTTCCATTATGAGGAAATTCCTTACTTTAGGAAGAAATTCCTTCCTCTGATTGTGCTGAGACACAGGAACAGGTTGCCCAAGGAGGTTCTGGCTGCTCCAACATCCCTGAAAATGTTTAAAGCCAAGTTGGATGGGGCTCTGGGCAACTTGATCTGGTGACAGATGTCACAGCCCTTGGCAGAAGGCTGGAACTGGATGATGTCTGAGGACTTTCCAACCTAAATCTTCTATAATCTAGAATTTCTATTTTTTTTTTAATTTATGTAATTTTATTTTATTTCTAAAATTCAATTAATTCAACGAATTTGATTCCTGTACAATAGTATATTTCTTGCTCAGGGAACAGTTCAAAGTTGATGCTGCTTTGAAAACAAATCAACTATCACACAAAGAACTTCTCTAACCTACTGCAGCAGTCACAACCTGGGGGTGTGAACAGCGATATCTTATCATTAGGGTTAACATTATTCAGACATGAATTATTTTGAGAGCATAGTTTTTCCTTTTATTCTTCTCTAAATTAAATATTTCTAATAGTTTACCACCATTTCATGTTAAAAATGTTGCCTGTGTGAAATTAAGTCTGTGTCCTCAGTAATATGGTTAGAATAAGAAAATTTCATGTGCTATGGTTTCCATCACTTTCTGTATCCCTTGCATTTTTAGTTGCCACTCACACTGAGCTTTTGTTCAGCAGCCCCTGAAGGCATCTTCTTCTAGACACATCATGATTCATTCATAGAATTGTAGAGTTATTAGGGTTTGGAAGACACCTCAAAAGATCATCTAATCCAATCCCCCTGCCACAGCAGGATCACCTAGACCAAGTCACACAGGAACACATCTAAGCAGATCTTAAAAGTCTCTCCAGATAAGAAGACTCCACAACATCCCTAGGCAGCCTGTTCCAGTGCTCTGTCACCCTCACTGGGAAGAAGTTCCTTCTGATATTTACATGGAACCTCCTGTGTTCCAGCTTACACCCACTGCCCCTTCTCTTATCACTAGATGACATTGAGAAGAGCCTGGCTCCATCCTCCTGACTTCCACCCTTCACATATTTACGAACATTAATGAGGTCAGCACTCAGCCTCCTCTTCTCCAAGCTAAAGAGACCCAGCTCCCTCAGCTTCTCCTTGTAAGTCAGGTGCTCCACTTCCTGCACCCTCCTCATTGCTCTATGCTGGACTCCCTCCAGCAGCTCCGCATCGCTCTTGAACTGAGGGGCCCGGAACTGGACACAATACTCCAGATGTGGTCTCACCAGGGCAGAGTAGAGGGGGAGAAGAACCTCTTTCGATCTGCAAACAACCTTCCTTCTGATCCCCACCCCAGGATGCTGATGGCCCTCTTGGCTGCAAGAGCACATTGCTGGCTCATGGTCATCCTGTCCACCAGGACCCCCAGGTCCCTTTCTCCTACACTGCTCTCCAACAGCTTAGTCCCGAACCTATATTGGTACTTGGGGTTGTTCTTGCCCAGATGCAAGACTCTACACTTACCCCTGTTATACTTCATTACATTTCTCTCTGCCCAGCTCTCCAGCCTGTCCAAGTCTCGCTGAAGGGCAGCACGGTCTGCTGGGGGTGTCAGTGACATTACCCAGCTATGTGTCATCAGTAAACTTGCTGACAGTGCACCCTAATCCCTCATCCAAGTCATTAATGAATAGATTGAATAGGACCAATTCCAGCACAGACCCCTGGGGGACTCCACTAGACACAGTCGTCCAACTAGACTCTGTCCCATTGACCACTACTCTCTGGCTTCTATCCTGCAGCCAGTTCATGATCCCCCTCCCTACGCGATATCTACACAACACTGCCTCAGTTTGGCTGCAAAGATGCTGTGGGAGACCGTGTCAAATGCCTTACTGAAGTCAAGACAGACCATATCAACCACTCTGCCATCATCTATCCACCTGGTAATGCCCTTATAAAAGTCTATCAGGTGGGTCAAGCATGACTTTCCCTTGGTGGAGCCATGCTGACTGTCCCTAACAGCCCTACTGTCCTTGATGTGCCTGGAGACAGCCTCTAGGACAAATTGTTCCATCACCTTTACGGGGATGGAGGTCTATAGTTACCTGGGTCCTCCTTCTTACCCTTTTTGAAGATTGGAGTGACGTTTGCTATCCTCCATTCCCTAGGCACCTCTCCTGATCCCCGGGACTTAGAAAAGGTGATGGAGAGTGGCTTAGCAATGACTTCCACCCTCTCCCTTAGTACGCGTGGGTGCGTCCCATCTGGGCCCCTGGTTTTTTGTACATCCAGTTTGCTCAACTTATCCCTAACCCACTCCTCATCAACCAAGGCAGGCTCCTCTCTTGCCTCAACTTCCTTTGGAGCCTCAGCA
>JAOXOE010000874.1:33273625-33313098 GCA_028565055.1 Phoeniculus purpureus
AGTGCAGGGACCTGCTCTGATCCCTCTGCTATGGCAGAGCTGGCTCCAGAGCAGCCTGGGTTGCAGGAGACAGTGGGCAACCGCTGTTGGAGGGTGCAGGAGATGCATCATCCCTGATAGCAGAGCTGCAGTGTGGGGGACTTGCTCTCACTCAGCCCTGCAGACATTGAGGGTCAGCCTTGCTGAGGCTCTCTGTTCTATTTAGATATGTCCCTGTTTGTTGTAGGGGTTTGGACTACATGAGCTTTATAGGTCTCTTTCAACCCAATAGATTGTGTGATTCTGTGATTTATTTTTAAAGTCTGTAAAAATACCTCTGTTTTACAGCCATGTCAACCAGAAGAGGCTTCCATCAGGACCTGTTATGCCTACAGAGGTGCATGCAGAATGATCCTTCTGATTATAATCTCAGAGCTACACTGAGAGTAGCATCTTATGGCAGAGCATTTTGACAGCTGTATTTTGCTGTGAAGTAGCACTAAAGATCTTCAAACCGTAAGACTCCCAGAATTAGTTTATTTTTTAATCAAACTCTGAAACTTTTTTGTTTTTTATTTAATTTTAAAAAAGAGGTTTTTTCTATCCTCCCACACAAGACGAGAACATGGTGATGCTTTTTTCTCTGCAAACTGCTTAACTCTTATCATGTAAAAGGTGTGAGGGGTTGATTTTATCTGTCTCTGAGGACGTGAGTTTGAAACACTACCCACAGTAAATATGAACAGTTGTGGCTTATCTTTAATCAACAGCTTTTTCTGTGGGTTTTGCTTCTAAAACAGCTGCAAATTGGAACAGGATGAGAGCCACAGATCAATATGTATTAAGTTACTGATTTTATTTACACAAAGGAGATTCTGTTAATTTCTTCCCTTTCATAGATAATATATTTGGAAAACAGAAGAGGTTAGGTCTGTACGTGCAGCACTTTTTTTCAAGTCAGTTTCTCATAGGGGAGTTAAAATCCAGCATATGAGGTTGGTCTTCATGTAAAAGATCACAGTATGACAATAATGTCTTTTAATGTATGAAGGAGTTGGTATATGGTTACTTCCACAGAGAAACCTGTCAGATTCCCCATTGTTAGGTTGAATTACTAAGGGGAGGAGTTTATACTAGATACTCAATGTGATGGGGTCATAGAATCATCGAATCATGAGGGATTGGAAGGGACCTCAAAAGATCATCCAGTCCATCCCCTCACCACAGCAGGATCACCTAGACCAAGTCGCACAGGAACATATCCAGGCAGGTTTTAAACGTCTCCAGAAAAGGAGACTCCACAACCTCCTTGGGCAGCCTGTTCTAATTCTCCGTCACCCTCGCAGTGAAGATGTTCCTTCTGATATTTGTACGGGATGGCTAAGGTTCAAAGCTGCCCCAGTTTGCATATTCTGAGTGTTCACTGTACAGCCTGAGAAGCTATTCTACCATGGTGCTGAGCCAGAGCTGACGCTGCAGTACAAGCAGAAAGCCTTGACACTTGTGACCATCAGCTGGAGCAGAGAATACAAATGAGTTGGAAGAGAGGCAAAGGGGCACTTGAGGAATGAGTGAGGTGAATGTTAAAAATTTAAATAATAGATGTCAGCTAACTCAGTTGGACTGGAACAAGTTGGGAGATGCTGACACAAAAGGGACACTCAGAAGTAGGTGATTATAAAGAGGAAACCAAGGAGGTAGTCTTTCCAGCGCTATGGCAGAGGCCAGGGAAGAATTCCTTTCTGAATAACAAAACATTAGGGAATGGAAGGGATCTTGAAGTATCATCTAATCCAATCCCTCTGCCACAGCAGGATCACCTAGATCCAGTCGCACAGGAACATATCCAGGTGGGTTTTAAATGTCTTCAGAGAAGGAGACTCCACAACCCCCCTGGGCAGCCTGTTCCAGTGCTCAGAAGGACCTCTGAAGGTCGCAAATCCATCAAAAGCTAACTAACTTGTAAATGGTGGTAACATTTCTACTGTATGTGCAGATGTTGGAAATGTCAGTTACCACAATGAGCAGTGCTCAATAGGGAATTTACAGTTAGTATAACGGTTCCTTTCAGCCTCTTAATGGAAGGAATATTTCCACTCAAGTTTTGGTGTTGGATTAGGTGCTTTCTTATACAGTGACAAAACAATAATACTAAGTGATACAAAAAAATACTTTCTTAGTTGAAATACAATTTGAATTGTAGTAGTTGTAGGTTTCCTTTAAATATTTTACTACCTAATAAATATTCCAACAACAACGTAGATGAATTTTAACACACTGTCTTGCCGGTACTACTTATGCTAATTTACAAGATTTACAGCAATTACCATTCCTGAAAACTAAAAAATAGTGAGTTATTTCATGAGCACATAAAACAAGGCCTTTGAAAAGATTTAACAGGACTCTTAAAATGAAATATTTGTCTCAAATATAATTTGCACTGGATACAAAAATTACAGTGCACTGTCATTCCTGACATTCATAAAAATAAATTATTGTGTATTGTTTCCTCTCTTTATTTCTGAATACAGATCAGTTTGAAAGAAACGAGATAGTTCCATGCTCTTGTTTCTGAAGGTTTTGGGAGGTTGCTCTATGCATGTCTAAATAAACAACCCTGGAACGAAAGAAGCCTGTCTTGTAGGTTGATGTACAGTGAAATATCAAGATACGTCTTTTAAATAACTGGAGCTTTTTATAAAAAAACATACTTACAAATCTGATTCAATTTCTTGTAATATTTCCGTACGCTCCTTAGGTCACCAACGGCAGCCGTTTCAGCAGCTATTGTTTATGATAGGATTTTTTCTTCTAAAGTGGAGGCAGAGAGATGGGACGTGGAAGAATTCACGTTGTTTTATTTCACAGGTGAAAACTTAATTGTGCTGAAATCAGTAAGAAAAAACTCTGTTGATTAGCAAGTCATGATTTATTTGTCATTTACAGTTGTTGAGGGTGTAAAGGAAATAAATTTTATGCCCATCCTCCCACTGATGTTTATTCTTCAGTGAAGTTTTTGTATATATCACAGAATCCCAGAACATTAGGGATTGGGAGGGACCTTAAAAGATCAACTAGTCCAATCCTGCTGCCACAGCAGGATCACCTAGACCAAGTCACACAGGAACATATCCAGGTGTATTTTAAATGTCTGTAGAGAAAGAGACTCCACAACCTCCCCGGGCAGCCCATTCCAGTGGTCTGTCACCCCCACCATGAAGAAGTTCGTTCTCATATTGATGTGGAACCTCCTGTGTTTCAGCTCACACCCATTGTCCCTTGTCCTATCATTAGATGCCACTGATCAGAGCCTGGCTTCATCCTCCTGTCACCTACCCCTCATCAACATTAATGGGGTCACCCCTCAATCTCCTTTTTATGTACTTCACACAGTACTTGGTCAATAAAATAGTTTGCATTTCATCTTATTCAGAGATCCTGACATTACTTGTAGTATTTTTTAATAATTAGCAGGAAGAAAAGCATTATAAAAAAGTATTATGTTTTCTAATATCACATCTCTGGTAAGAATTCTATACTACAATAAAAATTGTTCTGTCTGAATGATGTGCTTATGCATAATGCCATACATAAGTGGCACACTGTATCATATATAAAGTGAAGTTCTGTGGGGAAAAAATCTGGTTTTGATTGTGATTTATAAGCTATCAATTTATAATTGAATTAATTAGTATGTTTAGAAGATACAGAAAAGCTGTGAAATGTACTCTCACAATAAATCAGTACAAGTTGCATTCTCTACTGTAGTCTTTGCTGAAACTAGGAAGCTCAAAAACACAACCACCGGCACATCTTGTGTTTTCCCCCAACTTATACAGAATTTTCTTTGATTATTTGAAACTCAGATAGAAAAAAGTATAGAAAGTAGAAAACTAGGGTCTTTTCCAATCTGAATGATTGTATGAATCTATAGTTCACCTTGGTTGCAAGGGAGGAAACAAGTGAAAGACAACGGTGTGGATTAAGCCAACCAGGCACAGATGATAGAGCATGTAATATCTAGCTGTAATTATGCAAGTGAAAGCATGAAAGTGATAAAATGTCTCTCAGCTTCTGAACGTAGCAGTGGGAATAATGTAGTTGTATACTTTATCTATTCTTTCCTTCAGGTGTTCAAACAGCATGCTCTGCTGCACAGCAACTGTTCCACACCACACTGGAAAAATAAACTGGATGTTTGCTACAAATATTGTCTTTTTAATAGGAATATACATATATGTAGACTTTGTAAATGTGTAAGATGGCCTCAGCACACACCCAAGTGAAGATTCTGAACTTAATGATGTTCTTCAGAATTATGTTTCACAATTAGGTGACAGTATGTGTCACTGAAATTGATAATAACATGGTAGCATGTGGACAATTCAATTTCACTTGAAAATTGAGGTTACTTTTCAAAGAAAGAATGGAAGACTGGAGAACATTTTCATCTGTATTCTTCAGCTGCTTTGCTTGCAAGCAGTCCTGCATATAAGCTGTTATAAGTGGTGCCTCATGAGCATGTGCTGCTGTTATGGTTTGAAATTTTAATGGTTTATTTTGAAAACTGCAAGCATAATTTATGCGTTTTCTGAGAACAGATGAGGATTGAGCTGGCATAAGGGGTTTGGAGTTTTGGTTTCGGGTTTCTGGCCTCTCCTTCTCTTTCAAGTCCACTTCTTGTTTGCATTTCAGAGAGGATGCACATGTCTCGTGAGTGCTGGACTCAGTAGCCATCTTGCCCTGAGAATGTAGTGACTAGACAGACAGTGGGGAACCTTGAGATGAGCAGAATTAAAGTTTCATCTTGATTCCAGGGTTTTCTGAAATGCAGAGAGTTTACCCCTTGTTTGTGGCTGTTGGAATCAGCATTTTGGAAAAGGAGGACTGGAGTGGAAGCACATGGAACAAACAGCTGGACTTTAAAATGCCTGCTGATGCTGAGGGATGTGAGCATGAATTTGGTGGGCATCATGGTTCTGCAGAAGCAGGAACTGCTGGAAGTCTCTTGTCCCTTTTTAGGATGTGGACATTGAAGTCTTGGCTCAGTACATAAGAATATGTTGATGAATCTCCATATATCTTGTATGTGTGTCTTTTTATGTTGGATTTTAATATGTGGCTTTTAAATGGGGTGAATTACATCTGTTTTTTAATGAATTAAATGATCTTTTTTTGTGTAATCAAATTAGTTTTGTTTTCACTTGCAATTTGTAAGCGATTTCCTTTTCAAACTTCGCCTGTATTGTTTTTATTTTCTCCCATTAGCACCTTGCTAAGTTAAATGGTAAATACTGTCATGGTGTTTTTTTAAATGTTGACAACTGCAAAAATACAAGGAACTCCTACAGTTGTGCTGCACGTGCCATGATGGGATTTTGTTGTGGCTTTTGAAAAATTAGATTAGACTGTTCTTTTCCTTCTCTTTTCAATACCTACACATACACACCACTGTTGTGTCTACACCTCTTCTCGCAGTTGTTTGCAAAAGATATAGAAAAGATGTCCCAAAAGTACATGTACACTGTGGGATAAAGGAGGCAATGTGGCTGTAAGCAGGCTCGCTTTAAGCCATGTTCATGGCTGATTTTCGCCCAAACCCAAGTCTTTAGATCATGCTTAACTGAACCATCCAACTGCAAAATTTCCTACTAATCAGCATCTTAGTCCAGTTTTACCAAGTGCCCAGCATTCACTTACTTCAGCCATTGACAGGAGCCTCCTTTTTGAAGTGGGTATGAGCAGGTTAGAGATCAAGTAATTTCTGCTCTGGTATGCAGAAAGAGCCATCAGCTTCAGGATAGGAGGCAGCATTTGTGCTCGTTTGGCTTCATAAGAAGAACTTGTATCTTACTGGACTGTTTACCTAGAATCCCAAACGTGCAGGAGAGAAGAAATATGGATGTGTAGTAGCTTCAGTTTGCCAAAGCTTTCTGAATCTTCTCATCAAGTAGCTTAATGCTGTGCTGTCACAGAGTTTTGCTCAGGCAATGTGCAATCGCCTTCAGTACTTAAGATTGTATCCACGCTAAGTCTGTGCATCTTTATAGTGTGGTTGTCAAAATAAGAAAGACCAACCACAGCCTAGCTGTGGAAGGCGATTCTCAAACTTGGTGCCGGATAGCTGAATATATGCGGATGATCTTTTATGTACAAAGCAAGATGTGCCTCACTCAGCATGAGATGCATTTTGCCATCTGGACGGACATCAGTTATTTTCTTTAATTACTCTGAACATGCAGAGAGAGCAGCACTGTAACAAAAGTTGTATTTTGTATTTTTGTACAGATCATTCACATAACCTGTGAGTTATAGACAGAGTTTAATCCAAATCCTTTCTTCCTTGACTGCTGAATTATTTTTAGAATTTTTGAAGTAAATCTGTTAAGTATCATAGAATCCTAGATAGAAGTAGTTCCTGGGTTATAGGTATCTCTGAAAATGGATGTTTTAAAAAATTAGTCACTTTGTGCAAAATAACGAGAGTTGGGATAAGGAAATGGAGCTACGTTTTTCAAGTAATCTAGATAATGTGAGACTTCCCCCAGTGCTAAAATGATATACCTGTACTTATCCTCAATACCAAAGAGATAGGGACATGCTGGGGAGCCCAGCAAAGGGCCCTGATCACAGAATCACAGAATACTGGGGATTGGAAGGGCCCTTGAAAGATCATCGAGTTCAATCCCCCTGCCACAGCAGGATCAGGGTGATGTTGAAAGGACTAGAACAACTTGAAGTCTGAGAAAGCTGGGATTTCTCAGCCTGGAGATAAGAATACTCAGGGGGGATCCCTTCAATGTGTGCAAATTTTTGAGGGAGGGTATAAAGAGGATGGAACCAGGATGATTTCAGTAGTGCCCAGTGACAGGACAGAAATGAATAACTTAATGAATTGTAAATGTATCCTTAGCATTACTGTATGAATTAGTGTTATAGGGGAATTAGCTCAAATGGTAGAGCGCTCGCTTAGCATGTGAGAGGTAGTGGGATCGATGCCCACATTCTCCAGACTTTTCAAAGTAAGCGAATCTGTCCTTTGCTACTCTGAGCCAACACAAGATCTGGTTTTAGAGGGATCATCTGCATTGCTATGCTGTTCTACCCTGAAAACACCTGATCTCATCTGATCTCATGATGCTAGGCAGGGTTGGGCACACTTAGTATTTGAATGGGAGAATGCCTGGGAACACCAAGTGCTTCAGGCTTATCCTATTCTGGCAGGGGAGTTGGACTAGATGATATTCTGAGGTCCCTTCCAACCCCTAACATTCAGTGATTCAGTTATTTACACACAGATATACAGATTGTTAGGGGTTGGAAGGGAACCTCATGGGTCATCAAGTCCAAGCCCCCTGCTTGAGCAGGATCATAGAGCCAAAACCAGGTTACATAAAAATGCATCCAGATGGGTCTTAAAAGTCTCCAAAGAAGGAGATTCCACAACCTCTCTGGGCAGACTATTCCAGTGCTCTGTCACCCTCACTGTAAAGAATTTCTTTCTCATATTGAGGTGGAACTTCCTGTGCTCCAACTGACATCCACTGCCCCTTGTCCTTTCACAGGGTGCAAGTGAGAAGAGATGGTCTCTTTCTTCTTGATACCCAGCCCTCAGGTACTTATATGCAGTGATTAAGTCCCCTCATAACCTTCTCCTCTCTGAGATGAAAAGTCCCAAGTCTCTCAATCTCTCCTCATAAGGTGAATGCACCAGTCCCCTAGTCATCCTTGTGGCCCGCCATTGAACTCTCTCAATCAGATCTCTATCCCTTCTATTCCTTTTGAACCAGGGAGCCCAGAACTGGACATAATATTCCAGATGTGGCCTCACTAGGGCAGAGTAGAGAGGGAGAAGAACTTAGATACCATAATGATGTGTTGCTACGTTTCTAGATCTTGTCCTTCTCTAGGACAGGAGTTTATGAATTGCATGCATTTACAGCTGTAACATTTTTGACCTTGAATTAACAGGTGCTCTCAGTGTTGGTTGTTTTTTTAGGTATTACCAGAGTTTTAAAAACAGGTAGCAGTTTCTATAAGACTAGGAAATAGATCAGATTGACTGAAGAATGTACAGAAATAGAAGTAGCATTGGAGAAAAATATATTCGTGGTTCTGAATGTTGCCCAGTGAGTTACAAAACAGTCAAATGTTGTTTGAAGAAATTACTTCTTGGTCGTTTTAATCTAATTATGATGTGGATCTAAGCTTTTATATCAGGAGGCAAAGAACCATCAGAGTAGAACACTAATACAACTAAAATTCTTATAACAGGGAGGAAACTAATGTTAGAGGCAATACAGAAGATATTATCATCAACTGTCCTTAAATAGCCAAATTCTGCTTTGTAGCTTGATTATAAAAAATGTTTGTTTTGCATTTACATTTCACAGTTCTCAACCAAATTAAGCATGACTGAATCGGTATTTCCAGCTTGTTTTCCTTAGCCAGAGGAAATTCAATTAACAGCAAGGACAGAAGAAAAAAGGTAACAAATAATGATTACCCTTCTTTTTTACCTTTTCTTAGTGTAGGTTTAGCTTCATCACCACTACATTTTGAAGAAAGATGTTGGACACTTAAGGAACTTGTAAATAACACTTCCATTTGGTTTTACTGGTTTTGTGCTAAACAAATCGTGTATTACAGTTTTATAACTGTAATGGGTCCTTTTTGCTAGTTTGTTGGAATGATGCTCCATTTTTGCTTTACATAAAAAGAGCTGTTATTTATGGTTTAAGTATTTTCAACATTAGGAACTGTATTTAGGTCTTTATTTTTACAGACTAGTTTTGGTGTCTCAGCATAACATCAATAATATGCATTCCACTGGCATTTTGCTTCTGGAAATGAAGTTCAAATGACTTAAAAAATAAACAAAAGGATAGAAAATGATATCAGACACAGCATGGAAAAGGAAGAGGCTTTTCTTAAAGAAAGCGAGGTGTGGAAAAATGACAAAATAACAGAAATCACATTCTTTGGGCTGGAGGGAAGACATCAAAACTATTTATACAGAAGTGTAATCGTCCCATGACACAAAAAATCTGTTTATGATGGTGTGACAAAAATTACTGGCATGAGGAAGCAGTCTCATGTTTCATCATAACCTTTTTGATGTTTTCGCTCTCAAGAGTGTGTGCTGCTGACATTATACGTGGTATTATGTTCCTGTGCTACTTGACCTAGGTGATCCTGCTGTGGTGGGGAGGACTGGACTACATGATATTTCAAAGTCCTTTCCAATCCCTAATGTTCTGTGATTTGGTGATTATTGTTTCACACATCCTAAAACTATGCTTATGCGTAAACTGTGCTTAGATCAGGTAGTATCTGTGTGGTCATTGAAGATTTCACTGGTTTGTTTACAGAAGTAAAGGCTGCAACCATATTCTTGTCAGTTTTTCCATGCTGGGAAGCAATGTGACTGCTGGTTTGATTAGAGTGGTTGGGGTGAGACATTGAGTAGTCAGCACTACGCTAGCTCACATCGTTTGTGCTGTGTTTTAAAATCACATACAATATTTCTTAATGCAGCTGAGGCCATGTTCTCAAGAAACGGCTGCAAAGGAGAAGTGCACAGGGTGGTTAAGAAATGAGCCTGTGCTGTACACTCTACAGGATAATTGAGGGAGAAAACAACACGTTGGGCAGGAACAGAGAGAGAACACCCAAAGTCTGCAATCCTGACCTCACTGAAAACAGTGACTTATGCCTATAGTTACTAGTGCTTTTCAAAGTTCACTCATATGACAGAAGCTGACCTGTTTACATGCTGGAGGGAGACCTCTGTGTATGTCTCTCTTCTCTTTCTCCCTTTACGCCATATGCTGTTTTCCACAAGAAGAAAGTCTGAGTGCTTAGGCTGGAACTGAGATTTGGTGTGCTCCTAATACAGTCTGCCACGCTTCCAGGCTAAATGAGCCCCTTGGAGGGTTATCTACTCCACCACTTCAGCAACATTTGGTTTCTGTTTTTGTTTTTGTTCTTTTTTTTTGAGGTGAGGAAACGAATCCTGCCAAGCTGTCTGCAAAATGCATGCAATCATTTGGGAGTTGTTTGGTAACTCATCCAAGATACATGGTCCAAAATTCTTTTGGGATTTCTTATTTCAGGAATCTGAATCCCAAAAGAATTTACTAAGGTCAAAGGAATTTTGCCAGATTAAGGGGTGAAAATTAATGGCAAGAGGCTGCCTCATAAAGTAATTTTAACAGCAAGTGTATGGGAAAAACAGGCTGGAAACAATGCAAGGCCTGGACCCTTCTGAATTTTTGAGATATTTACCAGTACTGGCAAGTTCTTGCCCAAAATATTCAATTTCTGAGATGACCACCAGCTAACACAAGAAACTGTGTACCTCTTAGATAAACCTGATGGCAATGATGGATTATTTCCAAGGGATACTTTTTGATGGTGGGGTTAGTGCAGGCACACATCCCCTCTGATTTCTTTTAAAGACCGATACACTCTACAGTCTAGGTCACATAAGGTCTAGCAATATCTTGTATAGGACTTTGTTCTTGGAGTCCTTTGCAATTCCAGTACTAATTGCAGATTGTCGGAATGTTATCTTTTTTATCAGTAAGTTCTAGTGAAAAAACATAATGTAATGGTATTGGCTTGCTCCTAGTTGCCAAAGCAATTAAGAGTAGTAAATTAACCTTGAAACTGTTTTCTCTTCCATTACAGAGGGCAAGGCTTTGAGGTGAAATCCTTGTTACGCTGTCAGTAGGGCAGGCAGGCAGTGAGCCAGTAGGACATTTCATCAGTTTAATTTCTGATCCTTTCAAAGACCCGTGCTTGTTTACCTCCATGCCTGAGGAAGTGATACAGAGACTAAATAGCTTAGGCAGTATCTTGGAAATGTGTTTCTCTAGTGCGTCTGGTGGTATCTGCTTGAGCAACATTACTTAGGTGAGATTAGCTATGTGCATGACATCTGCATTATATTTTGTTTCATGATGTGAGCAGGTCGGCTTTTTCATTTTATTCAGCATTTTATTGAGCGAGACACGGCAAGGGATGATAATTTGGTTAGCTGCACTGGGAGGGGAGGAAGGAGCAATGGATTCAGAAACCAGCCTATATATTTTATCCCTTCCCCTGCAAGGGAAGAAACACATGCACATTTTATGGAGCCTAAATGTGTTTGCTGGGAAATAAGTGAATGTTGTTTTACTGAGATGAATGTGTTTTAATGAGAGCACTTCATACGCATAAACGTAAGTCGTGCACTGAGTCATAGAAACTTGTCACTGTTATGGCAGTGATTCTCAGAGACAGGGAATATCACAAGTAGGACAATTGCAATTATGTGGAGAGATTACCCTCCTTGCCTCCAGCTTTAGTTTCTTTTCAAATAGGTGTTCTATGTGTGCCTGAAACAATGATAGCTCATCCTTGTCCTAAATGTAATAAACTGGTTTTCTTCTTCACTTATGTGCACAGAGCACCTACATCTATACAAATTCATCTCTGTGGAGGCATTTGTTGTCTTCCTCCTTCCTTTCTGCTGAAGATAGTCACATCTAGAACGAGAAGCTGGGAGTGATTCTGTCGGTGATTTGCAGAGACAGCAGCTGTTTTAGTTGGAGAGTCTGAGTACTAAAGCAAACAGATGTAGCATCACAGGTAAAACATCACAGAACTCCATGTTCAGTTGGTGTAAAGAGACAGAGTTTGGTTTGGAGTATTTGAGCAAGGAACTGACTTTTTAATTCACTGTGTAGATTTAAATTCCTAACCCACACTTTCAGTGATTTTAAGTCTTTTGAATACTTTTCAGTTCTTTGCAGCTCTGCGTGACATGTTTTGATTAGTATTGTCCCTAGACGTCACAACTCAGGGCCTCCCAAATTACAGGTGTATGAGAAAAATCGAAGTTAGGAAGTATTTTAAAAACTAAACTCTATAATTTAAGATTGTACTGACTTCATTCCTTTGTAGGGATGGAGTTTTTATACCTGCAACTTTTTTTTCATTATCTTTTGTTTTGTCATTGTTTTAGCATTAACAGGATCTCTAAAGAGAGATCACCCAGTCTACCAGCTAGTTGCAGACCTGCAATCATGACAAATGTAGAAGATTTTAGGAACATATGTTTTAGACCAGAGCAGGGCAGATTTAGATTGGCTGTTAGGAAAAAGTTCTTTACAATGAAGTTGGTGGATTCCTGGAACAGATTGTGCAGACAGGTGGTAGAAGCTCCATCCATGGAGACATTCAAGGTCAGGCTTGCTGTAGCTCTGGGCAATCTGCTCTAGTTAGAGATGTCCCTGCTTGTTGTTGGGGGGGGTTGGACTAGTTGACCTCTTGAGGTCCTTTCAAGCCCAACACATTCTGTGATTCTAATAAGCTTTCCTCTCATTTGGAGTTAGGTGTCTTATCTTTGCATGGTGAGAGGTGTACAGTGGATTGCTTTGTTCAGCTCTGGATTTTAAGATGCCTTAATATTTTTGGGGTTTAGGCTTATTGATTCTGAATAACAATATATATAATTTCACGGTAGTGCAAAGGATGATGGAGCCAAGCTCTTCTTGCTGTGATCTAATGGTAGGACAAGGGCCAATTGATGTAAGCTGGAACAGAGGAGGCTCTGAATCAATGTGAGAAGGAACTTCTTCAGAGTAAGGGTGACAGAGCACTAGATGGGGCTGCCCAGGAGGGTTGTGGAGTCTCCTTCTCTGGAGATGCTTAAAACCCACCTGGCCATGTTCCTGTGCGACTTGTCTATGTGATCCTGCTGTGACAGTGAGACTGTACTAGATGATATTTCAAGGTCCCTTCCAATCCCTAATGTTCTGTGACTCTGTGATTCTGTGAAAAGGGAACTCCCAGACCGATTCATTTTCCCTATGGTGTATGTCAGTTACCTTGTGATATTTCTGTGGTCCCAAATACTACAAAGACTCCAATGTAGGCAACTGATCTACTTCAAAAGGCCACAGTGTCATATATACTCATATTTAAAGCATACTTCATGCTTCCAAGAGCTACATTTGTTCCTGAGATGCAAATGGTTTTCAGTCATTAAGGAAAGGACAGCTGTGGTTTTGGAGCTATTTGCATGTTCACACTTAGAGCAGATAAATATTTTTATGGCTTAAACAGATCAGTGTGTGAAAGTCTGGTAGAATTATATTTGTTTATGACCAATTTTTGTCTAGTTTGTCTAGGTTTGCCTGGCTTTTCTCTGCAATAAACCTTCTGCAACAAACCGGACTTCTTTATTCTGGAAAAAAAAAAAAAAAGGAAGAATATAATTACTCACTATGGAGCCAAATTACCAGTTTGGAATAATTGCCAATTACTCTTTCTATAAGGAAACTAGACCCAAATGATTAGGAAATACTATCCCCATAATTCTGAGGAGTGTTTCTAATTCCTAAACTCTGTATATAGCACAATCAGTCCATTTTCAGAGAAAATTACCTTGTACCACTGGAAAAGCTGATTTGCATCTAAAAGATTATATTACAGGAGTGGAATTGTAACTGCCCCCATGAAAAAAGAATGGGTCTCCACAGACTGTATTGCTGGCTGTCACGATGTTTTTTTGAGGTTTATAATTGACTATTAACCGCAGACCATTGCAATGATCTCTCTGCCAAAACGAACATCCAGTGACGTGTGAGTTGCATGGAAACCAGCTCTATGAAACTCTCTGTACACGAGACCTCTAATTTCATTTCTGGTTTAACGTAGAATGGATTCAAACCTTGCCTTGAACCCAGTGGTCAGTGAGGATAACTTTATGCTTCAGTCCACGCAAACTTTATTCACATCTTTGACTGCAGTTTGCTGAACTGGTTATATCTCTGGTAAAGCAGCAACCCTGCCAGAACTTTGTACCTTGACAAAACCTTGCCAAAACATTGTACCATACATGGCTGCTACCTAGACTCCCTTTCAAAAATTACAGATGGGAAGACACCTCAAGGATCACCCAGTTCAACTCTTTAAGCTAAAGAAATACAGTGTAAATGAGATGTCCCAGCATCCTGTCAAGCAGAGCCTTAAAACTGTCCATAGTTGTGGAATCCGCCACTACCCTGGGAAGACCATTCCAGTGTCTAATTGCTCTCATGGTGAAAACTTGTCCTCTGGGGTACAATTAGAATCTCCTCAGGAGCAACCTGTCTCCATTACCCCTTGTCTTTTTCTTTATGGGACTCCTTGTGAAAAGGGAGACTCCATCCTTTTGGTAGCCACTTGTAATGTCCTGGTACATGGTGATAAGGTCCTCCTTAAGTCTTCTCTTCTAAAGGCTTAACAAACCCAGCTCTCTCAGCCTTTCCTCATGTGGCAGGTCTTCTAGTCCTTAGATCATCATCTATCCTTGTGGCCCTTCTCTGGACCTTCTCCAGCCGGCTCACATCTGTTTTGTATAGTAGGGACCAGAACTGAACACAGGACTCAAGGTGTGGTCTGACCAGTGATGAACAAAACAAGTCAATTACTTCTTCTTTATCTTTGCTTGTTAATGTAGCTCAGCATCAAAGAACAAAAAAAAAAGATGTCCATTTTGATGTCCTTCTGCATCTTTTTCAAAACAGGTGTGTGGTTCTTACAATATGAAGCATCCTTGCCCATCAGGGGTAACATCTAATTTAAAGACCCAGTTAATTATTTTGGGTTTTTTTATTCAGACCCATTGTTATCACTGGATGTATGATAGGCCATGAAGGTGAAGGAAGCTGAAGAAGAAGACTTGCACCTACAGGTCCTCTATATGTGCACCTATCTGTACTAATAGATCTGTGTTAGTCTCTAGCACAGGTGCCTGGCTTTGTCACTAGACTTGAAGTTCAAGCACTAGGCTCAGTTCTTCAACAGATGTACAACAGATGTTTTGCTGCTGCCTCAGATGCATTTCAGGACAGGAGCGAGATGGAACTGAGCTCTAACACTGTTATTGTGCACTGATGCAGCCCAAAAATGTGATTGATATTTATCTATGTATTGTGTTGTGAGGAGTGACAGACCACAGTATAAGATCAGATAGCGATAAGCATCTCCTTTAATCCCATCTTACCAAACTTTGATCTGCTCTGTTATTTTTTTTTCTCAATGTACCAGAAGAATTTCCTGATGCAGCTGTCTACATATTTTCACATTTCATGTAGTTTCCCTCCTGAACAAAAGTCTTACTCTTTATTTATCTCTGTATGCTAGCAAAGGGAAAGTCTTGTGAGGAGAAGCTGGGGGAGCTGGGGGAGCTGGAGGAGACTCGAGGAGGGCCTTCTCACTCTCTCCAACTCCGTGAAGGGAAGTTGTAGTCAGGTGGCAGTTGGGCTCATCTTCCAGTCAACTAGCAACAGGATGAGGGCCAGAATCTGTCAGGGGAGTGTTAGGTTGGGTGTTAGGAAGCCCTTCCTCGTGGAAAAGGTGATCAGACATTGAAAAGGATTGCTCAAGGAGACGGTGAAGTCTGCATTTCTGGAGACATTTAAGAAGAGACTGATGTGACAATTTAGTGCCCCAGTTGTAGTGATGTTAAAGATTTGGGTTGGACTTGATAATCTCAGGGATCTTTTCCAGCCTCAATAATTATGTGATTCTGTAAAATATGTTCTGATGTTGCCAGGGAGAAATGGGAAGGTGAAGTGAAAAGTACCTGTTGAGTTTAGGTGGTCACTGTGAGTTGATTTTCTAGCTGAAATTTCCAGCTACATATCTTTCTTCGGGTACATGATGCCATCAGAACACTGCAGGCAGCATTTGTTAGGAGCTGCTGTTAGCCTGCGCTTCTGTCACTTTAAAACTCACTTTAAAAAGCACATCAGGTCAAAAATTGCATTGTGGGGTCATCATGCCATTTCAACCAACATTAGCACTCCCTAGCCTACCACAAGTACTTCCCTCTTATCTCTTAAGTGCTTCCACCGTTGCTGTCAGCGCTGTAGACACCTGTAATTCACTGTGCGGTGCTTTCAGAATCCAGTACCGTCAGTCAGTTGGTGGCATTTCTAACACTGCTTTTGCCTTTCGTAAACAATTCTTGAGAGCTGTGATACCTGCACCATAGTGTCACAGAATAACATAAACAGGAACTACAAAGTCTTTGTTGTGATACTGATTTTGAGAGGAAAATGTAATGCACAAAGAAAGATTAAATAAAGAGGATTTTTTTAACACAGTGTGTATGTCTGTGTGTGTGTGTGAGTGTATCCTCATCTCCTGTCAATGAGGAAATGCTGTTGGCTTTCCTGGTCACACGTATGTGTCACGTACTTGTGCGCACTTGTAGTATAGAAGGAAACTTGCTTTTCATTCCGGTTCTAGGAAAGTGTTATTGATCACAGAGCGAGTGAGACTTTAGATGATAATAGAAATCTATAATACCAAGTGACAAAGATAGGCCAGAAAGATATTTATGAGATAAAGGATGAGAACAGGCTTTCTAAAAGGCATCTCATTCTTTTCTTTCCTGTTAATTTCAAACCCTGTCTAGGTTTGTCTGGTAATACCCTTAGGCACAAGTTTAATCATTCATGCACCTGACCACTGAGAAAATCTGGTCTGAAGCTCAGGTTTGTTAAAAACACAAGAGTTTTGTAATTCTTACCTGTGAGAAAATGTCTACCTCTAAGGCAATTTGCGAGTGCTGAAAACTTCTAATACGTCCTTGCCTTCCCTTTTATGCTAATTGTACAAGGGCTGGCTTAAGGAATAAGAGGACACTGGTCTCTAATCTGAGAGGGGTGGAAAACTCATGAAAACAGATGTGAGGAATCCAGGGAGAGCAGCCATGGATTCTTTCTGATCCACAGGGCAGTTCCCAAAACAGTCTGTTCACGATGAGGGTGACAGAGCACTGGAAAGGGCTGCCCAGGGAGGTTGTGGAGTCTCCTCTGGAGACGTTTAAAACCTGCCTGGATATGTTCCTGTGTGACTTGGTCTAGGTGATCCTGCTGTGGCAGGGGGATTGGAGTAGATAATATTTCAAGGTCCTTTCCAATGCCTAATGTTCTGTGATTCTGTGCTGCTGATGGAGACCATGAATCCTCCCTGCTCGACCTGGCCTTGCTGCTTGGGTTAGCTGTCCTGCTCTCTACCAAGCTCCTCACATGCTGTTCAGGAAGAAAGCTCTGTAGCTGCTAAACAGTCCCAGCTTTTGGAGAGGAAAGGTGGGAAGTGATGAAGATCCACTGTGTCAGTTCATATGGAAGATGTGACAGGGAAGCAACTATGGAAGTAAGTGCAGGATGCAGAGACCCTGGCAGTAATACCTTGAAGTGCTTCCTCAGCTGTGACAGTGAGAGAACCAGGGTGCTGTAAAATTCAATTTGAAGCCTCAAGAATGAGGACAAATAATTTTTCTAGGTCAAGAGCTGTGGATTTCTGCAAGGGAGTGACTACAGATTGTGTTGACTCCTTAAATGACATCTTCTTTTGCCACTGTTGAAGACAGAAGTGGGTGTTGTACATTGGTCTGACACTGCCGGTTGTTTTCTGGGTTCTTTTGTAGCCCTGTGCATTGCCAAGCAAATGTGAGCTTTAAGTTTCATAGAAAAAAGAAGAAACAGCTACAGATAAGCTATTGTTTGAAATGCAAACTGGATCAGTTTTATGGATCCACGTAAAATGTGATGATTAGGACCACAGTCCACTTAGCCCTGTATCAGATTCTCCATGAATGACTTGAAGCAGTTATGACATTATTGCTGGTTTCTAAAGTGTGATTAGGGTTAGGATAATGGCAAGAAAGCTTTTCTCATGTGTTCTCTTTATAAAAATGAGAGGATTCTGAAGCTTCAGACTTCATATGGTTTCAGGATTCATAGAATCACAGAACTTTTAGGGATTGGCAGGGGCCTCAAGATCATCTAATCCAATACCCCTGCCACAGCAGGATCACCTAGATCCAGTTGCACAGGAACATGTCCAGGTGGGTCTTAAACATCTCCAGAGAAGGAGACTCCACAGCTCCCCAGGGCAGCCTCTTCCATTGCTCTGTCACCGTCACTGGGAAGAAGTTCCTTTTCATATTGATGTGGAATGTCCTATGCTCCACCTTACACTCATTGCCTCTTGTCCTATCATTAGATGACGGTGAGAAGACCCTGGCCCCATCCTCCTGACACCCACCCTTCACTTATTTATAGACACTAATGAGGTCACCTCAGTCTCCTTTCTCCAAGCTAAAGAGCTGCAGGTCTCTCAGCCTTTCCTCATCAGGGAGATGTTCCACTCCCTTCATCATCATGGAGTTGTTTGGAAAGCTCTTCTGGAAATGCATTAATTGTGTGTTTTTACTGGTGGGTGTATTCTCATGGACTGCAAAGACTAAAAGAGAAGAGTTACTGTTGTTTTTATATTTTTTATATTTTCATTTTAGGTTTGTTTTCTGGTTTTTCTTTTGTTTTCAAGGCTGTTTGTGTCATACAAAAGCTCATCCTAGCTTTGCAGTGTGTAAGCAGAGAGGAGGTTCTGTGTAGAGCAGAGAGAGGTGCGTGCAGGTCAGTGCACGTGTACATAACATCTTTTTACAATTTAAACTGATAGATCGAATAGGTCAGATGTGATATATTGTGCTGTTAACTTTCTTGTGTCACAGAAATCACAAATTCACTATTGAACATTTTCTTTATTACCACCTTGTATCCACACTGCTTTGGTTCTCTTGGAACGTTACCCTAATTGATCTTCTCCCTCCTCGTCCTACTCGTATTTTACATATGAAAAATGGTGGAAGTGAGACCAGAAGAAGAAATGCGTTTGGTGAGTAGTCAGAACTATAGAACAAGTCATAGGGCAGAAGAGGGGGAGGAAAGGAGATAAATGAACTCGACTGAGATGCAATTTTAAAATCTATTAAATACAGATGCAGCTGTTATGAAACCAAAAGAAAAAGTATTTGTCTCACATGGGGGTTATCTTAACATTAATTAACTACTTGCTTGTTGCCTAATATTCCTGACAGATGGAAAAAATGTGCCTGCAGTGAATCTTAATGAAGTAAGCATGTAAAAGAAAGCTGCCAAACAGATGCTGAGCTGAAAAAAGGGACCTGCTGAACAAAAAAAAGGGCTAAAGGTTCACAGTCTACGTGTGTTTTCATTGTTTGCACCCACCTGCATCTGGACTTCTTTAGCATCTGACTGCATATGGAAAAGATTGAGGAATGGTCACCAGTCCCCTTCACTGCCATTCACACTCAAACTGCCTCATTAGGCTGCATTAAGCCCGTTTTTGATCCTAAATACTATGAATAATACTGTATCCACATTTCTGGAACCAGTCAATGCATCCATGCTTTGTTTCCCCAGAGGCCTGGATGACTTTCTGTCTTGAGGGCATCACAGAATCACTGGAATTGGAAGGGACTGCAAGTCCAACCCCCCACCAAAGCAGGACTGCCTAGACCATATTGCACAGGGCTACATCCAGGTAGGGTTTGAATGTCTCCAGAGAAGGAGCCTCCAGACCTCTCTGGGCAGCCTGTGCCAGGGCTTTGGGACTTGCACTGTAAAGAAGAATTTTTCCTTCTTTCTATATGAAACTTCCTGTGTTCCAGCCTGTGCCCATTGCTCCTTGTCCTGTCACTGTGAACAACTCGAAACGGTCTGGCACTGTCCTCCCTACAGCCACCTTGCAGATATTTCTAGGCGTGGATCAGATCTCTCTCAGTCTTCTCTGAACAAAACCAACTGTCTCAACCTTTCCTTATAAAATAAATGCTCTAGACCCCCAGTCATCATCCTTGGACTCCACTGGACTCCCTGCAGTAGATCCTGTTTCTCTTGAACTGGTGAGCCAACAGCTGTTCCCAGAACTCCAGCTGTGGCCTTACCAGGGCAGAGTGGAGGGGAAGGATGACCTCTCTATTGGCCACACACTTCTTAATACACCCCAGAATACCACTGGCTTTCTTGACCATGACCTGTGGGCTCATGGTCAGCTTCCTGTCTACCAGGTCTCTTGAGATGTTTCTCTTGAAGATCACACTCATGCATAAGGTCAGTCTGTTTGGGTTTTCTGTGTTCATGCAGTGTTGCACAAAAGCTAAAACTCTTGCCAGATGTGAAAGGTTTTTTGCAGGGGTAGCTACGCCCTAGAGGACTGTACCATAGGCTTGTGCTGCTGAACCTCGGCTGGCTCATCTGGGCATTGCTGAACAAACTGAGCTCCTGAGGTACCTGAGCTTGTAATTTGCATAAGGAAATTAGAAACGCCAGCAGTTTTCACAACATAAATACCTCTGTATTGTTTCTAGGTCTAAGCCAACTTTTAAGCATAAGTAGTTAAATTAAGAAAAATCTGCATTAGAGTAGCTCTGAGCTGGACTCTCTCAAGCAGATCCCTGTCCTTGAACTGAAGAGCCCGGGACCGGACACAATATTCCAGATGCGGCCTCACAGTGAGCTGATTTGAAGCCTTTATTCTCCCATGTGCAAGCTTAACCATATAGGGATGAATTGTGCTTTCTAGGGCCTGATGTAGATAAATGTAGTGCTCCAGTAATTCCTGCACCTCTGAAACAGGTTCTGATACCGCTAGAGACTATTGGCGTTTGTGCCAAGTGCGATGATGTGTCTATCTGAGTAGCTTACTGCAGAGGATGTTTGAGAATTAGATCTGCATGAGAGTGTGTGTTTTGTTGGATTTCACGTTCCGCTGGCTCTTAGATACAGCTGCAGTGCAATTTTATTTTTGCTGTAGTGATCTGTTTCAGGGCTACCAAGAATCTTGGGTCGTAAGTCTCTGTTTGGTATTACACGTTTCCAGGTAGTAGGTGGATTTTCTTGTGTCTCCAAGTGTAGAGATGAAAAATGAATGATGAAAAGATGATAAATAATGCAACATATTTCCATTGCATTAAAAAATAAATAAACTGAAGCTCAGAAAGGTAAAATGTCTTTTCTTTCTGTTGACAAAAAAGGAAGGTCTTACTCAATGTTTACTTTTATGCTGCCTTATGTTGAAAGATTGACTGTATCTTAAATCAAAGTTCAATTCTAACATGGTGTGGGTAAGGAAAATAAGGACTAAAGTAAGGCTCTACTGACATCCAGACCTCTATTTGGACTGCTTGGATTTTCATTGCTGCCTTTTCATCCCAGTGGACTCTTGAATCTTGGGTGTGAGATTTCGCTTGCAAGTGTGTGTTTTCAGCTGAAGAAAAAATTCCCAGTGTTAGTCGTGCATTGTTGTCTACTAGTTAGGGATGATAATTAAAGATGTACTGACTTAAAACAAATAACCTATATATATGTATATAAGAAAGATTTTATCTATTAACCATTTATTAGAAGTTTATTGAATCTTGGGTTTAAGTTTTGTGATTTTTTTTACTAGTCCTATGAGATATGAAGTGAATGAAAACCATGACTGACTTGTTTTCTTCACGATACTTTCTTTCCAGAAATAATTAGCATGTTTCTCGAATTCTTTTATGGGTGAGAGAAAAGATTAGGTCTGTAAAGAACTGTATGTTGTCTTCTGTTAGAGACTGATATCTTTAATGCTCCAACACTGGAGAGTTTTGGTTGTCTTGTTTTGAACCAAGAGTTCTAAGAACTGAGGAATGGAGCATCCTGTTACCCCAACATCACAGAGTTTTGGAAAGTTGCTCCTTATTTGAAAGACACTTGTTTTGAGCCACAAATTCCCTCCACACATTCTCTCCTACTGTAAAGGTGAGAGACATGTCTTGTTTTGAACTAAGAGTTCTAAGAACTGAGGAACAGGGCATCTTGTTATATCCACCTCCCCCCTCAACAAAGCCAGACCCCATTAATGAACTTGGAATGCCTTCAGACAGTACCAGGCATGCTCATCGTCGACTAGACAACAGAGGCCAAAATTGGGGGTGTAAGGTGATTCCACGGATGCTACTGACTGGATTTGTGGACACAAAATACTGGTGACTTAACTACAACTTAACCACAAACCATCACCAGGGAAACATTGCCATGGATGCAGAAAACCACAAACAGAAATCACCAGTAAAAAGGATTTATCAAGGCAGGGGTTGGCCCGTATGCCGACAGAGACTTCTCCCCACTCTACAGACCCTCAGGATGCTGCTGGGATGGTACTTTCCCTTCTTATTTCTTTCTCTCTCCCTCTTTTTTCTTTCTCCCTTGTTACATCTCTTTCTATCCTCCCTTCTGTATCTCTCTTAATCTTCTTTCTCACTCTTTTCCCTCCCTCCCCTCTCCTCCTGTTTCCAAGTTATGTGAGTGTAATAAAGCTACCCTATGTGTTTGACACCATTTTTGTCTTTATTCTGGGACTGAGAATATTCTACTTCTCACAACTGGAACTCTTCTGGAGTGTGACATCTTTGTAGTGTACCTTCATCTAAATCATGTGTTGAAGAAAATAGATTTTAGAGCAAAATACTTATTTTTGGTACACAAATGAAATGCTGCATCACTTCTTGCTATCGTGAGAGAAGCATTTCTAAATATTTCTAAAACAAAAATAGAGGTTGTCTTTGTCAGTGTTTTTATGGGAAATCATTTGGCAAAGTTCTCTACATAATGCACATGGAATCGATGTCTGCCTGACTGAAGAGGGCAGTGGTGCCTAATATGACAGAATCTCCTAATTTTCTATGAAATACATTTTATTTCTCACTAGATTTCCTTTGATTGATAACCTGAAACTCTTCTATTACTCTTTTAGAAATGCTTTATGCAATTACACTTTAGAAAACGGTGTTTCTGTACATTAGCTCGTAGCAAATACCAGAGTCTGAACCACTGATGCATCAGTGTTCCTGAGATTGACTGCAAAATCTGAAAGAGCTCTTTAAAACTGCTGGTTTTTTCTTGTTGTTGTTCTATACCAATCCTAAAGTTCTACTTTTATTTCTTCAGAACTTGTCTCAAAATTTCAAACTGCACATCAACTAATGATTTTATTCCTGTTTCTTAAATACCCAAACATGGTTATCTTATCACATTCTCCTTAATATCTTTTAAACTCGACACTTAAAAACTTGATCTAGGTGATCCTGCTGTAGCAGGGGGGTTGGACTAGATGATCTTTTGAGGTCCCTTCCAATCTCTAATATTATGTGATTCTGTGAAAAATGCAGGCACTTGGAATTGAGGCTGTTCTGAAAATCACGATCAGGAACAATAAAATATGGAAGGAATTGGGTTGTTTTCTCCCTATAAGACCACTTAGAATGAACAGCTTGCTTGTTTTGGAAAGAAACAAACAGAATGAATCAGTAAGAGGCAGGGAAAAAAAACCACCTCTCCTAGGATGATTCTCTTGCCACCATTTTGCTGCTTACCACCTTTGTGTACCAGACAATTTGCTAGAGCACTTGAGATTTTCATTACATTAATTAAGATGTTTTTCTCTGGGTTTTTCTGGAAGACTTTCAAAACATTTGTTTCTTATGACCCAAGTGATGCATTTTAACTGTACTACTAATGAGGCAATGGCATAATATTCTAATTCAATTTGGAAAAGGTTTTCCTCTTACGAGCCAAGTTGGCAACTTGTTTGAAGCTCCTATAATTAAAGCATATATCTTAGCTGAAATCCTGTTTACCCAGTTGATTATATTTTCAAAACGCTCGCCAAACTGTCAGAAAGACCCAGCCCACCTCAAAGGGGTCGGGCGAAAGCTGTTGTTGTTCCGTGAAACATTTCTAATTAGCTGACCTCGTAATGAACTGAGGCTGATAAATGGATGGATTTTTGACGGTTACTGGTCTTTGGCTTTAAATTTTACCTTGTACTGTTTTGGTTTTTGTCCTGGTGTAAGTGAAATAACCTGAGCTGAGAGAGGGAAGTAGCGCCTGTCATTGCAGCACTGCATGCTGCGTCTCTTGTAAGTTTGCCTGATGATGGCAGGAGAGATCAAACTTAGGTTGTTCCTGTGGAAGGTGAGAACAGAGATGTTTGCTATAGCTGTCATAAGTTAGTTTTTAATCTGAAGCTCTGAAGCTTGCAAAAGGTAATTTCCTCACGTTTCTGAAGTTTTCTTGGAGATGTGTGGTTAAATTCCCGGGTTTTTTTGACAGAATAGGTATGTTTCTGTGCAGCAAAATGAATTGGAAAGGGACTGTTAAAACGTGTGCTTCAGGGGGTTTTCTTGTGTAGAGAATCACAGCATCACAGACCCATAGGGGTTGGAAGGGACCTTGAAAGATCATCCAGTCCAATCCCCCCACTACAGCAGGGTCGCCTAGATTGAGTTGCACAGGAACATATCCACACGTGTTTTAAACATCTTCGGAGAAGGAGACTCCACAACACCCCTGGGCATCCCCTTCCAGTGCTCTGTCACCATCACTGGGAAGAAGGTCCTTCTCATACTGATATGGAACCTCCTCTGTTCCAGCTCACACCCATTGCCCCTTGTCCTATTATTAGATGGCACTGAGCTTGGCTCCATCCTCCTGACACCCACCCTTCACATATTTGTAGACATTAATAAGGTCACCCCTCACTTTCTGTTTCTCCAAGTTAAAAAGACCAAACTCATTCAGCCTTTCCTCATCAGAGAGATGTTCCACTCCCTTCATCATCTTCGTGGCTCTGCATTGTACTTTCTCCAGCAGTTGTGTTTCCTTCTGGAACTGAGTGGCCCGGAACTGGGCACAATATTCCAGATGCAGTCTCAGAATCTGAAACCTGAACTACCATTGAAAAGTCCTGGGACAAAGTCTCCTGTGTACCACGGGGTTATTTTCATGATACTGTTTCAATCACCAGCTCAGGTGAATAGTGATTTAGGAAATCACAATGCAAAAGGAATACAGCACTTACCATAAAATTACTTCAATCTTGCTGTCTGTATGTGTGGATTTGTTGTGGATTTTCATATTTGTGATGTATGTGCTCCCTGTACAAGGAATAATTACTAAAGAGTAGGATCAGCAAGGAAAATGGATGCATGTAATTCAGAGACATCACACTGAGGTCACCTGTGACGAGTATTGCTTTGACCTCTCGTCTTTGTTGTCTGAAGAAAATGTGAAAATGAATGTCTCAGTGCTTAAAGACTGGGTAACACTAAGTCTCTTGTCTGACAAAAATGCTCCTGATTAAGCTGCATGCTTTTCAGGAGAGGTTTTATGTTACTGAAGCAGGATTTCTCTTCACTATTTAGTAAGGGACGCCACTTCACTATTTAATAGCGACAGCAGCTTCATCACAACAGTGGCAGCTAGTAACTTGGGGCTGAGAAAATGAAAATGTTCGTTTCTTTATTCAATCTAAAAAAATCCTTTCCTTGAGCAAGGGAGCATAAAGTTCTTAGAGGAAAAGGACCCCAAAAAGGCAGCAGCTTATCTTCATACAATCATTGTAGAATCATTAGGGACTGGAAGGGCTCTTGAAAGATCATCTAGTCCAATCAGACAAACTTCTTTTTTTCCACCTGTTTTTCATGTGTCATTTTGTGCATTCCCCACTCTTGTTTGTGTAATGATTTGTGCGACAGGAGACAGTTCACAGAATCACAGAACATCAGGGATTGGAAGGGACCTCAAAACATCATCTAGTCCAACCCTCCTGCCATAGACCAAGTCACACAGGAACATGTCCAGGCGGGTCTTAAACATCTCCAGTGAAGGAGACTCCACAACCCCGCTAGGCAGCCCCTTCCAGTGCTGTCACCCTCACTGTGAAGAAGTTCCTTGTTATATTTATGTTATTAGTATTCTTCCAGATTCCAGACTGTGCTACTCTGCCTTCTCGTTGTGCTGTGAGACTCAGCATTTTGCTCAGATTTTCGTAATAGCTGGAGGGTTAACTTTGTGCTTAGGGGTTTTGTTCATCCCTTACCTTGCTACAGTCACCACGCTGGGGCTGGTTGAGGCACCACAGTCTGCTGAAGCCCAAATGTAACCCAATAATATCTTATGGATTGATAGAAGAACCACTACAAGTGCTTGGTGAGTGCTTTGCTATTACACTTGATCCCGAGCAGTTGTGAGCCAAGCATAGGTGTGCGGGTGGGCTTGGCTTGTTTCTTTTCTGACTTCATTAGCTGCTTTTATGTGAGAACTGATTTGAGTTCACGTTTCTCTAGGTTTTGAACAGGAGATAAACCACAGGAGGAGGGGTGGCATGGCACTAGGTGGGCTCGGCTTCAATAAAGCAGCTGACGGTGTTTTGCTGGGGTTTGTTAAGTATCTGTAGTGAAGAGATGGTGTACAGTCATTGCGGTGAGCACAGGGTACTGGGGTTGTTTATCCTGGAGAAAAGGAGTCTGAGGCGCACATTATTGCTCTCTACAACTACCTGAAAGGAGATTGGGGCACAGCCTCTTCTCCCTGGCGACCATAGGACCACAGGAAATGGCTGCAAGCTGTGCCATGGGAGATTTAGACTGGATTTTAGCAAAACCAATAGGGTTATTAAACATTGGAACAGGCTGCCCAGGGCAGTGCTGGAGTGTCTACCTGTGAAGGTATTTAAAAGGCAGATAGATGTAGTGCTGAGGGATGTGGTTTAGGGGTGTCCCTGCAGTGCTAGGTCAAAGGTTAGACTTGATATTAAAGGTATTTTCCAACCAAACAGATTCTGTGGTGGTGTAATTCTCTGTTATTTTCTGATTTTCTGAAGAAATCATGCTGGCATGTCAAATTTTGAGAGCACCAGCCTTGCATGTTTAGTAAAATATGCTTGAACATAAATTGAAGCACTTCCCATCGTTCTGTTTTGGAGAGTCTGAGCCAAGATAAATTCATATGAGAACAACTGAGTATTGAAAAGGGTTTTTGTTTGTTTGGTTTTTAATCTTCCTCTATAGAGACCTTTACCAGCAGTGTTATTCTTGGTCACCAGCAGCTGCTACGTGGGCTTTCAAAAAGCTCATAGTGCCTCTTGCTCACATAAAAACTTTTCTTTATACCTTCTTAGATCTTTTTCTATCTTCTGTGAAGTGATTGTTCATGACCCATTGGCTGCACCAGGAAGCCCTCACCATAGTCGCTGCCTCCAAGTCTGTTTCTTTGCAGATTGGACTACGGTTGAGTACTTCATGGATTGGCAGGAAATCAAGTCTATTAATAAGGCAGATGATTGCTTTCTAAAGTGTGAAAGCTTAGAAAGACGTGAAGCTTGTTATCAATTTTTGGAGGGAATTTCAGCTTCCTCTTTCAAGGTGTTGGGTATCATTAATGCCCATGGAAAGCACTGGAAGATAAGGTTCTGTGCTTCTGAGGACATCGTAGCGTTTTTGAGGTCTGAGCCTTCCCTCAAAATGCAAGTGAACCATTTTTCACTGCACAGAATTTCCACAGTGTCATGTTGGGATATCAAATATCCCACTAATCCACTACAGGGGCAATTGAATGTCTATTCTTAATTCATGGAATTAAGATAACCTGTTCAAGCACGATAATAATTTAACAATAGTGACAGAAGAAATGCCATCAAGATGAGTGCAAGAGGGCTTCTTCAACATCGAGGAAATCTTCCTTACGGACATCTAATGAATGAGGACAGATTAGAGAGAGTTGGGGCTATTTGGTTTGAGGAAGAAGAAGCTAATGGGAGACCTCATTGCTCTCTACAACTATCTGAAAGGACACTGTAGAGATGTTGATGCTCGTCTCTTCTCACAGGTAATTAGTGACAGAACCAAAGCAAAGGGTTTCAAGCTTCAACAAAGTAGGTTTAGACTGGTCATCAGGAAGAAATCCTTCATGGATAGAGTGGTCAAGCACTGGACTGGGCTGCCCAGGGTGGTGGTTGAGTCACCATCCCCAGATGAGTTTAAAAGATGCTTAGATATAGTGTTGGGGAATCTGGTTTAGGGTAGAACTTGTGGAGTAGGGATGATGGATGGATTCTGATCCCAAGGGTCTTTTCCAACCTGAATGTTTCTATGATTCTATAATTCTATACACTAATCATGTTCAATACCAAGTACCAGGTAAAAAGGAGAATGCATGAGACAATGCTTTTCTTTCTTTATTCCTCATACAAATCTTCAGTGCCACTATAATGAATTGTGACTATTTTCTTTACTACAGTAAAATGAAGACTGTCAGAGAAAAGTGAATCCGTAATATGGAGTTTGCCGGCTAGTTTCACCACAGATTTTACATGGTCTTTGTTTGAGGAGAGCACAGGGAGTGATCTCCCAGGACTAGTTCTGATCTGTGCACAGTGTATACACAGTTATTTCAGTGGTTATGGAATATGGATTGTAAGGAATGACAGTTATTGTTATTGTATATGAAATCACAGAATCACAGAACATTAGGGATTGGAAGGGACCTTGAAAGATCATCTAGTCCAATCCCCCCAGCACAGCAAGATCACCTAGATCCAGTCACACAGGAAAACGTCCAGGTGGGTTTTAAACACAAATTCCCTGTAAACTGAAATTCTCTGTAATTAGTTCCACTGCATCATTTTAGATATCAAAGCAAATTATAGGGATTTGTTAGGCAGGAAACAAGAATAGCTTTGATTGAGGCTGTTTTTTCTTTCTTTTTCTAAATACAAATACGCCTCAAGTAAATCCACATAACTCCTAAAGCTGTGAGCCAGCAGTGTGCACTTGTGGCCCAGAAGGCAAACAGGATCCTGGGCTGCACCAGGAGAAGTGTGGCCAGCAGGGCGAGGGAGGTGTTGGACTAGATGATCTTTTGAGATCCCTTCCAATCCCTAATGATTCTATGATTCTATGAGTAGTCTATAGAGTTATTACTTCTCTTTTTCACACATCTGAGCATCAAACAGATGTATTATATGTTTTATGCATATAATATTATATGTTTTGTGCATACAGTTTATGCATGTATGTAGTATTAGACTATGTGTGTACATATTCAAATGCAGAACCTTCTTAATATTTCAATAAATACGATGTTCTGCCTAGGCATTAAAGGGACAAGCAGTGAATTTATTGTGAATTATTGTCAGAATCCATGCAATCTGATTATTTTCCTCTTAGACACTGAAATGGACTGCCTAGGGATGTAGTTGAGTCCTCATCCCAGAGGATGTTTAAGAAAAGACTGGATGTGGCACTTAGTGCCTTGTTCTAGCTGATGTGGTGTAGTTCGGTCATGGGTTGGGCTTGATGATCTTGGAGATCTTTTCCAGCCTCAGTAATTCTGTGATTCTGTGTTTTCTATCTCTAGATGCTCTTCTAGATTCCTTTCTTTCAGAAATAGGATAATTTGCCAGCACTACTGCCCCACAACAAGAACTTAGTAACAGAAGAACAGCAGCAGTGCATAGTGCATTATTAGCAATATCGAGTGCATTATTAGCAAAATCGAGTACATTATTAGCAATATCAGAATTTAACAAAAAGGAGGTACCTGCTTACGTGGCGCTTCAGTCACACACTGTTAATTTTACCTAACACACCTCTCTGTCATTTTCTGATACTGAACTTTATCTTTCCTTTAAAGTGTTTTTTTTGTTGTTTTTTTTCCCTTTTTCCCTTCTAGATTGCAGAAGGATTTTTCTGAAATAGCCTTACAGAATCCTGTTAACAAATTATCTTTGACTTATGTGAGGTTCCATCCTGTCATAGCAAAGTCTGGAAACTTAAAGGAGTTCAGCATCTTTTGTGGTGTCTGACCTTCTAAGTGCAAGATCTTGCCACTACATGGGGCACAACATAAGGCATCAAAGAGACAGGCCTTTAATTGGTTTTATAGTGAATGTTATACTCAATTCTGGGCACCAAGGTTCTTTTCTTCTCTACATCTCTTTAAATCTTTGTCTTCCTTAATGCATATTATTTCTGCGTTATGAATTCTTGGAAGATTCTCTGTGGAGCTTCATAATGTTCTGCCTAGTACCTTTTGCAATTTGCAGGATTTATTATATTATTCCCTAAGAAATGTCCAAGGTCTTTCAGTTGCTGCAACAGTCTCGCTGCTAGCTACCCTTGAGACTGGATTTGAGCTTTTATATTTGCCTTTTATTTTAGTGCATTTAGCTGTTGAATCTAATGTTTATTTGAATATAGGGGTTTTTTTCCTAGTATTTTTGTCAGACCAGGATCAGTCTAAATAAGCTGGTGTTTCATCAAAAGAACCACAGAATCACTCTGGTTGGAAAAGACCCCTGGGGTCATTGAGTCCAACCATCTATCCTACCTTACAAGTTCACCGCTCAACCAGATCCCTCAATACCTCATCCAAACAATCTTTAAACACATCCAGGTGTGGCAACTCAACCACCTCTCATTCCAATGCCTGACTCCCTTTCTGTGAAAACATTCTTCCTAATATCTAGTCTAAACCTACCCTGTTGTAACTTGAACCCATTCCCTCTTATTCTTTCACTAATTGCTTATGAGAAGAGACCAGCACCAACCTCTCCACAACATCCTTTCAGGTAGCTGTAGAGAGTGATGTCTCCTCTCCGTCTTCTCATCTTCAAACTAAAGAGCCCCAGCTCTTTCAGACTCTCCTCATAAGATTTGTTCTGCAGGCCCTTTGCCAGCTTGGTTGCCCTCCTCTGCACCTGCTCCAGCCCCTCCACATCTCTCTTGCATTGAGGTGCCCAAAACTGGACACAGTACTCAAGATGTGCTGAATACAGGGGGACGATAACCTCCCTACTCCTGCTGTATCTATCTGAGGGAGCAAAAATGCTGTATTTTTTTAAATAAACCTAAAAATGCTGATTATTTAGCTGCTGTTTATCCTTATAAAACTGTTTATTTTGAAATCGTAAGTTCACAATAATCTTCATTTGCTTTCCAGGGCAGCCAGAAGCTCACACATTGTCTCAGGGAATGCAGAAACAACCTGTAAATGTGATCTCCTTTTCTACATCTTCTTGGAAAAACAGGTAAGAGGAGGGTTTTGAATATGAGGCTGAAAAGGAAGGTAATGATAGCAGATGAGCCATTCAGTAAATAATTGAGGGGGGGGAGATGGTTAGAAGGAAAACTAGGATAAAAAAGACAAATGAGTAAAATAAGAATGAAAGAAAACCTGTGCTGTTGGAAGCCTCCACTTAGAGGCTTGAAATATTTACTACTTGGATGCTTTTAACAAGTGGCACCTCTTCAGTTACAAAAGCTTGGTGTTTAACTGGTGACAGTGAGAACTACATCAGCAAAAGCAGTTTGGGTGGGGTCACCTAGCTGCTGCCACTGCAGAATTCATGACTTCGATGGAGCTTTCTGTGGAGTACGTGGAACATCTTTGCTACCAAGCACTGGGAATTCTGAATGGCTGAGGCTGACTACCAGCTGGAAAAGTGTCTCACTAGGTCTCACTCTGCTGGTGGAGCCATATTCCAGCTGTTTCCAGAATCTCAAAGCTAGAGTGTGCAGTTTGACTGGGAGATCTGAGCATGTAGATATAAATTGATTGAGGCAGAAGAGAATTTGTGTCTTCTGGAGCTGCCCTAGACACTAAACTAGAGAAATAAAAGGAAACAGTCTCTCTCTTTTGGCTGGTTGCTTTACGTATTCATCAAGATTAATCAACTGACTGGAGCCCTTAGGTGATGCGTGTGGATGAAGACAGCTTGTGGTAAAAGAGTTTGTATGATTTGAGTGAAGAGATATTGTGATTAAAACTATAGAGTTTCAGAGCACATCCAGAAGCAGAACTTTACACTTCCATGGAAAATACAATTCAGAAATGTAGACACCTTAAGACACTTCCAGTTAAGTGAGGGACAAACATATTTTAAAAATTCTTAGAAGACTTAAGTGGTTTGAGCTTTATATATACTTAGGAAACAGCAATGGTTTGGATTTTAAGTCCCATGTTGTCCCTGAATTTCTATTCATTCTAGTCTTATCCAAAACTCCTCTGGAAAAAGCAGGTATCTTGGGGGTATGCAACAAGAGACATCATTTCTTCCATTATGAAAACCTTCCCAAAATGCATGTTAATCACTTTCATGGAAAGGCTGAAGGAGATGGGTCTCTAGCTTGGAAAAATGATACTAAGGGGTGACCCCATTAACGTTAGTAAATATGTGAAGGGTGGGTGTCAGGAGGATGGAGCCAGGTTCTGCTCAGTGTCATCTAATGATAGGACAAGGGGCAACAGATCTGAGCTGGAACAGAGGAGGTTCCACATCAATATGAGAAGGAACTTCTTCATGGTGAGGGTGAGAGCACTGAAATGTGCTGCCCAGAGATTTTGTGGAGTCTTCTTCTCTGGAGACATTTAAATCCCACCTGGATATGTTCCTGTGCAACTTCCTCTAGGTAATCCTGCTGTGGAGGGGGGATTGGACTAGATGATCTTTCGAGGTCCCTTCCAATGCCTAATGTTTTGTGATTCTGTGATTATTTTTAACATGGAAGCTCCTGCAAGCATTCAGGAAGACTCTCACACCAGTTTTGTGTGTAATGTTCTAATAAAAGACACCTCTGTTTTTAAGAATGTAAGTTATTATCTACTTTGAGCCTCTTAGTTGTCTAAAAATCTTACTCACATCTTTTAATTTTTTTTATTTTTCCTAAGTACAGTTGTTGCTTGAAGCTGCAGAGGTGTGGTCTTCATCTTAATACTCTGAATTAGTGAATGGTGAGGCTAAGCGGAGATAATATTTTGGTAGTGCAGAAGCCTATATTTTTTTTCCCCAATTAGAATATTTTTCTCTCTTTTACAACAGTAAGTCCCACTGCTCTACATGTCTTTGTTACCACCGAGGAACAAATCAATACGCCATAGCAGCATTAGTTGGTGGGGATTTTTAAACCAAATAGCTACTGCCTTTGTTAATTTCATTTTACTTAGGTCTGCTGTATGAGAATAACAACATCTTAAGGAATGTAAATGCGGTGCTCTTAGAAGTAGTTTCTGAATAAAGAGTTGCAATTGTGAAGCTGGATTTTCAGAACATCCTGAGCAGTCGCATTCAAACATCAAAGCTTTTAAAAAGACAAATATTGACAGAAACATCCAGGAACTGAAACATCTGCAGTGAATTGTAAATTGTAAAGTATTTCCCATAAACCTGTGAACATGAGTTTTTCTGGGTCCTGAAACCTAACCCATCATACAACCCTACAGTTACTAAGTCACTCTGTGTAGTAAATACATGCAGTTACAAGAAGTAAGAGCTTACACATTTATGGTAAAGCTTCTTAAGTGTTTAAAACCTACCCTTTTTCTCTTCAGAGCCTTTTTTTGTATGGAATAAAACACTTTTCAGTATTCTTTTTCAGAAAAAATTGTGCATCATTTTTAACTGGTTTATACTTCATTAGTAGCAATTCTGTTGCCCAAGACACACATACCTCACTGTGCTTTTAGAAATAAGCACCTTTAAAACCTTATATTCTTTCAAAAAGCTCTACTTTCTTGACTTAGGATGATACATGTGAATAGAATTCTATTGAAATCACTGCACTGAGATGCATTTGTGCTGCCTGGGTACATTTTTCATAATTCAGCATCTCAACAGATTCCTTTGTCCTGGGAACAGTGGCATTTACTTGCTGAAGGGCATGCCCTTATCAGGCTGATCAGGAGAGTGGCTGGGTGGGAACACTGCAGGGCTGACTGTTCCCTTGGCTTCAGATAACATT
Source organism: Phoeniculus purpureus (assembly GCA_028565055.1). Classification (NCBI taxonomy): domain Eukaryota; kingdom Metazoa; phylum Chordata; class Aves; order Bucerotiformes; family Phoeniculidae; genus Phoeniculus; species Phoeniculus purpureus. The sequence continues at coordinate 33,307,068 of JAOXOE010000874.1, forward strand.
ATCAGGTATTTTGCAGACACAGTGTTACTGGGGTAGTTGTACACGTGTGAGGGATGTTCTGGGCACTTCAGGGAGGAGATAAAACATGCAGTCAGGATGTTGGTCACTGTCCTACACAACAGTGTCTTTGAGTTCCAGAGAAAATCAAGACATCTAGAACCATGCAATCACATAACGTTAGAGATTGGAAGGGACTTTGAAGATCATCCAGTCCAATCCTCCCCACACAGCAGGACCAGCTAGATCCAGTCACACAGGAATGTATCCGGGTGGGTTTTAAACATCTCCAGAGAAGGAGACTCCACAACCTCCCTGGGCAGCCCCTTCTAGTGCTCTGTTACCCACACTGTAAAGAAGTTCCTTCTCATATTGATGTGGAACCTCCTATATTCCATCGTACACGCATTGCCTCTTGTCCTATCACTGAGCAGAGCCTGGCTTCATCCTCCTGACACCCATCTTTCACATATTTATAAAAGCAAATTGGGTGACCCCTCAGTTGCCTTTTTTCCAAGCTCAAGAGACCCAACTCTCCCAGCCTTTCCTCATCAGGGAGATGCAACAGCTACTGTCGATACAGTTGATGCTTTATTGGGTGATAGGAAGATGGGGTTTATGGAAAGACATTGCAGTGGCTTTAATTCCAGGATGTGGTTATTAGTGCACCATAACATTAGTTTTGCGATGAAATTCCATGCAGAAGGAACATAAATACATGTAGAATACTGGTACCAGTAAGTGGAAGGAAGATAAATGACCATGAGTGATGGCTTTTTATTTCTTCACTTTTTTTCCAAGTACCAATTCAGATACCTACTTCACAAGGCAAGGATTACAAAACACATTCTGTGCCTCACCCTTGTTTTATCTGCTCAAGAATAATGTCTGCTAATTATTTCTCTGTTAGCATAAACTATTCATGGAGAAAACTGTCTACTACCAACTACTGTAGAGACACAAGAAATAAGTGTCAGATTATTCCAAATAGCAGTTCGGTTTTAGTTTGGATTGCTTTTTGATTGTTTGGGGTTTTTTTTTATGTAAGGTTCTTCTTTGGCGTTTGTTGGGGTTGTTTCTTTCTTCTCAGAAGATGGTAGGGCTGGATATACAGTTGTGGTGTGGCTTTGTTGGAGGTTACAGAATGTGACCTGATTTTCTCAAGTCACCAAGATCCATCACGGTCATTTGGCTTTTGGGGATTGGACTAGATGATGTTTTGACGTCTCTTCCAATCCCTAATGTAGAAATGTGATTTGTAAAAAGGTTTGCCGCACCTTCTGCCATTCCAACAGTACTGTTTTCCTGATTTATTAAATAAATGATCTTTATTTATTACAATTCATAAGAAAATTATGTATTGGTTAATATCAACTACAATTGGAGGCTGAACAGGTAAGGTTCTTTTTTTTCTAGAAAATTCTGGCTGCCGTAATCAAAAACATGAGCACCGAAGTTTTGTTTGGTGTTTTTCTTAATTCAGCAATTTGGAGCTTAAAGTTCTGCATATTTGTTGGTTATAAAATGGTTTTGGACTATCACTGAAGGTGTTTTCTTTAGGGAAGTGTAGTGTGTATTTCATTTCTGATGATAGGAGGTATGTTCTGTGCACAAATTTCACTTGGATTCAAATTATGTTTTAATTAGAGGAAAATCTATTTCCTTCTTTTCTTCCTCACCAACAGTATTTGAAGTTAAAATTAGGAAATTATATATAAATTGGAGGGAAATTAGAAGAATATCATAAGTTACTGTATGTCAGGTTCACTTGCTGTTGTTCTGAAATTATATGTACCTTGCTTGTTTAAAAATAGAAAAGGGATAAAAGCGATAAGCCTCAGTTAAGGAAATAAATGTAAGAGCTGTTAGAAGGTTTGAATTTGTAGCAGTAGTGTGTCTGCAATACATATAAAAAATTCTGCCTTGTTCATACCTGATACGAATTTAAAGTGATCAAAAGAGGATCAAAATAAAGTTTTAAGAGTGAGATGGTGAAAGAATACATCAGGTGTGATGCATAGTACACAAAAAGTCAAAGACCAGGACCAGAATTTATTCTTTCCCGGAGCAGTGAAGGATGTTCAGATAAGATTTATGAGGTTACTGAAGGAAGTTATTTACTCCATGAATAAGCACACCTTTCAGACCAGCCAAGTCCAATGAAACTCTTAGAAAATACACTTACTGCATTTTGTGCTTCTTTTTCCTTTCCTTACTTATTTTCTTCACACTCCTTAACCCCCACTCCCACCTCGACTTTTGAAGGGGTGAAGATTAATCTCTGTAGCTGGTTTAGATTAGTTTTTTCTATACTCAGGCTTAGGATGGCTGTCCCCACCCCATCCTTCTGAGAGATGTGCATTCTGTACAAGAATAACTGACTTCACTCATTCCTGTTAGTTATCCCTTATCCATATCCACTACAAGTGTGATGTTCCTGCTGTGTATTGCTTAATTGCTCTGTTTAATAAACTTACCCTGTTTGGTGTAAACTAAGGGCTGAGATGTTAAAGCCACAAAGCTAGTAATTTAAGCATTTGGGACACTGCATATATTCCTGCTAGATTATACCGAATCTTCTCAAGCTTTATGTGAAAAAACAAGGATGATTTGATTAATAGCATCACTGGTAGCTTTCATGGTAGAGAATTCTGCTGTTATTTGAAGATTAAGTACTTCTGGTGCTCAGCTGGGCTGGGAGATCAGGCAGGGCTTTGTGCCAGGTATCTGTGTTGATTTGCAAGGTTCCATTCATACAGCTTGTGATGATATCATCATTGAGACGTCTTACCTCAGAGGATTGTGAGAATAGGAAAAAAAGGAACTAGGAATGTGCTGCAGTCAAGTGCTGGTAGATATTCACCCAGAAAAAGTTTGGTGGGGTTTTTGGATTGACTGAAGCAGAATAATGAAGACTTTTCTTGCATGGAATTATTATCGAACTATTGAACTAAATTCTACTGAATCACAGAATATTAAGCATTGGAGGGGACCTTGAAAGATCATCCAGTCCAATTCTCCTGCCACAGCAGGATCACCTAGACCAAGTCGCACAGGAACATATCCAGGTGGATCTTAAACATCTCCAGTGAAGGAGACTACACAACACCCCTGAGCATCCTGTTCCAGTGCTCTGTCACCCTCACCGGGAAGAATTTCCTTCTCATACTCATATGGAACCTCCTATGTTCCAGCTTACAGTCACTGCCCCTCATCCTATCACTAGATGACATTGAGAAGGGCCTGGCTCCATCCTCCTGACACCCATCCTTCAAATATTTCTTGACATTAATGAGGTCACCTCTCAGTATCCTCTTCTCCAAGCTAAAATGACCCGGCTCCCTCAGCCTCTCCTCCTAAGGGAGGTGCTCCACTTCCTTCACCATCCTCATTGCTCGATGCTGGACTCCCTCCAACAGCTCCACATCCGTCTTCAACTGAGGGGCCCAGAACTGGACACAATACTCCAGATGTGGTCTCTCCCCCAACCACAGCAGGATCACCAGGTGAATATCACTGATGTCAAATGTATTTCTGACAGTGCCAGTGTAATCCAAATAAAATGAAGGAGACAGAAAAACATCAGGTTCTGTCCTAGGTTGCACAAAGGGAAATGAGTAAAGGCTTCAGTATCTACAATTTGAAAACATGATAGAACCTATAGAAAATGGTACCTGCTGAAACGATCCTCAAATTAAACTTTGTAAGGGTAACTATCCTCCCTTCCCCCAAGAAAACGAATTACAGCTTCCTTCTCCTAAGGAAAAAACACAATCTATCTGTCTTAATCTACCAGTAGCAACTGGTTTTAGCCTTAAGAAGCTCGACAAAAGCATGAAGTGCTGCTGGAGTTCTAGAAGAAATTGAGAAAATAATGTATTTGTGTTTCAAAGGCTTTTCTGACAGAGGTCCCAAAGAAGTTCCTGAAATTCACAGTGGTGAAAAATTACCTGTCAAGATTGTGTTTTTCTGTTGGTTTACCCACTGATTATGAAAAACTTCCAGTTTGTCTGTGAACGAGTGACCGCTTTCAGGGAGCTTTCTTGACAGCTGAAGACTTGACTGTTTCAGTTGTCAAGAATCCTTATTAAAACTCGGTGGAGACACAACACTTTTAATGTGAGACAAAACTCCAAATTCTTCTCCACCAGTGTTGTGAAAGTCAGAAACTTGCGAAGATGTTGATTCCTAAATAATTACTCTGGGTGATAGTTCTATGTGATTTGTGGTCTCTTCTCATTGACAGTTCTGCAGCCAGTGCTGGTCCTATTCAGGTGTAATTTGCTGCAGCTCACCAAATTAAGTGGAATATAGAGAGATATATCTGCTCCAGATTGCCTTGTCGATGTCGGCTGGGCTACCCCAGTGGCCAGTTCAGTTTGAGCTTTTCATTGTGCTAATACTATAAAAATGTTCCTTGAGCTGTAAGCGACCACATTATGTCTTGTGCATGCAGTGGAGCTTCACAGCATGGGCTAGAAATTCACAAATTCCCACCACAGAAAGAAGTGTGAGAGAAACCAGTGTTGGTTGAAAGAGAAGCTACAATCACCTAGTCAACACTGAGTTGTGATACAGAGACATTCAATATGGTGAGACTTGGAACAGGCTACCCAGGAAGAGGTGGAGGCATCATCCCTGGAGGGGTTCATAAACAGGTAAACATGGGGTTTTGGAAGATGGTTTAGTGTTTTGGGGTTGTAGGGTGGATTGAATGGCCTTGAAAATCTTTTCCAACCTTGATAATTCTATAAATATTATGGTGTCTACTCTCAAATTACTCATGAGAAGATAAGGGGAAATGGCCTCAAGTTGCATCAGGGGAGGTTTAGATTAAGTATTAGGAAGATATTCTTTGCTGAGAGAGTGATTGGACACTGGAACAGGCTGCCCAGGGAGGTAGTGGAGTCGTTGTCCTTGGAGGTGTTCAAAGAACATGTAGATGTGATGCTTGAAAACTTGGTTAGGTGAGCGTGGTGGGGTTGGGTTGCTGGCTGGAGGTCTCTCCCAACCTTAATGATTCTACACTCGTACAATATGCAACAATTTTCCACATTTCCTGCAGAAAAGTGTTTAAAAGTCATTTTTGCATATTCCATCCAGGAAAAGGCATTCTGAATCGTTGCACCACAAAATTACAGTGTATACATTTATTTGGCTGCTTTCAGATTATTTTATGACAACTCATCAGCAGCTGTGGCTCGTAGCTGTCATGTAACGGGGTCACAGCACAGTTATCAAAGTGAATGTTTTTGTTCTTATAGCCCTGAAAAGCTGTTGGAATTTAATATTGATTGAGGCATCCTGTTTGGCAGCTCATCTTCTTGGAGTCACATAGACACACACACACAGATGGTTAGGGGTTGGAAGGGACCTCCAGGAGTTATCAAGTCCAATCCCCCTGCTCGAGCAGGACCATAGAACCTAAGACAGGTCACACAGGAACACATCCAGACAGTCTTGAAAGTCTCCAGAAAAGGAGACTCCACACTGTCCCTGAGTCCAGTGCTCTGTCACTCTTACAGTGAAGAAGTTTCTCCTCATGTTGAGGTGGAACCTCCTTTGCTCCAAGTGACTTTCCTGTTTCATGTGTTAACTATGAATTCTTGTTTTCAGGAGGGGCAGAATTCAATCACTGGAGTGAAATCCAATGAGGTCACTTCTTGGGACAATTAAGCTGGTTCCTGAATTTGAATCTGGTTCCTGAATTTGAATCTGGACAATGACTAACAGGAGTGGGATAGATGCGATGCAGATGTTGGGCTTGGCCAATATCAGGATGATTATTTTGGAGACGATTAGCTTTGTGTAAGCCCTGCTCCAGCAGTGATCCTCCAAAAAGCTCCCAGAATCATAGAATCATAGAATCTTTAGGGATTGGAAGGGACCACGAAAGATCATCCAGTCCAATCCCCCTGACACAATAGGATCACACACAGGAACAATCTGGGCGGGTCTTAAACATCTCCAGTGAAGGAGACTCCACAACCCCCCTGGGCAGCCCCTTCCAGGGCTCTGTCACCCTCACTGGGAA
>JAOXOE010000874.1:33322166-33346821 GCA_028565055.1 Phoeniculus purpureus
GGTCCCTTCCAACCCAGAGTGATTCTGATTGTATAACTTCTCCAGTGAAGTGATCCTGCTGTGGCAGGGGGATTGGAACAGATGATCTTTCGGGGTCCCTTCCAATCCCTAATGATTCTATGATTCTATGATTAGGGTGCCCTGTCAGCAGGTCTGCTGATGACACAAAGCTGGGTGGTGTCAGGGACACCGCAGCAGACTGTGCTTCCATTCAGTGAGACAAGACCTGGACAGGCTGGAGAGCTGGGCAGGGAGAAATTTAATGAAATATAACAAGGACAAGTGTACAGTCTTGCATCTGGGCAAGAACAGCCCCAGGTACCGGTATAGGTTGGGGACTGAGCTGTTGGAGAGCAGTGTAGGAGAAAGGGACCTGGGGGTCCTGGTGGACAGCAGGAGGACCAGGAGCCAGCAATGGGCTCTTGTGGCCAAGTGGGCCAACAGCATCCTGCAATGGGTCAGAATGAGGTTGATTAGCAGATAGAGAGAGGTTCTTCTCCCCCTCTACTCTGCCCTGGTGAGACCACATCTGGAGTATTATGTCCAGTTGTGGGCCCCTCAATTCAAGAAGGACTTGGAGCTGTTGGAGAGAGTCCAGCGTAGAGAAAAGAGAATGATGAAGGAAGTGGGAGCACCTCCCTTATGATAAGAGGCTGAGGGAGCTGGGTGTCTTTAGCTTGGAGTAGACTGGGTGGTGACCCCATTAATGTCTATAAATATGTGAAGTGTCAGAAGGATAGAGCCAGGCTCTTCTCAATGTCATCTAGTGGTAGGGCAAGGGGTAATTGGTGTAAGCTGGAACATAGGAGGTTCCACATCAATATGAGCAGGAACTTCTTCCCAATGAGGGTGACAAAGCACTGGAAGTGGCTGCCCAGGGTGGTTGTGGAGTTTCCTTCTCTGGAGTTGTTTAAAACCTGCCTGGATCCTGCTGTGGCAGTGGGATTGGACTAGATGATCTTTTAAGGTCCCTTCCAATCCCTAATGTTCTGTGATTCTGTGATTATTATGTGTACTGCTGACTTGAGTGGAGAGGGAGCAGACCAGAGAGTGGAAGAATAGGAAGAATACCCCACAGAAAGAAAAGCTCCATGAAGAAAAATACATCTTAGTGTTTTTTGAACTAGACAGAATGTAAGAAGCAAGACTCATAAATGGCCTCTCATGCTTGCAGTGGACCTGGGGCATATCTACCTCTTCAAACACACGCTGCCTAAAATAGTTTTTCAAAATATGAGCTTGCATTTTAATACCTATGCTGTGCACTCATTTTCATCATTTCTCAGGCAGCAAACTGGCTCTTTTCTCATATAATTAGTGTCTTCTCATATCAGTTAAGCAAGCAGATGGCCACACAGTTTGTACACACAGATTTCCAAATGTTCCTAGTGTTTGACTCCTGTTGATGGTCACAATCAACAACACCAAACAGGATCCTCTCCAAATTGTGATAAAGCTAAATGACCATAAAGCTGGATCAAAGGCAGTTATTCATTTAGGTTTAGTAGAGTGTTCATTATAGTCATTATCGTAATACACATTATATTTCATAAACATGAGCACTGTGCTAATAGCCCAAATCTGCAACAATTCATTCAAAGCAGAGGGAAAAAGCGTCCAAGTGAGGTATCTCATCATGAGACTGTCTGCTTATCTGCAGGAGTAAGAAGGTATTAGTGACTGCCATGTGGCAAGTGCTTATCTTAGGTATTTAAACTTAAGGTGTGGGAATATGCTCAGTGGCACAAGGTATCACTCATAGAATCGTAGAATGATAGAATATATTGTGTTGGAAAGGACCTCCACAGGTCATCTACAACAAGCAGGGACATCTCTAACTAGAACAGGTTACTCTACTCAGAGCTTCATCCAGCCTGACTCTGAGTGTCTCTGGGGATGGAGCCTCTACCACATCTAGGCAGCCAGTTCCAGAGAATCGTCAGATTCAAGAACTTTTTCTCATGTCCAGCCTAAATCTACCCTTAGACAAACCTGTCATGTGAACCAACAATCACATTCTGGTAACTCTCTTTCCTATGCTATTTGGTTGCATCATGTTTTGGAGTTCAAGGGAAATATTTCTGGTTTTAGGACAGATATTAATATTTTCTCTTCTTGTTTTGTGGATACTCTGTATCAAAACATGTCACAGATGGACTGATGATAATTTTCATGAAGGAAAATTATCAAGGATGTATTGATACAAAAGGGCAGCGCTAGATAATAAACACATCAGCGGTCTAACAAGATTTGATGGCAAAGCACACTTGATTATTTACATAGAAATATGAATAGATTACTCTCCTGTTGAGTCAAGGGGGTTCAGAAAGGATCGCTTTTTGTTCTAAACTCTTTTTCAGATGGGAGTTTGATTCAGACTTAGTCCCCGACTTGGTTAATAATTTACAACTAAATAATTATACTTGCAAAATCAATCCATGATATCACTTAGGATTTCAAAATTTATCTTGATATTAATCACTTGCTGAGACGCTGTCATGGCAAGGAATATTTCAACCTTGAGCTGTAAGCCTTGAGTTTGTCTCTGGTCAAGGGGAAACCTTGGGCTGTAGTCTACTGCTTGTGAAGGAGGGCTCAGTGGGCCCTGGGCTGTCCACATGTTACTGAGATAATGGACTTACAGTCATCACTATCAGTCACACCCACGGCAACCATCATTGGTGGTTATTACTTCATCAGAATTACGGGAAGTAAAGCTCGGGTGGGTTGATGGGGTCTGAGAGCACGTCTCCACAAAAGACAATTGATTAGCACATAATGAGTTCAATGCACTTACACATGACAATCTCTAAAACCTGTTCAATTTGTAAGACTTTTAACATGCCAGCAAAACCACTCCTTTATGCAGGTTTTTAAGCCGTATATTCCAATAGTTCTCCCTCACAGTAGAAAAATATCCACAGAATTTAAGAACGTAAGAAATCTCGGTGAGATCAGTGGTCCATCCAGCTGTTGTCGAGTGGCTGCGACTCAACAACCCGTGTTCAAAGCCTGTACCCCCGTGAATTGGCCCGACAGCCCTCAGACGATTGATGAGCCCAGCTCTGTTCTAGCCCCGTCCGGACCAAAATGCTCGCCATTTCAGACCAATTTGATCAAGCAGCAAAATGGCGTTTATTACAAGTATCACACACTTAATATAGCCTTCTTGTTTTCAAAAGACCCCCAATAGCCATTACCGGTGTTATCTGTCCTGTATTATTTTCTTTTCTCTGCCCAAAGAACTCTTAAAATGCATTCTTCTTTCCTTGTTTGGTCTCTTCTGTGCCTTCTCTCTTCTTATCTTCAAGGGAAGTTTCTCTGCAGAGACTGGCAGAGACTGTGAAACCGAGAGGCCCCTGACTTTGTTTTATAGTCACTTGCTGCTTTCTTATGAACACTTATTTTTGCACTACTACATCCAGCCTAGCACACTGTTTACAGAAATAGCAATATGGGCTGCTGTTTAGTGAGACTATACAAGTTTGTTTTATTTCTTGGCTATAATAATAGAGTAAATATTAAATGCAATAGAATTTCATGTACAACAAGTGAGAAAGGAATTCTTTAAAGCAAGAAGGTAGGTTTACTTTTGATTTTCGACGGGATGCGCATTCACTCAGTAACTGTATAAAATCAGGTTTTTATCATGTAAGAATGTCTTCCCCACGTGTGTCACAATGTACAGGCGTTTTTGAACACTGGCAGTGCAAAGAAGGCTGAAAATAGGCAGGAAAACTGTGAGAAAAAAAGTATGACTGTATTCAGTCATCGTCCTCTGCTACCAGAAGGAAATCCTATTTCCCTCGAGGAATGTGCACTGAACCTGAAACATTATTGTGAACTCCACACACAAGCGGGGTCATGGCAATCCTGAAAGAAAGAATACAAGAAAGTCAGCAGGAACAGCAGAGACACTTTCTGTCTTCATTCCCATCAGGGTTCCTATCTCTTTCCCTTGTTGTCAAAGCACAGCTGAGGTCTAACTTATGCTGACCCATACACCTGCGTGCTTCGAACACACGCTCTGCGTACCTACAAGGACTCAGGAGTGGCACTTGGTTAACTGTCACTGCTGATCGCCTTCCTTGTCTGAATCCTAAATGAAAGGATAATGCTATTGTCCTTCCCAATGATGGTCATATTTTTCATACGGCCTAGGTGCCCCCATCAACAAAAAGAACACATTCGAAAAGGGAAGGGGCTACATTGATGGTCTGCTTGGAGTGTTTTGGAAATGTTAGTTTTGCTTTTCTGTGCTTTAGCTTATCAGAAAGGGTAAAGAGGAGCACTCATTCGGTATTTTCCTCAACACTGAAGAAAAAGATAAGACTATAATTCCCTTGTCTTAAACACCAGTGGAGAAAGCAGATTGCAAGGGCTGTATAAAAATGGTGAGAAAAGTATGTTGATTGATGTAGTTTTGATAATTCAAAATTGAAGACCATAGAGGGCAACTGGAGCTGCTTTAAATTCTTGTTGAAAGCTATTTTCCTCTGCACAAAGACTCACACAGATATCTTGTAATGAATGGTTTCATTAATATGTGACTCGAAGCTAGACACATTTTGCTAAATGCTTCATCTGACTGAGACACGGCAAGCAAAGGCTTTCTCATTACATTGTCATCTACCATGAGAAAAGAGCAACACACAAGACAACTGGCATCTACTGTAATAGTCAGACAGTGAATGGAGATGCTCTAGAGTACTATTAGGAGAAGAATATTCAAAGTCACCTTTTGTGATGTCATGTCTCATCACCACATCTTTAGGGGAGAGCTGATCAAGACTAGCTTCCTAAGTCAGATGCTGTGTGAATCTTCACTGGCTGGGAACACCTTTAGACCAAATTAATTCAAATTGCAAACCCTCCTCTTGTCTCTGCTTGTCAGTAACTGGGAAGAAGTTGTATCACTGTGTTTGTGTGAAGCATATTTGTTCACCTTTACTGTGCTTTAACCACAAGGTATTTTACTTATATTTGTGATCAATGGCAGGAGCTGTCCCACTCTTCCACATTCTGTCTGGGTGGGTAGCATCCTCCTATGGGTCTCTTTAGCTTGGAGGAGACTGAGGGCTGACCTCATTAATGTCTATAAATATTTGAAGGTTGGGTGTTAGGAGGATGGCGCCAGGCTTTTCTTGATGTCACCTAGTGATAGGACAAGGGGCAATGAGTGTGAGCTGGAACACAGGAGGTTCCACACCAAATATGAGAAGGAGCTCCTTTCCAGTGAGGGTGACAGAGCTTTGGAACAGGCTGCCCAGGGGAGTTGTGGAGTCTCCTTCACTCTAGACATTTAAAGCCTGCCTGGATGTGTTCATGTGTGACTTGGTCTAGGTGATCCTGCTGTGGCAGGAGGATTGGACTAGATGATCTTTCAAGGTCCCTTCCAATCCCTAATGATTCCATGTTTCTATGATTCTGTATTTTAGGCAATGGAAAAATGAGTAGAATACACCTCTGTAAGGATGGCACTGAGGTCTAATTCAGGCAGTGCATCCCTAGAGTGTTGTGTGGGGAGGGGATTCTACTTTCACTAGTTGATCATTCTGAACATTAATTTTAACAATCTGAAATTTAACCTCAAGAGTCTGTTTTCTCTCAGTTTTTTATGATCCATTATTTTGCGTTTGTATGGCTAAGTTTTGTAGAAGAGAGGCCACAAGGATGGATTTTCTGAGAAAAGAGACCAGGGGTTTTTCCCACGTCCAGTAGAACCAATGTCAGTCTTCTACGAGACAGATTCACTGCTGGTCAATTCTGAGCTCATCAGCAAAGGTGGCAGAGCCTCTCTGGTAACTTAGTTAAGAAAAGAGAAAAAATCCTGCTGCAAAACATCAATCAGGTAGAGGAGTGAGAATACATGAGAAAAACAACTCTGTAAACACCAAGGTCAGTAAAGAAAGCTAGGGATGAAATTCTTCATGAATGAGATCAAAGATTCTTCTGCAGCCCACAGAGAAGATCACAGTGACATAGGTTGTCTCCCTGCAGCCCGTTACGGTCCATGGTGAAGCAGATATCAGCCTGAAGCCTAGCAAAGACCTCCGGCAGGAGAAAGTGAATACCTGTGGAGAGAGGAGTCCACTCTGGAGTTTGCTGGCAGAACTTGTGGCCCCATGGAAAGGATTCACACTGGAGCAGTTCATGAAGAACGGCAATCAATGGAAAGGACTCATGCTGGAAAAGTTGATGAAGGACAGTCTCTGATGGGAAGGACCCTGAAATAGAGCATAGGAAAACTGTAATGAGGAAGACGAAGCACAGACAAGATGTGATGACTTTTCTGCACCTTCTGCATCTAATGCAACCCCTCTGCCACAGCAAGATCGCCTAGATGGAGTTGCACAGGAACACATCCAGGTGGGTTTTAAACATTTCCAGAGGAGACTCCACAACCTCCCTGGGCAGCCTGTTCCAGTGCTCCAGTATTGCTTGGAAGGAGGAGGTATAAAAGCTGGGAGTGAAATTGAGCCTGGTAAGAGAGGAGGGGTGGAAGGTAGTTGTTTCAACAGTTGTCTTGATTTATATCATATATATTAAATTATATCCCAGCTAGTCCATTTGAGGTGGGATTGATGACAGAATGGTTTGGTGAGTACCTGGTGGCCAGCATGATGTGATGTTAATTCACATTCACTGAGTTAATCTGAAAACTTTGATATGTCTTTGGAAATCCACAGATTGCAGATGGATTGTTGAGAGAAAAACAAACAAACAAATAAATATATAGATAGATAAATAATTTCAAACTTACAAAGAAAGTTGTTATACAGTGAGTGGCAGATAATGGTTAGCTCTTTAGCTGCTTTCCCACTTTGCATTCCCCAGGACATCCTTTCTGGGGTATTATGATGACAATTTACTTCACATCCTGTGGTTAGCTTATGAAACTTACATTAGTCCTAGTCATACCAGTAGTGGGCAAAGTTATAGTTTTAGAAAGTCAGAAATGGCAACGAGAGTAGTATGGAGCACTTATGAACCAATCTGCAATATTTTTGATTCTCTGGTTTTACAAGTACCTTTTGCAAGTAATTCTTAAGAATTTGTGTTCCTCTTGGAAAGGGTGATCAGACACTGGAGTGAACTTCCCAGGGAGGTGGTGGTGTTCCCATCCCTGGAAGTGTTTAAGAAAAGACTGGAGATGGCACTTAGTTCCATGGCGTAGCTGATGGTGGTGACATTAGGTCATAGGCTGGGCTTTGTGACCTTAGAGGTCTTTACCAGCCTCAATAATTCTGTGATTATGTCACATATCATACACATCATCATTGTAGGTTAACTGTTTTAAGCAGAAAAAAATACCTGCTGCTAAGTTCTCAAAGGGTTAGGGTTAGGTCTGCAGATGTGTTTTGTCATAATCTGTGCTTTGAAAACACACATTGAATCTCATACTTCAGAATTTAAGGTGAGGTGGAAAAGGAAGTAGAGGATCCATTGAACAACATTTCCAAAGTCCAATGTCTCTCCCCTTTTCATAAGTCATTTAGAAATTTATTGTTTTGAGTGTGATGCACATATGTCTGCATGTACTGCCATCTGATGATTCTCCCCATGTTCTCACAGCAGGCTGGATCTCTCCTTTGAGCCTTAGCCCTGGTAGAAGCCAGAACCCATTTTCATGCCTGAGATTTCCTCTTAGGGGGAACGGGCTGCTTCGCTTGAGCCGTAAGGTGACCCAAGACAAGCTCATTGCAGATAATTAGAGAATTTCAGCTTGAGGGCAAAAATGAAGCCAGTATAATCAGTTCATAAATTCTTAACAGTATCTAAACAGCTCCAGTCTGAGAAGCCTAATAGAAATATATTCCCAAGGATATCACCATTTTGTGAGTTCTACATCTTCTTTTTTTTTATGAAGTCAAGGAAAAATTGAGACAGAATTTTGTTTTTATAATAATCTTATTCCAAAGGCTAATTGAATGACCCAGTTAGAATCAATCTTGACATAAACACATCTTTTTAGACTTCAAGGATCTACACTGAAATCGAGTGATTCAACATCAGCTCCCAAGTTACAAAATAATGGAAGTATATAGATATAAAAGAGAATAATTTTAGGACAATGAATCAAAATTATTAATATACAGTAGCTACAGTAAATCTTGACATGCTGAGAGAGACACAAATTGCAGTTCAGTGTTCATGAATGAGTAGTGAGAAGCAGGTTTATGTGGTGGAGGGCACTGCTTAATTGACCAACAGGTCACTAAAATGTGTTGGAGAGAAAAAAAGTAGAATTTGAAGTAGAATGGAAATAAATAAAGAATAACAGATATGGTCTTTCTTGGGGCCAGATAACAAAATAAAAAGGAATAAAGTGGGGGTGGCAAAATAAGTAAAATCTGATATGTTGGTAGTAATCTTTATTGGGCTGTGCCTCAGCAGAAAAGTTAATGAGCTGGGAAGAAAGCTTGGTATTTCAGTGCAGTGAGACAACCACAAACTCCCTAAGCAGATGGGTCATCAATATAAAGATTAAAGTCTTGGACAATCAAACAGTTTTCAAAAGAATACCTCAAAGTTGTCAGGGGATGGAAAAATTCTGCAGCAATTGATCCAACCAGCTCCAGGGTACAATAACCATTAAGTAGTAAAACAGAGATGAAAAGTAATGCAAAGTTACAAGCAAGACTTCTGGTTAGTTCATTAGCTTGTTCTAAGCAGTGTGATGGGACTCGAGAAAAAAGCAAATTTTAAAATACTGCTAGCTGTTTCTACTTCCGAATTTCAAAGTAATCTGCTGTTCTCTGCTTTAGAGACCTTGGGAGGGACAATTCCTGCAGGGCAAGCCATTCCATGTACTCACTAATTCCTACACTCCACTCCTGCTGTGTTGAATTAATTTCAATTTATTATGCATCACGTTTAAAATTTAGACACTTTAGATGGCTCTGACAAAGGACTTCATCATATTCATGTTGAATCAACAATCAATTAAGTTATTTAATCTACTTGCTTTATTTTGAGTTGCGGAACCTTTAATAAAGATTGACTATCTCTGCTTGGACAGTTTTAACACTGGTCTCTGCCTATTTTATTTACTAAATATTTATTTAATAAATACTTACTTAATAAATACTTATTTAATAAATATTTAATAAATATTATTCAGAAGAAGAGCTGAGTCACTGTAACAATAACAATATCTGTCAAAATTATATCCAATACAATTTATTAGCAATTGTTTTAACTGGACATTTTGAAATAAATTAGCAATAAATTACCTGAGAAAGATATCAATGGAATTTTTTTAATGGTAAATTTGTGGAATGAATGGACCACCAGTTCAGGTGGAGCCCACTTTGGTTGTCAGTGTTTGCACTCTGTGTATCTTGAATCTCTTTGGCTTGAAAGTTCAGAGGACGTCAGTAAGTTTGATAGCGGCTAATTAGCAAAAGTAGAAACACTTCTTAAACTAAAACCTAAAATAGGCTCTGAGAAAACATAAGGTTTGAAAAGTCTCTTGACTCATGGAACAAAATCCCTTGCCATGCTGTATAATCAGAAAATATTAGTTTCTGTTCTTGAACACAGGGGGATATTCCACAAGACCTCTTTAAAAAGAAAAATAATCACTTTGGGAACATAGACTTAATTCTGAACTTAAATGTTGTCACTAATGTACTCTCCTTTTCCATCTTGCCTTCTGAAATACCTGCACAGAGGACTTATGTTTGATTTTATACCTGTTTTCCAATTATGGGCAAATAAGAATTTTATTTTCTCAGCCTTGCTCTGTATTCAGTGATCTAATTCCTTTTGTTATCCTAACAGCATTCTTATATCTTTTTGAGCTTGATCTTTTTCCAACCAGTGCTGAACACACTGTTTATTTTTTTTCTACCTTGTGTGCAAGTTATTAACAGGTGAATGATGAACAGACCTCTCTATTCGTCTACTCTTTATTCACTTCTAGGCTTGTGGTATATATTCTTGTTATTAGATACCAATTAAATTACTCATCACTTACAAGTGTCATTCTTTCTGCAATTTCAGTTTTCAGAATCACACAGCACTTCCCACGTTTCAATATGTAATGGGTTTCCCATGGGCTCCAACAGCCGTGGAAAAGCCAGCTGTGAATTATTGATTTGGATGACAAAAGGACTAACATAAATCAGTAGAATGAAGAGAAAGTTGGCACCATGAATAAGAAATTTAGATTAAAATCCTAACCTTGAAATGAAGTAAAATGATAGAGCAAAAATAAAATAGAGCACATAATTTCCTGAAACTTTTTCCATTGCAAGCTTCATTGAGATCGTAGCCATCTTGGGTTCAAACCACTCTTTGATAAAACAGAAGAGAGAACTTCTGAACAAGTTTATTTATAGACCTTTGCAAATCTTTTATTCAGTGGCAGTTTCCAGTCACAGAATCACCCAACATTAGGGATTGGAAGGGACCTTGAAAGATCATCCAGTCCATTCCTGAGCTGCAGCCTTCAAAATCTCACATAATGTAGCTACCGACATGTGTGGAAGTTGAAACATTGGTCTTAGACTTGAGAACGTTAGTTTATGAAGAGCTTTTTTAAGAATTAATGTGAGTTGAGTATTCAGGAACTTCCAAGTGCCTGATGTGCATTTTAAAACTTGTATGATTTTCAAATTATCCTTTTCCATGTTAACCGTGTTTCAAAGAATTAATTAAAGATGGGGAACATTTCTGCCAGTTTTGCTGAAGATTCTTTTCCCTTTGTGTGTTACCAAGTTTAGACACTAGGATTTGCTTACAGTAAAAACAACTGCAGCCCTTTGGTTATTTTTGACAGAAACTGTCTTCTTCCAAAAGCAGAATGTTTATCAAATTCTAAATTAAAAATATCTGTTTGTTATTAAACTGTTTGTTTTTCATGTTTTTTGGTAAAATGAGAAGATCAATTAACTCCATATTTTGGTACATTTCTTTTTAAATCACTATTGTTTACGAGGGCTGTTAGAGCTTGTAGCTTCACAGAATCAAAAAATTAGTTTTGAATATTAAATATTGGTTTAGCTTTGATTTTTTGACCATTTTTTCCTGTCCTTATCTTGTACCTCTCTAAAGAATAAAGAAAATGTTTGAGTATTGACCTTGCATGCAAGGATAGGAAGGAATCAAAGAATCACAGAAAATTAGGGATTGGAAGGGACCTCGAAAGATCATCTAGTCCAATCTGCCTGCCACAGCAGGATCACCTAGGTCAAGTCACACAGGAACATAACCAGGCAGGTTTTAAATATCTCTAGAGAAGGAGACTCCACAACTGTCCGGGGCAGCCCGTCTGTCACCCTCACTGGAAAGAAGTTCCTTCTCATACTGTTGTGGAACCTCCTATGTTCCATCTTACATTCATTGCCTCTTGTCCTACCACCAGGATGACCTGAGCAGAGCTTGACTCCATCCTTCTAACAACTGCTTTTTCCATATTTATAAACATTAATGAGGTCACCCTTCAATCTCCTTTTTTCCCAAGATAGAGAGTCCCAGCTTCCTCAGCCTCTCTCTTCATAAAGGACATGTTCCATTCCCTCCATCATCTTTGTGGCTCTGTGCTGGACCCTCTCCAGAAGCTCTGTGTCATTCTGGAACTGAGGGGCCCAGAATTGGACACAATCTTCCATATGTGGTCTCACCAATGCATATGTGGTCGCACCAATGGAGAGGAAAACCTCTAAAATCTCTCTCGATCTACTAACCATTGCCCTTCAGATCCACCCCAGGATGCTGTTCGCCTTCTTGGCCTCAAGGGTACATTGCTGGCTTATTATCATCCTGCTGTCTACCAGGACCCCAGATCCAATGAAGATGATTGTGACACCCCTCTTGAGGAACTGGTCAAAGCGTGTTACTGTTTGGGTGGCAGATGCCCATGGCATGTGATAGGATTACTAGCAATCTTCACGAAAAAAGACAACGGTATAAGCACATCTTATCTTTGTTCCTTTCCTCACCTTCTTTTCCAGATATATGGTGTGTTGCTGAATGCATTGCTATGCAAATGAAGTGACAGTCATTTGTTTAAATTATCTTTGTATGCTTTTCTTTCATCCTCAGAAATGAACTTCCTTTTCTGTTGAATTATCACTTTTATGTTTCAGATATGAGCTCTGTTAACATTGGGCTATGGACCATAAATAATAAACATTTACAAAACTGTAATTATGAATCTTTTCTGTGATTTTAAATGACACAGTAATTACAGGCTTTGCAGTGTGGGGAGTTGGTTCAAGAAGCTTTGAGGGCTATAGCCAAAACACTTAGCTACTATTATTGTGTTCACGCTCTGCTATCATGGACAGCAGTGAGTCTGGGAGTACTTGATGTTGATTCTGAAAATCAAGTCCTTTTCACTCTCCAATTTATTCTACTCCTTTTAACAAGAACAGTGTCTAAAAACTGGTAGTGTGCAGGTTTGTAGACAATGTAGTTACTGCTACATATTATACACAAAAAGGACTAATCCTCAGAGTTCTTTGAGATATGATCTGGACAAGGAGATACTATAAAACTATTTTGGTTTTCAATAGACATGTATTTAAATTTGTCCTAAAAGAATGTTATTAATCTCTAATCCTTTCCTAATAATGACATAATTATTTAAGATTATTTAAAATCTTAACTACTTGCCAAAATACAGAATCACAGAACCTCTTCAGTTGTAAGAGACCTTTAAGATCTAGTCTTACTTTAACTCAGCACTGTCAGGTCACTTCTGAACCATATCTCTCAGCATTACATTTACCTGCCCTTTAAATACCTCCAGGGATGAGAAATCCATCACTGTCTTGGGCAGCCTGTTCCAATGTCTGATAACTCCTTAAGTGAAGAAACATCCTGCCTTTCCTAACATCTTCCCTAAACCTCCCCTGGTGCAGCTCACAACCATTTCCTTTGGCCCTATCATTTTCCACCAGGGAGAAGAAGCTGAGACCTTCCTCACTCCAGTGTCCTTTCACAAAGTGGTAGAGAGCAAGAAGGTCTCCTCACAGCCTCCTTTTCTTTAGGTGAAATAACCCCAGTTACCTCAGCCACTCCTCACAGGACTTGTTCTCCAGACCCTTCTCAAGCTTTGTTGCTCTTCTCAGCATACAGTTCTATGTTTTTCTTGTAGTGAGGGGCTCAGAACTGAAAACTATGAGTGGCATCACTAGTGCTGGCTACTGGGGAATGACCAGATCCCTATTCCTTCTGGCCACACTATTTCCAAGTGGATGCCATTGACCTTCTTTGGCCAACTGGGCACACTGCTGGCTCATATTCCAGTGACTCCAGAGGCATTGGGTAAACCTCTTTCAAAGGATTTCTGTTGTTCATAGATTCAAAACCTCTTTTTTTGGAAGATCATTTCCATCAGATCTGACTTTCATTGATCAAAGAGCTGTTACAACTGCTAATTCAGGAGAAACACAGACAACCTCCTTTTTTTCTGAAACTGATTTCTGTGTTATATGAGGACATGGTCTGGAGTGGTATCTTTCACACACTGCCACGAATAAAACCTCTTAGTCGATTACAAAAAGCATGTGGCATTGACCTAACATGGTTCTCATTCTGATTAAGGTATTGATGCCAAAGGAGCACAGTTTGGTCAATACTGAGCTTTCAAAAACACCTTCTAAATGTGCAGCTGAAGTATGTAGGTTTTCTCAATTAGTGTACTTCATTTTTCTCATATAATGTACAGGTTTTGGCAGTTATTTTATGCTCCAGTGAACACTAGCCTTAAGTATAAGTACTTATAATGATCCTAAAACAATTACTTTGCTGTTATCGTCTTATAGCAAAAGGCAGCCTACACTTAATAACATCCGTTCAAAAAAGTGATACTGCATTAATTAACACAGTGTTGAAGGACACAGCCACAAAGGATGTTTAAGCAAGACTGCTAGAAAATGTGGTGAGCAAGCTACTCACAATCCACTAGCTGAAGAAAATTGTCCTCAGTCGGTTTAGGATTAAGGGCTATATTCAAGTATGCAGATAGTAAGATAACTTGGCAAAAACAATTCTATATCAAGAAAGCCAACAGGATCCTGGCTTGCATCAGGAACAGTGTGGTCAGCAGGAGAAGGGAAGTTATTGTGCCCTTATACTCGTCCCTTGTGAGGCCTCACCTTGGGTACCATGTTCAGTTGAGAGCCCCTCATTACAGGAAAGACACTGAGATGCTGGAATATGTCCAGAGGAGACCTACCAAGCTCCTGAGGGATTGAGAGAACCAGTTGTATGAACAGAGGCTGAGGGAGCTGGGCAGGTTTAATTTGGACAAGAGGAGATTGAGGGGAGACCTCATTGCCCTCTACAACTACCTGAAAGGAGATTGTGGAGAGGTGGGTGTTGGCCTCTTCTCCTTAGTAACTAAATACAAAACCAGGGGAAATAGTCTGAAGTTGAGGTGGGGGAGGTTTGAACTGGGTATTAGGAAGAAATCCTTTACAGAAAGAGCGGTTGGGCACTGGAAGGGCCTTCCCAGGGAAGTGGGAAGTCACCATCCCTGGAGGTATTTAAGAGATGTGTAGACATGGTGCTTCATGCCCAGCTCTAGTGGCAGGCATGAAGCGGGTTATTTTGTCTTAATCGATCAATCAGGTATTTAGGTGTTTTGTTGTTGTAGGGTCTGGTTGGACTCAGTGGTCTGGGAGGTGCTTTCCAACCATGATTATCTGTGATTCTATAATAGTGCATTTATCTGTCCTCCTACAAAAGGATTCCATGCTTACAAATGTTGTGTTTGGGAACCATACAGACTTTAAAGTCTTATTGCTTTTCTTTTTCCCTGGAATAAACAAGAATAATTGCACCAGACTGGACATTTTTAAGATTCAATTGAATAAGGTACTGAGCCATCCCACCTGAATTGTACTTTTAAAAAGTTTGGACAAAATGGTCCTTGAGTTCTCTTCCGACCTGGTACTCCATGATTCCATGGTAATTGTAACAATTAATAACTTCACTTTTCTAAGGTCATCTTAAATCAAATTACTTCATTCAGCCTTGAAAATTACCAAGCTATGTTTTGAATATTTGCCTTCAATAATCCGTATGTAGATTTCTTAGGAAATCACCAGCAAAACTGAAACAGTCATAGAGACAGAAAAGATCAGGTGATTTACCAAGGCTTCCAAAAAAAAAAAGGTAAAACTGTATTCCAGGCCATGCATTTCACAATATAAACTACCCCTTTTCTACAGAGCTGCATCAGCACTCGTGTCTTGTTTACTGAATAAAAGATTATAAATTTTAGGAGGTATTTCTCAAAAGGTCAGAAACAAGAATGATACTGTTGGCAGTGCACTCATTATTTTTACTGGAACACAGATGATGTGCTGTAGGAAAAGCAACTCTATGTCAGAAATTCTGGTGTGGAAGTGTTTTGTGTAGGGCTTTTTTTGTATGCTGTGGAAACATGTTGGACACGAGAGTAAATCAGACCCAAATGACGGAATGACAGCTAAGAGTTATGGGCAGCAGATGGCAGCAGGCTATTTATGATTTTTATACTGCTTTGCAGTGGATCTGTGATTCAGTCCATCATTTATAGAAATTGCAGGGAATATATACATATTAATTAATGAATGCTCTAAATCCTTCTTCATTGTTTACCACTGGCATATGCCAGTGTCTCTTCATCCTGGCAGCGAAAAATACGAGGAAGGTGATGTCACTAATAGTGCTGTACACTGCCAGAGACATTTTATATACACTCATAATCTCTACTTGTTGCTACCTTCTGTGAGATAGATATCTGTGCCTGTCTTACAAAACACCCTCAGAAGTTAGAGCCATAATGTAGGACATGTCCTTACTTGAGGAAACTACCTTGCCATATGTAGCATCACATAAACCGATGGATCAGAGACACTATTAGAAGCAGCTGCAGCAGGTGGAGGAGATAAGTGACTGGAACTAATATGTCTGAGAGCAAAGACATTATCAATAATATGACTGTATTTGGGAGTGATATCAGTTCTTCCTAAACTATCTTGCCCAAAATTCCCAGTAAGTTTGAGGAAATTACAGTGCTGCTCAAGACTTGTATGATAATGCTTTTTGAGGGTATGCAATAGAGCTATAAAAAGTAGAACTAGTAGTAGCTTACTATGCAATAGAAGTCTTTTTAAAGTCATGAATGAAGTGGGAAAGGGTTAGAGAAGTGCTGATATTTGAAGCATGACATTCTAATTACATAAAGAAAATGCTGAAAATTTTTTTGGGGAGATGAATACTACTTGTTCTTTACATGTTCTCACGTAAACATCTTTGCTTTACAATGCTGGTGATGACACAATCTTTCACTATACTTAACACTATTTCACTTATTTCTGTTCTCTTTAATTGCATACAGCAGCCTCTTCTGGTTATAGTTACTTGAGCAGAGCAGAATCTTAAAGATTTTGCAAAAAAAGGCATATTCAGGTCACATCTACCTGCTGACAGCAGTCTTTGTTAGAGGCGGTCGGTACTGCACATCTTGTAATAGAGGAAACTTTGACCACTTGATAAGGGATGTAGTAAAGAAATACGCTCTCGTGAAACTTTGGAGCACTTAGACGAGAACTGAGTGAAAAGGCAAAATAGGACTTTATGGGAAAAGTTTCTCACTGGTAACCACTATTGCTAAAATCTGTAGCTCTTCAAGCCACACGATGGTGTAGAACAATCTGATTTGAAATAGAGTGTATTTGACACGTATGAATGTAAAAAAAAGGAAAGGTCTTGTATCCCAAAGTTTCCTACTGAACGCTAGAAAAGTATGACTTGTTATTGGAAATGATAACTACTACGGTCAAATTGAAATTGACAAAGTTAAGCGTAATAGACATAAGCAAGGCTTTCTTCCCTTACCTATTCTGCACAGTGATCATCAAAGCATCTATAAAGAATAATGATAAAAGTTCATATATAAGGTTCCTATCAGGTTACTCCTGATCATCTGTTTTTCTGCATGTTCCATTATTTGAATAAAGGCATTATATCATACAAAAGTCTGATTTTAGTATAATATCCTGGATGTACAGTGACTTACCTTAGAGATTCCTGTTTCATTTAGTAGTATAGTTTAATGTGGTGAGACAGGCTTGAATAGACCTTACTGCATGACAACCCCTTTTATTTCAAGATATTAAAACAGATAAGTAAGATGTAGAGGACTTATATTACTCAAGTTTCATTATCTAGAAAAAGAAGACTGCATGCCTTTGATTCAGTTGAAAGCTCACATAGATGTTTAATTCAGACTAATTACCCTCACTGAATTCAGTAGTCAGAAGATGAGAGTGAGGCTCAGATGGTCGGTGTGATTCAGTCACAGAGATGAACGACTGAATGAAGCTGCTACAACAGCAGTTATAGTTCAATGTTGATTTTATAAAACAGCTGAGAATATGTTTAAATCCAGCCTCTTTGACCAAGGAACACATTCTTTAGGTCCCTTCCAATCCCTAATGATTCTGTGATTCTATGATTTTATCTATGATCAAAGAACCTGATGACTAAACCATGACCTCTATCAAGAAGAGCAACAGAGGTTAGTCATTTGCTGGAGAACCTCTGGAGGTCTCACACCTGATTCTCACATAACTGGGAATACTGTTAGTTTATGAAATTACTAGTCTAAAGAAAATTTACGGACTGAAACAACATTTTATTCAGTAGTGAGAAGCAAAAGTTGTAGACTTGATTTTGTTAACTGGTATTGTCACAGCCAAAAAAAGCTACCAGAGCAAACCACTTTGGCTTTATCCTGTCTAATATTGAAAAGGCTATTTGCTTACCCTAAGAAATCAGAATTAATAGCAGAGTCAAGGAAGAGATTGGTTACCAAAGAATCACAAAGTTTTGTTTAAGTTCCTAGAAATCAAAGATTTCCAATAATCAGGATGTTGCAAATAACGTCTCAATATTGGAATTAAATCCCAGGTCATGACTCATAGAGTGTCTGTAAACTGAAGTATATCGGCTCAGTAAGACCCTATCATTATTTTGCTTTTTAAATGTTAAAACTTGTACTTTCTACTTATATTAGAGCTAGTCTCCTACAAATATAGTTACTTCTCTCTCTCACTAATCTAATTTAGAGTGCTTGGTAATAGAATACCTCTCCATGATGTTTAACTTCTCTAACGATAGGCAAAACTCTTCCACCTTACCTTCTGTGTAAGTCATCTGTAACTACTCATAGCTTTGTAAATACAATGAAATAATCTGCTAAGAGTGGAAAGTTATTTCTTCAGAATTCATTCTGATTGAATTTTAATTATATATTTACCTATATAGTTTCACAGAACATTGGGGATTGGAAGGGACCTTGAAAGATCATACAGTCCAATCTCCCTTCCAGAGTAGGATCAGCTAGATCAAGTCACACAGGAACATATCCAGGAGGGTTTTAAATGTCTCCAGAGAGGAAGACTCCATAACCCCCCTGGGCAGCCCTTTCCAGAACTCTCTCACTCTCATTGTGAAGAAGTTCCCCACAGATGTTCAACGTGCTACATTTCAGTAAGCACAAATATTCACAAAAGGATTTCTTTAAATGTTTAAATATTCAGACTGTTCTTAAGACAAATTTCAATTTTCATAGTTTTGTATAAACCTGTATATTGAAATAACCAAGCCTCAGGAAATAGTCGATATTAAAAATATCACATTAAAAGATGCACTTTGAATTTTGTGAGGTCACATCTTCTCAGTCATTTTCTTGACATTATATGGGCAACACTGAAAAAATGTCTATTAGATCATAGTATTTACTATTTGCTTTTCATTTTGAGTATGCTTTTAAACCCTTAATCATGAAACAAAAATTATGTTACCTATTGCCAGAATGATGGAAACAGAGCAAATAATGAATTTTTGAGAAGGCTGTTTGATAATTTCTATGTGCTAAGGAAAAGCTCATGTAATATTCACATGGACAGCCTACATCTGTTTGTGAATGCTCTGTGATATGAAACACACAAGCAGAGACAATGCCCTTCATTCTCCAGAGATACTGGCTTCTGATTTGTATTCAGGTGCCCACATCCCTCCGGCTTTGCAGACTCTTATATCGGAATTAGGCACCTACATATCTCTGAGGAGGCTGCTGTCATCCATTTGAAGACAGGGTTGCATCCATTAAAATAATCCTTATAAACGGTTCATTCAGGTTTCAGCAGCCCACTCGCACTCCACTTTGTGAGCAGAGATTTCCTCCAGATGCTCTGAGCTACTATCTCAAGGTGGCATATAATTGTTAATTATATGAGAGAATGTTGCTGGTGCAGGAAATCAGTCACAGCAAGTGACTAGTTACCAGCACCTGATAATAAATGTGCCATCACCACTCATGAAGAAGATGGGTGTTTGCACACCTACCGGTGTTGTAATACCACAGTCATCATCTCCTTCCGTGCTAAGACTGATGCACACACCCACTCATGCACTCCATTTCTGTAATTCTGCTCCTAAAATGATTTTTATTCCCATTGGCCTGGTATAGTGCTTGAACACCTATTTTATCCCAGAACTAGAATCCTTATTTTCACTATTATTTTATGTACTTGTTTGTTAAATGCTCATAACTTTGAAATACATCTGATGGTAAAATGCAATGTAAATGTTCTCAATTTTTATTCACAGTACTGTTGAAATACAGTAATTGAGATCTAGTTTTGTTTTTTTTCTTGCTTATTAATTCTGGAATCTAATAGTTCAGGTATTTCAGATATTCAGAACTAAACTGTTCAGCTGAACAGTTTGAACACAGCTTTAGGCTTATTGTTTTGACATGCTGTACTTAGACAATTAATGTCTTGTGGTGATGGTTTTTCTGAGGGAAAAAAAACAACCCCAAAAAAATCAAACAAAAAGCCCAAACCAAACTGCATTACTTAGTGCAAGCGATCCTCCTTGTTTCCTTATTAGCACAGTAAATGTATGTGGCATGTCAACACTTTTGTTCACTTCGAACATGTAATGACGTGTCTAAGAAGACACAGCAGGTACAGCTTACAGCATTTTCATATCTCTCAGTAAGTGAGATCTAGGATAAAATGGTTTACAGAGGAAGAGAGACACTGGTAGTGAGCAGATGACTCCAGATTTGTGAAATGAGGTTTCTGGCATATGCAACAACCATCCAACAAACGATGCTGCAGTGGTGGGCAGCACCTGCAGGACAATGGAAAGGTCCCCGAAGTTGAGACCGTCTCCAAGGTCAAGGACAAAAAAACCATTAGCAATTGAAATGAAGAAGTCATTAAGTCTGTGGAGGAGAGCAATTTCCTTCTGGAGGCCACAAGAAAATTCCTGATTAAAACCAGTCGAGGGCATAGTTTTGTGCAGAACAATGTCTGTGGTGGTGAAAGGCTAGTTCCTTGATCCCTTTGGTTTTTTTTCTTCCCTAGGAACACAAAAATTAAAGAAGAGTTGTAAAACAGATTGTCTTCAAGGTCAAGTGACATTTTTAAAGGAGCAGAAGTTCTGTAACATTTCTTTTGGTATTTCTTTTCTATTAGGATTATCATATCAACAACATTAAAATAGGAAATGTGTGAATGCAAGAAGATCATGAGACATGTTGACAAGACGGTAGAAGAAAGAGCAGATATTAGCAAGAGCAGCAATGAAAGAAAAAGGCTAAAAACATGCGTGCTGTAGGAAGCAGAACTTTATAAGTGAAACAAGTAATAAGAAAGCTGCAAATGAGAAATGACTGGCTGCAGGGATTACACCACAGGGAAATGTCATGGTTTAAGCCCACCCATCCAGCCCTAACTGCCTGGCAGCCAATTGCTCACTCCTATCCCACTCCAGAGGATGGGAAATGAAAATTTCACAGAAGTCTCAATGGTTGAGGCAAAGGACAGGGAGGGCTCACTTTCCAGGTTTTGGTCACCTTTGACAGACTTGGCTTGGGGAAAACAAAATATACTTTCTATAAAGAACAAAACCACCACCAATTCCATAGCTAAATCAGAGTGGGATAATGCAGATACATCTGAACCTTAAAAAAACCTTCACTCCACCTCTCCTTTCTTCCCCAGTGTTGTAGTTTGATTGTAGCAGGCTTTTCAGTCTGAAGGTTTAGGAGTTGCTATGGAAACTTTGGAAAGAACTTTGGAATTTCAAGCTGTCCTTCGGCTTCAGCTCTGGCTGATCAGAACCCCCTCAAATAGTTACACTTGGAGTCAGGAGCAAAAAGGTGCATGCAACAAGATTCCTGTTTCTTGTTTTCTCTGTGTGAAGTCTCTTTGTTGGGAGATTAAGCATGGCATCACCGGATTAAGTGTGCAGATCACAGCCATCTTATGCCTTGGAGCATGGTGATGGAGGAGAGCGTGGGAGTTTGTAACCTCAGAGATGAGCAGAGAAGAAGAGCACAAAACCATGGCATAGTGCAATGGAAGAAGAGAATCTCATATGCAGCATTTGGAAGATGGCCTGGTGGCGCAGAGGTCTGTCTAGGAGCACATGGAGCATGGAGTTCCTTTAAAGAACTTCTGGGACAAGAAAGCTTGCTGAGGTATAGACACCAAATTTCTACAATGAAAAGTACTGCTAGAGGTGTTTTTCTTCAGAGGGGAAAGAAGTAATAGAACTCATCCCAACTATGTAAGAGTGTGTGATTGATCTCTTAGTGTGTGTGAGAGTTTATATTGTGTGAGTTAAGAATGTTTTGGTTTCTTTTTTTCCCCAAATTGGGCCAGTCTTTTGTTTTGCCTGTGACTTTGAACTCTCCTTGGTTGTTTTGTTTTGTTCATTAGCACATTAACTAGATTAATTAGTCAATCTCTGACCAATCAACAGATCAGCCAATGCTATCCAGCTCAGATCTGCTCCCAAATCCTTTTCCTCCTCCCCCACAGCAGCACAGGGCTACAAGGAATAAGGATTGAGGTCAGCACGTCACACACAGTCCCTGCGGCTCCTTCATCCTCAGGTCCTCTCTTTCTGCGCCCTGTCATCCATCCCATGCAATACAGTCTTCCATAAGGTCTTCCAGTGTGAGTCCTTCCCATGGACTGCAGCTCTATCTCAGATAGAGCTCTGTCACTGCTCTATCACGGATCTTTTCCACCAGGTTCAGTCCTTCCAGCAGTAGTCTGCTCCAGCATGGGCTGCCCTCAGAATCTTGGTCATCTTTGGTCACAACCACATCCTTCAACATAAGGTCCTCCATGGGCTTAGATAGTGTATTTTCCTCTACCTTGGATCTCCA
This sequence comes from Phoeniculus purpureus, assembly GCA_028565055.1. Lineage (NCBI taxonomy): Eukaryota > Metazoa > Chordata > Aves > Bucerotiformes > Phoeniculidae > Phoeniculus > Phoeniculus purpureus. The sequence continues at coordinate 33,344,368 of JAOXOE010000874.1, forward strand.
CAGGGTGCAATGGCTCAGACTGGTGTCTCACCATGACTTGTGTGAGAATCTCCTCCAGCACAGCTCCTCCACTCCTCTGCACTTATACTGATATCTCCATGGTAGTTTCTCTCATGTCTCACTCATTGCCAAAATAAAAGAACTAGACCAGTAGGCTTCTCCCCTCTAGAAAAATTACTGCAGAGAAACGTTCACTAATGATGATTGCCTCAGCCTAGGCAAGACAAACCCCTCTGGTCTGGCTTGGAGCCAGGGTCTCACAAGGGCTGCCCCTGTAGCTCCCTTCTCCACTAACAAAACCTCACCAGACACCAACTCAATACAGGAAATGTTGGAAATAGGTGAATTTTTACCATCAAAGGATGACAGTTAAATCTGGAGAAAAATGCCCACTGGTCTGATGCGTCCTGTATGCGTAAAACAGAAGGGAGAAAAGGAATTAATAAGGCAGAGTTAGAAGGGAATGTAACATATAAGAGAGATAATGTGTGCCTGGGGAGTGTGTGCATCCAAATGTGTGTTTAGTCATGTACTACAGCGCTGTTACAAGGGAGTGATTAAAAGTATAGAGTCTGCAGAGCCGTGAGGTAGTTATCTAGGGAAAGGGAGAGATTAGAATATGTAACTGGAGGATTATAAATATCTAGTAATACCAAACTTTTCTATAATTAATAAAGTGGAACTAAAAAGTGAAACAAAACAAAAACTTAGGTAACAGAACAAGTGACAACCAGCTTCTGGCATTTTTTGTATAAATAACTCAAAAAATAAATCCAAAGGTAAATGTATCCACCCATTTTAGCTTAGTATTTCTGATAAAATTATTTAACTTCTGGCTATTTCCTTAGCTCATTTTGTGTGGGTCCGTGTTCCCCCCACTTTAACTGTGATCTAATTAGTATTCTGAACATACACTGAGCCTGCAAAAACTGTTCATATGTGTGGTGGAATCTCTCAAATGCTCATACCTGGATAAGATAACGGGATAACTAAAGGTAGAATTTGTGATGAAGCTTTTTCCTTCTGTTAGATTTATTTTATTATTTTTTTTTCAGGTTTTGTTAACATTACTTAGCACCAGGCCAATCTGAGGCAGTTTAATCTCCTCTTGTACATACTTTTCTTCAAGCGGTGTTACATCATATGAAGGAGTAAAAATGTTTTGTAATGCTGGATGTCTTTACTAATGTAAAATATTATTATTTTACTTTCAAGTGTTAATGTTTAACTTTTTAAATATTAATATTTAACTTGGAAAAATTATTATTTTAACTAAAAATGCTAATATTTTACTTAAAAATTGTTTTACTGTAAAATAAATCACTTTGAGGAATATCCAGAAATACCTGATATTCTTTCTGATATCACTGGTAACCTTTGTGAGGGACTCCCTTGAACTGCACGCAGACCAGCTGGTTGTGAAGGTGCATAGGTGAAGAACACGTGAAAAAAAATGGAAAAAATATCTAAATGTGAAGTTTTTTCATAAAATATTATCTATGAAAAGGCCCTTGATATGGAACATATTTTAAAATATTTTATATACATGTACATAAACATATACACATACATGTGTCAGACATTGCTTAATTCTGTATCTTAATATTGTATACTCTATATTTCTGTAGGCATTTACAGAAATACAGAGGTATCTTTTGCAATTAATATAATAGTGGGATATATGTGTTTTCCTCTTTGTACTAAATACAATGCCAACAGAATAGTGAAGAAATTAATAGCAGTGAAGAGTCAGTAGAGTGAAACTAACCCTAATTACAGTCTTAAGTTAAATGTTGGTGGGAGGGTATATAAAAGGCACTGATTCCATCGAATGGTTTCTAAACAAGTGGCAGGAATGGAGGATAGAGCCAGGCTCTCCCAGTGGCAACTAATGATAGACTGAGGGGCAATGGGTGTGAGTTGGAACAGAAGACGTTCCACACAAATATGACAAGGAGCTTCTTCCCAGTGAGGGTGATGGAGCACTGGATAGGGCTGCCCAGGGGGGTTGTGGAGTCTCTTCTCTGAAGACATTTAAAACCTACCTGGAAATGGTCCTGTGTGACTTGATCTAGGTGATCCTGCTGTGGCAGGGGATTGGTCTAGGCAATCTTTATAGGTCTATTTCAATCCCTCATGTGATTTAGTGTTAAAAAATAAGACCAACTAGCAACAATGAGACTGTTAATAACACTCAGGTAGGACATTTCATTCACAGGAATATTTGCAAAACTTATTGTGTCCTTCAAGAGACCATGTTGTCCATTTTTTTTTTCTTTTAAAACCTTTCCATTTAGTGTTTTATCATGAATCACAGAATCACACAAGGTCAGGGATTGGAAGGGACCTTGAAAGATCATCTAGTCCAATCCTGCTGCCACAGCAGGATCACCTAGATCAAGTTGCACAGGAACATATCCAGGCAGGTTTTAAACATCTCCAGAGAAGGAGACT
>JAOXOE010000874.1:33354697-33369772 GCA_028565055.1 Phoeniculus purpureus
GGTCTAGGTGATCCTGCTGTGGCAGGGGGATTGGACTAGATGATCTTTCAAGGTCCCTTCCAATCCCTAATGATTCTTATGATTCTCCAATATCAGTCCTTCCCACAGGATGCTCAATGAATTGATCCAGAATTGTTCGTTTCAAGAAGCCTTACACCTCCAAGAACAGATTGCTACAGTTCTGGGCCCCCATGGGGACACCTGAACTCTGAGAAAACTTATTCTACCTTGGGCGCTCTCTATGGGCCACACAGACTGCCAGGGAGCTGCCCTAACATGGGCTTTCTATAGGCTTGGCTTCCTTCAAGGCACACACATCTGGCTGCAGGAAGGACATCTGCTCCATGGTCTTCCATGGACTACAGGGGGAAAACGTGCATAACCATAGTTTTCTCCACAGACAAAAGTCTTTTCATTGATGATTGTGTCTACACAGTTTTTTTAGGTTTTTCTCACTCCTCCCTCTTACATACCTTATGGAGAGATGTTTATCGTTCTTTGCATTTGCTTTCAAACCATTGCCACCAGCATTGATGATGAACTGCACTTTGAGTGTCACAGAATCACAGAACAGCAGGGATTGGAAGTGATCGCGAAAGATCCTCTAGTTCAATCTCCCTGCCACAGCAGGATCACTTAGATCAAGTCACATAGGAACATATCCAGGCAGGTTTTAAACATCTCCAGAGATGGAGACTTCACACCCCACCCTGGGCAGCCCATTCCAGTGCTTCATCACCCTCACTGGGAGGAAGTTCCTTCTCATATTTATATGGAACCTCATATGTTCCAGTTTGCACCCACTGCCACTTGTCCTATCACTAGATGACATTGAGAAGAGCCTGGCTCCATCCTCCTGACACCCTTCACATATTTATAGACATTAATGAGGTCACCGCTCAGTCTCCTCCAAGCTAAAGAGACCCAGTTCCCTCAGCCTTTCCTCATAAGAGAGGTGTTTTACTTCCTCCATCAGCTTTATTTCTCTATGCTGGAGTCCCTCCAGCAGCTCCGTGTCCTTGAACTGAGGGGTCCAGAACTGGACACAATACTCCAGATGTGGTCTCACCAGTACAGAGTAGAAGCGGAGAAGAACCTCTCTGGGTCTGCTAACCACCCCACTTCTGATCCACCCCAGGATGCTCTTGGCCTTCTTAGTCACAAGGGCACATTGCTGGCTCAGGTCAAGTCCTTCCCGGCTGTGTCTAGCATGAGGCAACCCCTGATGTCCTCTCACAAAAGTCACCCTTGCAGCACCCACCATTCCCTCTGCTCTGCTACCGAAACTTGCCATGGAAACCAAATACACCAGAAACAGAAGAAGACTAAAACCCACATCTCTACAGACTGTTTTTCTTCAGAGAACAATAGAGATATCTTCACAATTGAGATCCTCAGCCTTTCACTGCGTGACCTTATGAGAACATGTGAGCTTATTTGTAATTTCTGCCAACGAAACGACTTGTCTCTGTGATAAAACCACAGTAGAATTCTTATGTATATTGAATAAGTTCATATTCTGAAAGCATGTCTTTTCTGTTTGTCAATAGTGAATTTTTCATACAGACACACTGAAAATCTGCATCTCTGATGCTCATCAGAATCACCACGTAGCACAAATATTTCACCTCAGATTCATTTTTTTCTGTTAAAAAATGCAGTTGGATGTGTTTATGCTATGCAGCTCTATGTCCTGGAGTGATGCTGCTGGGTTTCTTTTTTGCCTTTTTTTTGGATATTTTGGGGGGTTTTTTTCTGTTATTGTTTTTACTCCAGACATTTTCCATTTTCTTAATTGTGTGAGACATCACCTGTTATAGCACAGACACTTGGTCTCCATTAAATGGCATGATCTAAATGTATGAACTCACAAGATTAATGTAGGCAGAATGGACTTATCGGTTCTTACATTAAAATGCTTTATTCTACACAAAAAAAAACAATTATACTTTTACTTTATGAATAAAGTTATAAAATCAAATATATAGTGCGGAACTGTGGTAAAAACTTACTTCACAGAATCACAGAACATTAGGGATGGGAAGGGACCTCAAAAGATCATCCAGTCCAATCCCCCTGCCACATCAGGATCATCTAGATCAAATTGCACAGGAACACATCCAGGCAGGTTTTAAACATCTCAAGAGAAGGAGACTCCACAACCTCCCTGGTCAACCTCTTCCAGTGCTTTGTCGCCCTCAATGGGAAGAAGTTCCTTCTGATATGTATATGGAACCTCCTCTGTTCCAGCTCACACCCACTGCCCTTTGTCCTATCATTAGATGACACTGAGAAGAGCCTGGCTCCATCCTCCTAACACCTACCTTTCACATATTTATAAACATTAATTCTAGAGGATCTGGATCTCACTGACACTAGTCAGTTCATCACTAGGTTATACAGTGTTCTATCTGTCTTCTTTATATTCTGTAGCATCTCATGACCACAGGTTCTGTGCATTGCTCATCTCCTTCAGAAAGGCAGAGCTGGTTTTTTTAATCTCAAAACTTTTCCCTCAACATTTGTGTTTCAAGGGGAAGGAAGGAAAAAGATGTAATCTACAGCAGCAGCATGCAGAGGTAGAATGAGAGCTACTCTTTATTGAAAATAGTAGATCCCAATGCAATTTTCTCTATGTACAACAGAGAGGTTCGTCCCCAGCTGACGTCCTCTGGACTAGTGTTGCTGTGAGATCTAAATGAAATAGTTAAGACAACAACCAGAGATGTGGGAAAGCAGAGCAGGTCAGACAGATGTTCTGCTGTGTAAGTCATGCTCTCATATCTGGTTGTTTAAATCTGCATGTGTTCATGCTGCTACCTACTGAAGCAGAGCCTGATTTTATCACCAACACACAACCATATGGGAATATGAAGGATATGATGGCATCATCAGCATGGATCTTTGGGGTAACATCCAGAGACACTATTTCTATACTGCATTATGTTATCTTACACTGTCACCCACTCCCATTTACACAATGCTTGTGTTTCTCTGAAAGCCAACACAAGCATTTGTTTATGGTCTTAACTGTGACTTGTGCTTCGGGTTCTGACTGAAGGTTATTGGTTACTTAAGGTTTTCATGATGTTGGATGCATGTGAGCTTCCTCGTTCTATGAGGAGATGGGGTTGCCATTCCAGATGGGAAACAAATTGCAGAGATGAAGGTTGAATATTCTTGTCGGGGGAAAAGGCAATGACACCAAGAAACAGCTATGACCCATACCAATTCCTTTTTGATGCAGGTTTAATACCTTAAACATCTAGGAAATGTCATCACCATGAGGTCCTTCACAGGCAAATTTCAAGCTTTGGAAGGAATAGTGCCACAATCCAAACAGCTAAGATTTTGTGGAAGGTAGAATTTCTTACTTATAGACGGGTCAAGGATTATAAGAGTGGGAGGAGGCAGTAATGAAATGCTGCTGCTGGATTATTTATAAAATGTTTTTACTAGTCTCATTCTGGACCCTCTTTGTCAGACCCAGGCAATCCTTCATGTTTTTTTCCCAGATTCAAAAAGGACATTATGTGAATGGTAGATGACATAAGAAATGTCCATTTTAGGTTTATATTGTTTTTTTTAAAATTGTGTATATATAATATATTCTATTATGTATTATAGGATATATTTCATACATTATATATCACAGAATCACATAATCACTCAGGTTGGAAAAGACCCTTGTGATCATGGAGTCCAACCATCAACCCTACTCTACATGTTCACCTCTAAACCAGATCCCCCAACACTACATCTAAGCATCTTTTAAACTCATCTAGGAATGGTGACTCAGCGACCACCCTAAGCAGCCCTAAGTGCCTGACCCCTGTCTCTATGAAGAATTTTTTCCTGATGTCTAATCAAAACTACTCGAAGTTTGAAACCTTTCCCTCTGGTTCTGTCACTAATTAGCTATAAGAAGAGACCAGCACCAACATCTAAAAAGATGAACTAAAATGTAAACATTTTTATAATAACATATATCACAGAATCACTCTGGTCGGCATGATCGAGTCCTAACTTACAAGTTCCCCCCTAAGCCGTATCCATCAACACCTCATCCAAACGATCTTTAAACACATCCAGGGATGGAGACTCAGCCACCTCCCTGGGAAGCACATTTCAGTGCAAATAGGCCAAATATTCCAGTGCTTTCACTTGTATTATTACCATCTCAAGAAACATCATAGCCCAGCATGTTTTGATACCTATAGATAATTTTAAACATAAAATATTATCAAACTCCTCAAGTATAGGACTAGCATAATCATAAATGTGTTGAAAATAGATCCTGACTAAAAAAATAGTACTAACACTTTAAAGATTGTCACAGCTATGTGTTATTGATAAATCGACATATGTGATTTTAAAAAGTTCATATCTAACACTGCAAAGGGAATATTTTTTCCTCCAAGCTAATTGCCAAATATTACTGTAAATAATTCTGTTTGTGTACATTGGAAAAGATAAAGGAGAAGACACTGGTTTTCTTTAATGTTTCTGATCTTTATTCTTTCCAAAAAGCGATTTCTAATTATGATGAAAAAGCCCCTTTGTGTCACTGAAATTACTGATAAGAGCAACTTTGTTTCTTCAATCAAATCTCTTGCACCCTGTTGTATTGGTTTTAAGAATGGGGAATGACTTAATGGCATCCAGACTTCGTGTGTGGCTTCTTTCTCTTGATCTTTGTCATGTTAAATAGTAAGATCAGCTAATTGCTTAGTAAACAAAGCAGACTTGCTACACTAATCCAGTCCCTGGATGTTGCTTTTTGTTCTTTAGGGCCGTAAGGAGCAGCAGGTTTTTAAGGTTCACATACTGCTCTTCATCCTGAGAGCCACAGAGTCATCCTGAGTAAAGGAGATCCGAGGCTTGCTGTGCAAATTTAATGTTGTTGCTCTCTTTCTCTTTACCCTGCAACTGGGTTATCCTTAAGAAACTTCTGTAAGAGTTGACCTACTTCTGGATAAAAAACCCCAAACCAACAAAAATTATGCAAGAGGCTGTGCTTTCCACTACCAGGAATCTTTAGCCTCTAAAAGGACAGGATTTGGGAGATCGGTGACTTGAAGAGAAAAAAGGTCAGATAGGGAAACTAACAAGCTTGATAATTTAGAGCTCCCATGGAAAATAGAAGCTTTAGGATTATGTTTCAAAGCCTGATTTGTTGAAGATTCCATGGGGAATGTATAATGACTTTCTAACTGTAAGGTTATAATTATATAAGAAAGGGGCCAAAAGGAAGGCCAAGGAACATTGCTCACAAGGTTATGGGATGATAAGATAAGGGACTATGGTTTTAAAATAGAGCAGGATAGATTTAGATTGGATGTTAGAAAAAAGCTCTTTAATCTGCAGGTGGCAGATCCCTGGGACAGGCTGCATAGAGAATTGGTGGAGGCCCTATCCTGGGAGCTGTTCAAGGTCAGGATTGGTGTGGCTCTGGGCAATCTGTTCTAGTTAGAGATGATCCAGCTTGTTGTAGGTGGGCGTTGGAGTAGACAGCCTTAGAGGTCCCTTCCCACCTAATAAGTTCTATGACTCTAAATAATATTACTCATATTTTACGAACAACCTACTATCTACTGTAACTGTTTATAAAGCTACTTAGCTGTTTTATTTTCATTTTTTTTATAAAAAAAGGAAATTTCCGTGCTTACCACATCTGAACTATTATTAAAACAGGGTTTGCACTTTGTACTTCTTTACTGTTGATATTGCAAATGTTTCATCTCTCTGTTTATTATCTTAAAAATTTCTTGATAGCAGTTAACAGTATAAGACTTCACTACTTTTTAAACTGCATAAATATGTAATGGTAGGTCTGGAAAAACAAACACACTTTAGGTCTAATTATCACTCCCCATCTTTTGCCCTTTTAATAAACTTTATTAAATACTCCAAAAGTTTATTAAATACTCCAAAGACAAAGTCTCATATGGAGAAGCAGTATGCTTCAGGTCCATGGCTGACTGTCAGGATTATCGTGAGGTCTCCTTTATATGTTGTAGTATCAGGATGGCTCTTGTGATTGCTGTTGTGTCTAGTGATTTAAAATTGGTTAAATTCTCCATTCATAACCTCCCATTGGGAAACCTTTCCATCTTTTTGTGTAAATACCATGTAGAGCAGGACATAAAGCAAAAAGAGCAATAATATTACATTATTATTTCTTGTTATAATCTGAATTTGCAGGACCTCAATTCATATAATCATATGTAGCATAGAGAAATAGGAATGGGGAAAGAGTGGAACGGACTCCTAGAAGTAATATGTAAGTCCATTGGTGTTACTTGTCGATATTAATCTGTTGGTTCAAGGTGAAGGATAAAGAAAATTCTCGCCTATATTTTTTTCAAAATACCAGGTACTTGAATATATGAGCATCCCATGTTTTCTTTTCTCTGCCTGCACTTGAAACTACTCAGGATACTCATGTTCCTAACAATCAGAATCACACAGAATCACAGAATCATTCAGGTTGGAAAAGACCCTTGAGGTCATCAAGTCATCAGTTTCCTACACGCTCAAGAATGATGAAGATTAATGTAATGATGTGATTTCTGGAATGGAAATATTAGTTAAAATTTGAGAGCGCAGAGTGGGGGCAAGTCTATGCAGGTCACACTGAGCATACATGGTATTTCATTACAGGATCAGCTTATGGAAAAGAAGAACCAGTACAGAGATGTTTTGAGGCAAAGGGTAAGACAGGAACCCATCCCACAACTTGGATTGGTCCTGAAAAATTGAATTTGTTCATGTGGAAGATTTCAGGCTGGATCCAGTTCATGTGTGTAAACAATCACATATTGCCAGTAGTCAGATCAACACTCTAGATGAGCAAGTGAGTACAATTAAAAAACCTTCACCTCCTTAATAAAAATGAAAAAAAAATGGCCTCTGAATGCGGTAAATACATAATCCTACCTGGTACAAAGCAGTCATAATGAGTGTCCTGCATTGTGTGTAAAGTAGTTTAGGAAGGATCCATAAAATCCTGACAAAGTGTACAAGGATTTTTGTATCCTAGTATTTCCACATTTTTCTTTTTTCCAGAGCAACTTAAATTAGTCTCTTTAAAGAAATTGTGATAAAATCTATATGGTAGAACTAAAGAGTAACCATCTAAAGATCTGGATTCAGAAGTGCAGTTAGTGATTACCGCTTTCAAGATATTTTAAGGTATTTGAATTGTTTATCATTGCGTGTGAGAATTATTTCTTAATAAGCCATCAGTGAAAGATGACATGAACGGCAAGATCTGCAGCAAATTTCCATGAAGATTAAGTACTTGAATTTAAATTATTGTGTCTCCATGTACATAAAACATACATATGACAGCTCTATGTATTGTTAAGGCTGAGGGAGCTGGGTGTCTTTAGCTTAGAGAAAAGAAGACTGAGGGGTGACCCCATTAATGTTGATAAATATCTGAAGGGTGGGTGTCAGGAGTGTGGAGCTAGACTCTGCTCAGTATCATCGAATGATAGGACAAGGGGAAATGGGTGTAAGCTAGAACATAGGAGGTTCCACATCAATATCAGAAGGAACTTCTTCAGAATGAGGATGACAGAGCACTGGAACAGGACACTCAGAGCTGTTATGGAGTCTCCTTTTCTAGAGATACTTAAAACACACCTGGACATGTTCCTGTGTGACCGGACCTAGGTGATCGTGCTCTGGCCAGGGGCAGAAAGATTGGACTAGATGATCTCTCAGGTCCCTTCATAACGTTATGTGATTCTGTGATTGTTCTGTCACCCAGAGTGCAGGCTGAAGGAACACATATCCATGTAAGATATTTTGCTAATAGTTTTTCATTCAGTTGATCTTTTCCGTTGTACACTACCACCTCCAACTGACAAGAAAAGACTTCTATCCAAAAAGATTAAAATTTTCAGATTTCATCCATTCAGATTTCAGAAAAGTTTGCAAGGATGTTTCACTTTGACAGCCCACAGAGTTTTGCACTGAACAAAACCAGCTTTTTGAACTTTTTCAGCATGAACACTTAAAAAACATGAATAAAAAGCAGAGCACTGTAAATGATGAAGTGTTATCAGGGCTACAGTGACAATGCAATGAGTAATAAAGCAGGTAGCTGATTGACTGTAAATGTCCTTCGTAAAATCCAGTGCATTTATCTTTTGAGAAGTGGCCTCTGGAATGGATGTTTTCATGATGACTAATCTCCCAAATAACTTGGTCCACTTTTGGCACTGTTGCACAAGCTGTCGTGCTCAGCTGAGCATGCTCTTTCCTTCAAGGAGACAAGACTGGTGTTTGGATGTATAGTTCTTGTTTCTAGGTTAATCAGTCAAAGTGAATGTATTGGTTTCCTGACAAACTTGCAATTGAACAGAGACTATTCTTACTGGACTGTGTGTATTCATTACAATGATATGTATTCATCGAGTTTGAGTTCTGCCAGACTGCAAATGGGTCACCAGTATCTTTTAGTTTATGTCAAATGTGCTATCAAGCAAAAAGGAATTCCATCTGTACTTTTGTATTCCAGTTGTTCTTAAGATATATTTCATTCAGGGTGATATTTGTAAAAAGATCATCTAACCAAGAAAATCTAATTTTGAAAATGATCCACTGAAAGAAGTTGTGAAGTCGTCTTCTCTAGAGACCTTTAAAACCCACAGAATCACAGGACATTAGGGATTCGAAGGAACCTCAAAAGCTCATCTAGTGTAATCCCCCTGACATAGCAGGATCACCTAGAACAAGTCACACAGGAACAGGTCCAGGCAAATTTTAAATGTCTCCAGAGAAGGAGTCTCCACAACTCCCCTGGGCAGCCTGTTCAACTGCTCCATCACCCTCACCAGGAAGAAGTTCCCTCTCACATTTATATAGAATCTCCTATGTTCCATCTTACACTCATTGCCCCTTGTCCTATCACTAGATGACACTGAGCAGAGCCGGTCTCCATCCTCCTGACACCCACTCTTCACATTAATCATAATCATTAATGAAGTCACCTCTCAGTCTCCTTTGTCCAAGCTCAAAACACCCAGCTTCCTCAGCCTTTCCTTGTAAGGGATGCTCCTCTCCATCATCTTTTGTGGCTCTGTGCTGGAAACCCTCCAGCAGCTACATGTCCTTCTGGAAATGTTCCTGTGTGACCTAATCTAGGTGGTCCTGCTCTGGCTTGGGGATTGGACTAGATGATCTTTTGAGGTCCCTTCCAATCCCTAATGTACTGTGATTCTGTGATTCTGTGATACTTCTGCTTCTATTATTTTCATATACATGTGTGAAACCTGATTTGTTGTACACTTATCATAAGATATAGAAAGAAAGTAAACCAGCCTAACTTTAATTACAGTAATAGATTTGCACTAATTAGTGACAAGGTAATCTGTTATTGAAAAAGAGAAAGGGCTGTGTAGGGTTAAGGCAAAAACTACTGTCAATAAATGCCTCTCTAAGAATTTAGAGGTATTAAGGGAATAGGGCAGGAAAAAAAGAAGGGGAAAAAAAGTAGGAAGAAGTAGCAACAAAACTGGCTTAGCTTTAGTATTACATAATTTCATTTATGTTAAGGACAATAATCAGGTCCTTGCACACCTTCATACTTGCATTGGCAATGTTTAGTTTTTTGCTTAAATTCTTGATAAAAATCTGCCTTAGCTCAACTTAATTAAAAAACATCATGAAAGGGATTCAAAATGGTTTTAATTCATCAGTCTGTGTAATGACTTTGTAATACTAAGGTGGGATATGATGCTTTTGGGACAGAAGAATGTGCAGCATCAGCCAGTCAAAGGTTCTAACTCTGCAATTTCGATGCTGAATTTATCACTTTTGGCACTGATGTCAACCATACGTCAATGCCTATTCATGCGGTGGGGACTATCTGAATCCAGCCTATTAACTCAAGGACATAAAAAAAAGTATATTTAGCTATATTACTAAGTTATTTAAAGTTACAGGCACTATAGTAGATGACTAACAAGGTTGTTTAGCTGGAGATGTACTACCCATTTACAAGGGTTACTGATGACTTCGTAATCTACTAGTGGTAAAGACAGCATTTTTTTTTATAGAAATGTACAATGGGTAAAACCAGACCACACAGGAATTAAAAAAGGTCACCTGTGCAAGAATCTACCACCCTCCTATCCCCCATCAAGTGTAACAAGGACTATACAACAGTCTTTAATGGTCTTTCACATAATACATCTTCCTATCACTGTCCTTATGCGCAAAGAAACCTTCATAAAGGTCATAAGATAATGTAACAAGGATTTATGTTTTATGTTGAAGAATGTTCATTGTAATAGAACCACAGAACAGAATAGAGATTTATAGAAATCATGTTAGAAGGGATTTCAGGAGGTCTTTTTTTTGACCTCCTCAAAGGAAGGCCAGCTTGGAAATCATGTGAGGATGCTCAGGAATTTTTTCAATTCCATCTTTAGTAGCTCCAAGGCTGAATGACAGCTTCACTGGGCTGCCTACTCCTGGTAGAGTTTCTTCCATCCTCACAGGAAGAAAGTTTCTCCTTATATCCACTCCAAATTTCTCATTATTTATCATTGTATTGCCATGCACTGCTGTAAAATCCCAAGTTCATTGTCTCCCTGCAAGCTCCAGTGGCCTCTGTGGGATGTCCCTCAAGCAGTCTGTCTCTCGTAGAACCTCTTATCAGGGTTTCTCCTTGCAGCTCAGGTCTAACCAGCATGATACTCTCCCCCATGTATTCCAGTTTATTTAAGTCTTTCCTGAACATGGGGATCACAGATTTAAGTACATGTCCCATTGCAGGGAATCTCAAAGCAGAACTCTTCATTTGCTACTGCTGGTATTTGTATGGCTCCTGCTGGTTCTTTCCTCCAGCTTGTCTTGGCCTTTCTAAATGGCAGCTTTGCAATTCCAGGACATCTACAAGCACCACGCTTGATGTCACCTGTAAATATCCTGAATCACAGAATCATAGAATCACTCAGGTTGGAAAAGACCTCTGGGATTATCGAGTCCAAACATCTACCCTAACTTACAAGTTCACCCCTAAACCACACCCCTGAACACCTTACCCAAATGATCTTTAAACACATCCAGAGATGGTGACTCAATTACCTCCCTTGGAAGCCCATTCCAGTGCCTGACCACCCTTTGTGTGAAAAAGTTTTCCTAATATCAAGCCTAAACGTATCTTGTTGTAAATTGAACTCATTCCCTTTTACTCTATCACTAATTGCTGGCGAGAAGAGACCAGCATCAACCTCTCTGCAACATCCTTTCAGGTAGTAGTAGACTGTGATGAGGTCTCCCCTCAGCCTCCTCTTCTTCAAACTAAAGAGCCCCAGCTCTTTCAGTCTTTCCTCATAAGATTTATGATTTGTTCTCCAGGCCCTATTTGATGGCAATACATAGAATCATAGAATCATTAGGGATTGGAAGGGACCTCGAAAGATCATCCAGTCCAATCGTCCTGCCATGGGCAGGGAGGACACTCTTAACCACTACCTTCAGAGATGGATCATTCAGGTGGACCTTTGCCCAAGATAATGTCCTTTGCTATAAAACATATAAAATCACAACATGGAATTGAAGTGAATATTTAAAACTGCTACTCCGCTAGCTCAATATATCAGTCTCTTTTAGAGTATTGTCTTACCTCTCTTTGCTGTAGCAGATTACAACTGGATTAAATAAAAATCACAGGTTTATCACAGAATATACTTCCTTGAATTCTATTGAATTATTCACTCAGCTTTCAGTTTTTGCTTGATTCAGTGGCAGCCATTGTAACAGACCTAAAAGCCACAGCTGTAAACCTAATTGGCTAAATTACTTCCACAGATATTTACAAATGCTTGAAAAGACTTTTCAATGTCTTTACCTTCAAAATGCACTTGAAGTTCACTAAACGCCTGATGTTTCCCACAACCCAATAGTGTCTGTCCCTATCATCTTTTCAAGCAGCTTAAGCTCAGGCTGCATCCAAACTGATACAGATCTGAGAGAGTTTGTGACAGGCATCGCCATGGTTCTTCCAGGAGACCCAAATCTGTGTATCATTTATTCATTTCCACAAAAAGGGAAAGTGGAGTAGCTGGAGAGGGTGCGTGGTTTTTTGTTCTCACAGCCCAGTTTTCAAGACGGGGCCACAGTGCGGTTTCTGATAAGTTGCCAGCAAACAGACACACCATGGATACATCTACTTTGTGCGGTGAACAGATATAAAATTTTGGTAGCATTTTTATTTATAAAAGAAAGAAGGAAGGAAACAGCATTTGTATCTCTGAGATCATGCTGAGAGAAGGGTAATGCATTATTTCTATTAGGACATCATAAGAAATCATAGAATCATAGCTTGGTAGGAGCTGGAAGGAACCTCTGGAGATCATTTAGTCCAATGCCCCTTCCAGAGCACATATCACCTAGAGTAGATAACTCAGGATTATGTCCAGGAGGTTCAGAGCAGGAGAGTTCACAACCTGTCTGGGTAGCCTGTGCCAGTTCTCCGTTACCCTCACAATAACAAAGATGTCCCTTTTGTTCAAATACCTTGTAATTCCAGATAATGCCTGTTACCCCTTGTCCTATTGCTGAGTGCTCCTGAGAAGATGATCCCATCTTCTTGACTCTCACCCTTTAGATATTTACAAGCATTTATAAGACTTTCCCTCACTCTCCTCCTAGCCAGGCAATATCTCTCCTTCTCTCAGCCTCTCACAGAATCACAGAATCACTCTGGTTGGAAAAGACCCCTGGGGTCATCTACCTTACCTTACAATTTCACTCCTCTCATTCTCGTCTCATAAGGAAAAGGCTCCAGTCTGCTGATCGTCTTAGTGGCTCTTCACTTCACTGTTTCCAGTAGCAACTTGTCCCTCTTGAGCTGGGGAACCCAGCAATAATCGTCTGTTTGTTCCAGTATTGCAAAGATGCTTTATAGATACAGATGAAAGTATAGACAATATTATGTCTGAATAACATGTAAATACTACTGCAGCATCATACTGGAGATGATAATCGACATTTCTTTCTGCTGTAAGAGAAACAACATGCTTAGGTTTTACTGTGACTTTGTTCCATTTTTAATGATTTTTTGTTTAATCTCACGACAAATATTTTCAAAACCAACCGTTTCCCCCTGTCTGTATTTTTCTTGATCCTTTTTAAGTTTCTTGAAAAAATCTTGTATCCCAGTTTCACAATTTTCATGAGAAATCCAGATTTTTCTGTTATCTCAAATAAGAATCTTGGAAGTACAGTTTAAAACAATAGATCAGCTTTCTAGGAATTTTTCAAGATTTATAGATTTCAAAGACTAAAAATTTTCAGCCAGGTAGGAACTAATTATTTCTTTCATGGTAGAGGTAAGTTTTCCTTTCTGTAACAGGAATGAGGTTATTAGAGCAAGCAACAGGTATTTTATCATTGCCATCAGCAGGCAAAGGATTAATTGCTGTCGCTGTTCATACTATGGTACCTTGTAGGGTACAAATTACATTTCTCTAACCTCAGCACCTTAATCAAAACCAACACGTTCAGAGCTCATATTAATCTGCTGCAGCCAGCACTGGTCTTTCTACTCCAAATGAATGCAAGGTCAGCAGTATGGACTTCTGAAAAGAGGGAGCAGGCTTATCAGGAAAATGCACACGGTGAGGTCCAGAAGCAATGACAACGTGAAAAATCAAGTTAACACCCAGTAAAAAGGCATGCACACTGCAGCGCCGCTGCCATTCTGCCGATTTGTTCCACTCTGAATCAAAACGGGGATTTGTACGTGTCTCAAGTGCCCACGAGCTCCCAGTAATTTGTCTGCAAAATATCTGAACCGCTATTTAATGGGCAGATACAACACAAAAAAAAGCAGTGTAAGTGGCAGACACACAAAAGACACTTTGCCTTAAGAAATTAAGCTGAACTGTAGAAGCACTGTATGTGATAAACAGTTTTATGAACACTTCAAGCTCGCCTTCTGTTTTATGTGTCTGTTCACACTCCAGCCAGGCAATTACACTTTCAACTGTTTATGAGGAAAGCGACGCAGGTTCACTCAGCATGAGCCATATGGCTGAGCCCTGGGTAATGTTGCTGGCCTAATGAAAGTGTTCAGTGGTGAAGATTTATCTATCAGGTTGTTAAAGAAAATGATCTTACAACACAGGCTATATGTTTTCTAAACACAAATCTGCTGGAACCATTCTTTAAGGAGGGTATTTTGATCTGGAAAAGAAGAACACTGTTCCTCCAGCTGCACTAGCTTTAAGGCCATTTGAAAATATCAAGAAAAATGTTGACCAGATTTACAATCACGCTAACAATACAGAACACTTTAATGATTTGAAAGGTGAATTAATCATAAACTCTGTGGAAGTGTGATGAAGGACATAATCTAAACAAGTGCAAGGTTAAATCACTTAATGTAGTTCAGTCACTTTCTAATTGAGAAAGTCTTTGATCCAATTTTTGAACTTATCTAACGGAAGCTGAGCTTCTAGATTTGTATTTTTATATCCGTGTCCATATCTTTTATACGTAACTACATGATAGATGAGATATTATCAGAATACAGATGTAAGTTATCACAGCATCACAGAACGTTAGGGATTGGAAGGGATCTCGAAAGATCATCCAGTCTAATCCCCCCACCACAGCAGGATCCCCTGGATCCAGTCGCACAGGAACACGGCCAGGCAGGTCTTAAACATCTCAGGAGGAGACTCCACAACCCCCTGGACAGCCCATTCTACTGCTCTGTTAGCCACTTCGTGAAGAAGTTCCTTCTCATATTAATGTGGAATCTCCTTCATTTCAGCTCATACCCACCGCCCCTTGTCCTATCATTAGATGACACTGAGCAGAGCCTGGCTGCACCCTCCTAACACCCATCTTTGACATATTTATAAACATTAATGAGGTGACATTAATGGATGAGGGGCTAGCAACTGATGTCATTTACCTGAACCTGAGCAAAGCCTTTGTTACTGTCCACCACCACATTCTGGTCTCCAAGTGGTGGAACATGGGTTTGATGGGTGGACCACTAGATGGGTAAAGAACTGGCTTGATGGCTGCACCCAGAGAGTGGTT
>JAOXOE010000874.1:33369872-33403588 GCA_028565055.1 Phoeniculus purpureus
ACTTTGCCAGACTGCCATGACTTTTGGAATATAATAGAGAGGGGTTTAGCAACCTCATCTGCCAGTTCTCTCAGTACTTGTGAGTGTACTGTTGGTGAGAACAAGGTCCAGCATAGCACCTTTACTTATTGGTTCCTCCACCATTTGGAGGAGGAAGCTGTCATCTATGCAATCCAAGAACATCCTGGATTGTTGATGCCTTGCTGTGTTGTCCTTCCAGCAGATGTCAGACATGTTACTATGCCACTGGATCTAGTAGATCCTGTGGTGGTGGGGGGATTGGACTACATGATCTGCCAAGGTCCCTTCCAATCCCTAATGTTCTGTGATTCTGTCAGTCTGTGATTCAATAAGTCATTCATTGCTGAGAAGAAGAAATTGCATACAAATCCATAAGCTATTTCCTAACCCTGAAATGGTGAAACTCTACCATAGAATCATAGGATCATTAGGAATTGGAAGTGACAACAGGATCACCTAGACCAAGTCACAAAGGAACACATGCAGGTGGTCTTAAACATCTCCAGTGAAGGAGACTCCACAACTCCCTTGGGCAGCCCCTTCCAGTGCTCCAACACCCTCACTGTGATGTTCCTTCTCAGATTGATGTGGAACCTCCTGTGTTCCAGATTACACCCGTTGCCACTTGTCCTATCACTAGATGACATTGAGAAGAGCCTGGTTCCATCCTCCTGGCATTCACCCTTCACATATTTATAAACATCAGTGAGGTCACCCCTCAGTCTCCTCTTCTCCAAGCTCAAGAGATCCAGCTCCCTCAGCCTCTCCTCATAAAGGAGGTGCTCCACTTCCTTCATCATTCTCATTGATCTACATTGGACTCCCTTCAGCAGCCCCACATTCCTCTTGAAGTGAGGGGCCCCGAACTGGACACGATACTCCAGATGTGGTCTCACCAGTGCAGAGTGCAGGTGGAGAAGAAACTCTTTTGATCTGCTAATCACCCTTCTTCTGATCCACCCAGGATGCTGTTGGCCTTGTTTTTCCTCTTGGCCTCGAGTGTAAGAGGATGCTGATGTATTTGCCACGTGCCTGTCACAAGCAAATCTTTAAGAGCATCCTTTGGAACTACTAATGAACATTTCTGCTGTGATCTGAATAGGTCGACCCTCAGAAAAGGAATCCACGCATTCCTTTATTGATACTTTGAGAGTTTATGGGAGATGAGAAAGTATCCATTTAAAAAAATTATAGTTGTATGTCATTGCCTTAGTGCTTTTGCACAGTAGACAAAGTAAATTGAACTTTCATTCAGCAGTTCTTCCAGCAAAATGACTCCTCATATTTTACTATAGTTACCAGTGCAAGTATTGGCTAACCTATTCTTTATTAAAATGTTCATTTTCCTTGTACTGCAATGCCCCTGGCCTTGGCATATTTCTTGCAAGCTGCTGCTGGAAAATTCTCTGTGCTTGGCAGAAGTCAAGAATTTATGATGTGCCTCTGAGCAGCACTGAGGCAAACAGCAAAAGCTGTTATCCTTAGTGCGTGTTTGCAAGACTATCTGTTAGGATGTGCATCTGATCTGAAATTCATGTTTGTGTTTCAATATGATTTTGATGCTGCCTTGCCAAAAAATGAAGAAACTGTAGACGCTGAAGTCCTCTGACCAGCATGGTATTCAGAAGCTGAATAGTCCTACAAAGCACAGATCAAAGGTTTCTTACCTGCAAGGCATCTCAAAAGAAGCAGAAAAACTATCATCAATGTATAGGATAAAGCTGGACTTCCATTATTATGCTGACTTTGGATCAGCACCTATGTCTCAGAAGCTATGATAGCCTTGCTTCTGGGAACACAGTACACAGCTAAAGGCTGTTCCTCACTATCACGAGGAACATACTGAAGGTAAATTCCCATGGGATATCTGCTTAATAATTCTGAGTGTCTAAGAGTGACTTCCAGGGAAACACTGGCTCTGCAAATACATTTTTCAATCACAAAATTTGCATCTTGGAAATAACTCAGTGCTTCTTAGGTGGTATGACTGGGGATGTTAAAGGCAAAGATTCTGGTGACTTTACGAAAAATTAAGTGGTCTCTGCCACACACAGAAAAAGATGGGAGGAATAACATCTTCAAGTCTTCGTTTCTTACAGCTAAGAAAGTTGTACTTTTTCTGTCCACAGGAAAATTCTCTATAATATTTTCTGAACTGTTTTTTGCACAAAAAGTATTAAGATATTATCACAGATTAAACAAATTACTGTGAGGTACGTAAAAAGTGGTCACTGTTTCTGTGTCTGATCTGGCATGGATGTATCAGGGAAGTGATGATCCCCCCTGTATTGCATAACAAATATTATGATGTGAACCTTGAATACTGGGTTCTGTTTTGGGCACCTCAACACCAGAAAGATACAGAGATGCTGGAGCAGCTTCAGAGACAACAAGTGAAAATTCTAGGGAACAAGCCTCATGATCATCTGAGGGACCTGTGGCTATTTAGTCTGAAGAAAAGGAGACTGAGATGAGATGCTATTGTGTATAACTATGTGAAAGGAGGTTGTAAAGAGGTGGAAGTCTCTGTCTTATCACAAGTTACAAGTAAAAGGAAAAGAGGAAATGGTCTCAAATTGCTCTAGAAGTTTAGATCTGAGTTTAGGAAAACTTCACTGAAAGGGTCATCAGGCCTTGGAATAGGCTGTCCAGGAAGGAAGTGGAATTGCCCAATATCTAGGGAAGACATTTTTAAAAGTCATGGATCTTAGAAACATGTTTTAGTGGTAGACTTGGAACAATTTGTTTAATGGTTCAATTACATGACCTTAAAGGTCCTTTCCAACATAAATGATTCTACAGTTCTATGACTGTAGATAAAACTTAACCCACAATAGTCAACAGTCTCACATGGCATGATCAGCTATGAACGAGCCTTAGTGTATTTTTAAGGCAGCCATTAAACAGGCTTATCTGTTTAATGAGGAAAGCTCTTTTAAGAAGGCTATTTTATATTATTGGAGTGGTGATTATTTGAAGAAGGAAAAAAAAAAAGGCACCAGAAACGGTTATATCAAATCTGGATCTGAGTTCCCTGGGATGAGTTGATAGCCTCCCATTTAATTTAGCAGGCTTTGGCTCAGACTATTAAATTTTGGTTGGTTTGTTGTTTTTTCCCACGAGAATCAAATTCAAAGTTTTTATGGAGGCATGAAAAGCTAAATAACTTGTTCCAGCTCTTAATGCAGTTCACTGACTGCCTAAATTACTTTCTAATGGTTTGGTGTATCTCTGAAAACAGGCTGGCTGATTTATCAGTAAACGCACTTTTGTTGACAGCTGTTGTTCTTTATGCACTACTATTTTTTATAACGTTTCCCCTCCTTCTAGATGATTATGTGTCACAGCAACCTTGCTCCTGGCAGCCGATTTCCTGATATAGACCAAGCTGTGTTCTGGGGAAAATACCTAATCTTCAGGTGAATAATCCTGACCTGCAAACTAGTTTCAGTGACCATACCTGTCTTGGTGACCAGGACATGAAAATAATCTACATAAATATAGAAGTTATTCCGTAGCTACAGGCCCTGGTGCTCATGAGGATTTTAACTACCCTGATACTTGCGGGAAGACCTACTCAGCCATCCATCCACAGTCCAGGAGGTTCCTCCAGTGCTTTGATGACAACTTCCGGATGCAAATGGTGCAGAAGCCCACTAGGAAAGGAGGGCTACTCTACTCTGCCTTGGTGAGACAACATCTGGAATATTGTGTCCAGTTCTGGGCCCCTCAGTTCCAGAGGGACACAGAACTGCTGGAGAGAATCCAACACAGAGTCACAAAGATGGTAAAGGGAGTGGAGAATCTCCCTTACGAAGAAAGGCTGAGGGAGTTGGGTCTCTTTAGCTTGGAGGGTTTGCAGAGTGTCCTTCTCTGGACAAATTTAAAACCCATCTGAGTATGTTTCTGTGCAACTTGATCTAGGTGATCCTACTGTAGTGGGGGGATTGGACTAGACGATCTTTCAAGGTCCCTTCTGATCCCTAATGCTCTGTGTGTTTCTGTGACTCTATGAAATATGGGCTGCATATATTTTTTTCCAAATGTGTAAAGGCACAGTGACAGTTTCTCAGGAGCATATACTAAGGAAAATACAGGTAATCTTTTAAAATTCCTGCTAAGCAAATTCTTAGAGGGATCTGCCACAGCAGCATCACGCTAACTGCTGTATTACCTGCTATTGTTCATTTTTTGTTGAAAAATTGCTTTTCAGTGTCTTTTATATTTCTCTCCATTCTTTTTTTCTAGTTCACTTTAAGAATCATCCTGTTAGTTCTTGGAGTTTGATTTCTAGTCAGATTTTCTGTCATGATTTATAGCTTGTTTCTTCTTAAGCCAGATCCTCTCACATTGACTCACACTGAGTATTATTTGATTGCCCAAATAGCTGTA
This sequence comes from Phoeniculus purpureus, assembly GCA_028565055.1. Classification (NCBI taxonomy): domain Eukaryota; kingdom Metazoa; phylum Chordata; class Aves; order Bucerotiformes; family Phoeniculidae; genus Phoeniculus; species Phoeniculus purpureus. Next base: position 33,374,286 of record JAOXOE010000874.1, read on the forward strand.
TTGAATTCAGCTGAACTATTGAAGTAGCTTGTTACTTCTCAGAGAAAATCAAGACAAGCAGCACTCACCCCATAATAGTTTCCAAACCTTTTGCTAAACATTACAAAATGTAGATGCACGAAACCAAACTTTTGTTTAGGTCTTTTCTGTATAAAAACTAGATATCTGAGTTAATTCCCATTTTTGCCAGGTGTTAGATGTTTTGTGACAAGGTGATCACATTAAAATATTAGTCCACAGTCTACGACTTTCTTGTCCTGTCTCAATCTATAGAGCATGCTCTGACCAGGGGATTGGACTAAATAATCTTTTGAGGTCCCTCCTAATCCCTGATGTTCTGTGATCTCCATCTTGTACATCGTTGTGCTTCACAGGAGGATCCTGAAAGTTAAAATTTCTTTTGTGTCTCCACTTAGCCATTCTCAATGAGGAAACCATGTTGTCCTTATCTATTTTAACCACAGCAGACATTAAGATGGATAGGTTTATTTTGGTTTATTGTTTTGCTTTTCTTTTTCAACTATTTAATATCAGCATAATATACAGAACACACAATTGTTTTTACTTGTCCTCTCTGTTAATATGTTGAATTTAAAATGCTGTATAATTGTAGGAGGAAGGAATAAACAATAGATGTGTGTGGGAAGAGGGTCATTTTTATTACTCATTTTTCAAGCTACTGTGAAAACAATTTTTCACTTTTTCTTGAAAGCTAAGTGCTCCAATGTCGTAGAGTACCATAGTGATAATAATGGTCAAAACTATGTGGGTAAGATGATAAGGGTGTTTTTATCAGTAAAATACATTCTTTAATGCGTTTTCCACTTCAGAACTGAAAGAAAACCCACGTGGATAACCTAGACCTGTGCAACCTGGTCTAGGTGATCCTGCTCTGGCAGGGGGATTGGACTAGATGATCTTTTGTGGTCTCTTCCAATCCCTGATGTTCTGTGATTCTGTAATTCTGTGATATGTTGATCCAACAGCTTCTTCCAAATGAAATAAATGGTGAGAAATGAGTTGTATATACGTGCTGCCTGTAGTCTTAAACAAACTACTGATAACCAAAGCTGATATCAACCACAGAAAAGAAAAAATTAAAGGGTATTATTAAAAAGGAACAACTCAGAAGCATTTAGAAGTATGGAAGACACAGATGTTTTGGACTTTAAATCCTAAATTGCTTAGAGGTGCTGTGTTCACTGCAATGACTTTCCTTTTGTACACTGTTAAGAAAGATCAAATACCAACCCACTACATCATCAATATCCTGGTTTATCTCATGTTCTCCATGGGCTATCAGAAGAATAAGTGAGAAAAATTTCCTAATTTACAACCATATTCCATGCACAGACTCTGTTACTTGCAACATCTTACCACGTACATTACCTGCAGAGTAGAGGGGCTGATTGACCTCTCTTGATCTGCTGGCCACAGTTCTTTTTATGCAGCCCAGAATGTGATTTGCATTCTGGGCTGTGATAACATCCTAGTGGCTCAAGTCCGGTTTTGCATCCATCAGCACCCCCAAGTCCCTTTCTACAGGACTGCTCTCCAGTAGATACTCTCCCAGCCAGTACTGATAACGCCACTTACCCCAGTCCAGGTGCAGAACTTCACACTTGGCCTTGTTGAAATTCATAAGGTTCAATTGGTCCCACCACTCAGGTCTATCCATGTGCCTCTGGATGGCATCCTGTCCTTCAGGCATCTTCCAATTCAACAGCTGTTTGAAAAAGTTGTATCTTGAAAGTCTGGAAAACACAAAAAATATTTGACAATGCTTTAAAAATAATTTGAGCTCAATTTGTGGTTTACAAATTATATATCCAATCTCACCAATTTCAATTGAACTTTCTTTAGACTGAGAAGCTCTCTAAGCCACAAGATTAAGAAAAGGAGTAGGAAATGAGGTGTAAGCTTCACAATATTTTAACAAAGAACAGTGAGTTACAGTGAAGAAGTAACATTATGTATGAACCCCACATTTTAATAATGAAGAAGCTGGTGTTTATATTAATCCAGTATCCCCAAATGGCAGCATTGACTATCCATTATGTAAAGTAGGGAATATTTATAAGATTGATCACAATGAGCTAAATCTAACTTACAAAACCAGGTTTCCATGTTTGTGTTTCTAGAAAGCAAACATTCTTTTAAAATTGAGCAGGACTGTAGCATTTCATATCATTTTGATTCTAATTAAACTTTAAAACATGTTGCTTTATTTGCTTTCATTTTTTCGCCACAGGCTGATTTGAGTCAGTCCTTGAATTATCTTATTTCGCCCAGTGTTAATTTATGATTAAAAAAAGTATTATAATATGTATTGAGAACAAAAGGAGTTCGTAAATTAAAAACTGGCTCTACACCTTTGTAGAGCTAGTAGTTAATATTGCAGTATCAAAAACTGAAACAGATACTCAGATATATAATCAGTGTCTCATATGTGTTTTTGAGACAAGAGAATTTGTCGCAGTAAGATCTTTGGTTTCTAAACAGTGTCTAAACACACAAGTTTTTTTTAATTTCCTCTAGAGGTAAAAACATTCTGCCACAGGGAGAAAAAGAAAGCTCAGTTTTATATATATGATGAAACAAATCAGTGTGTTTAATCCAGATAACTTTGAACATCTGTTAAGTTAAAAGTTGAATATTTAATGCAGAAATGCTCTAAAGGAGGGCTGAAGCTGTCACTTACCTCTATGCAGGTAAAAAAATCTGTTAGCATGTATTATAGCTCTTTGTCCAAAATCAAACAGATCAGGCAAAAATCTTTCTTTAAGTATACAGACTGCTGGGAAACAAAATGCTGTTAAAAATCAATGCAGATTTCACTCTGCAGGAAAACTAGGGGTAGCACCAGCTGTTTTAATGGTCATATAATTTTAACTCTTCAGACATAATGCAGTAATGTGTCTTTCCAAAATCAATAGCCCCTCCAATTACAGCTAACATGACTCTCAAGACAGGCTACAAATGCCATGCAATTACACTCCAAGGCACAGTTTCTTTTGCTTGTGCCAGTTCTTCTAGAGGCTGAATAGCTGGAAGGACTGAACAATTTCATATTTTCTCAACAAATATTTATTTTTTCTAGTCTATGAATTACTACCACCAGACATGCAGCTTTGCCTGGAAATTCTGCGTTTGTTGTGCATTGCCGAGGGGAAAAGATACTCAGTTTAGTCTCCTCAGTCTCCATGCAAGAAAAAGCATGAAATGTATATTCGACTCTATAGCCATGCTCATTAGAGATAGGAGTGACAATTTCCACTGATAAGTCCCGTAATCTGTCAAATGCGTCTGCATTTTTGTCCCATCTGTAGTGATTTAACGTAAACTTTCATTCCTTGTTCGCACTCATGTCACAAAACAGTTCCTTCAGGATTCATTCATTCTTGGGACACACAGAAACACTTTAGTCTGACATTGTTGGGTATTTAATCGCAGAAATTGTTGGCCAGTGTGTGATACAGTAAGAGAAAATTCGGAAGTTTATTGGCAGAAATCGTTCACCCATATTTGTCTTACAAGAACAAACACAGGCTGACAGCTCATCTCATCTATAGATTCTAAGGGTCATGAAGTCAGGGGTGATACCAGTATCATCTAGTTAAGACTCTAAGAAATATTTTGGCATGAATGTCCCTCATGAGGACAAAAAATTTCATCATAACTTCTTTAAGAATAAGAGAAATTTCACTTTTAGGTGGTTTTGAGAATTAAATGTCTAAAATTAATGGGTGTAAGAGAAAACTTTATTAGCCATAAATTAACATCATTCTGTGTTATTTAATTGCAAGGGTTTCCCTTTCCTTTCGCTTTCCCGTTCCCTCTCCCTCTCTCTCTTTCTCTTCTTTATCCTTTTCCCTTATCCCTTGTCCCTTATCCCTTCTCTTCCGGTTTAATTCATTTCAAGATATATCCTTGCTTGCTCTTAGCATACTTTCTTTTTTATATGGTAAGAAATAATAGACATTATTTAATTGAAACTTCATGGTCTTCCAAGAAATAATCACCACCTTTGGAACAACATTTTAGAGAATTTTAAAACTTACGATCTCTGCTAAAACACAGTAGGTCTTCAGGAAGAGTAGAAAGAGAGAATGAGAAGTCCACATTAGCTACTTTGCTGTCAAAGTTAGAAGGAGAACACTTAGAAGAGAGTCTGGAAAGGAAAAACCACTACAATATTCCATGAAGAACATCTATGTGATTCAAGAACAGAACTTTTGACTTATGTGAGTGGTATCTATTTTTAATTGAAGTAGCTTTCAAGCTTCTCAAGACAGCAAATAAAACACATAAATTTTCACTTTTACACTTTCATACAGTCTTTTTCTCCAGTTTTGAAAGCTGTTTGTTTAAAAGGTCCTTTTTCGCCTTAGCTGAGCAAGGCTAACATTCCGTCACCTGTTTGTAGAGTTACCTTCAACTGTAACTGTCTGAAGATTTCTTAAGAACCTGAAGAACTAAAAACAGCGACAAGAGTCCAGATGCCCCGTAAACTAATCTGATGATTAGTTAGAGTGGCCTGAGGTACACCTGTGCTACAGATGTGCCTTCTGGAAGTCTATGATGAATGGCAGTGAACACACTTGAAGTGTGTCTTTATTAGACATACTACCTGTTTCACTTACCAGGGGCAAATACAAATATACAGGAATGAATTTCTTTACAACATATCATATTTCACATTTCACAGTAACTCAGCATTTCCTACAGAGAATATATTTTTTGAGATTAATTTTCATATAATTTTCTTTTTGCTGAATATATTCTCTGCTATTGCCATAATGTATTTCTTCTTAAAGCCAGCAAGCCTTTACCACAACAAAAAGGCCAGTGGCTATTTTAATCACGTCATAAAGTAAGTGACAAACACAAATTTAACAGTAAAAATAGTTTTAATTATTTTACATAATTATTAATAATTATGAATTGATTTCTAAATTATTAAAAATAATTTTAATTATTATAATATTATTTTAATTAATTGTTATACTACATTTTATATTGTTTAGTTATTTTTATACTATTTTATTTGGCAGAATTACTCCTGTTTGCATTACTGGCCTATAAAAGGAGAAAGACATGCAAAAAGTCCTTTACAAATAGTTTTGTAACTCAGTAAAAAAGCCCGCATTATTCAGTGTGATCATATAAAAATTGATGTCAGTTAGCTACACAGTTTTTGCAATTTGTAGGAAGTTTTGAGCTATTTCTTTGGTGTGAAACTCCCGTGATGAATTATTACCAGACAGGTAGTCTATAGAGATTCAAATTTAAATTGACCAGACTGATTACTACTTGATTCCAAATGAAAATCTAGCTGAGATCAAGTTCACCTCTCTGCCTCTGAATCTAGTTTCCAATGAAGACCTGAAAATAGCTATTATTGTTCCACTGGTCTGAAATGGTGAATGGGTGCTTAGCAAGTTCTGTTGGAAAGTTAGTAATTCCCTTTGTCTTTACCTCCCTCCATAATGCTATACCATTCGTTTTGTTGCAGCTTATTGGCAGGCATGGTCGTATTCATCAACAAAATCAATACCTAGTGCTGGATCCAGGTATATTCACTGGGCAATTTGGAAACTTAGAGAAGTTTTATGTTAAGAATTTACAGAAGACATACAGTACCTTGATAACTAGAAACAAATTCTATAACTATTCTAGACTTACTCTGACTCCAGACAGGAGGCATTGGATACACACACTATTAAAGTCTGCTAAAGAGTTTGAATTAGAGAAGTGCACACAACCTGTTACCCAATCTCTAAATTTTCTTCCTCTGTTGGTCTCCCGGTTTGACATAACTATTATTACTTGGTCTTCAGGGGAAAATGCAACTTAAACTGTTAATTCCCCTGTAGTCCAGGTCTGTAGGTCAATGTTGATGCCTTGTTTCAAGACTGATTCACTCTTCAAACTTATGAAGTCCCACAATTAGTATTTTATCCACAAAAGGAATCACAGAATCACAGAATTATCATAGCTGGAAAGGACCTCCAGGGTCATTGAGTCCAACCTTCATCCTATTATCTAACTGCTAGACCATAACCCTAAGCGTCGCGTCCACTCGTTCCTTAAACACCTCCAGGGACGGTGACATCACCACCTCCTGAGCAGCCTGCTCCTGAACCTTCAACAGTTCATTTTTGAAAAATGTCCAGCCTTCCTGGACCCTTTTTCCCTCCAGGACTGTACTCTGAGGGACTTTATTAACCAGTGTTCTAAACAGGTTTAAGTCTGCCCTTCAGAAGTCCATGGTAATGGTCTTACTGCCTCCCCTCCTTACTTGGCCCAGGATTGAGAATTCGATCATTTCATGGTCATTGAGTCCAAGGCAGCCTCTGACCACCACATCACCCACCAGTCCCTCTCTGTCTGTAAGCAACAAGTCCAGCAGGGCACCGCCCCTGGTGGGCTCACTTACCAGCTGAGTCAGGAAGTTATCTTCCACACACTCCAGGAACCTCCTGGACTGTTTCCTGTCTGCTGTGTTGTATTTCCAGCAGATGTATCCAGTAGAATCACACAGAATCACAGAACATTAAGGATTGGAAGGGACCTCGAAAGATCATCTAGTCCAATCCCCCTGCCACAGCAAGATCACCTAGACAAAGTCACACAGGAGCAGGTGGGTTTTAAAAGTCTCCAGAGAAGAAGACTCACAACCCCCCTGGGAAGCCCATTCCAGTGCTCCATCACCCTCACTGGGAAGAAGTTCCTTCTGATATTTATGTGGAACTTCCTATGTTCTAGCTTACACTCATTGCCCCTCGTCCTATCATTAGATGACACTTAGCAGAGCCTGGCTCCATCGTCCTGACACCCACCCTTCATAAATTTATAAATATTAATGAGGTCACCTCTCAGTCTCTCCAAGTTTGGAGTTCTTGGAGAAACTCAGTCAGTTTCTCCAAGCTAAAGACACCTAGCTTCCTAAGCCTTTCCTCATCAGGACTCTCTACCAATTCCATGTCCCTCTTGAGCTGAGGGGCCCAGAACTGGGCACAATATTCCAGATGTAGTCTCATCAGGGCAGAGTAGAGTGGGAGGAGAACGTCTCGCAGTCTGCTAACCACCCCACTTGTGATCCACCGCAAGATGCCATTGGCCTTCTTAGCCACAAGGGCCCATTGCTGGCTCATGGCCATCCTGTTGTCCACCAGAACTCCCAGGTCCCTTTCTCCTACACTGGTCTCCAGCAGGTCAGTCCCCAAAAAAAGCCAGAAAACAAGTCAATTTTTTTAAAAAAATGAATAATTTTTGCATTTGAAAATAATCGCTTTTTTTATTCCTGAAGAATAAAAACAATGTAATGAGAAAATGATCATTGACATTTCACATTTCATTTCCACAGTTATTATAAAATACACACATTCAGGTAAGGAATTAACCTTAAGATTGCCATGGTTTGCTAAAAATCCTCAAGACTTATCTAACAGAAAACCTCTGCATGTGAGAAGATACTAGAAGATACTAGATATCATTATGTATAGTTTCCCTGGTAAGCAGCACTTTCTGCCCACACATTTGTCTCTATTTCACACTGTTTTTCTCTGGCCTAACAACACGAGTTCATATTTATTTCTCCAGTTATTTATTTTTTTTACTGTCTGTAGGTTTCTTGATGCTATTTAATGCATTTCCAAAGGTTGTAGGCTTATGTTCTGCTTTGGCTACAGGTACTCATCACAGTTCATCTGCACCTTCAGATTTTTCTGAGTTATTTTTGTTTAGGTTCCTAACTAACAAACTTTTAATCTTTTTTGTCCTTTGGACAGAAAGTCCACACAGAATTAATGTGTTGGACAGCATGAATGGGTTACCTTTCTCCAGCAGTGATAACCATTTCAAAATTGGAGTGACATCACTGATCATGTCAAAAGTGGTTGGCAAGTGAAAAAATTAAATCTGTAAACTCAGGCAATTGACAAAGACTTTATGATCTGCCTTTGTGGAAATGAGCTTCTGAAACCTCTTGAAACCAATATCTAGATGTTAAGCAGCTCCTTATTTCTTCGCATTTAATACAGCAAAAAGAAGCCCATCTTCACTTCAAACTGGCTTCTGTCAAATGTCATGGTCCTAATTCACTATTTGGGAATGCAAAGAAAATTAAATCTGACAAAACTACTCATCATAGGATAACCTGATTTCTAGCAAGGTCTGAACCTATTTTGAATCAGTCTGTGCAAATACTTGCAAATATCGTAAAGGAGGTCCACAAAATATTTTTAAACCATTGAAAATAAAACTAACTTTTAAATAGCTACTACACAGAGTGTCACATTGTTGTATTTTATTTTTATAACATCTTCTTTTTCACAAAATGTGTAACAAAAGCACATTAACTTACACTAGTTCCAGTTTAAAAGTCAATGCGTTTTTAACATCAATAGCTGAAATACAGACCCTTTATTTTCCTTCTTTGTAGCTGCCATTCAGCAGGACCTTGATAGGCTGGAGAGGTGGGCAGGAAGAAATTCAATGAACTGTAACAAGGGCAAGTGTATAGTCTTGCACCTAGCAAGAACAACCCCAGGTACCAGTATAGGCTGGGGACTGACCTGCTGGAGACCAGTGTAGGAGAAAGCGGCCTGGGGTCCCTGGTGGCCAACAGGATGGCCATGAGCCAGCAATGGGCCCTTGTGGCCAGCAAGGCCAATGGTATCCTGGAGTGGATCACAAGTGGGGTTAGCAGATTGAGAGAGGTTCTTCTCCTCCCTCTCTAGTCTGCCCTGGTGAGATGCATTTCTGGGCCCCTCAGTTCAAGAAGCATGTAGAACTACTGGAGAGAGTCTAGTGCAGAGCCACAAAGATGATGAAGGGAGTGGAGCATCTGTTATGAGGAGAGGCTGAGGGAGCTGGGTTTCTTGAGCTTGGAGGATAGGAGACTGAGGGATCACATAATTAATGTTGGTAAATATGTGAAGGGTGGGTTTCAGAATAGTGGAGTCAGGTTCTTCTCAGTGCCATCGAATGATAGGACAAGGGGCAGTGGGTGCAAGTTAGAACATAGAAGGTTCCACATAAATATCAGAAGGGACTCCTTCTCAGTGAGGGGACTGGAGCAGGCTGCCCAAGGGGATTGTGGAGTCACCTTCTCTGAAGACATTTAAAACCTGCCTGGATATGTTCCTATGTGACTTGGTTTAGATGATCCTGCTGTGGTAAGGGTATTTGACTAGATGACCTTTCGAGGTCCCTTCAATTTCCTAATGTCTTGTCACTCTGTGATTTTTGTGAAGTGGTTAATTCTTGGATCTTAGCTGGGTGAAGATAGGAGGGCAAAGCTTCCCACTATTTTTACTGCAAATCTAATTACACAGCATATGCCACATACACTGGAGCTTTTCTGCTGCAGAAATAAAGTATTTCCAAAACAATAAAATGCTGTACTGCATAACAATGACACATTAGAAAGCAAAGATCCTGCCCTGATGAAATGTGATGGCTTTAAGAGAGCTGGAATAAGCCATGACATTTTCTGTGTTTATCTGGGACAGCAGGGGCCATATATGATGATACGAATAATGATCAAAACATTAGTTACATTAGTAGGACTTGGGGCTTTTACTGTATTTCTGATGTTTTTATAGCTTTGTGCTCAATTCTGACTACAGATTTATATTTCAAATATCTACTTTTTATGGAAATAAATGAAAAAAACCCACTTTTGAGATACAGTTGTATAACTTTAAGGACCACATTTTAAGGACCACATTTTGATTTTTCCCTCACTTATAGAGTCCAAAATGGTGAGATCTGTACATGAATTGTAAGCTTTATGCTGTGGGCAAATAGGCTGCCCAGGGGGATTGTGGACTCTCCTTCTCTGGAGACATTAGAAACTCATCTGGATTTGTTCCTGTGTGACTTGGTCTAGGTGATCCTGCTGTGGCCAGGGGATTGGGCTGGATGACTTTTCAAAGTCCCTTCCAATCCCTAATGTTCTGTGTTGCTGTGATTCTAAAATTGTAATTAAATCAGCCAACCAGTTCTAAGTTAATGTCAATGTTCAATGGGAAGTGACTAGCTTATGAAAACCATACGTACCCCTTTTTCATGGGAGTTTACTGGTAAAAAATAGTGGGAAAAAAAATAATACTTTGTATAAATCAATTTCCTTGAAGGATAAAACAAACGACATATTTTTTTGCATCTCTCTATTGGCTAGAAATTGATTTTTTTTCTCTCTTTCTCTTCAAGAATCTTTTAGAATATTAAGCAATTTAACTAAATCTGTGATCTATGTCTGTTGTGTTCAGACAGACTTCTTATAGGAATTTCCACTGTCAAGGGAAATCATCATGGCAGGGGGGATAAGAAGATGTAAATCCAACCCTTGACTTCAGGCTCGCAGACTTTGATCGTTTCAGGGGTCTGCTGACCAAAGTATCATGGGATGAAGCCCTAGAGGGAAGAGGGGCCCAGAACATCCGATCAGTGTTCAAGGGTCACCTCCTCTGTGTCCAGAAGCAAAGTATACCAACAAAGAGGAAAGAAGGGAAGAATGCTAGGAGGCCTGCCTGGCCGAGCAAGTTGTTCCTGAACCCGCTGTCCCACAAAAAGAAACTCTACAGGCAGTGGAAAAGAGGACAGCTAGAATGGGGGGTATATAAGGAAGCTGCCCAAACAGCTAGAGATCTGGTTAGGAAAGACACACTTTGAATTGAACCCATCCAGGGAGGTCAAAGGGAACACCAAGAATTTCTACAGGTATATTAATAGTCAAAAGAAGACTAGGGAAGGTGTGGGCTCCCTCAGAAAGGAAACAGTTCATGCCACCTGTTCCATCTCTGTGCCAAGTTTCTCCTAGTGTAGTCAGTTGTTTACATTCTTTGGATATTTCTGACTCCTTGATCTCACAGGTGCACTTTAATCCATCCAAGGTCAAACACTTCTGTCAAAAGGTCTACGGACTCGTGGTAGGCCCCCACATCAGGCATAGACCAAACCTTGTTAGATCACACAATCATAGACTCATTCAGGTTGGAAAAGACTCTTGGGATCATTGAGTCCAACCATCAGCCCTGCTCTACAAGATCATTCCAAAACCATATCCCTATGATAGGTGATAGGTGCTGTTTATGTATGCATTTGTTTACAATATTTCCCATCCTTTTTTGGTCCCTGGGGAAGTGGTTTTGCAATTACTAAATGTTCATGAATTAATATTACTTTTTCTTTTCCTTCTGAAACTCCTAATAACCAGTTGCATCAGCTACCGTGTGTTTTATGAATACTGAAGAGATTTGCTCCCAAACGTTACACTCCGTTGAAGTAAGAAATGTATACAGGTCCTTCACTCTTGGTTCATGTAATTTTAATTTTTTCTCTTTAATTACTTTGGAAACTCAACAATTCCTTATAAGCACTTCAAACTGAAAAAATGCTTTTATGTTTTTTATCACTAAGACGTAGCCAACTTGAGAGATCAAATGAGTCATAATCTGGAATTCAGTGAAGGCTTTTCTTCTCTATTACCATAACAAGTAGTGGAAATTTGTGCCTGTTTAGCAAATGAAAAATACATAATGAAAAAGAGTAAATATTCACTGAAGTTGTATGATTAAATGCACAATATAGTTTTAAAAAGTAATTCAGATTGAGTTCTAACATTTCAAAGCGCTGCTTCCCAGTTACTAAACATCTTTCTTTAAAGTCATCTATGCTTCAGTGTAAACTTCTATTACATTTGATCAGTGCAACTTTTGTAGCCACACACAATGCTTCTTACACAAAACTTTGTGTTTAATGCACTCTTATGTTACATATTCAATGTTGTTTAATTATGACATTTCCTGGTTTGCGTTGATTTTATTTTTAAAGAAACAATTTTGTCACTTTGCTTCAAAGTTCCCTCAGATGCTCAGTGCACTCAGAGTGCACTCAAGGGTGTGTTGAAAGTTTGTTTTAGGATTTCCCTTCCATTTAACTACAGAAGCAAAGCCATTTCGCAGTAGCTCAGTTCAGTTCAATAAAGGTCTTTCTTAGAGGTAGACATGTCCATTGCTCTTTGATGTGGTTTCAAAGCTGTAGATCAGTTTGGCAGAGACTTGTTATTGGAACAACCCCAGGTACCGGTATAGGTTGGAGACTCATCTGTTGGAGAGCAGTGTAGGAGAAAGGGACCTCGGGTCCCTGATGAACTCCAGGATGACCATGAGCCAGCAATAGGCCCTTGTGGCCAAGAGGGCAAAGAGTGGATCAATAAGGGGGTGGTTAGCAGATCAAGAGAGGTCCTCCTCCCTCTCTACTGTGCCCTGGTGAGACCACATCTGAAATACTGTGTCCAGTTCTGGGCCCCTTAGTTCAAGAAGGATACAGAAATGCTGGAGAAACTCCAGTGCAGAGCCACAAAGATGATGAAGGGAGTGGAGCATCTCTGTCATGAGGAGAGGCTGAAGGAGATTGGAACAAAGGAGACTGAGGGGTGACCTTATTAAAGTCTATAAATATGTGAAGGGTGGGTGTCAGGAAGATGGAGCCAGACTCTTCTCAGTGTTATCTAATGATAGGACAAGAGGCAATGGGTGTGAGCTGGAACCTAGGAAGTTCCACATCAATACGAGAAGAAACTTCTTCACGGTGAGGGTGACAGAGCACTGTAAGGGGCTGCCCAGAGGAATTGTGGAGTCTCCATCTCTGGAGATTTTTAAAACCTACCTAGATATGTTCCTGTGGAACTTGATCTAGGTGATCCTGCTCTAGCAGGGGGTTTGGACTGGATGATCCTTCGAGGTCCCTTCCAATCCCTAATTTTCTGTGATTCTGTGAAGACATAAATGGATCGTTCTCTGACAGGGCTGAATTTCCTTAAAGCCCCCTGCAGGAACACCCCTGCTATGTTGGCACAAAAGCTTTCATGCTAGACATATTGTCCTAGTGTAATTTTTATATAGGCTGCAAAATAATATCATCTACCCTCACTGAAAAATTATTCTATTTTATTTGCATTAATTGAGAAGAGCAAAATGGCAATTAAGAGGTGTCAGCTTCAAAGTTCAAAAAAGCATGTGTTAAGAACAGTCTGCTTCTAGTGTTTCAGACCTGAGGAAGAGCTTACATGCCTAACAAATTCCTCTGCCTCTTTCTAACTTTACCAGTTTATCAGGGTGGGATAAAGACGACCATATTATTGCTAATCGTTTGATGAACACAGAAAAAGATAAATTAACTTGTCTTGTTCTACTGATTTGGGTCATTGTGGCTACGCTGACGCAAGTGGGAATCGCAAAAAATATTTCAAAACCCTTCTTCAGTTTCACAATAATCAACTGCAGTTGCTTCTACAGTAATAATATTATAAAATATAGACTTCAATGAAACCAAAATACTCACTTATTACCTAATGTGTAGATGTATTTTAAGCAAATCTTTTCTGCACATAGTCATGCCTGTACAATGGTCTGTTGGAGCTAAAACAATAAAATCACGGAATCATAGAACATTAGGGATTGGAAGGGACGTCAAAAGATCATCCAGTCCAATCCCCCTGCCACAGCAGGTTCACTTATATCAAGTCACACAGGAATAAGTTTGAGTGAGTTTTAAACTTCTCCAGAGAAGGAAACTCCACAACCCCCCTGGGCAGCTCCTTCCAGTGCTCTGTCTCCCTCACCACGAAGTGAATATTACAACCCAGTCAGACAAAGGAAGGATCAAAAAGGACTGTTAGCATTATGGCTTGTGCCTAATAACACAATAACAATAACTTCTAAATGAAAACAGAGACCTATTTAGACTTTGTAAAGGCCTGTTGAATTCTCTCTAAAACAGCAGAGATATTGTAACATATCATGTGAAACTTACGATCCCCGAGCATTTTTCATTGTTCATTAATTTCCTTTCACTGTCCATTAGAGATTCTGCAAATTTTGCATCATGACTGCAGTCCTTGGTAGGGCCCCAACTTAAAGACAAATACTCAAACTTCTAAGAAATCATTTTATTTTTTGTTATTAATGTCTGATTCCTCGTATATTTGCTTATGACGCAGTTATCTACTAGCAAAATTAAGGAATCAACCCAAAACTAAAGAAGTAGATCAGAAATAAGTTTTCCTGAAGATAATATTGTGGCACAATATCCTTTTGGAATACTGTTCTAGGCTCTATAGCTGATTGCGTTTATGCTTTAATTATGATATCAATGTACAGATGCTCTTCAGCATGGGTGTACAGTTGTGTCATTGCTTTGTTTACCAATGTATTCTGAATTTTGAACCCATTCGTTAATGATTTGACAACAGAAAAACAATACTTCAAAAAATTTTATGCAATTTGTTATTAGGTGGTAGGAGGTAGAAGACCTAATCTACTTTTTACACACATGCTTTAGCAGGTGTCTGACATAGAATCACAGAATCACAGAACATTAGAAATTGGAAGGGACCTGGAGAGATCATATAGTCCAATCCCCCTGCCACAGCAGGATCACCTAGATCAAGTCACAAAGGAACATATCCAGACAGGTTTTAAATGTCTCCAGAGAAAGACACTCCACAACCACACTGAGCAGCCCATTCCAGAGCTCTGTCACCATCACCATGAAGTTCCTTCTCATACTGATGTGGAACCTCCTCTGTTCCAGCTTACACCGTTGCCTCCTTGTCCTATCACCAGATGACACTTGCCAGAGCCTGGCTCCATCCTCCTGTCATTTACCCTCCACATAGTTATAAACATTAAAGAGGTTACCCCTCAGTCTCCCGTTCTCGAAGCTAAAGAGACCTCTCAGACTTTCCTCATCAGGCAGATGTCCTACTCCGTTCACCATCTTCAATATTCGAGATGTAGTCTCATCAGGGCAGAGTAGAGAGGGAGGAGAACCTCTAGTCTGCTAACCACCCCACTTGTGATAGTAAGATCTATAGATCATACTACTAAGTAACTGGCTATTCCTTCAGATTCAACTTTTAACAGGGATTGATATTTGAAAAACATGATGACACAATAAATAAGTAATCTGCTACCACTAAAAAGCAAGTAAAGAGTTGACTTACGCTTATAATCTTTTATTAGTAAGACATCCTACTTTCTTTCTGAGCTACTGCTTATTGAGAAAGGTTTGTCTGAAGGACAAATATCCTGACCATAATCTTTCCTTAAACTTTTGGACTAAGAAGTCCAAAATTCATTTTTTCCATTTGCAGAGGATAGGCTGATAGGATCATGACCTTGAGCCATCAAAGGGTGCACAACAGGTAGACAAACAGCAAAAGAAGCATCATAGATAACTTTGTATGTATAGACAGTGACTCATGTGTTACCTGGCATTAGGGAATTTAAGAGAATAATAAGGTGCCTGCTTTTATTTTTAAAGACAATGACATACAGAAAATGATTGATTACAATGGAGAGAATTGCATAATACAATGTTCTCCTTACTAGATAAATGTATTACAAATGTGAGACAGACCAGTAGGTGATATATAGCAAAATAAATATGAATTCACAGAGCAGGAACACTGGAAAGAATGCAAAAGCCTTTGGTATTTCCAGACTTGCATATAGGAAGTGTTCCAGGAAAGAAAGGAGTTGTTCTGTATAGGACTGGTTATAAATTCACCTCAATATGATAACTGCAATTTGCATTGAAGTGCAAGTTCTTAGTCCCAAAATAGAAGAGTAGAACATTAGTTCCCAAATCAGACATAGGACACTGCACTGCAGAAAACACTATATGAATAACAAAAAAAAAAGGAGCTTAGAAACAACCAGGCAACATCAGCTGATTTGATTATATGTAGGAACTGCAATAGCAGCATTTCACTACATTTCAGTGGGAATTGTGGCAAAGACCATTTTTCTTTCCCCCACCCTCCAGTGTTTTTTTGCAAGCACCATGCAGGAAAAGTTTTAAGGATATTTGATTGTCATTAGCTGTTTGGAGGAACTTCTCAGTGCGCCTGCAGTGACTCAGATCTGAGAGTTTATGAGATGAGCTGTTAGTAAATAAGAAAAGGTAGCCAGTGTCAGTAAAATATTGCTGTAGACTCCATCCCCTTATACTGCAGTTTGTAAGAAACAATGAATTCTACAGCATGAAGATGACATCCTCTGATGTAGTGGATTTGTCAGGGATGGAGTTAATTTTCTTCCCAGTAGATGATGCAGTGCTGTGTTTTGGATTTTGGATGAGAATAATCTTGATGACAAGCAGGTGTTTAGGTGCTGCTGAACAGTGCTTGCATTAAGTCAAGGACTTTTCAGCTTCTTGCACTGCCTTAGCAACAAGCAGGCTTGGGGTGCACAAAAGAGGAAGGGTCAGAGCCTGTACAGCTGACACATACTGGCCAAATTGATGTTCCATATCATATGATGCCATGAACAGTAAGATAGGGGAGTTGCAAGGGGTATGGTGGCACTTTGTTCAGCATCTGGCTGAGCATCAATCAGCAGGTGATGAGCAATTCCTTTTTGAATCATATGTTTTGCATATTTTATAGTCACAGAGCATTAGAGATGCTAGTCCAATTCCCCTGGCACAGCAGGATCACCTAGATCAAGTCACATAAGAACACATCCAGGCAGGTTTAAACATCTCCAGAGAAGAAGACTCCACAGACACAGTGGGCAGCCCATTGCAATTCTCTGTCATCCAACTGAGAAGTTCCTTCTCGTATTTTTGTGAAACCTCCCGTGTTCCAGCTTACACCCATTGGTCCTGAGACGAGCCTGGCTCCATCCTCCTGACACCCACCCTTCACATATTTATAGACGTATTTATAGATGGAGGCGACCCTTCCATCTCCTTTGTTCCAAGCTCAAGAGACCTAGCTCTCTCAGCTTTTCCTCATAAGGGAGATGTTCCCCTCCCTTCATCATTTTTGTGGCTCTGCAACGGACTCTCTCCAGCAGCTCTGTGTCCTTCTTGAGCTGAGGGGCCTAGAGCTGGACACAATATTTCAGATGTGGTCTCACCAGGGCACAGTAGAGAGGGACAAGAACCTCTCTCGATCTGCTATATCATCAATGTTATTATTATCCTTCCTTTAGTGTCCTATTAAACTGTTTTTATCTCAACCTGCAACTCTTAATTTTTTCTGATTCTCCCCTCTATCCCGCTGCAACAGAGTACATAAATGACTGCGGTGTTCAACTACCTGCTGGGCAAAACCACAATGGGTCAGCCTTGCAACACACACCTCAGTGAATATTAAAAAAGGACAACAGTAAGGAAAAACGTGAATTCTGCAGGGAGAGGTAGTTGTTCATTCAAACAAAGAGAAGTGACAGAGGTTCACCGATTTGTTTTGGCCAGAAAGAAACAGGTCTGCACCAAGCAGAGAGGTATCTTCTAATCAGCATGAAAAGGACAGCTGAACTCTGTGGTAAATTAGGTTACCTAGTAATAATGAGCAGAAGTGAAAGGGATAATAAATCAAGCGGAGTGCAAGCAACACTCTCTAGATCAGATCACAGCTAGGGAAGGATAAGAACAAACTGAATTTTGATAAGGAGCATTTTGCTAGAGTGCAAGAAGCCACACTGGAAAGCTTCTAAGATGCCACTGAATTCTAACTTCATTAGTTACTGAGAGATAGAAATCCAGACAGCCATTTGTAGGTAGCACCATTAATAAGACATGAAAGGAGATAAGACAGTAGTATATATTGGGAGATTTATATTGTCTGTCTATCCTTCTCAATTACTCATGCACATTCTCAGTATGAAGGAGAAATTTTCATTGCCTCCATAAATTATCACATCTTACAAGTATATATTCTGCCATTTATACACACGGAGTAACCCTGAAATCTTAGACCTGTTCCCTTCATCTCCTTGAAACTTTCTGTGAAGTTATGTTTGACTTGATGTCACTGACAGACACAGGATGAGGAGCCTAATCCTGAATGAGCCACACTGGTGCTCAGATCTTGTTCTCAAGCCTCAAACCTTCCACATCAATAAGGATCCAAGTACCTGAGGATCCAAGTTCCCAAGCATTGCAGAGAATTGTTAATCAAATTTCTGTAAAATTCACAATGAAGATTCACTACCTCCTGAGGTGGAACACCCACAAGCACTAAGACTTGAAGGCATTTACTGATTTCTTTTTGAGATCTGAACATTCTCTGTATTTGTGTACAGCCCCATTGCTATGAACATGTAGGATCATTATTTTCCACCAGTGTTTTCAGTAGTCCTCTAATTACAGAACACTAAGGAGTGGAAAGTTCAACATGGAACCTAGGGGAGCTTTATGAATCTTCTTACAGAAACTCACACTAGTAGCATCCTTCACAGAATATGAGAATCACAGAACATTATAGATTAGAAGGGACCTCAAAAGATCATCCAGTTCAATCCCACTGCCACAGCAGGATCACCTAGACCAAGTCACATAGGAATATATCCAGGAAGGTTTTCAACCCTGCTTACAAGATCCCCCCCTCCAATGCCAGACACATCCTCTACAAAATTATTTTAGAACATATTTGAATTGAGAAAATCCAGTTTCTGAAATTGTCTTGAGGAAATCGAATATTGGACAATGATGAACATGAGATGCAGGGTCTTTTTCAAAGACATAACCTCAGTTTACCTTTTCGCAGAATTAATTGCTCTAGGGTGGCATGCAGATATTCCAGGAGCAACTCTATATAAATGATCCACCAAGTGAATGCTTGCTAGGACTTTCACTGTATTTTCAGCAAGTTTCCTGTTCTCTTACATTTGAGCAGAATTTAACTAAACCAATACGGGTTTATGCTACTTTTTAATAATCACACAACTGAAGCAAATTGAGAGGAATGGTTTATGATTTCATAAAAAATCGAGATGTAAAAAGGTCCTTGCATGAAGTTGTTTATCAAATGCTCTGCAAAACACAAACTACATTTTCACTTTTACAAGCTGTAGCTTTTCTTAGCTCTTGTCAGTTGTCCTGAAACCTCAGACCCTGCTGTGGCCACCTGTCTGACCTCACCAAAACAATAATGAATTGCTGTGATCCTTAACTGTAGGAGAGAATAACAACTGTACGTCTAGCTATCACTTCCTCAGACAAACTCACCAAGGAAAGATTTTGGGCTTCACGGAACAGTCCAGCAGTAGACCTCAAGAAAAAGAAATAGAATCACAGAATCACAGAAGATTAGAGATCGGAAGGGACCTCAAAAGATCATCTAGTCCAGTCCTCCTGCCAGAGTAAGATTTCTCCCCCTCTTCCAACACCACTCTCAAATCTTAGATCTTATTTTCCTTACACTGTCCTGTGAATATTGTGTGCTGGAAACATTAAATTCTTCACAGGTCAAGATGTGACTGAGCTTTTAGAAATACCCGTGCACACTCAGCTTGTGGTACCAGTTACGACCTAGGAAAAGGCATTGGAATATCTGTGCAGCTCTCTCTGGCAAATGGCATCAAGTCACCACATGAGGAAGACTATTCATTTTTCTTCTCCCTCTTCTGTTCATCTGTTGATAACAATTTTCATAAGGAATTCTATGGAGGAAACAATTAGCAATCAGGAGCCAGTAAAGATTGAGGACTTCCTTTTAGAGCCTATAAATTCTGCAGCCCTTTTCTTGTGGGAAGAAAGCGTAGGAATATTGTGCACTGTTTGTCCAGCTATTACAAAGTCATTCACAAAACTTTCTTGTTGTTGCTGTTTTTCACTCTCTTCTTGAAAGGACGTTAGAGATCACCTAGTTCCAGTCCCCTGCTATGGGCACGAACACCTCACAATAGACCAGATTGCCGAGACCCCCATCCAACCTGGGCTTGAATACTTCTGGGGAGGGGGCATCCACAGCTTCCCTGGACAACCTGTTCCAGTGCCTCAGCACCCTCCTAGGGAGGAATTTCTTCCTAAAATCTGATCTAAATCTACCCTCTTTCAGTTTGAAGTAATTTCCCCTTGTCCTATCACTAGAGTCCCTCAAAAAATGTCCCTCTGCAGCTTTCCTTTAGGACACCTTCTGGTGCTTCAGCCCTCTTCAGCCCTCTCATCATCTTTGTAGCCTCTGGACTTGCTCCGATGATTCCAGGTCGTTTTTGTTGGGGACTCCAGAAACAAACACAGTACTCCAGGCGGTGTCTCACAAGAGCAGAATAGGGGAGGAGAATCACTTCCTTTGATCTGTCACATTCCTTTCAATATAATTCATTATTCTTCTAGCTATTCTACAGGTTAAATTCAAGCTTTTTAAAGTCGATCTAGGTGATCCTGCTGTGGTGGACTACATGATCTTTCAAGGTCCCTCTCAGTCCTTAACACTCTGAGATACTGTGAGATGCACATTAACATCAAGATAATTAGGAAGATGACACTGACTATTTCGTTACCCAAAGTATTCAGAAAGCAGGCCAAACCCAGGCTGAATTCCTGGACCCTGACAGTTGTTTTTCAAGGGTTTCCAAGCAGAGCTTCAGGGAAGCCTGCAAACAGCTTTTCCAGCACTTCACCTGCAGGCTGAGAATTTGCAAGACGCCTCTGCTTGCCTCCAGCAAGCCTGCAGATGACTTCTCCAGGCACCCATCCTTCTTCTGCCTGTGGCCCAAACACTTGCAGGCTCCCTCCAGTGCTTGGAGGGCTTTGAAGCCAACACCATGACCTGTTCCATTGACATACTTTAACCAGGGTATTCAATTATGCAGAACACTTCTCACATTCTGCAACCACAATTAATGCAGAAGGTTTTCTTCAGAGCAAGTGCGAAATGTGCATCTCTAGTTCCCAGTGGAAGGTGTTTATTTGACAATCACCTGGCAAGTGCTTTTCTTTCATCCTTGTGGAATGGAAATGAAGAAAGGAAAAGGAATCTGAGAAACATGACAAGGGCTGGCACCTTTTTTTTCCCCTCTAGGTTTTCTCTTCTATCCCTATCCCGCCCTCACCCCTCCAACCCCTTCTTTTTGCCCTTTGGTCAATTCCCAACTTCAGTTTTATTCCGTTATAGATCTCAATCTCTTTCCTGCCTCTCTTAAATCACCCAGTTTGCCACATCTACCTTCACTGCAGAAAGACATTGCCAGAGGACTCAATATATTCAGCCTTCCGACGGCAGTAACAGATGTGTGGTAATAGCAATTGTGAGGGATTAAAGTATGCTCGGTTAATGAAGACTTACAAAAAATTTAACTAATAAACCCTACTGAGCCTGTGTTGATCTTGTACAAGATGTTTATCTATTTATTTTATTTTCCCCCAGGTGTTGCTGAACTGAAATAAAAAAAAAGGCATTTGAATAGTGAGAGCCTGAGCAAAAGACAAATCTTTGAAACACAGGATTCCTCCTAATCAGACGTAACTCTCCTAATCCAAGGGATTTAAATTCTAACACAAACCCAGCATGAGCCTCCTAGAAGAAGAAACAGCACATATGGCTTCCTAGGACAGATACAAACCTGGTAAATTTCCAGCTCAACTAATTAAAATGCAAAACCTTACAACTGTTGGAGAAAGGTGTAAAAGCCAGCAGGGTGCCCAGGTGGCAAAATAGGCCAATGGCATCTGAGCTTGTATCAGTAATAGTGTGGCCAGCAGGACTAGGGACATAATTCTCTCCCTGTACTGGGCACTGGTGATACCTCCCCTCGAGTACAGGGATCCCTGATTTCAAGAAAGGTGTTGAGGTGCTGGAGTGGGTCCAGAACAGCAATGAGGCTGGGGAAGGGACTACGTGGAAAGTCTGATGACAGGCTGAGGGAGCTGGAGATGTTCAGTCTGGAGAAGAGTAGACTCAAAGGGGATCTTATCACTCTCTAAAACTACCTGAAGGGAAGTTATAGACAGGAGGGGGTTGGCCTCTTATCTCAGGCAACTAGTGACAGGACAACAGGGCAGGGCCTGAAGTTGCCAGAGGAGGGTTAGGTTGGATGTTAGGAAGCCCTTCCTCACAAACACGGTGATCAGACATTGGAATGGACTGCCCAGGGCAGTGGTGGAGCCACTGTACCTGGAGGTGTTGAAGAAAAGATTGGATGTAATACTTGGTGCCCTGGTCTAGGTTGTGGTGATATTAGGTCATAGGCTAGGCTGGATGATCTTAAAGGTCTTTTCCTTTACCTTTCAGTTTGGTTGGGTTAGGGTTAGGGTTATTGCTTCTTTGGTTGGACTCAACGATCCTGATGATCCCTCTCTTTTCCAACTAGAGTGATTCTGTGATTCTGTGTCTTACACCATGAATGGTTATATATTTTAGCACAATATTTTTCATCAGACCCAGAAAGCACAGATTTTTCACTGAATGTTTTTATTTTGAATATTTAAAAAAATATGGCAATACTAGAGTCACACTTCTCACATAAGCCTCACTCTTCCCAACAGGCACGGAGAGCTGGGTTTTAAAAACCAAATAATTTTCTAACATTGTGGTTTATATGTCAAGTGTATGACATATACAGAATCATACATAATCCAAGACACTGCGGATAGGACATGTTCTGTTTAACTTATGCAAATATCCTGTATGCAAATTTTCTGACTCCTTAGTGAGTTGACTTGGCCAGGGATGCACCTGAGCACACCACCTAGTACCTCGTGTTTATGGCAGAGAAACCTTCTGAACTCTACCACTATCTAGGTTGGACAGTTTTCCACTCCGTGGAGATCCTTAAAAGTTCCTCTTCTGAACATTAACTGCACAGAAACATGAACACTTATTTCACACTGGCTGCATCATTCCATACATAAAAGTAAATGGACGTTAGATGCTTAGATTAGATGGTCTGGATCCTGTTACACCTTTAATACTTCCATATGACTTGTAGCTACAAACCCACTCTTTTTCTACAGCTTGTGGTTTTATGTCGCTAACAGAGGAAAGAGATGATGTAGAGGATAAAAGTTCACGAGTTACAATTTCTTTAGCAATTTTTATGCAGTTGCATTCATGGATGTGGAAAGTGTCGTCTTATTTAATAGTACCAATAATGGAAGCCATACTATATTGTGAATTCCCTTCCTTCCTTCCTTCCTTCATTCCTTCCTTCCCTGCCTTCCTGCAGTAGGGAAGGGCATGAAAAGATGACTGTGTCTCCTAGCATTGTTCTTAAGACAGCCAAACTATTAATAAGATATAACTCATCTTTGTCTGAATGAATTTTATAATAGGTCTCTGAAATGAGAGCAAAAGCTGCTTTCCTAATGGGATTGCATAAATAATGGCACTGCAGGTGGGCTAACACACATGCGGAATATAACTAGCACTGAAGCTGTGTAGAGTGGAGTGGAGGCTGACTGCTATTTCTTGTACTCATTCACAAGATGGATTAGTGAATTAAAATCTCATTACCTGTGTTACATTATGTAGCCTTGTTATGTGTAATTATCAAAGTCAATTTGCTGCTATAACTTGATGACCAAATCTAAAGAGGAATTCTTCAAAATAGAAGTGTTAACAGCATCGCAAGATTCAAGATTACAAGCCACTTTACCGCAATTTACCGTTGTTGTCAGGCTATTGTTTTTGAGTGTCTGTCCTTCATTCTGCTGGTATGCGGCTGTAAGTCAAAACTTGCTCTTGCAGAATTAAAGGCAAAGCAGGAGATGAATCTTCTGTTAACTTTTTTTTGCAGGCTTGGGGCAGCATGGCTGAGAAGCAGTCTGATAGAAAAGGAAGGACCTTCAGGTTCTAATTGACAGGAGGCTGAATACGAGCCAGCAGTGTGCCCAGGTGGCCAAGAAGGCCAGTGTCATCCTGGCCTGTATTAGAAACTGTGTGCCCAGAAGGAGTAGGGAGGTGATTGTCCCCCTCTGCTCAACACTGGTGAGGCCACACCTTGAGTACTGGGTCCACTTTTGGGCAGCTCAAGACAAGGAAGACATTGAGGTGCTAGAACAAGTACAGAGGAGGAAAACAAAGCTGGTGAAGGGGCTGAAGAATAAATCTTATGAATAGAGATTGAGAGAGTTGGGGTTGTTTAGTTTGAGGAAGAGGAGGCTAATATGACACCTCATTGCTCTCTACAACTATCTGAAAGGACATTGGAGAGATGTTGGTGCTGGTCCCTTCTCACAGGTAGGTAGTGATAGAACCAGAGTTAACGGTTTCAACAGGCTAGGTTTAGATTGGACATAAGGGCAAAATTCTTCCTGGAGGGAGTGGTTAGGCACTGGAATTGGTGGTGGTTGAGTCTCCATCCCTAGATGTGTTTAAAACTCGCTTAGATGTAGTGTTGGCGGATCTGTTTCAGGGGTGAACTTGTACAGTAAGATTAATGGTTGGACTAGATGATCCAAAGGGTCTTTTCCAACTTGAATGATTCTGTGATTCTAACTTAAAGCCTCATTCCAGATCTTTGCATCAAGGAAAACAAATAGGAAGTGGGAGGTGTATTTGAAATTCTGGTTTCACTAACTTTGAGGGCTCTTAGAAGTTCTAGGAAGAAGCACACTATCCTTAATAAACCTGACAGTCAAGCCTTTTCTTCATAGTTTGGGACACGTACATTGATGCGAGAATCATGTCAGGCCTGAATGCAGAACAACACTGAAGTCAAGACTGCTTTTTCACCAGCCAGTGTCTTTTGAACACGGATTGGAGAGCAGGAGGTATTGTTAGGATTAGAATTGCATGAGTTGAGGAGAATGACTTACCCAAACCCAATATCCTTCAGAATAATAACTTTCAGAGTTCTTTCCCCTTTAATCTGTAAAATGTAATTTTGTCAGAACTATTATAACAAATAGGAGAAACCTTACAAAGCACATCCCCGTGTATCTGTCATGGTATATTTTCCAAATCAGCAAGAAACTGTTAAGAGCGTAGAGACGTTCTTATATTCATGTGTCACCTGTGAATGCTCAGGGATGAAAATACAAAACGAACACTCAATTCACTTCTAAGAGGTGACTCGGTTGCTCCTGGAAGGTCATTGCTATTGCTTTCTTATCCACTGGAGTGACTAGGGGGCAGGTGAAGCTGCCTGCAGCCAAGCTGGATGATGCAGTCTGCAGTCAGCTGCCACTGCATAACAGCATCTCAGCCCAAATCTGACTGGGACTGAGTGGTTTGGTTATAATGGTTATCCCATTTGCTTTTAGAGAAGTTGTCCTGTCAGTATCACATTCATTACTGTCTGAAGGGCTTTGTGAAGCTATGAAAGGTACTTAATGTGTAAAAACTTCCCCTTTATTTTTTCTCATAGGCTTTCATTAGGAATTACTGAAGCACAGAGAAGGAGAGAAGGACTGACACTGATAGCTATCTCTGCTAAAAGTTAGTGGAGTTAATTATCTTGTCTTTGTCACTCTAGTCGGCAGTTTAATTTTCTGTGCAGAAGCTGAAGACAAATCCATGGGCTACAGTAGCTATTTAAGTATTAAATTTTGAATTAAGAGTGTTTTACTCCTCAGATATAATACCAAGATTTCACTAGGGTTTTGCTCACCAACCTGACAAAACTTGTGATGAAAATGGAAAATCATAGAATCACAGTAACAAAGAGGTAGGGATTGGAAGGGATCTCTGGAGACCCCCCAGTGCAAGCCCTCTGCCAGAGCAGGGTCACCCAGGACAAGCTGCACAGGATGGGATTCAAGTGGGTTTGGGATACGTCCAGAGAAAGACACTCCACAGCCTTTCTGGGCAGCCTGTTCCAGGGCTTTGCCACCCTAATAGTAAAGAAGTTTTTTTCTTATGTTGAAGTGAACTTCCTGTCTTGCAGTTTCTACCCCTTGCCCTGTCCCCGGGCACCACCGACAGGTTTATAAAAAAACTCTGAAGTTCAGCACTGCGTTCTAACTTCTGTATCTCTACTTGACACCTGCCTTCTGCTGTTCTTCTGAACAACAGTCAATCTCTGCAATTGCTTGAACAAGTCAGTATAATTTTGAAAATTGTTATCAGTTTATGGTAGAAAATTATTCTAAATTCTGATTTAAGTTCAAGGCATGACTCTGAGTAGTCACTGATTGTCTCTTACCAGGCTAGAAACAAAGCTTTCCACTCACCAACAGAATTAAGTCTAGATAAAAGTACCAACTGCACAGAGCCCACTGAAATTACATGAATAACCCAGGAATGGCACCAAAGCCCCTAGAATTGAAACTCAAATTATTAAAACTATTATTTCTTAAAGCATTTTATGGTCTTTCTGACAGTAGCATGAAATTATCCTCTCACCTTACACCTTCAATGAAATTGTTTATGTGTATATTGACACACTATTACTAACCACAGTCTCTGGTCACAATTACAATTACATTACTTTAGCCATTTAGAACACACGCACCGTGCTTCTGCAGAGGAGAAGAAAGTGATCTCTTTCGCAATGAATTTATTAACAACGTTTACAAAAATAGCTGCACTAATATTGAATTACAGCTCTTATACTTTACATCATTAACCGGTTTTTTCTACTGTAAAATTGAGGTAGAAGAATAATGGGATGCAATTTTGGCAATATCCTTTTATTGTAACTAGACTACCTGACAGTGCGTTGTTTATGAAGTGATGATCCTTCCACCGAATGAGAGTTTACGTATACTAAAACATGCTAGAAACTGATTCTTGCAGAATGGGAACGTGGAGACAGAGGAACAAAAGAGAAAACTTGTGCAGATGTTTCTCCTGAACACTGTTGTTGCAATATAACCTAATTTCTTCCACTGCCATTG
The DNA here is from genome assembly GCA_028565055.1 of Phoeniculus purpureus. Classification (NCBI taxonomy): domain Eukaryota; kingdom Metazoa; phylum Chordata; class Aves; order Bucerotiformes; family Phoeniculidae; genus Phoeniculus; species Phoeniculus purpureus. Next base: position 33,400,875 of record JAOXOE010000874.1, read on the forward strand.
ATAATTTGTCTCAGATTGCACGAGTTGAAAACAAAACTCTTTGTTTCTTAACATGTAAATGTGGAGGGTTTTAATTCAAATTTATTCAGGACTTGGCTCAATTGAAATGGCAAAGAAACAGTAAACAATGGTCTTTTGTAGACTATTTGCCTTCTGTTATGAAGACAAAGTTACCTTGCAGAATAAATAGCTTCAATGGTGTATTATTTACAATTCAAGATGGTCAAATGCCTGGCATGGGCACATCTCTAAAGGTTCATTTGCTGTCAGGTATCTACCACAGAATCACAGAATCACTCTGGCTAGAAAAGACCCCTGGGATCATCGAGTCCAACCATCTACCCTACCTTACAAGTTCGTCCCTAAACTACATCCCTCAACAACTCATCCAAATGATCTTCAAACACATCCAGGGATGGTGACTCAACCGTCTCTCTGGGAAGCCCACTCCTGTGTCTGAAAGAGAGAAACCTCTTATTCTCCCCAAGGCATTGAGTTGGTTGGACTTCTCTAGTAGTGAGATCATTGGCCAAAGATTAAACAAGAATTTTGCCTTGATTTCTTATTTGCTTATAAATAAATAACTAAAATGTATGTCTCCCTATAGAGGGCTTCAGGTCATAGGTACTCTATGTGAACATGTTCTCCACCTCAGAGGTGAGACAGACTTTGCCATTTAAACACTAACAGGGTACTACTGGGGGGATTGTGGAACCTCCTTCTCTAGACAGATATTTAAAACCTGCCTGGACATGTTCTTGTACAATTTGGTCTAGGTGATCCTGCTTTGGCAGGCGGATTGGACTAGATGATCTTTCGAGGTCCCTTCCAATCCCTAGTGTTCTGTGATTCTGTGATACCAGGAAGCTGAACAATATACTAGGGAATTGCAATAAACCAGCAGTTCAACCTGTTCAAGATCATCTGAGAGTTAATGAGTTTTAGGAGATGGTTGCTGTAATTTTAACATATAAGTTCTGCTTCTTTGAAGTTCTAGTTTGTCCTAGATATTTCAGTTTTTATCTTGAGTAATTCTGTCATCTCACATTTAGTTTTCAGATCCCAAAACCTTAAAGATATTCATGCAGGAGCAGTAAATACATGCGTAACATTGAAGATGAATTAGATTGCATCTGAAACACACTCTTGTAGACGTAACTTCAGTGTTCATGCCACTAGACTTCTCTGACATAAATTGAGCATGACTCATAAATCAACATGGGCTCCCAAAAGACTTTTATAACAACAATATGCCTATTGCCTTGCCCTGTACTTCTATACTAAATTGTGAAACAGTTTTGGTTGTCTAAAATAAACAACGAAACGGAGACGTCAGTTCCATTACTGGCCGTGTCTTTATCTGACACACAAATACATGCTGCATTCTGACCGAAGAGCTGATGCAAATCTACCAGATAAAAGTCAAAGCTTAAATGGTGACATTCAATTTGGAATATTCCTCAGCAGAGCAATCCTCCGAAGTTGTTATTTGATTTGTCACACAGCATTTCCATTCAGTGCTCTGACAGATCACTTGGCTCCGAAAGATGCTTTATAGCAGCATCATTTAGATTCTTGTCTTTGCGTATTTTATCGCCACATGAATGTGTATGTGTGTATGGAAATATTTCACAAAACTCTCTAAACAATCAGCAGTTTAAAAGTTATGAATTCAGAGTTTCTAGTTCTTGTATTTCAGCAGCTAAATCCCTAATATAATTTCCAAATAGCAACAAATAAGGTACTGCTGTGACTGCAGATGTGTCTGACTGAAAACCCAGCCACTTTTTATAATAATTAATATCAGACTTAACACCGTATTTTGTGCTTGTCTAGAGCACAGTACTGCTCTGATGACACTGATAGTGTTCCTTGTTACATGCACCATATAATGACTCAAAGAGTATAGGAAGGGAGGGAACTCCTATCTGATTTATGTTCTTATTAACTGATTGGTTTTCTAAACATGACAGTCTCAAGTGATCTGGCTTTGTTCTTTCATTCTGTATTATCAACCACTGAAATACTGTCTTTGAAGTCTTCAAACTGAATGAAGCACAGCGACGTGTCTCATTTTCTTTTGGTGGTCATTTGTAAGGATGCTGATGAGGTAATTTGATGTCTACAGCGGAAAAGCCCTGCTGAGGATTGTATCAGTGGAATTCCTGACAGGGTTTCTGCTGCGTGCCCTTGCCAGATTAATAACTGCAGTTGAGTCCCAAATGTGCTCATCTGGACAGAATAGATTTTCAGCAGCGCATGCAAAATCAAATCTTTTTGTCCCGAAGGTAGGGCGCTGCTCTGGCTGGGGCCAAGTTCCTGCTGTTTGGGAAAGGAAAATTACTGTGGGATTGGAAAGAGGAACCAGAGGTCCTAGCCAGCTGAGGATGTGTGGTTTTAGTGCTTCCAGCAGAACAGCAGCATAATATAATGATATGTTAATAAAAATAATAACAGCAACAACGATAGTGATGATAATAATAACAACAGCAGCAGTAATAGACAAACCCCATTCTGTTTTCACGGACTATGTGTGTTGCAGATGTTGAGGAGCTGTGCTTGCAGGTGCAAGCTCCAGAGCGCCATGTGAACTGATGATCACTCAGCCCCAGATGTGTGGGAGATTAGGAGTTGATATGTCCTGAATCCTTAAGGGGAGAGGCTATTTTCTGGCTTCATTGCAAGACCACTCTCAACTCTGAATATTAGGCTGT
>JAOXOE010000874.1:33403598-33417009 GCA_028565055.1 Phoeniculus purpureus
CTGTTTGTGACCTGATGTGATTTAACTTCTATGAAAAGAAACCAGAGACAAAATAAGTGTGGTTCCTCTAAGGAAGAAAAAAAATACCAACCAAAAAACCCATTAAATCCGAACCAAAACAAAAAAAAAGAACAAAAAAAGAGTCCAAAGCCCTGCCTACAACCTGATTCACATATGGCAGAGCAAATTGCACTTCGAACCCTGTCTGACTCTGCTATCAGTGGTAACAACAGAATAAAATTTTCCTCACTGGCTCTTCCCCGTGGTGGGAAACTAACTAGTTCAACATCAGTTATCCCAAGTGCATTTCAGCAAGAGTCTGAAAGAACAACAACACTTGTTGCAGAGTCTTTAGTCCTGGAAAACAGGATGAGGAAAAACATTGCAGCAGCAGAACCACATCTTTTCCTGTGGAGTCTGATTTACTCACTGTTGTGGAGGAAATAGAAACATGGTAAAGTACACAAATTAGAATGATATTAAATTACAGACCTTTTCAGTACTGAGTACCCATCCCTGGATGATTTTAAAAGATGCTTAGATATAGTGTTGGGGAACATGGTTTAGGGGTGAACTTATAGAGTAGGACTGATGGTTGGACTCAATGATCCAAAGGGTCTTTTCCAACCAGAATGGCTCTGTGATTCTGTGATTCTAGCTGCCTCTTTCTTAGTTGTTTTGTGTTTGTGTCGTGTGGGAGCAGAAGTGAGATTATTAGCCCCAGAGGTGCTGGCGTTTTGCTCAGCACTATCTTTTAAATTTATTCACAGCAATTTAAGTCAAACACAACACCATAGCCCAAAACACAGAAGGTGCCAAAATACAAGAACATGAATGAATGAACCCAGGCTTTTGTTGTTTTCAATTAAATAGGCAGAGATCGAAATCAAGATATTTTTGTTTCAAATGATTTCTACTACCTGGGGAAATAATAGTTTACTCACTCATACAAATTTTTTGCTTATTGTCTTGTAGGTACTTGCAAGGAGGGGGAAGAAGGAGAGGAGAATGAACTTTCGTAATGGCAATGTCCGTGTTTTGATGTAGGTTTTCTTGCCTGGCTGGAATTAGAATAGCAGGCAGAAAAATATTTTGTTCAATGATCTGTACTAACTGCTCTTTTTTTTCCCAGAAACTGCCCTCCTGGCTTTTTACCTTGTTTCAATAATCAGCTCAGAAGAATGTAAAACCAGAGGGAAATTTTAAAGATGGAGCAAATATTGAAGGCTGATGGCATAGAAATCATTAGCTGTGATGACATTATTGTAGGATACTGACTTGTCGTCATCAGAGAATTGGGCTAGCGGTAAATATTAATCTGAATTTATTCTTAGGAGGAAATAAAAACACTTTAATTTTAAAGGCACGAAATTTTCCTCACAGTAGACTGAGCAGAATTCCTGTTTCTATATTGTAAGTAAGAGGAATTAAAAAAGTCCAAGATGGTGTGTGCATCCATTGTATTAGTTCCTCCAGAGGAACAATGAAGGCACTTTCCTTGGTTTTGTCGCATTAAGATAGAGATAAAAATTCACCCTCCAATCAAATACATTTGAAAAAGACAGATATGATTAAAACAAAATAAATCATATAAAAACTTGTATGTGTATCCTTTCAAGTCATCTTTTCTTTACTTGTTTGTATAATAAAACAAACAAAAAATAATGAGCAAAAGATGAACAGTCACCAAAACTATAAACTATTTTAATTACTTAGGCCAGCTAAACCACAAACGTGGCGGGTAGACCACAAAACGATAGATAAATCTAATATACTATTTTAGCAATGAGTGATGTGAGGCACACTTAACATTTTTTCTTCCTTTAGCCCGTTAAAATAAGACACTTATAATAAACTCTAGACCTGTAGGTGTTTAGCAGACTAGGAGATAAAGGCTTTGGTGGTTTTACTGCTAGGGTTTTGTCCTTATTACAGGAGCTTTAAAAGAGACTAATATAACCTTAAAGGAGTCACCTTCAAGGTTGACAGGGAGAAACATTAACTTTCCGGGAAAACAAGTTGTTTGTTTGGGGCGGTTATTTTTCCCCTCCAAGTGTGACATGCTGATGGAGAAAGAAGAAGCAGCATTTATCATTCTCGAGAGAACATTCTGTTTGATGGGAGTGAATGTCTTGGCAGAGCACTTGGGATTCCGCTCTGGGTCAGCAAAGAGTCTCTTGGTTTTATTGTCAGGCGGGTGGAGTGTGGGGCCTGTTAACCACAGCAAATGATGCATAAAATAAAATTGCTTTAGCACAACCAGAAATGGCAGCGATAGTCCTAAAGTAGATTGAAGCCCTTTCCAGTGTCACCATGTAGTCCAGTGACTGCACTTGGAAAGGCTGTCGTGCAGGAAGGTGAACTTTGGAGACAGTCCCATATTATATCAGATGCCCCACGCCCAGTATCTCAAGACTAGCTTAGATGCTGTATTTTTTTCCACAACTGAAGTGCAAAACATTGACCTTATAAACATGCTTGATTACTAGGCAGAGCTTCAGGATTTACCTTATCTCTCTTCTTGTTGTCCCTTTGCACTGTTTTGGGTACATAGGTGTGTTAGTTTACAGTTTCATACCTCGCTCACACACGGGACTGACTCGCTACTCTTATCTCTCCTGCTCCCTAGAATTTATCTAGATTTATTTTAAAAACAGATGTACCACAAAAGCCCATTGTTATCACCAGAAAAGTTGGTATGTGGTGATGTCTTGATGGTTCAGACCACCAGAGCAGAACCCATTTAGGTCCAGGACAAGTAGATGGCAAAGACTAAAGTTCACCCTGGAAATTTGAGTCTCAGAAATGACCAACTATGAACACATGCTGTTTTATTTAGTATTATAACTGGGATGCTCACAATCCTGGATGTAGCACACAAAACAGGTGCACACTAAATAGACAGGAGGCTGAATATGAGCCAGCAGTGTGCCCAGGTGGCCAAGAAGGTCCATGGCAACCTGGCTTGGATTAGGAAATGTGCCCAGAAGGAGTAGGGAGGTGATGGACAATCATCTATACTCAGCACCAGTGAGGCTGCACCTTGAGTACTGAGTCCAGTTTTGGGCAACTCGCAACAAGGTAGACATCAAGGTGCTGGAGTGAGTGCAGAGGAGGGCAAAAAAGCTAGTGAAGGGCCTGAAGAATAAATCTTCTGAAGAGAGATTGAGAGAATTGGGGCTGTTAGTTTGAGGAAGAGGAGGCTAAGAGGAGACCTCATCACTCTCTACAACTATCTGAAAGGACATTGCTGGTGCTAGTCTCTATCTCACAGGTCATTAGTGACAGAACCAGAGGGAAGGGCTTCAAGCTTCAACAAGGGAGGGTTAGATTAGACATCAGGAAAAAATTTCTTCCCAGAGAGAGTGGTCAGACACTGGAACGGGGTACCAAAGGTGATGGTTGAGTCACCATCCCTGGATGAGTTTAAAAGATGCTTAGATGTAGTGTTGGATTATCTGATTTAGGGGTGACATTGTAGAGTAGGATTGATGGTTGGACCCAATGATCACAAGGGTCTTTTCAAACCTGAATGATTCTGTGATTCTGTGAAAACTGCTATGACAAATGGTAATTTGGTTATATAGTTCTTTTACTGCATAGGACACATACAATTATTTTGAGGTGAATATGCAAAGCCTCACACAAACTTCTTCATGACTGTGTCATAATAATTGAACTGGTGTCTGATATTCCTTGACGTGACTTTGGATCCACTTGCCTCAGACAGGAGATTGTCTGGCAACCAGATCCTTTATAAAAATCCCTATGGTCATCGTCTTCTACAGAAAATCCTCTACGAGCTGTGAGTATGAAGTAACTTTCAGCATCTTTTCGACTGATTCTGCTTGTATGCGTACTGTTCTCACAAAGGGAAAGAAGAGACCCACCTCCTCATTTTCCTTTTATCTCACTGAGGGGTAATATGTCCTTATCCATTTTATTTAACTCAAATGATGTTGAAAAGCTGTTCACTTGCAGAAGGAATCATGCAAACTGCTAAAGGAAAAATTTGGGATTTCATTCATTCTTCCGCATTGTTTTACAGATAGTAGCTATGTCCTTTCTAACAAAGAAATAGATGGGGAAAGACGATATTGCCCTGTAAGTGGAGGATGAAGAGGGGAAAAATGTAGCTTGATTTAGGCTTTTTAGTCAGTTATGCTTTTCAGCAGTTTGTATCCTGCTCGAGTAGGAGGGTTGGACCCGATGGCCTTTGAAGATCCCTTCCAACCTTAATAATAAATTGTATAAACTGTGTAAAAGCTGGCTGGGAGGTGAGGACTCGAGCCATTACATCTGGGTGAGTGAAACTTTAAAGTCATCCTGCACATCTGACTTGGCACAAACCTTTCCAGCAGGCCTGTAAACGGCAGCCTCCTAATTCATCAGGCTCAACTCTGCAAATACCACTGACCTATAGAAGTATGGTCAAGTCAACAGAGCCTGGTAAGTACATAATTTTTGTGTGAAGTTTATTTTAGGAATAAGGGCAGCAAGGATTCACAGGAGAAAAAGAGAGTCTTTAGCTGCCTTGAGTTTCTGGGAAAAGAGAGTTCGGGGTAGAAACGTGTATGAGAAAAGTAGTTCTCAATCTTGGTTCCTGCTTGAAGGCACAATGAGAGTGAGGCCATCATTTATTCCATCAAAGCTTTCATCAAGGCAACTGGACAAATCAGAAACCAAATAAAACCATAAGGACACACACGCATTTACAATCTGGTCTTCAGTTTCCCTGGTTTATCTTCATTTTCACTACAAATACCTGGACTGGGCTCCAAGCCATTGCTAGGCTTCTGAAAGATGATATATTCATTTAAATAACTACTTCATCTCTTCTAGAAAAATATTAAAATACCAACCTAGTCAATACAAATTTGCCCATAATTGGGGGAAAAAAGCCTAGATTTAAAATTACATTTTCTGTCAGGGGTACCATGAAAACTCTGTCAGAAGGATGCATCCAGGTTCTTCTCAATGTCATCTAGTGATAGCACCAAGGGGCAATGAGTGTAAACTGGAACATAGGAGGTTACACATCAATATGAGAAGGAACTTCTTTCCAGTGAGGTTGACATGGCACTGGAAGGAGCTGCCCCGGGGGCATGTTGGAGTCTCCTTCTCTGGAGACATTTAAAACCCGCCTGGCTATGTTCCTGTGCAACTTGGTCTAGGAGATCCTGCTGTGGTGGAGAGACTGGACTGGACTGGTCTCTTCCAATCCCTAATATTCTATGATTCTGTCATTCATTATTTTCTACTGTGCAAAGGAGGACAATAAGAAGAAAAAATGAAAGTTAAGAAGGAAAGCAATTTGCGTGTATTTGTACATATGCATGCGCGCATGTGTTTGGATGTGTGTGGTCAGAAACATGGTCTTCCATCAACATCAGCTGCCAACACAAAGGACTGCAGGTTGTTCTGCATTTGAATGATGTTTTGTTCACTCGTTCAATATGAAGAAACCAAAATGTCAGAACTGAAAACTCAATCGCGTTTTTGGTGATTGTTTTTGCTTTTAGAGTACTGCTAAAACCAGTCACCGCCCTGATGAAGGCTGAATTCTTATGCTTAGTACAACAACGAAGAAGGATTTCTGTGCTTCAGTTTAAAAAGTTGCAGTCTTGGCTACACAGCAAGAAACTACTTACCAGCGAAGTAAATATCTGCAATGAAATTTTGCTTCAAGTATTTTGAAGACTGTCTCAAGCTCTTCTCTCTATCAAATGGGTTTTGCAGTACAGTTGAAGCATAATAAGCAGCTTTTATTATAATAGCTTCACCCTGGTGCTTACCATTTTTCACTTCAATGGGCTATTTGTGTAAGCAAAAGTATAAAGAAGCCATAGAGACTATTCTTTTCTGTGTAACTCTCATTGGTGTCTCATGACTACCTCTTACTGATACAGGAGTTATCTGGCACTAGCACCACATGGTGAGTATATTCTTTTCCATGAGATTTTTATGTTCCTGTCATCACTCAGGCAGTGTTCACCCCATGTCATGCAGAAATCTATGAATAAATACACAGATCACATAACATTAGGGATTGGAAGGGACCTTCAGTGATCATCTAGTCCAATCCCCTGCCACAGCACGATCACCAGAAGCCTTCTACAGGCAGCTGACAGCAACCTCACAGCTGGTTCTCATGGGGGATTTCAACGACCCTGATACTTGCTGGAAGACCTACTCAGCCAGCCATCCACAACCCAGGAGGTTCCTCCAGTGCATTGGAGACAATTTCCTGATGCAAATGGTGGAGGAGCCCACTAGGAGAGGAGCGCTGCTGAATCTTGTGCTCACCAACAATGAGGGTCTGGCTGAAGCAGTGAAGGCTGAGGGCAGCCCCGGTTGCAGTGACCATGAGACGTTGGAGTTCAGGGTCTCATGTGGCAGGAACAGAATATCTAGCAGAATCAAAACCTTGGACTTCAGGAGGGCCGATTTTGGCCCTTTCAGGGACAGGGTACTGGCAGGTAAAGGGGCCCAAGATAGCTGGTTAACATTCAAAGACCTCTTTTTTGAAGCCCAAGATAAGAGCATTCCAACAGTTAGGAAGTCAAGGGAGGGAGCCAGAAGACCTGCCTGGTTAAACAGGGAGCTGCTGGGCAAACTCAAGAGGAAGAAGAAAGTCTAATACGAGTGTTTGCAGTATATATCACCCATGTATTTTTAATTCAACTGTAGAGGAACATAGTCAAGAAGTTCTATTTATCCAGGTCAGTTTGTACAAGCAGCAGTTACTTTAATTCACACTCACTAGCTGTGCTTACATGTGATTATTACAATAATTGCATGCACAGGGTGTGCAGTACAACAACAATCACACCAGATAATTCAAAGCACTACAAGCCTTTATAGCATGACTTTATATTCCCTTATAAAATGCAAAACTAGGGAAATGAGGTATTAAATTTTTAGTCAAAAATAGGCACCTTGCTTAATGCTTTCAATGCAGAACATAAACATAAATCACAGTGTCTCAAGGATTATTGTTTCATCGAGTATGATCACGTCTAGACTAATTATGCTAAATACTCTGGTTTCCTTTAGAGCTTTCTAAATCTTTTAATTTTGTCCAAATTCTAGAAATTAAGATGTAATTCTTTCATGCTGTTATTGCTAAGCCTGTTAATGGTTTATACATGTGGAAAATGAAAAAACATGGACTTTCAATAAATAGAGCAAGAGTTTGTTTGGAAAGAGCCTAAGTAGCCACAGTCAGCTGCATGCTCAGTGCTTTGTACTTAACAAATATTCATCACAAATACTGCATCCAGCAGGAGCAGGGAGGTGATTGTCCCCCTGTACTCAGCACTGGTGAGGCTTCACTGGATCCAGTTTTGGGCACCTCAGGACAAGGGAGGCATTGAGGTGCTGGAGTGAGTGCAGAGGAAAGCAACAAAGCTGGTGAAGAGCCTGGAGAATAAACCTTATGAGGAGAAACTGAGAGTTTAGTTTGAGGAAGAGGAGGCTGAAGGGAGACCTCATCGCTCTCTACAACTATCTGAAGGGACATTGTAGAGATGCTGGTGCTGGTCTCTTCTCACAGGTCATTAGTGACAGAGCCAGAAGGAAGTGTTTCAAGCTTCAGCAGGGGAGGGTTAGGCTGGCCATCAGGAAGAAATTCTCCATGAACAGAGTGGTCAGGCACTGGAATGGGCTGCCCAGGGTGGTGGTTGAGTCACCATCCCTGGATGAGTTAAAAAGATGCTTAGATGTAGTGTTGGGGGATCTGGTTTAGGGGTGAACTTGTAAAGTAGGACTGATGGTTGGATTCGATGATCTCCAAGGTCTTTTCTAACCTGAATGATTCTGTGATTCTGTGAAATATCAGCAGAGAAAGCTGCTAGTAGGCAAATGCACAGAAATTGGTAAATTCTTGCAAGGTCCACAGAACATTCATATTACAAATATAAGGGCAGTCATGGCCTGAAAACGAAGCCACATTATTAAGTCATTGAACTAACTTGGAGTCAAAATGGATATTTAAGAATGATTAATTATGCTATTCCATTTGCTACTGTAAGAATGTTAGTTTGTTAGGCATTTTATGTGACAACAACTCTATTGAATATTAAAATAATGCAATGATAAAATCATTGAATCAGAATAGTGTGAGTTAGAAGGGACGTTTATAGGTTGTCAAGTACAAAAAGCATCTTCTTTATATCTAGACTAAATTTATATGTCTTTTAATGTGTTACCCCTTGTCATGTTGCAATTGACCCCAATAACAAGATTGTCTCCATCTTCATTATAGCCTCCCTATACGTTTTAAATTTCACTGCAAGGCATCCCCTGAGGCTTCTGCAGTCTGAACAAACACAGCTCTCTCAGCTTGACCTCACAGCAGAGGCGCTTCAACCCTCTGATTATTTTTTTGGCTTCCAACTCCAACAGTTCTATATCTTTCTTTTCAAAAGAATCTCAGTGCTCAATACAGCACTCTAGGTGAAGGGTTTCACCAGAGCAGGAGGGGAAGGATCACTTCCGTTGACCTGCCGATCATATTTGTGATGCAGCTCAGGATGCTTTTGGCTGCCTGGACTGAGTGCGTATTGCTGGGTCACATTCAGCCTTTCATCCCCAAGTCCTTCTTCCACAGTGCTATTCTCGACAACATAATCCTCTAGTCTGTACTGAAACAGAGGATTGCTCTGACCCAGGTGCAGGACCTTGTACTTGGCATTGTTGAACCTCTTTAATGTCATACAGACCCACTCCTGAGTCTTGTCCAGGCCCCTCTGAATGGCATCCTACCCATCAGGCATATCAACAACACCACTCGGCTTGGCATTATCTGTGAATTTGTTGAACTTGGACTCAATCACTCCCTGTCACTGATGAAGGTACTAAATATGTCCACTTGTCATCAGTCTCCATTTGGAGCCACCGACCACTACCCTCCGAAAGTGACCATCCAGCCAATTCCCTATACATCATAGAGTCCAACCATCAAATCCATATCTCTCCAATTGAGAAAGAAAGATGTTATGGGAGAACATATCAAAGGCCTTACAGAAATCTAGAGAGATGACAACATGGACTTTCAACAAATATATCATGAGCTTGTTTGGAAAGAGTCTAAGCAGTCACAGTTAGCTGTGTGCACACTGGACAAGCCTGAGTAGTGGGTCTGTATGACATTAAAGAGGTTCAACAATTCCAAGTGCACATGTAAGTTGTCAAAGATAGTCACTTTCTCCACATTAAGTCAGAACATGTGGCCAGTTGTGAGCAATTATATCTTTACATAGACCCTAAAGACAGAGTGTGAAATCCAGGGCAAAAGAAGGTCAGCAATTTCTTCACCTGAAAACCACCATCACCTTGTTGTAACACCACAGAATTACACAAGTCTCTCCTAAATTTTTCAGATCCTGTAAGCCCTAACTTCTCCAAGGGGATAGTCTCACTGTGTCAATGCTTGAAAATTCATCTTATTAGCAACATTATCAGCAATAACAACCACCATGTCTAATGCTTGTGACCTTTATTATCACCCTGTGTGTCTTCAACTGATGTAGAAAAGTATTGGATACAGATGATTTCTAATACCACACACATCTGACAGTGTTGCTGCAACTCCTGCACAATAAGACAGGAAGCTTCTGTCAGATCACAGAATCACAGAACATTAGGGATTGGAAGCGAGCTCAAAAGATCAACTAATTTAATCCCCCTGCCAGAGCAGGATCACCTAGGTCCAGTTGCATACGAACTGAGGGAGATTGAAAGGCTGAGGGAGCTGGGTCTCTTTAGCTTGGAGGAGACTGAGGGGTGACCTCACTAATGTTTATAATTAATGTGAAGAGTGGGTGTCAGGAGGATGGAGCCAGGCTCTTCTCAGTGTCATCAAAGGATAGGACAAGGAGCAATGGGTGTAAGCTGGAACACAGGAGGTTCCACATCAATGTGAGAAGGAACTTCTCCCCAGTGAGGGTGACAGAGCACTGGAAGGGACTGCCCAGGGGGGTTGTGGAGTCTCCTTCTCTGGAGAGATTTAAAACCCACCTGGACATGCTCCTGTGCAACTTGGTCTAGGTGATCTCACTGTTGCAGGGGGATTGGACTAGATGAACTTTTGAGGTCCCTTCCAGTCCCTAATGATTCTATGATTCTATGATTCTGTAACTCATCCAGGCAGGTTTTAAAGGTCTCCAGAGAAGGAGACTCCACCACCCCCCCCCCCGGCAGCCTGTTCCAGTGCTCTGTCACCCTCACCGTGAGATGACAACAGAGTATGAGACACATTTTGGTTAAACTGATGTGAGTCTTTGCACATTTCTTCATCTGTTTTGTTTTCACATGCGGACATTTTGCAAAGCTTGATAGGATGATGCAGGGAGCACATTGGCAAACAGTGGCTTCTAAGTCCTATGTCCACATCTGCATCCCACATTACCTTCATAACAAGAGCTGTGATCACATTAGCAGGAAAGAATATTCAAAAAACCCCATTTCTCCACTTTCAAGAGGGATTTTTGATCTTTATGTGTGGGAAAAGGTAGAGCCATGTCAAAGCAGAAATACCAAACTCAAACTATGAGTTATATGCACTTTGGTGGTAGCAAAACATAATGTGAGTCGGCATGAAATCGTCAAGAACAAGCCATGTTACACTGCCCTTTTTCTCATCTTTATATCCATGGCGGGGTTACACATCTTGCAAATAGGGACAAAACAGTAACTGCCTCTTTGTTTGCTTTGTTTGACTCCAGTAAGGCTTTTGACTGTCTTGTGTGACATTTTATGAGAAAACCGGGGATATATAATCTATTGAAACAACCATTTTAGGGGTATAAACCTCCTCACAAAACTGTGTTTTCAAAGTAATTATCTATGGTTCATCACCACACTAGAAAGATGTTTGAGATGAGAACAGCTCTGATGAATTCTGATTTATTTTTATGATAGATCTGTTCTGATCTTTTATTGAATACTGGGTTAAGTACTCTAGCTGAAGGGAAAAAAATCCTATTGCACTTGCAAATGGTAGCAAATAAGCAGAAGTTTGGAAGGCAAAGTTAATCTTTAAAATAGTCTTCACAAATTGGAAAACCTGCTAATGACAGAATTAAGCTCAGAAGACAAGTGAAGAACTGTCAGTGCAAATAAGAAGATATCCATAGACAGGGTTAGATGGAAATACTGGAATGTTTGCAAAATGCTTTTCAGATGGAGAAAAAGGATAAAAATAGATAAGGAAAGATTAGGAAAGCAAATAGAAAGCCCTGTTTGTTCTAGGCAAAGAAAGGTTTGGGTTATACATCAGGAAAATCAGAAAGACAATGAATTAAAACAATTTGAGGACAGCGAATCTCCACAATAGGATGTTTTTAATTACAAGCCAGACAAATTTTTCTTAAAACTGGTTCAACTATGGCCAAGTGTTGTGTGTGTCACAAAAAGATATATCCTAGAGCCTGCTCAGATCCCTCCTAACAAAATAACTTATTATTTAATGGCAAAACCCAATTAATTTCTATATTGCAAATATAAATTCAAACTTTATTAACCCTTAAAGCCACTGGAAGTTTTCCGAACGTTGTCATTCATAGCTTGCTAAAGAGATTACATTTATTTAATTGTGGAACCTGAATGTCTGTAAAATTCTATACATGTGGGCGTGGGAGATGAAAAAGCTGTTCAGGTAACAACCTCATCTTCAAACCCTTAGGTTTTTTTAATTACTGGGAAAATTCCTCACTCTTGCAATCGGTGTTATCCATTCCCTGCATAAACTAAGTGGATAAAAGCAATGAATCTGTCAGTTAATTCGGAGGGGAGTAAAGAAATTGGCTGGACGTTCTGAAATACTGTAGTGGTTCACAGGATGAAAGGTTTATCAAATTCTTGCTTTGATGCTAGGTGCCATTTTTAAACAGCATGTGGTTTTCTGTTGGGCTTTTGTTCGGTTGGGTTTGGGTTTTCTGTGTGCCTATGTGTGAGGTGAACGTAGGATTGAAACCTTGTTTGGAGCCTCTGGTTTTGTGTATAAATGATGTACTGAAAAACAGCTTTCAGAGGGGACCTTTGTATTAGACATCCAAAGCTTTATACATCACAATGGGGCAGGACATGCCGATGATCTGATAAGTCTCAGAATTCTAAAAGTGAAGATATTTTTAGTGATGTCCTAACAAGTACCAGTAACTCTAACAAGCTGAGTAGCTTGAGCTCTACAAAAGGCTTAAATATGGGCTGAGCTGAAAAATCCTCTGAAAGTGTCAAAACAGACCATTTCAAATAATACTTAGTTCCTTGAAAGGGCAATTTCATGCGAAAGTTTATTTTTCTGTGGCCCTCAGAAGTATTGAGGAAGTCACAAAGCCCTAGCTACTCCTGCAACATCTCCTTTTCTTTTACAAAAGCTTTTGAAACTCAATATCACTGTCCACACATCCCAGCTACTTACATTTACAGGAAATCTCTTGAAAAATCCTATTATTATTCTGAGAGGTCCTACATCTGAGGTGTAACTCCTTCTCTTCATGTTTTCAAGAGCTCCAGTCTTATTTGTAGTTACTTTTATGTGCTTGTAGCCAGTACAGATTTCTGTTGGATGAGCTGTTCAGAAGGATGTTAACTTTAGAAGACGGTTGCAATAAAGAATTTAAAAAAAAGAAGGAGGACTGGTGGGAAATCAGCAATATATGAAAGGAGGAGAAATGCTGCAAAGCTGAA
The DNA here is from genome assembly GCA_028565055.1 of Phoeniculus purpureus. Classification (NCBI taxonomy): domain Eukaryota; kingdom Metazoa; phylum Chordata; class Aves; order Bucerotiformes; family Phoeniculidae; genus Phoeniculus; species Phoeniculus purpureus. The sequence continues at coordinate 33,416,292 of JAOXOE010000874.1, forward strand.
CTGAGAGAGGAGGCAGGAGGGCTCAGGCAGGCTCATGGAGCTGGAAATTACCAGTGATCCATAAAAAAAGTCCTCCTAGCTAGGCATTGTTCCTCATCTCTTTAGTTACAGGTTGCATAGCTCTATAAGCTGTTTACTTTCCACCTCCAAAATACCTAGAGGCTTAACAGCATAGTTTTAACAGTGAGATGACTGATAGGGAAAAGATAATACAGGTTAACTATAGCATGAATTAACCCTAGTTAATGCAAAACAGAGGTCAAACATTCGTGGGGAAATTTATATGCAAGGTTTTTGTTTGTTTTAATGAACAGGAGGGACGTGCACTCTGAGGACTCAGGGAGATAGAACGCTCTTGCCAGAGCTAATGGGATTTTTTTTCCTCTGACTTCAGCAAGGCCAGTCACTTTGAAGGAAATGGTCAGCTCAGCAGTTTTGACCTGACAGAAAGATATTAGACTGAAAGGAAATAGATGAGAAAACAACTTTTAATTAACAAACATGAGTTGTTCAAAGGAATATGCTGACTGCATGGAAATTTTTTTTCTTGCTTTGTGGAATGGAGAAGTCTTCTCAATGTCATCTAGTGATAGAACAAGGTGCAATGAGTGTGAGCTGGGACATAGGAGGTTCCATATAAATATCAGAAGGAACTTCTTCACAGTGAGGGTGATGAACCACTGGAATGGGCTGCCCATGGGGGGTGTAGAGTCTCCTT
>JAOXOE010000874.1:33420281-33439802 GCA_028565055.1 Phoeniculus purpureus
AGGTGTTTAAGGCCAGGCTGGATGAGGCTCTGGCCAGCCTGATCTAGGGTGGGGTGTCCCTGCCCATGGCAGGGAGGTTGGACTAGATGATCTTTTGAGGTCCCTTCCAATCCCTGACTGATTCTATGATTCTAAAGCTGTTGGTTTAGGGTTTTTTTTTTTTAATATGTCGTAATTTCTTTCAATGAAATCAAACTTTGGTAATTTCAGTACCTTCACTATATACATTCTCTAATTTTTCCATCACTACTTTGAAAATATAAGGTTTGTGGATAAAAGGCTGTGACAAAGAAATACGGATTTGTATACAGTAAAAATGAACAAATTCTTCCATCTTATAAAGTTTATTGTCTTACTGTGCACAGTATTTCTTAAAGTAATCAGCAGAAACTGCCAACACAGTTTTAAGTATGTGCTAATTTGATGAAAGTAGAACAAGGAAGTACGCTGTTCCTCTTGGCTTTCTACCCAATATTATCGTGAAATCTCAGGGAAGCCGAGAAGGCAGCTAGCTCTTTATCTGGGACAGGCTTAGCTTTTCTTATGTGTTATGATTGCTCCAGTGACAAGAGCTGCTCAGCAACTCCCCTAAAGTACTAACAATACCTCCAGAAACTCTTCTGTCCCTCCCTTGATGTCCACTGTCAATACCCCTCACTACTTTCTGAGGTTTGATTTTTGAATGCTGTGAGCTGATACTTGTGATGGCAAGATTTATCTGCTTTGAACCTGGTTTCAGCTGGAATGTCACAATAGTTTCAGTCATTCCCAGTGCATCAATGTATTGCTACTTCATTACCCTTGCTGCTTTCTATAGATTTGTTAGAAGGAATTTCTTCTCAGTGAGGGTAACAGAGCACTTGAATGGGCTGCCCAGAGGGGTTGTGGAGTCTCCTTCTCTGGAGATGTTTAAAACCCACCTGAATATGTTCCTGTGCACCTTGATGATCTTGCTGTGGCAGAGGGATTGGACTAGATGATCTTTCGAGGTCCCTTCCAATCCCTAATGTTCTGTGAATCTGTGAATCTGTGATTCATTTATTTCATTCAGCCCATGGCATGACACCATGCTTCAGCCCAGAGTGTCCAAGTTTCTCCTGTCTAGCAGCCTCCATTCCTTTTTCAGTCTTAGTATAGTTTCTGTTTATTTTAGTGGTGTGAAAAGGTTGACTCTTCTAGGTGTGAGATGTCATTATGTAAATGTTTTTACTACAGCTTTTCCAGTAGTGAGATGATGGCCATCCTTTATTTGTGCAGTTTCTAAGTATAATAATTCTCATGTAAAATTATACTTCAAAATGCAGCTTGGAAATATATGACAAACGTTAGACTTGTGACTTGTTGTGCATATATATGTATATGCACAACAGAAATTCTTAATTCCTACTATCATATATTTCAGAACCTGTAAACATTTTAGAGGTTTAAAGGCATAATATGCTATAATTTTTCCTAAAATATTTTACTACAGTAATGTGTGTGTAAGTGATTGAATTCAAGCTCTGTCTTGGGGTACACCCAAATTCACTTTAGGTGTCATCTCTATTTTAGATCAAATGCTGTCTTCATATCAGCAGTTTTCTTCCCTCACCTTTCCACAGAAGCGATTGCTGACAAGATCTCCGGATGGCACCTAAAAAGCTGAAGGAATTGGGTATACATACAAATACGGCAAACATTTTTAAAAAGAACAAGCCTTCAAAAATGATCTGGTATGTTTTTCCAGAACATGAATTCACTTGGTGTGAAACTGTGACATTTCCAAGTGCTTTCATATACCTGTGCAAAAGCAACTGGTATAAATGGAAATAAAGAGCTCAAGTGTTAGATTCAAGGTGCTAATAAGATACAAACCTTTATTTTTGGGCACAGGCTGTTTCAAAAGACTTTTGAGGGTCTGAAAGTGAGTTAATCTGTCTGAGGAGACAAGCGTCCCACGTGTCTCTGAAGCTACTTGGCATATCAAAATTGCAGCTCTGTAGAGAGTACAAACTCTACTTTCTTGTTCATCCTCATTTCAAAGTGGGATGGTATCAGACCTGTGTATGAATGGTGCAAATTACTTCATAAAAGGTAAAAAACAATTAGATCAGCTGCAGTTGGCAGGTCAGTATAAAAATTGATAATTATTGCTTGTGTTTTCTTGAAGGACAACAGTGCATTTAAGTTCTGTGTAAATGTAATGCAAACAAGTGCGTCATCTGAATACTTGCATTTGCCATGTTCTTGTCATAAAATTTCAGTGGGGAAGTCTGAAGGGTGCAGGACCAGGCTGTCCCATGTCAGCAGAAAGGAGGCTTGGCTGAACAGGATGCTCTGGCTGGAAATCAGGGCAAAAAGAAGAGTCCATAGCCTTTGGAAGAGGGAGTGGAAAGCTCATGAGGATTACAGAAACATAGTGAAGCTATGCAGACAGAAAATTAAAAGACTAAAATCCAACTAGAACTCAACCTGGCAACCACTGTAAAAGACTGTTATAGATGTTACTATAAATACATTATCAGCAAAAGGAAGACAACGGAGGAATTTCATCCTTTAGTGGATACAGAGATGACAAAGGATGACAAAAAGTTGAGGTACTGAATCCCTTCTACGCCTTGATCTTTAACAGCAAGGCAAGTTGTTCACTGAGTACCCAGCTCTTTTGGATGAGGGACAGGGACGGGGAGAAGAACGAGACCTGCATAATCCAAGAGGAAATGGTTCATGACCTGCTGCACCATAAGCAAGGCTATGGAACCAGTTGGGTTATGGCCAGCTGCTCCCAGGAGTGCTGTAGGAGCTGTCAAATGTCCTCAGTATTCCACTTTCCATCATCTATCAGCAGGCTAACTGGGGATACTCCAGTGTATTAGAGATTAGCAAATGTAAGGCTCATCTACCAAGGGCCACAAGAAGGATCTGAGGAACTAAAGATTTTCAGTCTGACCTTGGTGTTAGGGAAGGTTATGGAGAAAATAAACTTCAATGCTGTTGTGAATTATTTACAGCATAAATAGGAGAACAACAAGCCCAGTCAGCATGGGTTCATGAAAGCTAGATGCTGCTTGGTGAAGCTGATTTCATTCTATAACAAGTGACTCTCCTAGTGGATGAAGTTAAGGCTGTGCACATTCTCCTGCATCTCAATAGAGCCTGTGACACCATTTCCCAAGCATTCTTGTGGCAGAAACACCTGCCTATGGTGTTTATCTCAGCATGCACACAGCTGAGATAAACACTAACTGGATGGCAAGACTGAAAGAAAGGTGGTGAATGGAGTTAAATCCAGCAGGTGACGGGTTGTCAGGGTCCAATGGGGAGCCCACAGACATTTGATTTGATTTGATCCCAAGGGTGAAATTAAGACACAAATGAGGTCAGATGCCATCCACCAGTTGCTTTTATTGATAAAGGGAGAGTAGAAGAGGCTGAGGGTAGGAAGAGCAATAGGACAGTCAGACAAGAAAGAGGTTAAGAAGACAGAGTAAAAGAAGTAAGAGAAAGAGCAAGGGAAGTCACCACCATGGGCCTTTGTGGCATTGCATGAGATCCATCTTCAGGTGGTTTTTGGAGGTGGGCATTGCGCCATTGGACTGGAACGGGGGTCTTTTATGTAGGGTACGCCATCCATATGCATGAGGGGGCGTTCAGGTAGACCTTGATTCCAATAAGAGTTTTGCATATGCATGAGGAGGTGTCCAGATATGTGTATTTATGAGGGGGGCTGGGTCATGAAGCTGCTGTTTCATAGTTCTAAGAAAGGGTGAAAACCACTATGTCATAGATTCAGTTGCTTGGTTGCTGGGAGCTGTAGTATTCAATAAGTGTTATTCAGTTGATTGCTGCTCTCCAGGATTTGGCAAATTGCAGGGTCACACTCACCAAGCAGCTTTGAGACAGAGTCCCCACTAATTCAGTTCACCACACTGATAAGTTTTTTTCCCTTCAAGGCTCAGTGTTGGCATTTATTCTGTTTGACACCTGTATCAACGGTCCGGATGAGGGGACTGAGTGCACCTTTGGTAAGTTTGCAGGAAACACTAAATGTGGATCTGCTTGAAGAGTCTCTGTAGAGAGATACAAACAGGCTGGATTGATGGGTCAGTGCCAATTGTATCAGATTCAAGAAGATCAAGTGCTGGGTTTTGCACTTGGGATGCAACAACCACCTTCATCACTATAGACTTGGAGGAGAGGGGCTGGAAAACTGGCTTGCACAAAGGAACCGGAGGTGTTCATTGATAATCAGCTAAATACACACCATCAATGTGCTCAGGTGGCCAAGAAGATCAATGGCATCCTGGCTTGTTATCAGAAATAGTATGGCCAGCAGAAGTAGGGAAGGGATTGTCCCCCTATATTCAGCATTAGTGAGGCCTCACCTCAAGGACTGGGATCAGTTTTGGGCACCTCAATATAAGAAGGACATTGAAGTGCGGGGACAAGTCTAAAGAAGGGCAATGAGGCTGCTGGGGAGCAAACCTTGTGAAGAGCAGCTGAGAGAACTGGGGATATTTTGCCTCTAGAAAGAGGAGAATACTGAGGGTAGACCTTATTGCTGTCTGCAACTCTGTAAGGAGGTCGTAGAGAGGTCGCTGTTAGTCTCTTCTCATAAGTAACAAGGGATTGGACTAGATGAAATGGTCTCAAGCTGCACCAGAGTTAGAAGTTTAGGCTGGATTTTAGCAAAAACTTTTTCATGGAAAGGTTCATCAGGCCTTGGAGCAGGCTGCCCAGGGAGGGGGTTAAATCACCATTCCTGGACATTTGTAAAAGCCAAGCAGACATAAAGCTTAAGGACATGGCCTGCCAGTGGGCTTGGCAGGGTTGGGTTAATGGTTGGCCGTGATTATCTAAAGAGTATTTTCCAACATAAACAGTTCTAAGGTAGTTTGACTTTTTGCAATCTAGAAAATACAATTTCTTTTAGCAATTTCATGTGTATTACAGTTTGAGTTTGCTACTGGTGCTTGTGTTTTCACAAGGTTAAAGTCCAAACTGCCTCTCGAAATTTCCTGTTTATTTTTTGCCTAACAGTATTTCTGTTCGTTTCAATATCAGGTTATCCTTTACATGCAGGTAGGTAGCATTAATTGGAGGCAGAGATGGAAGCAATAGTCTCACAATAATCCTTTAATTAAGATTAGGAGACAAGGACTTTAACACTAAATTTAAAAAAATGCTGAAACAACATTTTAGAGGAGACTAACCTATATTTACACCAAGACTTGAGCAGAGTTTGAAGACAGTGTATTTGTCAGTTTATTCTCTCCCAGAAGACTTAATGACTTTTGTATTAGAAGGAGATTTTCTAATATCATATTCCACATTTGTCTTGTTTAATTTTTTAGTAATTTGTAGCAAATAGGAGACCCAATTAATTTATTTGGTTTATTTGTTGGAAGTTTAATATTAAATGTAAATTAAAATTAACCATGCTAATAAACTGTCCACCTAAGTACTTAAGCCATGACTCAGAAGCAAGATGTTACCACAGTGTGCCTCCCGTTCCTGTAGGAATGTAAGAGGAGTACTGAAAAATCAGGAATAGACTATTTCATTGCAAATCTGTCAGATCGAGAGAGTTTCCCCTGCCCCTCTACTCTGCCCTAGTGAGATCACGTCTGGAGTATGGTGTCCAGTTCTGGATACCTCAGTTCCAGAAGGACACAGAACTGGTGGAGAGATTCCACTCAGAGCCACGAAGATGATGAAGGGAGTGGAGCATCTCCCTGCTCAGGAAAGGCTGAGGGAGCTGGGTCTCTTCAGCTTGGAAAAAGGACACTGAGGGGTGACCTCATTAATGTTTATAAATATGTGACAGGTGGGTGTCAGGAAGATGGAGCCAGGCACTGTTCAGTGTCATTTAATGATAGGAAAAGGGACAATGGGTGTGAGCTGGAACACAGGGGGTTCCACATCAATATGAGAAGAACTTCACTGTGAGGGTGACAGAGCACTGGAACAGGCTGCCCAGGGGAGTTGTGGAGTCTCCTTCTCTGGAGACTTTTAAAACCTAACAGAATGTGTTCCTGTGTGACTTGATCAAGATGATCGTGCTGTGGCAGGGGGATTGGACTAGATGATCTTTCGAGGTCCTTTCTAATTCCTAATGTTCTGTGATTCTGTGAGAACCTTCATTATATTTTCTCAGATATGGTTTTCTAGAATTCTACCCATAAATGTCTAGGCTGAATTTACTATGTCACAAAATCCACATAGCATTTGGCATGGATTTGACATTGGCTTTAATAATTTTAACCAATTCTGAAAATGAAATAGGAAAACCATTTTATTCACTGACATTTGTCAATGCAGAAATGTTTGGTTCCCTTCTGTTCCTTGCTGAAAATATTTAACTACCTGAGGTTTATTTAAAGCAGGTAATTTAATAGAGTAATAAAAGCCAGTCATTATTTATTTATTTATCTTTTGCTCATTTTCTGTAGTTACAACGTCTTAGTCTTTTGCTCTGATTTAATAGCACTGCTGAGAGCAGCAGTAACAACTTACATTTTAAATGACTTTAAAAATTGCACTTTACAGTTTAGATGTCTGTAAGACTAAATGAAATATAAAGACAAGTTAGTCACAGGTTGGTGAGGACTTTGCTCCAGATTTTTCAATATTAAGTAATTCATTGCATTCCCAGGCTATTTTGCTATTGCTCTTACAGAACTCAGTGAGACAGAAAGACACTCAGGCTAGCTCCTGCAGAAACAACTTTTCCATGGTATTTGTAGATAATGAAAACAGTATTCCTGCTTTTAAGACTCTGCTTTAAACGTTGTTGAGCTTAAAGTTGTGCTTTGAGGATGCATTGCTTTGAGGAAGAAATGGCTGTGCGACTCACTGACACTTCCTATTCATTTTGTAAGCAAACAAGCAAGGATCCTTTAAATATATAAATACCCATCTGTAGCAACAGAGCATGTATAAGTAGGACAAAGATTTTCAATAATATATTCACAGCCTTGTAAGAGAAGAGAAAAACTGTACTTGTTCCTTATATAGTTTGAATTGCAGATATAGTTTTTATTATCAATATAGTTTGCTAGATCATTCTACTGTGTTTATATTATCTTACCTAACACTTTGGGAGGGAGCGTTTAGGACATGTCAGGTCAAGTACAATGTCTGAGCCAGTTATGCATGAACTACATTCGTAGAATCATAGAATAACAGAATAATGGAATCATGGACTCATAGATTCAGAATCATTGAATCATTGAAAGCTGAAAAAGGCCTTTAAGATCTTTGAGTCCCACCACAATAAGAGATGAAATGTCACGTAAGTCAATTTTTGAAAATATTTGCTATAATTTAAACGGAATCACAGAAGCACTCTGGTTGGAGAAGACCCTTGGGATCATAGCCTACCTTACAAGTTCACCCCTAAACCACACCCTTCAACACATCATCCATATGATCTTTAAACACATCCAGGGATGGTGACTCAACCACCTCCCTGGGAAGCCCATGTCCTAAGCTGAAGGAAATAGTATTGTGTTTTGTAAACACGCAGACTGCACAACAAGTGCAGGGGCATCACGGGTTTCTCCTGATTGAAAAGCTGATGTAGATACCCCATGTTCAGGTGTTACCCACTTAACTAGAAATTGCTATTTCCAACTTACATGACCCACCAAACAGATTGTGATCACACAGGAGTTATTTTCTGTGGGGAACCACCATCCATAGCTGTAATTTACAATTGTGGGAGTCACCTGTGTAAGACAGAATAAATGTCTCTTCTTTTGTTAGTGTCAGGTATGTGAGGGAATAAAACTAACAGTTCTCTACAGCAAAGGCGGAGTTTTCTGTACTCTGGAGATCTGTGAAGGTGGTCATGAATGCTGCCATGTCTAATTTGGAAATGGTGAGTCCCATACCCAGTTTTCAGTGCGTTTCACAGACCTGATTTATCCTGAAACACTAAATGTCCAGACCCTGCAAGGAGGCTCATGCAAACTGACTGGAATAAGGTTCTCAGTTGGTTAAAAGAGCTATACTCCACCTATGCTTTAACCACAGAGTTTCAGTCATACCTCAGTCAGAGCTTTTCCACCCACTACGTAGCCCACATCTTGGCTCATGTAGACACTAGACAGGCTTAAATTAAACCCTGTCTGCTGCATGCAGAGGGAACACAGTACTGCCTCAGGCCTCGTGGTGCAGACAACTCTACCACCTGGGATTCACATTAGTTAAATCCCTTCTGATGGGAGGTGAGTAAAAGAACAGCAGCTGCTTATTTAAAGAGAAAAGCATATTTTGAGTGCAGTAGTATTCCTACAGTCTGCTGTAACTAACTATGTTGGCACTGGAAAAGCTAGGATGAAGAAATGAGAACATCAATTTACACATTCCCACTGTTCTGGAAAGAAACAGAAACTGACTTCCAGAGTTTAATCCAATGATTGCCTAATGCTGAATTCTTACAGTATTTTAAGAATGTTGTCAGAAGCTTGATTTCCCATTTTGCTGATTACAAGGTTCATAAAGTCTCATCGTAACTCCAGGGCTTCTTCACTTTAGTCTCTGTTGCTACAAGAGGATGCAGCTCCCTAGCTAGATTCCAGAGCCTGGCTTATAGTGGTAGGTCTTGATCCGTAGGGATGAATGTTAATGGAAAATGGGAGATGGGACAAGTTCTCATCATATCATATCTTATGGGTCTTTTCTAACAAGTACTTTATTATGATCAACAACACCTTCAGATCTGACTCCATGCTCTCTGCTAAAATATTTGCTTGCCCTCCTTAAAATCATGCCGTCAGTGGGTATTTGTTGTGTTCTAAATACACTGACACCCACAAGCAGCTTATTCGGATTTCCGTGCAGCCACTTCAGCTTGCCACAGTCACTTAGTGGAATATGTCTTATTTTTGGCTAGGCAGATTTTTTACCTTCATTCTCTGTTAGGCAGATCTTTGAAGCAGCAATATTACTATCGTATTTTTGATGAGGAGGAACTCAGATTTTCAGATTTTTCAAGTGGGATTGAGAATTACAGCATCATTTGTGTGAAACTGCCTTCAACTACACGGGAACATGAAAGATTTCTATTTTGGTGTCTCACATAAATGTCTGGTCTGAGAAAGATAAGAGAGATGCTCCTTAATCTGAGATCCTTGGTCTCTAGGGGTAAACTCTCACCATTTTAATTTCTTTCAAGCCTTGCTCATGCTTTTATGGTCTGGATGACAGAAGTGTGCATTTTACTTGCTTGTTTTACAGCTTTAGGGGTAGGAAAGGGTAAGCACCTTGCGAGTGAATCTTACGGAGGCTGAGCTAAGAAAGAGCTACAAGGAAAAGGTTACTGAAGCAAATAGTCGAGAAAGATGTTCAAATGGGTGAGCAGTGATGATGCTTTTGGTATGATACAGACACTGGCAAGGCAAAACACAGAGCACTGCTTTATACAGGGAAACCAGAATGCCTCATACGCCTGTTGGAAACACCTGGCATAATTAAGCCACCACTGAAAAGCAGGGTAACTGTCTTTGGACCCATAATTATGAGTGCAAACCATACAAAGCTAAATCATCGAAATCCTGCAGAAAGCCAGAGCAATCATATGTGGTTTCACTGACTGAACTCAATTCAGTGGCTGAGACATAGGACAGGCATTTGTCAAGCCCTCAGTATGTTTTCGGCTTCCTGGGTTTGACAATCCAAGTGTAAATCAGGGATTACTGAGTATTAGAAGGAAATCTGCTTGAGCATGGCAACAGAGTTTACAATTTCATAAATATTCTAGCTGAGTATTCATGGTGAGCGGTGCCTTTTTCAAGTATGTGCACAGCCTGTGAATTGATTATCTCTGCCTAATGTTCTTCTTTAGGGCTCGTACTCAGCTGCAAAGTAGCAAACAGTTGATCAGAATCAAGGATTTTATAACAGATGAAAGCAGATGTCTATCTGAGAGACTGTGTGCATGAAGATGTTAAACAAAATAACTAACAGACATCTACCTACTTTATCACCAGAATGCATCCTACCCAGAAGCGAGAAGCAGTTGGCTTGCTGATTTGTACATTTATGAAAGATAGATTTTTTAACAACAGCTTAGTCATTCAGTAAGGAGCTTTCCAGAGGCAGATCTGTTAAGTCAATGCACGTCTGGCAAGAACACTCTTGAGGGTAGGAGAGACTGTAGTGTTGTGGATTAACATGTGAGGTTGACAAGTCATTTTATTTTCTGGCCCCTGCACCCTACCTCAGCCTTTATCTTTCTAGCTCAGAGGACAGGCTGTAAAATATAGTAATTTTAGAAGTGGATCTGTTGTAATTCAGATACTGGGTGTCTAGTTGACCAGCTGCAAAACTGGGAACCATAACACTTTGCCTGCTTTTGGGTTCTGTAAATCACAAAATCACAGAACATTAGGGATTGGAAGGGACCTCGAAAGATCATCCAGTCCAATCGCCCCCACCACAGCAGGATCACCTAAACCAAGTCACACAGGAACACATCCAGGCAGGTTTTAAACATCTCCAGGGATGGAGATTACACACTCCCCCTGGGCAGCCCCTTCCAGTGCTTTGTCACCCTCGCTGTAAAGAAGTTCCTTCTCGTATTTATGCAGGTTTGAGATCAACCACCATTTTATAACTGTTAATGTTCTGAAATCTGAAAACACCACTAGAATTCTGAAAATTCAGTCTGAAGCACTGGAGGGGGCAATCCATGCACATTAAAGGTCAGGTTAACATATTCTCATGCTTTCATCGCCTAATTTAGCCTCTTTCAAATGCTAAAAAACTGTGTAAAAATTCTTCTTGCACATGTACTTGTTACAAGCATTGAAGAATAACCAGGAGAATTTCTTCATAAAGATTTTCTTACAGAAAAATCATAGAGATTTCAAAGAGATTTTCTTGCAGATTATGTGCAGAAGCCCACTATGCTACCACTGCTTATATATATGTTTTTACATTAACATAGGCTTTAGAGATGTGTAAGCATGTAATTTACAGGTTTCTTTTTTCCATTTCCACTCAATTAATTACAGTGTAATGCAAGCAGGAAGGCTAATTTGAGGCAGATAAAGCTGAATGCAGGGTATGGGGGAAATATTGCTGAAGCATAAGAACTCCTAAAACATTGAAAAAATATCTTTATCTATTCACCATTTTCTACATTTAAAAATAGTGATCTTTATTTGAGAAAGAACAAGTTTCATCAATATAAACAGAACATTTTGCTCTATGACTTCTTTTTAGACCTTGATGTACGTAATATTTTCAGCCTAATCACAAATTTCTGGGAATTTGTTTTGTTGTTCTGTCTGATAAAACAGCTTTGACACAGAACTCAAGTCCAACTGCGCACTAACGCAGTGCTGTCAGGCTAAGGAACAGCAATGATTAAATCTATTAAAGAACCATATTTTCTCATATTTGTTTAGTGTTTCAGTGCGCAGGGTATTTATGTGTGATTTGCACGTTTCTTCTCCTTCTTTCTCCAGGATGAAGCAGATTTTGCACCTTAGCTGGACAGTATCCTAGTGTTTAGTATTTCTAAAACCTGCTCTTTTAGGGACATGGCAGGCATAAAGATTTTTTGTTAAAGTATCAAGCCGTTTCAAAAGTACTGAATTCCTTGCCCTCAGGAAAGCGGCGTAACCTAATGATCTAAATCTACACCAGCTGTTAATTGGCATAGGCACCATTCCTGGTGTGTGATAGCACTAATGAAATGTTTGGGTGAGTGTGTTACTTTTGAATGTAAAGATGTACGCTGTGATACCCAAAGCTTCATAGCAGATTGTCAGCTTTGAGAAACATTACATTTTAATATATATATAATAACAAAAAATAGAGGTCCTGCATCTTAGAGTAATGACAAGTAAACAACCTCTGTGTTAAAAACAAATAAAAAGTCCTGTTACCCTTTTACAAATTAAAACATCAACAAACCACCCTTAGTTACAATATGTCCAAATTACCAAATTGATTTCTCTCTCTTAAATATAGTCTCTACTGTAAGTTTATTGACTAACCAGTGTGTCGTGGTCCACACAAGTTGGACTCGTGTAGATTCTTTCACTGTGCTCTCAAGGTGAAAAATGCAAAAGCAAGGTGACCACACCAAGGGGTTACACTTCAATTCAGTGGTGAAATTGTACTGTTTTACCTGTAAAGAGGCTGCAATAGAAAGGAGGGGTAGAAAAAGGAGAAAGAGTAAAGTAGAGTAAGGAGAGGAAAGAGGACAATAGTTACCACCTCGGAGTCCCAGGCTGTGTTCATTGGCCTTCTGATTTCCTGGTCAGTGTTCTACTGGTCTTCTGATCTTCCAGGTGATTCTTGGTGGACAAAGCTTACAAAAGCTTTCCTGGATGCTCACTGCCCGCTTGCTGCGCTCCACAGGCTTGCTGTGCCCTTTTAGTTGCCAAGGAACCATTTTTTATGCCAAGCAACACACCTTGCTCCAACTCTATTCCTTGGAGCTCTGCCAATCTCTACCTTCTCAAGCCAGGCTTCCATGCTTATCTGAAGAGGAGGGTCCAATGGCCTGCTCTCCCTGAAGACAAGTGGCTTTCATGCAGGAGGTGTGTTCTGGTATTATAATAAACAAAGTCCACCTGAAGTCTTTATAGATTTCTTCACCAATGTCAAGGTAGTCCTTGGTGATCAATCTTCCTTGACTCTCTAACATTATCCATTCCATGCCACAGGTAATGGCGAAAAAGCACCACACTATTAACTGTGTGATGTAGGTGTCCTGGCTCTTTTGATCACTTTCAGGTACCTTCTAGTACCTTAGTGTCCAGTTCTGTAACTTAGTGCCCAGTTCTGTAATTTAGTGTCCAGTTCTGTACCTTCATTGTCCAAGTCCATGATGACTATGTTGAAGCTTACACAGTGATAAAAAAGTGTAATAGATGCCATTCCATGGAAAAGACATCTGGAGTTTTAGTTGCTAAGGCTATACTGATCATCTGTTGGAAAACCAATATCCTTAAGAGTAACAGATAGCAATCAGAGAAAGGGGAGAGATTTTCCTGGAAGTGGTTTTACCTTTTTTTCCTAGTCACTCTGAGGGATGGAAGGAAACCATATTTCTTCCTCTAAGGTTCTTTAAGAGTTGGTAGGGATAGTTAAAAAATTCTGTTCTTAATGAAATTATGTTCTGACACAAGCAATAGTGTCTTCCTTGTTGTGTCTCAACGAGACATTAATGTAGCAGGGAAACCAAATACAGTTATTTCAGTGAATGACCACTGTTGTGGTCATCCAAAATTTGGTGCATATGGGGAATATGCAATGTCGTATTAATTACAGAGGTTCTTTTCCTTGTGTAGTTAAGGGAGTTGGGTCTCTTCAGCTTGGAAAAAAGGAGACAGAGGGGTGACCTCATTAATGTTTATAAATACATGAAGGGTGGGTGTCAGGAGGATGGAGCCAGGCTCTGCTCAGTGTCGTCTAATGATAGGATGAGAGCCAATGGGTGTAAGCTGGAAAACAGGAGATTCAACATTAATATGAGAAGGAACTTCTTCACAGTGAGCATGATACTCTCTAGAAGGGGGTTTCTCAGGGGGGTTGTGGAGTCTCCTTCTCTGGAGACGTTTAAAACCTACGTGGATGTGTTCCTGTGTGACTTGGTCTAGGTGATCCTGCTGTGTCAGAGGGATTGGACTAGATGGGCTTTTGGGATCTCTTCTAATCCCTAATGTTCTATGATTCTATAATTCTGTGATAACATTTCTTTCTGTCTATGTGTTTATTTATATCATTAAAGAATAACAAGCATAACATACTCTTTAGGTTAAACATCTAATACCTTCAGGGAGCCAACATGACTGCTGACACTAGGATGTTTAGAATTCAGTGTTACATTAATTATTATAGAAGCAAAGACCTTGAGTAGTAGGCTACAATTAGGTCACTTCCTTACAATATATTGTTTAGGAGATGCCTTACATTGGTGTATATGCATTTACTTATACCTGAATATTGCCCTTTTGTATTTATAGAAATTAGACTGTGTACTTCTGAAAAAGTTTTGAAAAAAATTATTTTTAAAGTGTTTCTTTTCAACAATCCTTAAACAAACTGTTGTGCAACTCTGAAATTATTCCTCACCCCACTACAAAAGTATGTAAGTGAGACTCACATAGCAAATTTCCAAATAAACTGGAATGCCAAACAGTTTGTCTCCTGATGAGAAACACTTTTAGGCATCTAACACATGCATTTTCATTCTTCCCCTACAGAATTCTTGGGGAAAAAGTTTTAGGGCTGCTGCCTAATATTTTCTTTCTGTGGGCTTTCAAGATATGATTAATTTATCCAGAGGCTGACTCCAGGTACTTCATGATAATAAGTATAAGAGAATATGAATTATTCAACAGGTTGACCTATATGCAAATGAATAGAGCATAAACATTTTAACCTAAAAGAGCTTCTCCTCATACCTGTGTACCCCCTAAAGCTTTGCCTCTGAATTGCAGACCATACTACTGTCATCAATTAATTTGCTTTGAGTGGCTTTTCAAGACAACACAATCTTACAGGTCAGCTTGTATCTGAGAATTAGAGTCTCTGGACTTCTAATTCAGTTTCTGGTCTCCTAAAAACCCAAAATCATAGCCTGTTTGAGTCTGCCTTACCTTTGTTAAATTTGTAGATGACATACTTGAACAGTGTTCCTAAAACTATTGGGTAATGGATATAACCGCTTAATTTACATATGTGCTATAACATATGTTTCTACATACATGTATCTACTTAAAAATACATACTATATTCCTACTACTGCATATACAAGTAATTTCTAGAATCACAGAACTGTTTAGGCTGGAAAAGACTTTTAATATAATCGAACCTGACCATTAACCCAACAGTCCCAAAGCCACCACTAAACCACATCCCTAAGTTCCAGAACTACACAACTGTTAAATACATCCAGGGATGGCAATTCAACACCCTCACTGGGCAACCTGTTCCAAGGCCTGATGACCCTTTCCATGAAAAAGCTTGTCCTAATGTCAAGCCTAAACTTCTAACCATGGAGCAACTTAAGGTCAATTTCTCTTGTTCTATCGCTGGTTCTTTGTGAGAAGAGACCAGTCTGCACCTTTCTACAGCCTTCTTTCAGGCAGTTGCAGACAGCAATGAGGTCTCCTCTCAGCCTCATTTTCTTCAGACTAACCAGCCCCAGTTCCCTCATCTACTCCTCACAATGTTTGTTCTCCAGGCACTTCACCAACCTTGTTGCCTCTCTTTGGGCCCTCTCCAGCACCTCAAAATTTTTCTTGCACTGAAGTGCCCAAAACTGCACACAGTACTCAAGGTGCGGCCTCACCAGTGCCAAGTTCAGGGAGACAGTGTCTTCCCTACTCCTGCTGGCCACACAGTTTCTGATCCAAGCTAGGGTGTCATTTGCCAGGATGCCATTTGCCTTTCTGGCCATCTGAGCATACTTCTGGCTCCTGTTCAGCCTCTTGTCAAACAGCTCCCCAGGCTCCTTTCTGCTAAATAGCTTTGGAGCACTCTCCCCAGAGTCTGTACCCTTGCAGGTGGTTGTTGTGTCTCAAGTGCAAGACCCAGCAATTGGTCTTCTAGAATCTCATAAAACTGGACTTGACTGTTCAAGCCAGCCTCTCTAGATTTCTCTCTAGAACTTCTCTACCCAGAAGCAGATCCTGCACTTTGGTCACAATAACCCCAGGCAGCTCTACAGGCTTGGGGAAGAGTGGCTGGAGAGCTGCCTAGCAGAAAAGGACCATGGTGTATTGACTGACAGTCAGCTGAACATGAGCCAGCAGTGTGCCCAGGTGATCAAGAAGGCCAGTGGCATCCTGGCTTCTATCAGAAATGGTGTGGCCAGAAGGAGTAAGGAATCCTGCCCTTCTACTTGGCACTGGTGAGGCCCCGCCTCGAGTACTGAGTTCAGTTTTGGGCACCTCAATACAGAAATCACATTGAGGTACTGGAGTAGGTCTAAAGAAGGGCAACTAGGCTGATGAAGGATTTGGAAAACGTACTGTATGAGGAGTGACTGACAAAGCAGGGCTGTTTAGTCTAGAGAAAAGGAGTTTGAGGGGAGACCTTATTGCTCTCTGCAAATACTCAAAAGGATATTGTAGCAAGAGCGAGGCTGGTCTTTTCTCATTGGTGACAGGACAAGGGGAAATGGCCTCAAGTTGTATCATGGGACTTTATGTTGGCTATTGGGAGAAACTTCTTTATAGTAAGGGTTGGTAAGCACTGCAACAGGCTCCTCAGGGAGATGGTTGAGTCACCATCAAGTCACTTGGATGTGGTACTCAGGGACATGATTTAATGGTGGGTTGTTAGAGACAGTTTAGTAGGGTTCGGTCAAGTTTGGACTCAATAATATTGAAGGTCTTTTCCAACCAGAGCAATTCAGAGATTCTGTAAGCACACCCACACAACTTAGTGTCATCTGCAAAGTGATTGAAGTTGTACTTGATCTTGTCAGCCAAATCATCAATCAACATATTTAGTAGGATTGGCCCAACTACTGAGTCCTGAGGAAAAACAATTTGTGGCATTCATAGGATCATAGAGTCATAAGACGCTTTTAGTTGGAAAAGACTTTAGAGATCATCTAGTTCTAACTCTTGCCATAGCCACGGACACCTCCCAGTAATAGATCACGTTGCTCAGAGTCACAGAATCACAGAATCACAGAGTGGTAGGGTTTGGAAGGGACCTCTGGAGAATATCTAGTCCAATTCCCTGCAATAAACAGGATCATCTAGGGCAGTTTGCAGAGGACCATATCCAGGTAGTATTGAAAGTCTCCAAAGGAGTCTCAGCAACTTCTCTGGGCAGCCTGTTCCAGCACTCTGTTACTGGTACAGTAAAGGCTGAGATAGAACCTCCTGTGCTCTAACTTGTACCCATTCACCCTCACCCTATCTCACGGTACCTCTGAAAAGAGATTGTCCCTTTCTTCTTGACACCCATTCATCAGGTATTTTTATACATAATTAAGATCTCCTCTCAGCCTTCTCAGCCCCAGTTCTCAAAACCTTTCCTCGTAAGAGAGTTGTTCAAATCCCTTAGCCATCCTTATAGCCCTCCACTGGACTCTCTCCAGCAGTTCTATCCAAAGTGGTCTTAAACACATCCTGTGATGGAGCATCCACAACTTTACTTGACAATGTCTCACCACCTTCATAGTGAAGGTCTTCTTTCTAATCCCTAATCTAAATCTTCTTTTGTTCATCTTGAAGCCATTACCCCAAATCAAAATGGACGCTTCCCTTTTGAATGTCCTCTACAGATGTTAATTCACAGGCTTTGCCCTTCTTTTTCCTCAGCAGTGCTGTGTGTTTATCAAGTATTTCCTTGAACAGCAGGATGAAATTGGAGACAAAGGATTGTATATTTTTGCTGTGCAAATAAATATGGAAAACTAGGGAGCCTTCCTAGAACTTTGCTGAGATTTCATGCAGAAAGCTGCTTTTTTCTCCTCACTTTCTTAATTATTTCTGAACCTATAAATAGGAAGCTATTGAATTTGTCCTTGTTACAGCAACTCGACTGAGGGATTTAAGGTAATTTCAGTCTGTTTCCCTAACAGGTTGTGTAGAAATGTCTTTAGCGAAAACCATGCTTTAAAAGTTGCCAAGAAACCTTCCTTCTCCTCATAACATGTTGAAAAATATAGGTAATCTTGTTATACAACATTGAGCACAATTATATTCTGAAGGTCAGAGAAGTATATATAGCACTTCAAGTTCAGCAGAAAGTACATCTGGTGATATATCTCTCCCTGTCACTTTCATCTCAATAAACCCCAGCCTACTGAAAAGTTAGAAAGTGATAGTCATCTCCAGAGATTGCATCACCTCAGCCTGTGATAGGTTGAAATCCAGAAATAGGGAAACATAAAAAACTTGAAATTTAAGACTACATCTTTCACAAGAGCATGGAACAGATTAGCTAGCTTAGGGTAGGGGTGTATTTTTTTTTGCCAACAGCTATCATCCCTGATACATATTGCATCTTTTGAAAAGCATAGCCGTGCTTAACAAAACGTCAGTTACAGGGATGTGGGCTAAAATAAAACAGTCTGAGTACAAAAGACGGCTTAGCCCGTGCTCAGGGAAGAAAAAAATGTGAAGGATGATTCAGTGGCTGTAGCGATGACCAGACTTGTGAGTACTCAGAAGAATGTGTGTTTCAATATTCCGGTGCTTGAACACAGTAAGCAGGACGATAATTACTAGAAGAAAATCCTAATGATTAGAGCAGAGGAGACAAAATGTGACAGGATTTAAGAGTCATTGCAAAATGGCAGTGGCGGGGTTTCAAAGCTCTGTGTTCTTTCTGTCTCATTTGGTATTAATGAGAGTTGCATGTGCCAGCTCCTTCAGAAGCAGGACTCAAATTAGCAGCAGCCTCACGTACTTGTAGACAGAAAACCAGGGAGTTCTCATGCTGTTGGCATGCAATGAAGATGAGTAAAATTGACTCAGGAGTTAAGAGATTGTGATCTTCGTAGTATCAAAGGCAGGATGATAAAAGTAAAATTGTTGCCTTAAAAATCCTCCCTAGAAGCTGGGAAAAGAGTAGCTGGAACCGGCATCAGTATTTCTAAGCCTATAGATCTCAGGTAGTTCATTTGTCCTGCTCATATGAAAGCAGATATTAGCCTTCCAGATATCCCTTTGTGACAACTGTCAGTGCAAGTCTTTTCAAAGACAGAGATCTGCTTCTGTATTGAGAAATCAAGTCCCATAAGTAATGAACCTGAGAGTGAAGAAAAGGCCTTTACGTAGACCTTGATTACATTCATTGTAAATGGTCTTTGTTTTTGTATGGTTTTCAGTGGTTTCCTTTTCTTTCTGTCTCTGGTCTTCTATAACACAACACAGTAACTCACCTTAGCTCTGTTCTGGTAATATCTTCCTTGGCAGCATGGGGAAAAAGCAGGAGGAGTCAGAAATCTGTGTCCAGTCAGGTGATTATGATCTGGTGGCAGTTACAGAGACCTGGTGGGACGGCTTGCATGGCTGGAATGTGGTCATGGACAGCTATGTCCTTTTCGGGAGAGACAGGTCAGCAAGGTGGGGTGGTGGAGTTGCTCTTTACATGAGAGAATAACTGGACTGTATTGAGCTCTGTATAGGGGCTGATGAAGAGAGAGCTGAGAGCTTGTGGGTTTGGACTAAGGAGCAGGCTGGCATGCGTGACACTGTTGTGGGTGTCTACTACAGGTCACCAGACCAGGATGAGGAAGTTGATAAGATCTCCTACAGGCCCTGGTTCCCATGAGGGATTTTAACTACCCTGATGTTTGCCGGAAGACCTACTCAGCCAGCCATCCACAGTCCAGGAGGTTCCTTCGGTGCATTGGTGACAATTTCCAGATGCAAATGGTGGAGAAGCCCACTAGGAGAGGAGCGCTGCTGGATCTGTACTCAGCAAAAAGGAGGATCTGGCTGAAGCAGTGAAGGTTGAGGGCAGCCTCGGTTGCAGTGACCATGAGATGGTGGAGTTCAGGGTCTCATGTGGCAGGAACAGAATACCCAGCAGAATCACAACCCTGGA
>JAOXOE010000874.1:33439902-33458870 GCA_028565055.1 Phoeniculus purpureus
GAATCTCCCTCTCTGGAGATGTTTAAAACCCACCTGGACGTGTTCCTGTGCGACTGGATCTAGGTGATCCTGCTGTGGCAGGAGAATTGGACTAGATGATCTTTCGAGGTCCCTTCCAATCCCTAATGTTCTGTGATTCTGTGAAGTCCTTGTAATTCTGGGTTAGGGATGACCTTTCTCAGCTTGAAGTCACCTGCATGATGAAGTCCATGCTGCCTGAGGAAGGCCAGTGCTCTGTGGCTCTAGGCCAGCTCTGCCAGTCTGGACAGAAACACAGGCAGATCCACATCTCAACTCTGTCACAGGCTGCCTGTGAGAGGAGAGGGAGCTTTGATCTGTCTCTGCTTACAGCTGTAGAGTTCAAGTCTTGATTCCACTTATATTAAAGCTGTGAGCTTCAAGGCTTCAATGTTTCAGGTGTGTAGAATCAGCCCCATAATCTCTCCACTCAAGAGACATCATCTCCAAGAATAAGTTACACAAAGAAGGACGTTTAGAACAGGAGTAGGAGAAAAGACACGGTATTTGTCTCAAAACCACAATATAGAAAAGGATTAACAAAGCAGCTTTCCTATTTTTTTCTCCATCTGACTTGCTATTTTTGCCGTCTCTGCTGAGCCAAGGCAGGTCTGAGCCTAAGCTCTCCCCAAACATTGTTTGCCCCTGAGCAGAACATTTTGTCCACATCCTTCAGTATTTTATTTTATCTCAGGGAATCAAGGCAGCACTTCTGCATTGCAGGTATGGTGACTAAGCCCATTGAATGTGGAGAATGCTGACTGTCTCAGGACAATATTACTTTGTTGTTCAAGAGGTGTCCTTCTCCTCTGCATTTCCATGGTGGCACTGGGTAAATTGGCAGCAGCTGAGGCTGGGTAGCAAAATGCTTCTCACCTGAAATGCGTTCAGGAGTGTATCTTGCTAAAACTATTGGCTTTCTTCCTGTTGCTTTGAGTCTTGAATCAGCTGGTACAGTTAGCAAACTGTTAAACTTCAGTGAAACACAGTGTTTGGCTCAAGTGTGTGCTGTATGGGAGAGTGAGATTGTTTACTTAAAGTTCCTGCCCACAGTGCCCCATCTGCAAGGTGTGTGGGGGGGTTTATCCATTCTAGCTCTCTCACTGCTGGCCTACTCTTACATGCCACAAGATTAGGCTAAAAATTAGGAAAATCCTCTTCCTGGAAAGGGTCCTCAGGCCTTGGAACAGGCTGCCCAGGAAGGGGGTTGAATCATCATCCCTGGACATGTTTCACAGTTACAGAGATCTGGAGCTCAGGGACAGGGTTTAGCGGTAGGTTGGGACAGTTGGGTTAAGGGCTGCACTCAGTGATTTTAAAGGTCTTTTCCAACCTAAATGATTGTGATTCTATGATGCATAAACCACACTAAACTTTGACTATGAGCCAGCAGTGTGCTCTTGTGGCCAAGAAGGCCAACAGCATCCTGGGGTGGATCAGAAGAGGGGTGGTTAGCAGATCGGGAGAGGTTCTTCTCCCCCTCTACTCTGCACTGGTGAGACCACACCTGGAGTGTTGTATCCAGTTCTGAGCCCCTCAGCTCAAGAGGAACGTGGAGCTGCTGGAGGGAGTCCAGAGTAGAGCAATGAGGATGACTAATGAGTGGAGCACCTCCCTTACGAGGAGAGGCTGAGGGAACTGGGTCACTTTAGCTTGGAGAAGAGGAGATTGAGGGGTGACCTCACTAATGTCTATAAATAGTTGAAGGGTGGGTGTCAGGAGGATGGAGCCAGGCTCTTCTCATTGTCATCTAGTGATAGGACAAGGGGCAATGGGCCTAAGCTGGAACATATAAATATTAGAAGGAACTTCTTCACAGTGAGGGTGGAGTGACAGAACACTAGAACAGGCTGCCCAGGGGAGTTGTGGAGTCTCCTCCTCTGGAGACATTAAAAACCCACCTGGATATGTTCCCGTGTGACTTGGTCTAGGTGATCCTGCTGTGGCCGGGGAATTGGACTAGGTGATCTTTCAAGGTCCCTTCCAATCCCTAATGATTCTATGATTCTATGACTATGACATTTTGCCTCTTGACTTGTCATTGGCCACAACCAAGATGACTCTTGACACGTCTGCTCTTAATCCCTAACATATGGGATCAAAATTAATAAGGTCTTCCCTGTGCCTTACCCTTCTCAAGATTAAAGCTAAGAAGTCCCAGATGTCTCAGCTTCTCTTCTTACGTCACACTCTCCAGGCTTCTATAACTTTGTGGCCCTTTGCTGAACTTGTTCCAGCACATCCAGGTCTCTCATCATGGGGAAACCAGTCTGGACACAGCACGCCTCATGTGTCTCATCAGGGCTCAGCAGCAAGCAAGGGTCACCAACCTCAACTTGCTGGATGTCTTCCTTCTGCAGCCCACATTGCTATTTGGCTTCTTTGTCACAAGGCCACACTGCAGGCTCACTCATGACTTCAAGGTCAGGCCTGACTGGGCTCTGAGCAATCTGTTTCAGTTAGAGATGTCCCTGCTTGTTGTAAGGAAGCTGGACTAGATGACCACTCTCACATAAAAGGAAAACACCTCCTCCTCAACAGGCCAAACTGTCCATCCTAAAGAGCCAGTAATGAGTCACTGAAGGGCTGCAGCCCCAAGAACTGTCCCATCACACTTCTTCAACCTCAGCCAGACCACAGCTCTGGTAATGCATGCTGACCTCCAGTACCATCAGTCTGATATCTGTGTTGCCTGGATTAACATTAGGCCCATCAGGGATGTTCCTACTCACACAGATTTCCCAGAGAAGGGAGAAAAGCTACTCCTAAAACTGTTGTAGGCATGTATCTCCTTGGTGTCTGTTCTCTACCTTCTACTGCACATCTCTCTCTCTTCTTGTACAGGTATCAAAAGTGTTTCCCACTTCCACAAATACGAGCAAATCTGTTGAATACCCAAATTCAGAGGTGCTGTTATACAGAGATCACTGATTCACAGAATCATAGAAACATTCAGGTTGGAAAAGGCCTTCAAGATCAGAGTCCAACCACTACCCCAACTGTCCTAAGCTCACCAATAAACCATATCCCTAAGCTCTAAATCTACGTGACTTTTAAACACATCCAGGGATGGCAATTAAAACACTCTCATTTCTTCAACAGGAAGCTACTATTTTGAAATTATGTATTCATACTCCAGTAGAGAGGGCATCACTGTAGGCATTTTTACATAGATCAGCTATAAAAGTCACCAAAACACGCAGAGTTACATTGCTCCGTGCAATACAGTCACAGTGATGTGACCCAGAGGCGGGGAAGTCAGAAACCAGTGAAGAGGCATTACAGACAAGTTGCTTAAGGGAAATTATTTGTAAGACTACCACTGGCTAACAGAGAGTATCTTAAAAAAATCCTTCCAAAATGAGGATGGATGGGGCTCTGGACAACCTGGTCTAGTGAGAGGTGGTCCTGCCCATGGCAAGGGGATTGGAACTACATGAATCTCTGAGGTCCCTTCCAGCTTGAATTATTCTATGGTTCTATGAGTAAAATACTTCTGCCTTTGGCTACAAATAGCACACACCACTAATAAGCTATTTGGACCCCAACTCACATGGAGTCCTATTAGCTTTCACGCTCCAAGGTCACGAGAGTCACTACCAAACCTTCAAACTAAGGGATATAACTACAAAAATAGCGCTCCTGATTCTTCAACGCAGGACTCTGAACTTACAGGAAACCAGCACATTTCATTGTTTGACAGGCACCAAGCCAAGAACCTGAAATAAGGATTCAAAATAGGACATATTTTCCAATGGAGGTAAAAATTACAATATGACCAAGAGGAATGTGCAAGCCAGCAATCCTTAACTTGGCAGCCTGTGCCAAACCACGATAGTCCGTTGTACTACTTAAAAAACACTGAAACTTGAGAAAGTGGTATTATTACAATTGTTAGCAACGGAACGCAAGAACATTTTTTAAGTTACAAGTCTCACAAACCCACTCCGTGTATTTATTTCTTTGTGGAAATAAGACTATTCAGCACTTTAGGGATTTGAAAGCCTGACAAAAGAACTTGAATTTGGCTTCTTTCTCAGCTACATCCGAGTTAAACACCAAATGTAAATGCTATTAGAGAGGTTCCAGTTTCCCCACAACTATGTCCTTGCCCAGGTTACGCTGATACATTGCAAAGAATGAAAAACAAGGCACCAACAGAATCTCACCATTTAGCAGAAAAGAAAAACAAAGCTTCCTCTAGGAAAAGGAAGTGTGGTTAGGAGCTAGTAAAAAGAGTTACAGTAAGATATTTCAAGTAAGAAGAGATAAGCTTCAAATATCAAAGCTGCAACAGGGCACGGGGAGCTTTAAACAGGAGTGTAAATCAGCACCCTGAGTATTTTTAATTTTGGTTACAGCTTCAAAAACATATTAATTCATGTCTTTACAGTGCAGCCTTTAATAAGACTATTGTTTATGGCAAAGCCTCAGCAGAAGTCCAAGCTTCCACCTTCTTCAGTTCTTTCAAATGCAAATGTTTTCCTTCCTCCCCCCCAAACTTTGCTTGTCATTCCATATAACTGACCAGAATTAGTAGAGAATAAAAGTACCTATCCCACCCAGGTATGTGTTAGGTGGGGAAAACTCCCTTGTTTAAATACAGCAAGTTTCACCTGATAGATCAGCAAACAAAATAAATTGGTTATCTTCTAAGCATCAGAACTTGGCATTGCACAGAACTGAGCAACGGCCTCAAGGGTGACCTTCAGGCAAAGGAATTAATTGGTTTTCAGTAGATTTACAGTAAATAAATTGCATTTACTAGTTTTAGTTGTGCGCAAGAAGTTCTCAAGTATTTGCGGCATTTTCTCATAAGAGGTTTTGGTGAAAAACTGTTGGTGAAGCGCGTTTCTAACTTCCCACAGCAGGCAACAAACTGGTATTTTTGCCTTCTCCCACCTAAATCATTCTATGGTTTCCCAAGATTCCCACTAAGTATTGACACAACCTGCTCTGTAAGATGTGCTCAAGAGCAACCAGGGTGCTTGTGGTGCTGAGTGTACGATTCAGAATTTTCTAAGCAGGTAGGTCTGAGCTTTTCTCCATCAACAGTTAATTGAATGTTTGACTCAATTTCTTTTTCAGAAGAAAGGAAAAAAGCAACAAAACCAACTGACAAAGTTTCAGGCCTCACAATTAAAATTACCCCAAGAGTCAACACACTGACAGATTATGAGTTAAGAAACCCTAAACCCATAAAACACCAAAATATCTATTAAAGAACATGACATAAATTATTGAAAATGCAAGACTTACGTTAACACTTTGTAGCAAAAAAGATGGCACATAAAACCAAAAGAAGATTTTAATGTTTGGGGCTTTTTGCGTTTATTTCAGGTTCATGGCTAAGTTGTCTCCATTAATTTCTGAGACAATTACCTGTTTATCTACATTGCTGAAAAAGTGCAGAGTTTTGCATTTTTGTAATAAGACTCAGCTGCTATGGGAACCAGCACCCAAACATGTGTAAGTAAACGATTCCACGGCACTAAGTCACCTGAGTCTTCACCAGAATTCAGTGTAGAGCTACTGTAATTAACAGGGTTACTAGGAACCCTAATCCCCAGTCACTGTTGACAAGAACTTCAAGACACCAAAAAAACTGAAAAATTATAAAAAATTAGCAGAAGCAGCTCCAAATCAAATCAAGATTTCCTGACACCTCAATTCAGATTTGGGTTCTGCTTCAGATACAACAAAACACATCAACTCTAGCTACTCAGCACCCTGCTACACACTTACTCTGGCTGTAGTAAGATACCTTAGTCCCTACCATGATCTATATAGTCCACAGCACCCAGGTGAGTATCACTAAGGTCAGCACTGTCCCATCGTGAAACCATCCACCCCAAATATTGACCACAAAAAGGATGCAAATAACCACATCAGCAACACAATCCCAAAACACAACAGAAGCACCAAGCCAGCTCCTGAGCTTCTCCTTATTCTTTCTACCCCCAATTGCTGTTTTTTTTAATTTCATCATTAGTGCAGTAAACAACAGATGTTGACCAGCAAAAAAAAAAAGTATAAAGGATCCCCAAGCAAGAATGAGAACACTTCCTGACAGGCTGCTTCAACAGATGCCATTTCCAGCTTTTAGGACAACTGCTCCGAAGGTGAGGTATACTCAATGTTCCATAACAGAAGAAAGCCCCAAAGAAGTGTTTTTTCAAAAGTTATTTTCACAAGCATAAACTTGGTCTCTAGCAGCTGATAAAAGCAAAAGACCCTTTAAGCATCTAATATGAACAAGGACCTGTATTTACACTAGCTTGAATTAAATAAAAAGGCTGAAAGTTGGATAAAGCTTGGAAATCACAGATGTGGTCATCACCACTTAGAACTAGAGATGTTTTCCTTCCATGATGTAACCTCCATGCGTTTTAAAGACCTGCCACTGAAGGATTTGGTATTAGAAACCACACGAAACACAATCTATGAATTCTCTAACAAAAATTAGCTTCTTTCACATCATTCTTTTCCCACTCAAGGGTGTTGGAAGTTTCCACTGCCAAAAGATGGTCACAGAAACTCCACCCCCAAAAAAACAGAGGGGAAAAGCGTTAAATAAAATCTCCTTTGGCTTCTATGCACCAGAGATTCTGAGTACCTGTTCTGACTTCATGACACTCCTTGTGATACTCTGCAGAGCTACTCAATGATTGAGGCGACAAGAAAAGGCTGAGTAAAGCCTATGGCACAGAAAGTCAAAAGAAATAAAACCTTGTCAATTACAGAGAGGAAAGTGAACACCTAGCCAACAGTTCACCGTCTGCTGACAGAAAGAACTAGTACGTTAGCCTCTTGTTTCTAAATAAGCAGGTTTTTTTTCATTACCCATAAGCCAGAAAATGCAGGTTTTCACATAAAAATCACTTATTGAAGAGTCAAACATGCAGTTTTCTTCACAGAAAGAGTAACTATCTGACAGAAAAACTCCTCACACCACCACTTGAAGCACAAGTCTTTTGGCATGGACTCATTAAAAAAACAACCAGACAGCATTCTGCCTGCACTTACTCACTGTATCTATCATACACTTCTCATTACACACTTATGAGGATATAAAATAAAAACAGGAGCAACCAACTCTCACATTTTGATATTGGCTACTACTGAATGACACAACCTATACAGTATTTGAACTCCGCTGTAGAGCTTTGTTTACCCTCCCATGCTCACTGCTACCTCAGTCAGCAGAAGGAAGGACCCAAGTGCAGGATGAGATAATGGAAATTTATTTTGCTAATAGAGAAAAAATTTAAGGTGATCTTACAATCTTCTTTGTAATTCATGACCCTTTTTCCTACTGCTGCTTTTTCACAATGCCCAAGTGGGTTTGGTTTTAACACACTTTTGATCAGTGCATCGTTATAAATAGTTGTTGCTGCTTGCAAGACATCTGTTCCTCTAAATTCCTCTCTCTTTACTGGCATCGCATAATGGGAGGGGGTTTTTTCTACTAGCACTAATGCATTAACTGATTAAAGATTAACTTACCCCCAGGAGAGAGAATTTCAATTAAAAAAATTCCAATCATTGCAGTCACGAAGTCAAACTGCAGCTCTTTGGTGACCAAGTGAACTCACCCACTCCTGCTCCCCTGCTTGCTCCCACAGCCTTCCCTGGCTGGAGGAGACAAGTGGCTCCAGGATAAGCTGGGGAAGGTCAGGCAGAAAGCACCTATGATTCCAGCAGCTGAGTGAAACACCTTCCACATGATACACCACATGAGTGACATATTTGTTACAGGTTTGTTTTGAAAGCCTCAAAATCATTGAGTTGGGAAAGATCCTTAAGCATGGTGAGTCCAACAACAAACTCGATTGTCCCAAGGCACAACCTGGTAAATCAGGTCCCTAACTTCCAGACCTACACAACTTTTAAACGTGTCCACAAGCGGCGATTTAACCCCTTCCCTGGGCAGCCTGATGACCCTTTCCATGAAGCTTTTCCTTAGGTCCAATCTGAACTTCCCTTAGCACAACTTGAGGCCACTTCCTCTTGACCAGTTGCTTCTCGCCTGAGAAGAGATCAACCCTTACTTCTCTATACCCTCCTTCCAGGTAGTTGCAGACAGTAGTAAGGTCTCCCTCAACCTCTTTTTCCTCCCTCAGCCCAACACTCGAGTTACAGTGTTAAACCAAACCCTCCGTATTTACAAACCAAAGGGAACTGCAGCTTCTCAAAACCATCACCTCCTCCTGCAGATACAAAATATGCCCTGACATGGGACAAACTGAGCAACCAGGTCTAGTGACACTCGTCCCTGCCCATGGCAGGGGATTGCAAATGGATGACCTTCAAGGTCCCTCCAACCTAACCGGTTCTATGGGTCTCACCTCCCTCTTTATGAGCCCTTCAGACCGGGCAGCATGGACCTGGGGAAGCTAGTGAACTCGACTGGAGCCGGGTGAGGGGCTGGCTCCCGCTGTTCCTCGAAAGCCGAGAGCCCGGGGAGAGCCCGAACGGTGCTGCCAAAGCAGGGGTTCGCGTTTTAAAGCGAATTCAGCGACCGCGACCTCCCCAGCCAACAGTCCGATGCGGGACAAACCAGACAGGGGCTAATGGCGAGCAGAGTCCACTCCCCACTCTCCCACGAGACCACTAGCACCCCCTCACCTTGCAGCATGGCCTCCAGTTTCTTCCTGTCCACACGGAATCGCTCCTCACCCCACTCGGGGCTGTGCAGGGGCCGCGCGGGGCCGCCCGAGTCGTCCTCGGAGCCGGGCGCGGGGGAGTCGGCGCTTCGTTCGCTGTTGGAGCCCGGCTCGGAGAGCGACTGCTGCCGGTAGCCGCTCAGGGGCTCGCATCGCGCCGCCATGGCCGCTGCCGCCTCCTCCTCCCCCCGCTCCCCGCGGGTCGCTATCTGCCCCCAGAGCCGCGACCCCGCCTCATCCCAGCAGCAGCAGCCGCCGCCACCCGCCACTGCCCCAGCCCCGGCGCCGGCGCCGCTACCACCACCGCCCGCCTCCGCCTCCGGCTCCCTGCCGAGTGCGTCCGCGGCTCTGCGGCGCCCCCAACCCGCCCGCAGCCCGCACAACAGCTCCGCCTCCATGGGGCCACCGCAGCACCGCGGGGAGGGGCCGGGGATATCCCCGGGAGGGAAGGAGGGAGGGGAGGAGAAGCCGCTCCGCCTGCACACACCCCCCGCACTCCCCTCTGCCCAGCCAGCGGCGCCGCCTCCGGGCCCGACAGGGCTGGCCGCGAGGACCCAGGGATGCCCCACGGAGCCGTGTAGCGTGGGAAAGAGCTTCGAGATCATCGAGTCCAATCATAAACCCAACTGTGCTAAGGCCACCAAAACCCCCTGTCCCTAAGCTCCAAATCTGCACGACTTTTAAACACGTCCAGGGGAGGTAACTGAACCCCCGCCCCTCCCTGGGCAGCCTGGTCCAAGGCCTGATGACCCTTTCCATGAAGAAGTTTTTCCTCATGTCTAACCTAAACTTCCCCTGGAGCAACTTGAGGCCACTTCCTCTTGTCCCTTGGCTTGTTACTTCTGAGAAGACCATGTTACATGTTTACAAATATTTAAAGCCCAAATGAAACACACAAGCCATCCTCTCCTGTGCTGGGGCATGCCAGGTTGCTATATAACCATTGGTAAGCAGCAATACAAAAAAATACTTCCAACTTACAGAATCCCAGCATGGTTTGGGTTAAAAAAACTTTAAAGATCACCCAGTTCCAACCTCCTGCCACAGGCAGGGCCATCTCTCACCAGACCAGATCCTCAGAGCCCATCCAACGTGGTCTTGAACACTTCCAGGGACAAAAGAGCCACAACCTCCTGGGCAACCTATTCTAGCACCTCATCACTTTGAGAGTGAGGAATTTCTTACTAAGAGCTAATCTAAATCTACCCTACAGGTAATGTTGAACTCACCTTGTACTCAAGAGCCTCTGCTTTCTGTTGTTCAAAAACAATAGGAAAAAAAAATTAATGTGGGTCATTCAATGATCTTTAAGGTCTTTTCCAACCTACATTATTCTATGAAAACAATTTCCATTTCTCTCCACCATTTTCTTGTAGCATGGCAATATTTCAAGTGTGTGGGGCAGCCTAGGGAAAGCCTGGAAGAAGTCATGTTTAAAAGGCAAGTAGATGAGGTGCTCAAGGACATGTTTAGCAGTGGGCTTGGTATAGTTGTGTTAACGGTTGAACTTGATGATCTCAGAAATCTTTTCCAACATAAACAATTCCATGATTCTATAAGTCTTTTTATTCCTAGGCTGGAAGTTTACAGTTATCAATCACTCTGCTGGGTCGGTAAAGTGAACATTGTCCACATCAAAACATCTTGAAGTCCAGCAAAGTCTGCTGCATCAGCCCAGCAGCAGCTGGAGTGGTCCATCTTCCAGCTGCCAGCACCAGTGTGTTGCACAATCAACACAATGAGTGTTGACAGCACCAGTTACCGTCCTCAGCAGCTACAGGTGCTCAGCACCTCCCAGCACAATAATTACTTGGGCCTTTCCCACTCATCAGTGAGATTCACCATCCAGGAGGTCACTTTCATTGCATTTCATCAGTTCCTGTAATACACCCAGAGAAACCTTCATTCTCATCAATTTGCTATGCTTGAACTCAGCAGCAGTGTAAGCCATAGAATAAAGATCTGTTTAAAAATAGCAATGTACACAGTTTACGTTTTATTTGTTGAGAATAAGCCTTCTGTGGCTTTAGACTAAAAATAAAAGCAAACTCTTGGATTTCCTGTTTAAATCCATGTAAGTGATAAAAAACCCAAAAGTTGTGATTCAGAGTTATCCCCGCTATGCTTAGTGGAGTCTCACTTCTGTTGTGTAAATGGCACTTTACTTCCCCAGTATGCTGCAGTGGAAGACTAAAATGTCCATTATACAGTAGAAAACCACATTTGTAATGGCTGAAACAATATTAAGTGTGGATTTAGGGGGAAATCGATGGAAGCTGGCAGACAGAAGATCAAATGGCTTAGGAAGAACATTGGCTGAAGTTGACTTTGGCAGCTGCCTTTTCTGTTGGCCATTTTTCTGGGGCCAGTAGCTCGATCAAAGAGAAGAATAACAGAATCTTTTGTGTTTTGGCTCACCAGGTCTGTTTTGCTTCATTCTCTCTCTCTCCCTTCTTTTTTTCAGTCCTGGTCTCTTTTCATCACCTCACACACACCTAAGAGCTGCAAATCCTAGAAAGAGTTATAACCAAATGGTTTGTTCCCTCTGTGGTTGTTTGGGTGAGGTTAATTACCGGTAAAAATCAATGTTGGAAGGTCTCATTGTCCATAATATTTTGTCTTTCATGAAGTGGTGCCACAATCCCCAAGCAGGTCCTATTAACTCCAGTTTTTCAGGACGATACAGTGTGGCCTCACATGTCCTTAAGTACTGTGCACTTGAGGCCTACCACATTTAGAATAAAAGATCCTCCACAGCTGCCATGAATGTTTCCACACCAAGAGATTCTGGATTAAGTTATCTTTTCTAACTGTAAGAGCAGAAAGATTCCAAACTATTGTTTTAGCTACACTAAATCATGGGATCATAAAAATAGCTTGAAAAAAGATCTCAAAAAGGTCATCTAGTTCATCTCCTGATATGCTATGGGTTCATTCCAGACAGATGTTTGTTTATACACTCCTTTACAATTTCTAACGATGAGGTCTCCATGACCTGTCCAGGAAATTCCTGTGATTCACTTACCATCAATAACTGCTTTTTCCCCTTAATAAGTAACTTGAATAATTCTTGCTGCAGCATCAAGCCATTAGGTCTTCTCCTGTCCACCATCAACATGGTGGATGGATTTTTGTTTGTTCTTTGTATCTCCTGGTTCTTGTCCCTGTTGAGTTTAAACCGCTGTTTCTTAAAGCTTCTTTTCCTGATTCTTTTGAACATCTATTTGCACTGATGTACTTCTGTAGGTTTAGGTTTTGTGCCTCCTAGAAACATTTTGCTTGGATGCAAATCATCCAAATCATCAATAGCACAGAGAGAAATTATGGTCCCAGAATTGAGTATCACAGTCCTATTTGCTATTGATACAGCCTTCCACGACAGGCTAGGAGATGAGGATGATCAGTGGGTTGGAGCACCTCTCCTATGAGGGCAGACTGAGAGAGCTGGGGCTGTTGAGTCTGGAGAAGAGGAGGCTGCGAGGTGACCTTCTTGTGGCCTTCCAGTGTCTGAAGGGGGCCTACAAAAGAGCTGGGGAGGGACTTCTTAGGATATCCGGTAGTGACAGGACGAGGGGGAATGGAGCAAAGCTGGAGTGGGGTAGATTTAGACTGGATGTGAGGAGGAAGTTCTTGACCGTGAGAGTGGTGAGAGTCTAGAATAGGTTGCCCACGGAGGTGGTTGAGGCCCTGTCCCTGGAGGTGTTTAAGGCCAGCCTGACCTAGGGTGGGGTGTCCTTTCCCATGGCAGGGGGATTGGACTAGATGGTCTTTCGAGGTCCCTTCCAATCCCTAATGATTCTATGATTCTATGAAGCTAAAATTTCTTGCTTTTTTTTTAAAGACAGTCACTATTTTTGGTTCTCTGGTGTCTCACATGTCATCAAAGTATTTTAAAGGAAGTAATTAAGGGTTGTAAGGATGAACCAGGGAATAAATACACCCCAGGGTGAAGCTGATGGAAAACCGTAGTATCTTGGCTTAAAAATCTGAGCGATCACACATGGTTTTACCATTTGGTTATGTTCAATGTGATGTACAACCTTACACGTGCTGTTATTTATTATAGCCACGCAGATTCAAACATCTTCATCTCGTCTTTATTTTCAACAGGTGGACTTCGTGAGCCTTATCTTTGCTGAAATGTGCAGGACAATTAGAAACAAATGTATGAGTTTCAGAAATCCTGGAATTCTCACTCTTGGAAGCTGGCAAGTTCTGGCAAAGGTACAGTCTGTCTCTGGGTGCTCTCAGAAGCAAAGTAATAAATTCACCTCCTAAATCTACTTTGAAAAATCACTATAAAGAGGGATTTAAATATTACCAATCTAGAATAATTTCTGATATAACTACTATTGAGGGGAGTTAATCCTTCAAACACATACTTGAGCAGTTTTCCTCTATATTCCTAGACTACCAGAAATAAAATTACAGATAGTTTTAAGTGTTTTCTGGAGTCACCTTCCAAGTGGATGGACTTTCTTTATTAGCAATATTCTGATAATTTAAATTTTGCTAGTATTTGGACACCCTGCATACCCCTGGAGCTGTTCAAAAGATGTGTACATCTGGCACTTGAAACATGGTTTAGTGGGCATGGTGGGGTTGGGTTGATGGTTGGACTTGATGATCTTGGAGGTCTTTTTCAATCTTAATGATTCTATGATTTGGCAGTGACACATTTTAAAACCTATTTTTCCATTTATAGAAGCAGATGAGATTTACTAAATCATTGGGATAGTCCCTCAACCAAGAAATCCTGTCCTTTACACTGCATATGTCCTCTCCATTACTCAGATTGTGAGTCACTAATCTGTAATAAAACACCTTGATCAGCTTAACAATTAAAACCTCCTTGCTTTTATGCCACATCAGGATTCACCTGTCACCTGTCAGGGCTGTGATTGTACTAATAGGCCTGAACTTCCCTGACCAGCCTTGCCTGAGGCCCCATAAACGTTGTCTACCCATGGCTTCAGGAGAGCCATGTACACTTGGCTTTAAGCACTCATTTCTGGTTTGAGCTGTGCTGGGGCTCAGTTGCTTGTCTTGGGCTTGATTGGATGTTAGGCTTGTGTTGTAAGTGAATAGTTTAACGTTCTCTCTCACTCTTCCTGTGTGGACCTCTGGAAGAGTTTTAGTGCTTCATTACTTCCCCATGTCTGAGACTGTTGAAAGGTCTTGTTATTGGCATCCTGTTCTTACTGATCTGTTGTGACAAAGTACATTGGTGAGGCACTGGCCTGGCTAGTCCTGCCTTGTAAAACAGCCATGCCTTTGCTGCTCCTTCGTAACCACTTTCCTGCTGTTACAGGAATGTCCCTTATCAGCTGCTTGTCCTCAATTTCTGAGAAGGATCCTAGCTCCCAAGCATGGGTAAGTGCCAATAGTGCAATGTTAAATTGCTTATCTGTGACTGAAATGATAGTGTGAACTATGCTGATTGTGGAGCTATGCTGAGCTTTTCAGTAATAGGGATGTGGTGTTGGAAAAAAAGAACCTTTTGATTTGCTGTTAGAACTCCAGATAATTCATTCTCCAAGATTCTTCACTCTGCTTAGTCCCTTATTCTTCCACTATCAAATACAACTGTACCAGAATTTCCAGAGATTTTTTTTCCAAAGTAACACTGATTTCAACTTTACATGGTTCAAGCAGATGAACAAAATAGGAGTGAAAAGTTATATCAAAAAAGGTGAGATTTTTGTTTTCATTTGCTTGTGGATATTGCAGAATGTGCTCAATGTCTTCTTCCTAAAACAGTTTGTAGACTTGATATTTAATTGGATCACAAGGAGAAAAAATCCCCACCTAACTCACAAAGCTCTTATCATCATTTTCATTCCATTCTGTTGTTGATACTCTTGGTAGCTTTCATGTCTTTTTCATGATTCCTGAGGAATTTTTTGTTGTGTTTTCAGAGATAAAATAAGCGTATGACCTCTGGTAAAGGAAGGGGGACAAAAGATCTGTGAACTTCAACAGAGTACTGTGAGAACAAGAAACTTCTTGTCCTTAAGAGAAGGCAAGCAAGTAGTCAGGAGGAAGTAGGAGGGATGCCTCATCTGAAGCACGAGGAAGCTGAGAGTTGAAAAATCTTTACCTTGCATCAATTTTTTTCTGCACTATCAAACTTCAGTTTTGCTATATTAATTCAGAACAGGTGGAATCTTTAGGACATAGCATTCATCAATACCTTCTGTATCCTATTTGTACAGCTATTACCTTAAATACAGCATAATACTTCTGAATGTTAACTATGGTTATGTGTAAAGCAGTAGCCAAACTACAAGTGGCATTGTATGGGAGAGCAGTCTTGTTTCCTTTTTTCAGCTCTCACACTTCCTTATATGTCATTTGACCATGTTACTATCTAATTCAGGAGCGAGAGGAAATTTCTTCTAAGAGCAAGGAGCTGTTCTGCAATTACACTTTTGGTAAAGCTGGTTTGGTTTAATTAAATTAATTAATTAAACATGGGCCATGACTGGGAAGAGAGTAGCCAAATTTTTACTGTGTGTTTCTGTCTGAAGCATTTGCAGCCACAATCTAAATAGGAATGGAGGTTAGAGGAGGAGGAGCAGCAGCCTGGCTTTGAGGCTACATCTGACTTCTATTGTACTAGAAATGGTGGTAGCTTCTGGAGACCAGAGTTGTTGGTATATTGGTCTTACAGAGAGGTCATCCTTTTTTTTCTTCTCTTGCCTGTATAATACTTTGGTGAACCATGGTGGAATGCCATATGATGTCATACATTCATGGAGAACTTTAAAGTCTGCTACCAACAAGACCCATTTCAGCAGTGGTCACAACCTTGAGCAGAAGTGGTTCAAAGATGATGCCAGCCACCAATATCTGGTCTTCTCTGGACATATCTTGAGCTATGTCTTTCTAGAACTCCATGTTAGGAGTTGGCTTGAGTTCTGTGTGTGGTGGGGAAATAGATGAATAAAAAACAAGTTCACACTTAGAAGGTTGAAAATTTCACGTATTGGCATTCTTCCTTTTGTGTGTGTGTTTTCCTGAAGCTTAGAAATGCATAGAGGATTATCCAAGCCACCAAAATACATCAAATTTAGGCATAAAGATTTCTTTCGACTTATTCCGTCAGTCTAAACTGAGGAATGGAAGAGCAGAGTAGTACAAGCTTCTTTTGGAAGACATGGGAAACAGGTAGTTATCAGCAAGGGCTTTGTCAGCTTGGTAGTAAGAACGTGGGGCTTGGACCCTCCTCAGTAGTCAATTTGTATGACTTCAAAGAAGCTGTGCTGGAAGCTGAGCTCAGATGCTTTAGCTCACATGAAAATCTAATTATTTAAACAGAAACACCTTAGGTAAACCACTGTAAAAGGAAATGGCTCTAGCATACAGTGGAGTTAAATCCAGAAGCAGAAGAGGAGCATTGGCAGTTCCTACTATCTTGAAGGCTGCAGCCAAATCAGCAAAGATTTAAGGAAATGACTCAGAGTATTCAGAAGAAAGAAAAACATCATAGTAATGGCAAGAAAAGCCAGGTTAATGTAACCGAACTCTTGAAGTCAAGCTTACTAGCCCACAGAGGCAGAGACAGGAAGCACCAAAATGATTGAATTACATTCCTCAAACAAGTCTGTAACAGTATTTTATCAGGTTAGTGACAGTGAAGGGCCAAGTACCTCAGTGGGCACGAAGGAATATGTTTTGGTCTTGGACTGTTTTGCACAGACATACCTAGAGTAGATGAACTGGTGTGTTGAGCAGATCAGGATTTGATCCAGAGGTATTTAATGTGACAAATACTGTTTGGCAATACCACAATGCATGTTCTTCAGTTTGTCTAATAAATACGTGACTCATAATTTGCTAATGTGTGTTTATTCTTTTAAAAAGATGGCCTCTTTGGAAAATGCAGTACCTCTGCTCTGGAGCTGCTGCTTTTCTCTTGTTCTTTGTAATGCTTTAACATCTATGGATTTGGGGTATGGGAACAGGTTTGGCATTAAATTGGGGTTTATTGTCTCATGGAGGCATCAACTAGTCTCTTCCCTGAAGCTACGTGTTACAATGGGCTGGTATCAAGTAAATATTCATCTTTT
This sequence comes from Phoeniculus purpureus, assembly GCA_028565055.1. Classification (NCBI taxonomy): domain Eukaryota; kingdom Metazoa; phylum Chordata; class Aves; order Bucerotiformes; family Phoeniculidae; genus Phoeniculus; species Phoeniculus purpureus. The sequence continues at coordinate 33,456,659 of JAOXOE010000874.1, forward strand.
GCAAGGTTGATCATAAAAACTTAGTTTTTCTGCTGAGCCATTTTCTACCAGCAGCAGAGACAGATGTAACTCCCAAAATGTTAAACTGTGGGTTGCTGGGATTGTTGTCTTTCTGGATTTAGTTGCTCTAGGTAAGTGCATTAAATGAAAGAAAAAAAAAAGATTCTTGGAAAACTGATGGAATTAGGCAGTTAATTTAGATTCACTTACAGTAGGAATCAAGCACCTAATTTCTTTTTGTGCCTCCCAGAATTGTCTTTTCCACTTGCTGTCTTCTACCATGTTTTAGTCTTTCCATAAAACTGTGAACAAATATTTGGATTAAAGCAAATTTGCTGCTTTTCAAGCTTTGGTCAGAGTAGTGACAAGTCTCCATGAACCATACAAAAATGAAAAAGTGCAAATAACTTCAAAAATGTATTTTACATGTACAAGCCTGAGTTAATGCGGTGCTGTTTGAACTGGTGCAGTCAGCAGAGTAGTTTCAGATATGCAGTTATGCCTTCTCAAACAATCAGAGGCTTGGGTGGCTTCAAGGTATGTGGTTTTCTGCACTCTGCCACAACTACCAAAGTATGTAGCAATAGTTTACCTCTCTGGCTGCCTGTTGTGCACCTGTGTGCAGTTATAATACTGAATATAAATATCAGAAAGGAACTTCTTCACAGTGAGGGTGATGGAGCGCTGGAACAGGCTGCCCAAGGGGGTTGTGGAGTCTCTTTCTTTGGAGATGTTTAAAAGCTGCCTGGATGTGTTCCTGTGTGACTTGGTCTAGGTGATCCTGCTCTGGCAGGGGGATTGGACTAGAAGATCTTTTGAGGTCCCTTCCAATCCCTAATGATTCTATGAATAAAATGTAAAAACAATCAAACAGTCTTCCCTTCCTTTTTTGTCCTCCTATGTGGCTTTTAAATTAAATGAATCACTAACCTGACTTGGTTAACCCTAGGGGAAGGCCTTTTAATTATTAACTTAAATAGTTGTGGGAGTTTTGTGCATTTTGCTCAAAGAATGTTGTGCATTTTATACTAAAATGGGCTGAATGTGTCTTATCTGAATCTGTTGGGGTATTTTAAATCAACAAATCTTTTCATATCCAGTATAAAACCACTGGCTGAGACCATTGAACTGAATTAATCTTGAGAGGTGCAGCAGTGATTCCAGCTAATGAGAGTGGTGCCCATATGTGTACCATACCAGGAGCTGTTGGGTTAGTGAAGAGAAGCACCATTCCCAAGAGATGTGGAAAAGCAGAGATGTGTCTCTCTTTTCTGAGTGAGGTTTAATATTGTGGTATGGATGCTGTGTGCTAAACAATGCTCACAACTCTTCTGTACCAATGCTGGACTCATTTTGTGTAGAAGATATCATAGTGCTGGAGTGGCAAATGGCATGGCACGTAGGTCTTTTGGTGAAAGCACATATGTTTCTTTGTATCAAAACAGGTAAATCATTCTAGATTATATAGAAGGTTATAAAGAAAGGTCATTGTTCGCTGTGGTGCTTAAGCCTGGCTTTATGCACACAAATAGGTTCAGTAAAATCAATAGGCTTACTGATGTGATTGAATTCCTATGCCAGCTTAAGTACACTGATGGAATCATGTCATGTAATTAAGCTATGGCATGTGAAACAACATGCCTCAGGGAGAAAGCACAACCTCCAAAGACACAGACAACAGAAAAAGGAGGCTAAAATGTGCATTTGACTACTACTACTTATTCTCTGGTTTCTGGACACACCTTATAGCAGATACCTTCCAGTAGAGGGGGCTACAAGAAAGCTGGAGAGGGACTTTGTTTGAGGGGCTCCAGTGGTAGGACAAGGGTGATGGTTTCAAGCTACAAGAGGGGAGATTTAGATTAGATCTGAGGAAGAGATATTCCTCATTCTGAGGATGGTGAGACAGTGCAACAGGTTGCTAAGAGAAGTCATGAAAGTTCCATCCGCTGAAGTATTCAAGGCCAGGTTGGATGTGGCTCTGGGCAATCTGATCTGGTGAGACCCTGCCCATGGCAAGGGTGTTGAAACTGCATGGTTTTTAATGTCCCTTCCAGTGCAAACCATTTTGTGAGTCTATGATTCTGGTGGTGGGGAAACACTGCCAGTTACATACCATTAACATTCTGGTTAATTGGCATCCTGGCCTGTATCAGAAACGGCGTGACCAGTAGGAGTAGGAAGGTGATTGTGCCCCTGTACTCGGCACTCG
>JAOXOE010000874.1:33463507-33475062 GCA_028565055.1 Phoeniculus purpureus
ATTGCTCCTTATCCTATCACCAGATGACACTGAGAAGAGCCTGGCTCCATCCTCCTGACACCCACCTGTCTCACATAGTTATAGACATTAATGAGGTCACCCCTCAGTCTCCTCTTCTCCAAGCTGATAGGGCAAAAGAATAAGTGGAAAAGTACTGGGAGTTCTGAAGTGTCCCAAAGAAATGGATAAAGAAAAGCTGATGTCTGAGAACCTTTTTGGTTTTATTACAGGCCATCACATGTACTAACTCAGCCCCAATGCAAGATGAGATCAAACCACATTTTCTATTGTAAATAAGCAAAAAAGCAATGCACAAAACCACAGCTCATGCTCTCCCCTATTACCATCAGCTACTTTTTAATTTCCACCTACTAGTCAAGAAAAACTATGAAGCTACACTCAGTGTCAGTAGAGATTTAGTCCTACTCCTCTGAAAAACCACAGGGATTCTCACTGTTCAGTCAGCTTACAATTTCACGTGAGCAGGCTTGAAGAACAGTACTCGACACAGATTAGATGCCAACAAAACCAAAGGTCTTCTGAAATAAATTATTGCAGGGCTGCCACAGCCAGCAACACCAATTCAGGTTATCAGATCATAGAGCCCTTAATATTCTTAAGGGTGAAAACTGATGAAAGCTGATCTGCAGTTACCCAGGTCTAATGTCACTGTTCTAAAACCACTGTAACTTCACTCTGATATGGTTAATATGAATGAGACAGGTCCTGAAAGTATTACCTACTGCTTCTTGGAGTACCAATGAGTTATCACTGCTGTTGTTTAGGCTCTTTGTGGTTTTACCTTGGGGCAAGTGTCCTGGTTTTAGGGCCAAAGGTAGAACCCCACAGGGCAGATTCTTCTTAATAGGAGAATTTTAGAAAGAGCGTTCAGGTGACTGGAATAAAATCCTGTAACTTTAATGGAAGAAAGAGGGATAATGAGAGGAAAAAGTACAAAAGGAGTAAAAAATACCAAAGATAATACAACTGTAGCTGCAGTCTGAATAGCTGCCAGGCCAGCAGTGGTGGAGAAGCACCAGGAGAGGGATGTGAAAGGGCACAGCCCTAGAGCAACTGGGCTCAGCAGGAATACTGCAGCCCCAAAGCAGAACCCAGAAGAAAATCAAAGCCAAAATGGAGTTAGGGTGCTCAGGCAGCCGCAGCTGTAAGGGCAAAACCCAGCAGCTCAAAACACCATGTCAGAATGGCATCTGCTCTTCCACTCTCCACCTTTTGTTCCCAGAACCCCCTCTGCACTCCCATCTTATGCACAGCATCTGCATTCCCTTAAAACCTTCCACCCAGCGACATCCCCACTCGCCTATTGGCACTGCTGCTAAACCACTCCAGGGAGAAATAAGAGGGAGAATGGGATAGGAAATACATTGATCAATGCTAGCCTAGCACAGCAAACTAAACCAACTCCAGCTATACTGGTCTGGTCTGACCTCAGAACCAGCACCTCTCGTTTCCATACATCTGCTTTACAAATGCAAGTGTTCTGCTACTAGGAGATCATATTAATCCTGTAACCATCTGATGATTCTGCTGTATCCATGTATGAAAAACAGAGACTTGAGGAAGCTGGAAGTTGCTTCTAAAAGCTTCGGGGTACATCTATATACAGAGTTGCAGACAGACGGAGGGTACTCATCCCCTCCTCCAAGTTTACTGGCTGCAAGCATTCTGGTGGGTAGACTGGACTAGATGACCTTTCGAGGTCCCTTCCAATCCCTAATGTTCTGTGATTAACTGACCACGACCTTTTCTGCACACTAGTCATCAACTGTATCAGCAGAAAACCAGCAGCACTAACTCAAATATATCTTGAGCTATGATATCACAATGTCCTAACACTTGTCATATCATGCAAGTATTACACAGGAAAACCATTTGCTACTCAAGTTTCCTTGGCAGCTATTACTTCTCTGCTTAAACTCAGAAATACTACAGTTGAAAAGCAAAGTAGTTCAAAAGCCTTCACTTCCTTCATACACAGCTCCAAGCAGTAGGTTCACAGCAATAAGTTGCCCTTCTTTATCACACCACATTTTTATTCCAAGTATTTATACAAACACCCGTAGCCTACATGGCTATGCTTAGCCTATACCCAGGACTAAACTGTCACAGCTACTCCATCACCTAACAACCCCTCCCCAGCCAAGAGCAGGAAATCAGAACAAGGAGACCCCACAGACTGAAATGCAAACAGATTGAACAAAACAGCCAAACTAATACCAGACACAAACATAAATTTATAAAGTTATACTCAGCCCAGCAAACTCACAGTGATGACAAGAAGCAAGCAGTCTGTAGGAGAAGGAACAGAACCAGCAGAAGCCAAAGGCACAGCCAGCTCCCAGATACAGCTGCCTCCTTCACTGAGCTACCCCCACTTTTATAATGTGGGTGATGTTAATGGCCTAGGATACACCTGCAGCCAATGTGGGTCACCTGCCTTGGCTGATTCCAAACTGCTGATGACCTGTGGACCACAGCTGGCCTAGGATTCCGTCCCAGCAAACCCAGAACACTGTTATCGAGACCCCTCCTCTGCAATGACTTGGGAAAACTAACCGTGTAGTAACTAAATGTAAGTGTTACACAGTCTGTGTAACCACAGGCTTGACCACCAGACTGCTATAGGAGAAAGTCAAGTTTACTGCCATTCACTTCTGCTTAGAACATGTAACGCTTCACAGAAGCCACATGGAGATGGTTTTTTAAAAAACAATTAAACCAAGATAGGTTTTCATGGTAGCAATCAATGGTGAGTTTGCACAGAAGCTACCAGATCATGCAAATTACTTCATCACAGAATTTAGGCCAGAATTTCTATCTACTACTGGAAGTTTTGGTTAGCATGAGGGAGCTGTTGCTGACCTTCTCTGGAGATGTTTAAAACCCACCTGGACGTGTTCCTGTGCGACTTGGTCTAGGTGGCCCTGCTCTGGCAGAGGGGGATTGGACTAGATGATCACTCGAGGTCCCTTCCAATCCCTAATGTTCTGTGAATCTGTGATCAAATCCATTCCCATGAATACGGAAACCTCTGCACACTTCTGGTTAAGTGTAAAGTGTCATTGCCAGCAAAGGTTTAGAATATCAACCAACATCATATTTTGGAGGTGAGATCTGGGAGATGAAACTGCAGTTTTGTCTTAAAATTGACAGAAAAATGATCCAGTCTTTCTTTCAGAAGTTCCACAGGCTTTCAAAACAGACTGAGAAAAAAAAGAGATTGCTGAGCTTTAAGATAAGAAATAACTTCTGGGTAGCACAAGGACAGGAATTTGGTTTGGTTTTGTTCGCTTGTTCCACGGACAGGATGCTTCTCTCCTTGCACCTCTGCAATTTGGGCATCTGTCTGTAGAAAGAAGTGGCTGCTCATGACGGAGGAGCCCTATTTAGAAGGGAGCATCACCCTCGTGCTGTAAATTTAGTTCTGCTGTGTGAGGAACCGGCAGGAGTAATAACTATGTTCTCTCCTGCTGGGTCTCCACACACAAGTCCTCACCCTGAACAATAAACAGTCACAAACAGTAGACACCTATGATTTACTGAAGTTAAACTAAATTTGAGGCATGGTGGTATACGTCTGCTGGTGCTCACGGCAGCCCTTTAAAGGTCAGACGGCATCTTTTGGGAACTGGTTTTTGTTTAGTTGAAATGAATTTGTCTTTATGAATAAAACAAGGGGTAAATGCAAATCCAACACCATTCTTTATTATTTCTCCTGTGTCAGAAACTCTTCTTCGTTACTCATACAATGGTTTAGTTTGGAAGAGACTTCAAAGATCATCTAGTTACAATGCCCCTGCCATAAGCAGGGACACCTCCCACTAGATCGGGTTGCTCAGGGCTCCAACCAACCTGGTCTTGCATATTTCCAGAAAGGGGACATTGACAGCTTCTCTGAACTACCTGCTCCTCTGCCTCAGCACCCTCATAGTGAGGAATTTCTTCTTAAAGTCTGATCTAAATCTACCTACTTACACTTTGAAACCTCCCCCCCATCGCTAGAGCCTCCCATAAAATGTCCCTCTCCAGCTTTCCTGTAGCCCCCTTTCGGGTACTGGAAGACTGCTGTAAGGTCCTCCTGGAGGTGCCTTCTCTTCTCCAGGTTGTACAGCCCAAAAGCCCTCAGCCTGTGCTCAGAGAGGTGCTTCAGCACTATGATCATCCTTGTGGCCTCCTCTGGACTCACTCCAACAGTTTCCTGTCCTTCTTTTACTGGGACTCCAGAACTGGACGCACATGAGCTCTCCCTGTTGAGTGAGTAAGCAAACTTCCTATTCAAATGAAGACGAGATCCTACTCTTCTCAGAGATACCCTCTGAGATGTGTTTAATGATTTTCAGTGTGTAAACGATGAGTTGTGAAGAGGTCTTGCAGTTTTACTTTCTATCAGTCTTAAATAAGTCTGAACCATGTTTTTACTACAAATTCTGAGAAAGAAAGGCTTCGGGTTTGTGATAGAGTAAGAAATGTTGAGAACTTTGTTTTCAGTGGCTGTAAGAGTAGCAACTCAGAAGGAAGAACTTGTGAAAGGACACGGTTGCCTCCTCACTCGAAGCCTGTTGTCCCAGAGGCAGACGAGTTGAAGCCCAGGACTGTGCTAAAATAGCTGTACCTGGCCCTTGCTCACAGCGGGCTTGCAGCCAGTAAACTTGGAGGAGGGGATGAGTACCCTCCGTCTGTCTGCAACTCTGTATATAGATATACCCTGAGGCTTTTTGGAAGCAGCTTCCAGCTTCCTCAATTTCCAGACTCATACAGGCTTAGAAATGCCTATCGGGTATTTTAGCAGCGATATTCAGTTAGTCTTTCCAAGCCAAGAAACAAAAATGCAGCTATGGTCCACTCTTATTTCTCACACTTTCTGCTCTCTGTCCTGGGAGCCTTTGACAAACGCTTGGTATTTCTAGCAGCACACTTCTTCCCCCATACACGCTTTACAAGTCGCATTAAGTGAGATACAGACTCCCTTTACGAGTCTCAAAGGAGCTGTAAAGAATGGGAGAGGCTCATGGCACTTTTCTGTGGAACATGGGGCTCCAAAGTAGATCACAGTAAGAGAGTCCTAGAAACCAAAATATGAAGAAAACAAATGTCGTGTTACTTAAGTCTTAGAGTGCCATTCAGCAAAGCCTAGCGCACACCTCAGCCAGCTGCAGCCGTTTTAGAAAGAGCTTGTACAGTGTAGTACTTGGAAAAGAAACAGTGAGAGGAGATCTTGTCCCTTCTGAAAAGCAGCAGAATGTCCCCTGGCTCTCTCTTGCCAGCCAGCTCCTGCACACAGACCTCAGCTGCACCATCTGGGGGAACAGATCTGAAATGCATTTTCAAAAGGTCAAGACTGCAAACAACTAGGAATCAAATCCTTAATTTACTTGCAGTGATCCACACATGGTGCCACATTGCACTATATTGGGAAGCATTTTTCTTCTCAAATGCATCTTTTTCTGGTGATAGCAAGACTGGAGATTTAATAACTGCTGTAAAGACCATAGGATGGTGAGTAAGAAGACACTACTTCCCCCTTACCACCAACTGACACAGTAGGCATCCCGGCATCACACGATACAACCATACAACACGAAGCCATCCTCCTATTGCCCTACAGAGTTTGATTTGCCAAGGTGAAGGCACAGCCACTCTTACAAAGTATTTCTAAATAGATTTTAACTTTAACAATGCACAGGACATAGTGCTCATCAGGCTAAGAGTGATGCAAAAAAAAAGGTTGGGACTGCTGCGCAGCTGCCATGCATCTTTCTCTAATTCCAGCATCTCACCTCTCTCAGAACTGCACCCATTGACACTCATTTGCCACCAACTCCACCCCCCTCCCCAAAAGAGATGAGTCAGATGACAAACACCTTAAAAATCCAGTTGGAATAGAGAACTTCTAGAATTAGGAGAAGAATAGAGAACTTCTAGAATTAGGAGAACGAACTTCCCCTCTGGAAACACAAACACCAATCCCTGGGACCCCTCCATCGCATTGATCCAATCCAGACTGAATGGAGATTTACCTCCTCCGGAATGTGAATACATCTATGGCAAAGGGGGCTGACAGGGTTTTATTTGCGTAAAGACGTGGAGAAGAGGTACTCAGAATGGGAGACCTGGCCCTTGACTGACGGGAGGTGGAGTGGACCATAACAAAACAATCACTGGTTTTAAGGGGGCCTTTCAAAGCCGTAAGACCTATACTTTCTGGAAGCCCACCTCCAGCAGGGGTTGCACAGAGAGCTTCTGCGAGGAAATGGTACAGCTTATAGCGAGCCTTTCCACAGCTCTGAAGGCAAACGATATACATGAGTTGGAGTTGAAGTAATTCCAGGACTCGGACAAGCAGAACCCTTTTCCTGGGCAACTGGGGAAAATACAGTAAAGGCCTTCAAAACGTGGTTTAGTGCTCTTCTCAAAGCTAGGACAACACAACCAGGTAATGGAACACGTTTTTCTGCCCGTGTTGTGCAAGAACGGGCGCACGGAGAAGGCATCCGGTGGATATTTCACACCCTCTATTACCCCCAAGCTGATGGGATTATCAAACAAACAAACAGCCTTCTCAAGTGATTTTTGAAACCACATGATCTCAACTGGACAGGCAGATTATGGGATGTGATCACCCCAGTGAGTGATCGCTGGGGAGTGAATGGTTGTCCCCATCGGAACGCTTTTTGTCCTGCACCCCATCTTTGGTCCCAGGGACAGGCAGCCCACCATGCGATTGGTGTTTGTGTTTCCAGAACAAATGGAAACACTCTGAAGAGAACTGACCATATTGCTCATGACACTGGATGTCTTTCCAGGGCTGTAACTAATTCCCAGCTTCATCTAACACTAAAAATGGATTTCAGAATTACTCAGACTAGGAAAATACGTTGTGAGGTGAAACTTGACTCGTGAGCTCACCCCACATTTAGAGAACAGGAAATATAAAATAGTCAAGAAGTCTCTGAAAAATGCAAAGTAAAAGTGGAAAGATCAAAACGGAAACCACAAGAGGGCAGATGGACTACATAATGCATGATGAAATGATTAAATACAGCAGGGAAAAAGGGAAAGTGGCCTATCTCTTAAGAGAAACCTTGTCTGGGGAAGCAAGTATTTTATGCAGAAGATGACAAGTTAGGAGCATGAAGAGAATTCCACTTTTTCCACTTAAAGACAGTGGAATTTTTAGTAGTGAACAGTGTTATATCAATGATCATAGAGATTTGGAGGTCCTCCAGTTATCCATGGGAACGACTGACTTATATACCTTTGCTCCCACATGCTTTAGCCTTTCTGGAGGGACTGGCAAGCAAAGCGACAATTAAATCCTTGGTCTTGTGACAGAGACTTCTAAATAACTCACCAGCAATGAAATCAGAGCTTAAATGATAGTTCAGGTCTTTGTTCAAATAGAAAGTCACAGGAACCTAACCATTTGGAAGAGGACTAGTTGGGAAAGGGTTTACTTGCTGGAATAGGAATTACACGGCTGGGACCACACGCTTGCAGAGCCTTTCTTCACTTCCTGACAACACCATGGCCTTGAAATCCACACTAAAGCACTGCTTTGCTTCCACGGGGCAGCATTCACCTGTATTTAGTTTACTTGTAGACTGCTAGTCAGCTGCTGCTCAGGAGGAGTTTAGCGTCTTTTTGCTTTATTTAATGTGCTTGAGCTCTGGAACCTGCCTGGATATGCTCCTGTGTGACTGGAAGGGACCTCAAAAGATCATCTAGTCCAATCCCCCCACCACAGCAGGATCACCTAGATCCAGTCACAGAATCACAGAACATTGGGGATTGAAAGGGACCTCAAAAGATTCATCTAGTTCAATCCCCCTGCCACAGCAGGATCACCTAGATGAAGTTGCACAGGAACATATCCAGGCGGGTTTTAAACGTCTCCAGAGAAAAAGACTCCACAACCCCCCTGGGCAGCCCCTTCCAGTGCTCTGTCACTGGGAAGAAGTTCCTTCTCATATTTATGTGGAACCTCCTATGTTCCAGCTCATACCCATTGCCTCTTGTCCTATCATTAGATGACACTGAGCAGAGCCTGGCTCCATCCTCTTGACACCCTTCACATATTTATAAACATTAATGAGGTCACCCCTCAGTCTCCTTTTTTCCAAGCTCAAGAGACCCAGCTCCCTCAGCCTTTCCTCATCAGGGAGATGTTCCACTCCCTTCATCACCTTTGTGACTGTGCTGGACTCTCTCCAGCAGTTCTGTGTCCTTGAACTGAGGGGTTCAGAATACAACACAATATTCCAGATGTGGCCCCACCGGGCCACAGCAGAGTGGGAGAAGAACCTCTCTTGATCTGCTAACCACCCCAGGATGCCGTTGGCCTTCGTGCACTCTGAAGTATACAAATACTCTCAGCATGGCACACTTCATGTCAGCAACTGAGATGATATCGACATCTGCAGATAAATTATGCTACCAGGTGTAGAAATGGGAAGTATCGTCGTTGGGAACGCGTGGTGTCTGTTATACATAGCTCTAAAAATGAGACTGCGAACGCCGCAGGGACAGAAGGCTGGATTCTTCCCTGGTTTATAATGTTTTGTATCAACAGCTTTATTTTCATTTCCTTCCAATCTAGCCTAGGTGTGAACGATCAAAACACTTGCTACAGTTGCCTGATAGAAAAGCACCTGGGAGTGTTGCTTGATGGACAGATAAATATAAGCCAACAGTGTGCCCAGGTGGCCAAGAAGGCCCATGGCATCCTGGCTCGTGCCAGAAATAGGATGGCCAGCAAGAGAGGCTGCTGATTGTCCTCCTGTACTCAGCACTGGTGAGGCCCCACCTCAAATACTGTGTTCAGTTTTGGGCTTCTCACTACAGGAAGGACGTTGAGGTGCTGGAGTGCATCCAGAGAAAGGCAACAAGGCTGGTCAGAGGTCTGGAGAACAAATCCTGTAGGGAGAGCCTGAAGAAACAGGCTGAGGGGAGACCTTTATCACACTCTACCACTAACTGAGAGGAGGTTACAAGGTGGAAATTGGCCTGCTCTCCAAAGTAACAAGCAACAGAATAAGAGGGAATGGGCTTAAGCTGCACCAGAAGAGGTTTAGGCTGGATATTAGGAAACAATTTCATTATAGAAAGGGTTGTATAGCACTGGAACAAGCGTAAGAGTCACTGTCACTGGAGGAGATATGTGGTGCTTGGATTAATGGTGACCTTGACAGTGCTGGGTTAATCGTTGGACTTGATGATCTTAAAGGTCTCTTCCAACCAAAATGATGATGTGCACCTCTCATGCTAGCCCACAACTATCGCATCATCTCTGCCAAACAAGCTCGTTAGCTCAGCTGCTAGTGGACATCTGAGAAAAGTACTGCCCCTTAAGTTTTAGTTGTTAACTTTCAGGGTAGCTCTTCTAAATGTGTAACCTTAGAGACAGCCTCCCCAGGTAAGGTGTAAAATACATGCAGGGGGCCACACAAAAACCTTGGGCTGATAACTTCCACATCTCTACAATCCACGCCAGAAGATCTGACCTTTCTGTAACATCTCATAGAATTATAGAATCATTAGGGATTGGAAGGGACCTTGAAAGATCATCTAGTCTAATTCCCCTGGTATGGAACCGATAAAAAAAGGTGAGGTAAATAATGTAGGGTAACAGAGGAGCTAAGGAATCTGAGATAGTTTTTATCTTACCTAAACTTCAGCAGAACAAAAGTGAGAGCTCCTTGCCATGTTGTTCTTCACACCTTGCTGACACAGAATTTTTCCACAAGCTATGAGGGCCCTCAAGCTTCTCAGCTGCCATGCTCTGCTCCCGCACTGAGCACTTCCTAAGTAGAAGGGATCCACACAGATCTGTCTCTCTTTCTGCAGCAGTACAGAAAAAAGCCCATAACTTCTGATTCTCCACCCAAACCCGTGAGAAAAGGAAAGCTGGGGAGAAGACTGGCACGTGGTCACTCCACACACATGATTTAGTTCAGGAAATGAACCAAGATTTGGATCTATTCCAAGTTATGAGATACCAGTTGGGTGGTAAATGTGGTAAGGAACTCAACCACTACTTCTCCTGCAGGGCTGTGACAAACAAGTTTATACACAACTCTAATGCTGTTTCAAATGTCTGCTTTCACTTGTTCATAATTTTGCTGCAGTCAAAACAATGTTAATTAAGTTGCCCGTGTAATGAATACTAAAAATGTCAGGATTAACTCTGACCCTCTACACAGAGCAGACAGCAGACTACCGCATAGTCTTTTTTTCTGTAATTCATTTATTGCATTGGGCAAACACTCAGCTACTCTTTCTGAGGCTGGGCTGGTTCCAGGAGATCTGTTTCTCTCCCTAATTCTGTCACAAAGATGTTACAGGAAATATAGTTATGAAGGTGGGTTTCCATGTTTTAGTAGGAGGACTGCCTGAGCCCCTTCCCATCCCTAATGATTCTATGATTCTTGAAAAAAATCAACTTTTGCAGAATTTCCATGCTGGTTCCATCTAAACAAATAGCTAGACATTTGGTTTGATTGTGTCACAGAACCACAGAGCATTAGGGATTGGAAGGGACCTCGACAGATCATCTAGTCCAATCCCCTGCCACAGCAGGATCACCTAGACCAAGTCATACAGGAACATGTCTGGGCGGGTTTTAAACATCTCCAGAGTGTCCGTGTTGCTTGCTTTGTTGTACGTACAGGAGTATGGGTGAGTAGCTTTGCAAGCCTTAAGTCCAGCAGTTATTCACAGACCACACGTTACAAAGCATGTGTCAGGATTGACTTCAGCCTTAATCTTGACATTTACAGAATAAGGCAAATAAGATGATGAAGGGAGTGGAACATCTCCCTGATGAGGAAAGGCTGAGGAAACTGGGTCTCTTTAGCTTAGAGAAAAGGAGACTGAGGGGTGACCTCATTAATGTTTATAAATATGTGAAGGGTGGGGGCCAGTAGGATGGAGCCAGGCTCTGCTCATCTAATGATAGGACAAGGGGCAGTGGGTGTGAGCTGGAACATAGAAGGTTCCACTTCAATATAAGAAGGAATTTCTTCCCAGTGAGGGTGACAGAGCACTGGAAGGGGCTGCTCAGGGGGGTTGTGGAGTCTCCTTCTCTGAAGACATTTAAAACCCACCTGGACACATTCCTCTCTGACTGGATCTAGGTGATCCTGCTGTGGCGGGGGGAATTGGATTAGATGACCTTTTGAGGTCCCTTCCAGTCCCTAATATTCTGTGATGTCTCAGGTCATACATCTTATGTGCTTGAAATGTGAAACACAAAAGGAATCTCTTTAAAAATTACATAGGACACCTGATTGTACAAACTGTTTACAGAAGACAGAATTAATTTACAAGGCCTTGGTTAGGTATACATGATGCAGATTTTGTAAACAAATATTGATCCAATAAACCTCCACTTCAAAAAAATGCAGAGAGCATAAAGTTAGCATTTACTTGTGGGTCTTGCACGGTAAGTACTGCAAGGGAGGTATCATTTATTAATCTGAGTCAAGCCAGAACAACAAGCCTGCTATACTCATTTATGCTTCCTGTTCCATCTAGGA
>JAOXOE010000874.1:33475162-33499815 GCA_028565055.1 Phoeniculus purpureus
CCTCCGTACCTCATTATTCACCCCTGCTGTTATAGGGATCGAGGAAAACACTATCTGCAAGCCTACTCCATTAATACATTCACCACGTTCCCTGAATTCCCTTTTAATAGTCTTAACTCCCCTCTCACTAGCCTCATCACCACCAGCATGTACCACCAACAACGGATAGTAATCCGTTGTTGGAAGAAGAGTAGGTTTAGAGAACAACTCAGGAAGAACTTCAGTAGAAGAGTTGAGACATTCTGAAATAGATTGGCTGGAGAGGCTTCCTTCTTGGAGGTGTTCAAGGCCAAGCTGGATGAGGACTTGAGCAACCAAGTCTAGTTCAGAGGTGTTACTGCCCATTACAGGAAGGTTGGGGTATATGATCGCTGAGATCCCTTCCAGCCTAAACCGTTCTATGATTCTATGATTTGCAAAGATTAAATTCATTTAGGTCATCACGGTTTGCCACAGGCTCATTGCACATTTAAAACATTATTTCCAAAATTAATATTCTTAGTCTTTGTTAATTCCACAGTGGAAAATTATTTACAAGCACTATTAGTCTTTATTAAATGGATACACTTAGATAATTTTCAGTTGCTTCCTGATTTAACCATTTTCTTTTTCCATGTTTCAATTTCATATACAAATTCTCTTTTACCTAGTACAATTTCCTCACCACTGCTTCTTTTTTGTGTCTAAACTTTTCAGAGATTTTTTTTTTTCAATAAGCTAAACAAACAAATCCCGTGGAAAATTTGAAAGGTGCAGATAATCACAGAAAGAAAATGATGCGCACTGTTCTGAATTTAAATGAAGAGCACTGTGTGGCAAACTGGTAAAACATTTGACGGTAATGGGTAAGACAGCACATGTACCTCGTTTAAATGCCAAGGACTACTGCCATGCCTGTTTCATATTAACTTTTTTTTTCTCCGATAATACAATGATAAAAGTGATTCTTAATTAGTGTTAAGAAAATCAAGACATTAACAGATGCTATGGAAAAAGCTCTGGATACACAGGATCACTGATATGAAATTAGTGTATAAAAACATGAATATTTTCCTTTATTAGGATTGCGTTGTATTATATCACAAATTAAAAAGAAAACATTACCTGCAGTTGAATTACCATGTTATAGCATTTTCAATAACATTCCAAAAGTCAGCAAAAATTGACTGTCTGACTATGGTATTTGTACTCTCAAAGTCCAATTTTTAATACTCTTCTAGCAGACTTTTTTTCCCACACTGACATTTTGATAGTTGTTAGCCAAACAGAGTATTTTTTCCCTGTTTGGATTAAATTGATTAATTTTAAGTCATTAGACTGTAAAGAAAAAGAAACCAAACTAATTAAAAAACTCTGTAGTATTTGGGTGGAATCCTGCATAGTAAATTGCGTGAGAAACCTAAAAATGTTCAATAAAACTGTTTTCCAGTTAGAGGTTTTAAAAACCAGTTTCAGTGGGAAAATTGTAGGTATCACTGAAAATTAAAGACAGCATTCTGATTAAGAAAGTATAGGAATCAAATTTGCATTTTTATAGTCATTACAACTTGAAAAGAAACTAAGATCTGCTACATGTATATTTTTCATTTACTTTAATTTCCTACTCCAGTAGTTTTGATTTGATGTCTGATTTTCACATCTGCTCCATGAAAATGTTCTGCTTATCATATAAACTCTCCAGATGCTGTATCTGTATTTTTCAAACAAATTTTAGGTGCTTGTTTTAAGATAAAGAATATTGGTTTCTAGACTATTCAGGAAGAAGAGCCAAGCTGGACATCTATGAATTCAGACACTCAAATTCCCAAATATTTCTTAAAATACTGCTATAACTGACTACTTTTCAAGATATTGCTATACACCCGAAGATGTTTTAAGCCATCATTTTATAACTGTAAGTACAATTGATGATGTGTAAGAGTAAAGAGAGCGTGTATGGTGTTTTGGGGACATTAAGGAGGTTCTTTCCCTACACTTTTTTCTTTTCTGGCTTAATATAATAGAAAAATAGAATATTTTGTGTTGGGGAGGAATTGTAAAGTTTGTCTAGTCCAACCCCCCTCCCATGGCTGGAACAACTTCAACTAGAGCAGGTTGCTCAGAGCCCCACCCAACTTGTCTTTGCATGTTCCCCTAGGAGGGCATTTACCACCTCTCTGGAAAACTTATGCCAATGTCTCACCATGCTCAGTATAAAAACTGTGTTACTTATGTCTATCCTCATAGTAGAGGGGTTCCAGACCCAATCTTCATAATCTTCTCTTGGATACTCTCCAACAGGTTGTGTCTTTCTTGTGTTGGGGGCTCCAGAGCTGGGCACATAGAATTTCACAAGAACAGTCTAGGAAAATCATTTCTCTCTACCAAATCGCCAAACTGCTGGGGCTGCCACCTAGGATACAGTTGGTTTTCTGGGCTGTGAGCAGACATTGTCAGCTCTTAACCAGCTTTAGTACCTCCAAGTCCTCTTCAAGGCTGTTCTTAGCTCTTTCTCTGGCTTGTATTGATACTGGAGTGTAACCCATCCTGTATCAGAACCTTGCATTTGGCTTGGTGAACCTCACAAGGTTTGCACAGACCCACTTCTTTGGCTTGTTCAGATCCCGCTGGATGGCATGTCATCCCCCAGTCAAGTCAGCTCCAACACCCAGATATTGAGACCTACAAACTTGCTGAGTGTACACTGAATCCCACTATGTTATGGATAAAGATTCTGAAGCGCAGTTGCCCAGGTATGGCACTCATGACGGACACTACTCACCACTGATCTCCATCTGGATATCTGACTGTTGACCACTAATCTCTGGATATGACTATCCAAAAAATTAGTCATTTTCTAAAGGGTCCACCCATCAAATCAATATCATTCCAATGTAGAGAGAAGCATGTTGTAGGGGATCACATCAAAATCTTTACCGAAACCCAGGCAATTGGTATCCATAACTCATGAGATTTAATACAGTCCAAAATGTATTATTCAGCTTCATGCATCCTGCTTCTGCTTCAGAGTATGCTGGTTTTCATCTGGACCGGAAACATCTGATTCTAAATCAAGATGGTCACAAAGACTACCAGATCCCACTTTATTTTGTCAGGACTGAAAAAATATCCTACGTGTGGCTTATTGTATGTTATGGAGCTACTGAAACACTTTCAGTTCCAGATGCAGTAGGCTGACATAACAAAATTATTTGTCAGGGTCAGATCAATATTTTGTTAACCCTTTATCCTGCCTTTAAGAAAACTTGAGGTAGTTGGGAAAAAGCTAGAGTGAGATGGTTATGTAAACTGATTTTTTCAGGCTTCCTTGCTCTATAATAACAGATCTTACTCAAGAGATTACTGAGCAAAAGTAAATAGCAATGGACGGTATCATTTGAGACCAGTAAATCAGCTTATCGTGAACTCTGCATTTTCTATACTGATTTCTATTGCAAACTCAGAGGAGTTAAAATATGTTGAAATTACATCATGGGCTGATTTCATAATGCCTGTATGCACAAATTCGGTCTAAGATCCACACATCTTTAAGTTTCATCTTTAAGTTTCATCTTTAAGTTTCATCTTTTTCACACCCACTACCACCCTCACGCCACACCACTACATTTTTTTGATTTGAGCCAAATTGGAACTTTTATGCATTTATAGAATTTAAGAGAGGAGGTCAGATTCTCTGCAACACAGTTGCTTACAGCTTCATTAATATGTAAAAGCTCCAATTCAAAATTTTCATTAAGTGACATTAAAATAAACTCTATGTAGAAGCATTATTGTTCCTGACAAATTCGACGTTCTAGTATTTTTGTGGTATTCAATGCACCCTAATGTATGGACAAAAAGGAAAAGGATTAGCCAAACTTTCCTTCTGTCTAATAACAAGTAAAATGAAAAACTAGCTAACCCTATACTAGTCCTTTAGGTCGAAAACCTCAGGCTGACTTCTTTAAGTCTATTTGTTAAAAGAAGAACATTTGTCCACTTACAGCGTATTTTCAGTAACTGCTATTATGTCCCAGTACCTGTGCTCATGGGGACATTATTTTAGTCAGGAGGCGATTTTCATTTGATCATGTGATATAGACTCCCAAAAATAAATTACTCAGTCTGTGTCTCAACAAAGGTCATTAAATTCACGGTCATTCTGAGCCCTCGAGCTCAAAAATATTTCCTTTGTGCAACTGTTGCCTTCTTTCTACTACACGACTTCACATTTTTCTTCTCTATGATAGCTGTATCTGAATTTAAATAAACCATTAACACTGTTTACGATTCTTTCCCAGAGGTAACATGAACTTGCAGAGTAAAATGCTGGCTTCAGTGTCAATATTTCTGTGTCCAGTTTTAACAAAATGACTACTTAACTTCAATAAATATTTTCTTAATGTGTGCCTAGCATTCCCAAAAATTAACCAGAGTCAGGGAAAAATTAATAGCTCTCCATAAAAAGCACAAAATGAGATTGAGATGCATGGTGCAGGAACTGTTACTTACAGATGTGATTTGTCTAATCTGCACACTTGATTCATTGATGGATAAATCAGAAGTAAGAGAGATGCGGTGAACCAAAATGGATGAGTAAACATTCTGGTTGCTATATATGTCTAACTTCATATCCTGTATTTATTTAGTAGGCTAGTCCAGAGAATGTTAAGGGGTTTTTTTTAAACATAAAATGCATAGCTATAATATAAATATTTGATGTACCAAAGATTTGTTTGATTTTCTTGGGAGGCAACTATCTACATTTGAGTTGATGGCAGCATGTGCTGCTGAGCCAACAAGGACGTTTAAAACCCTCCTGGACATGTTCCTGTTAAACTTGATCTAGGTGATCCTGCTCTGGCAAGGAGATTGGACTAGATGATCTATAAAGGTCCCTTCGAATCACTAATGTTCTGTGATTCTGTGATTCTGTAACCCTGTGCCTGCAGCACTTTTGTCATCCATTAGCAGCTGAAGTAACTTGCCTGCCATGCAGGAACTCCCACAATATCAGTAATGGCCAGAATGTTCTTCTTTCTGACAGCAGATAGAAAAGACTTCGGCCCGCTTCTAAGTGTTGATTTCTATTATTGTTAGAGATAATATGTGCATGACCACCCCCCTCTCTCCTCTTTCCCTCATCCCCTCAACCTCAGAAAAATCAGACCTGAATTCTATTAAAAATTCATGCACCATCTGTCATTTTTGAAAGGCAGATTTATGTAAATGTTTTTGGAAAAGTGTTGAGGAGTTAGAAGTAAAAAAAAGAGTTAATCTTCCTAATGTGTTGTCTCTTAAAACGGACTCTGGAGAGAAAAACTTAAAAAAAAATTGTTTCCTCTCCTTTGTTGCTGCAGAAATGCAAACGCTTATACAAAAAATATGAGGCTCCTGAGACAATAGAACTAGAAGAGTTAAGATTTCAGAAGGTAGGTATAGAGTAGATGGCATCTGCGTGTTATATACTAGAAAGCAGCTGACCTTGATGAGCAAAGAAGCAGGACCTCAGAGCACGCTAAGACACACTCCAGCTGGTCAGTTTAAACGCAATGTATTTTTGTCTCCACATGAAAGAGACAACGTGTAGAAAAGACATTTGGTAATATAAACAGTCATCATCTTGTCTAATAAAGAGTGAAAAGTGTGTTGTAATGGAAGGAAAGAGTTTCTGTTATGCAACTACAGCACACTGAAGTTCATGTGCTCAGAGAATGCCCAACCCAGGGTGCTTCCAGGTAGGACAGGAAGAAGAAAATTTGGAGTGAAGCAGACTTGGGATGAGGACTTAACACTATCAATACATTTTATAATTCTAAGCACCTTATCTCAAGAACATGAATCAATCAGAAGTTGGACAGTGTAACCTAAAGATTGAAGCTATTTTTTCTTTTGTTTTGGTTTATTTAACTGTTTTTGGGGGTTTTTTAATTTAATTTGTCTTTTTTATTTATTTTATTCCTAATTTTATTTTGTTTATTTAGTTCCATTGTGTTCTTCATTTTTATTCGCTATTTAATTTCATTTTATTTTGTTTTGCTTCACTTGTTAAACTGTTCTTATCTCAACCTATCATTTTTCTCACTTTTACCTTTGCAGTTCTCTTCCCCCTCATCCTGCTGGGTGGGGAGTGAGGAGGGGCTGTCTAGTGCTTAGTTACCAGCTGACCTTAAACTCCAACATATACAGATCATCTAATGAAAGCTGAGATCTTAAAAGTGAAAAGAACAGCTGTTTGCGCTTCCTAGCATGACCAAGTATTACTGGCTAATGAAATATGTTTTTCCTTTGTGCTGATTTTGGCTGCAATAGGGTTAATTTTCTTCACTGTAGCTACCATGGGGCTGTGTTTCGGACATGTGCTGGGAACAGTGGAAACCAGGGACATTTCAGATACTTCTGAGCAGAGCTTACACATAGAATAACAGAACCACAGAGCATTAGGGATTGGAAGGGACCTCGAAAGATCATCTAGTGAAGATCTCTTCTGCTCCTCATCCCAACCCAGCAGTGAGCAGTCTGAGGGTTCACAAGAAGTTATGAGGGGACATAGCTGGGACAGCTCACGCCAACTGAACAAAGGGACATTGTGCTCAGCATATAAGAAGGACAGGGGGACCATTCAGGGTGACAGTATTTATTGTCCTAAGGAATCATTGCATGTGATGGCTGAACACCTGCTGCCCATAGAAAGTAGTGACTGAGTTTGTTACTTTGCTTTGTTTTTTGTTTATGGCTTTTGCTTTTACTTAATAAACTGTCTCTGACCCCATGGGTTTTCTCACCGTTACAGTTCTGAGTGAGACAGCCACTGTGTGGGGCTTAGCTACTGGCTGGGTTTGAACCACAACACCTTTTAAAATAAAAAGTGGTGACAACTTGGCCTCCTACAGATTATTTAGTATAAAAAGCTATATAGTTTCTATTTTAAGATTCTCTGAATTACCCTCATATTAGCAGAACAGCATGTATTTGAACCTCTGTGCATTTGAGACTCTGAGACTTAGCAACACTTTTGAGAAACAAGTTTACACACTGTGTAAAAATGAAAAGTGAACGGATTACCTAAGACTTCAATTTAGCTGTCAGTCCTACTTCTCACCTTAAATCACAATAACATTGACAATGTCTGCTCATTTTTTACCATTGGTTTTAAGAAAATTTCTGTTCCATGTCTACAAAAACAGGTCTTTGTTTTTTTCAGACCAATTGAATATCTCTTAATCTATAGCTAATAATATCATTTCAAAAAAAAACCATAACCAGGGGGAAAGATGATGGCAAAGCAGTGGATGTGGTAAATCTTGACTTCCAGAAAGCATTTGACATTGACACAGCCTCACACAGCACCTTCACAGCCAAACTGTGTGGTCTGGACAACAGGGTAGTGAAGTGGCTGTGCTGCCATTCAGCAAGACCTGGCTGGAGAGAAATTTGATTAAATATAACAAGAGCAATGTAGACTCTTGCACCCTGTCAAGAACAAGCCCAGGTACCAGTACAGGTTGGGAACTGACCTGTTGGAGAGCAGTGTAGGAGAAAGGGACCTGAGGATGCTGGTGGACAGCAGGATGACCATGAGCCAGCAGTGTGCCTTTGTGGGCAAGAGGGTCAACAGCATCGTGGAGTGGATCAGAAGTGGCTGCTTAGCAGATCTAGAGAAGTTCTCCTCCCCCTCTACTCTGTCCTGGTGAGACTGTATCTGGAATATTGTGTCCAGTTCTGGGCACCTCAGTTGCAGAAGGACACAGAGCTGCTGGAAAGAGTCCAGTGCAGAGCTGCAAAGATGATGTAGTGGAACACCTCCCTCATGAGGAAAGACTGAGGGAGCTGGGTCATTCAATCTTGAAAAAAAGGAAACTGAGGGGTCACCTTGTTAATGTTGATAAATACAGAAAAGTTGGGTATCAGGAGAATGGAGACAGGCTCTGCCCAGTGTCATTCAATGATAGGACAAAGGGCAACGTGTGTGAGCTGGAACATAGAAGTTTCCGCATCGATGTGAGAAGGAATGAGCTGCCTAGGGGGGTCATGGAGTCTCCTTCTCTGAAGACATTCAAAACCAACCTGGACATGTTCCTGTCCAGGATCTAGGTGACTTGATCCTGATGATCCTGCTGTGGCAGAAGGACTAGATGATCTTTTGAGGTCCATTCTGATCCCTAATGTTCAGTGATTCTGTAAACAAGACTAGGTAGAATATTAGTAAGAAGTGTGTACAAGACAGTTAGATCGCAAGTGAGCAGGAAGCATCTGTGGTGGTACAGGACTTAAGCAGATGCTGACAGGTAGATTACACATAAAGGTAGACATTGTTTTATAATTTATGCAATAGTTAACTTGTCTAATTATCTTGGAATGAGTGGTCAGCACAGTTGGAAATGTTCAGACAGTCTTCTGACATGTATTTTTTTTGTTCCATAATTCAGCAAAAGGTTCTGTCAATTCAGTTGTTATTTTGAAAGAGATGTATCAGATTTTGTTGCTCAGATTACCACAGATATCCATTAGAGAATATGAACTATGCATCTGTTCAGTGGCATCTAATGATAGGACAAGCAGCAATGGGTATAAGATGGAACATAGGAGATTCCACATAAATACGAGAACTTCTTCACAATGAGGGTGACAGAGCACTGGAAGGGGCTGCCCAGGGGTGTTGTGGAGTCTCCTTCTCTGGACACATTTAAAACCTGCCTGGACATGTTCCTGTGTGACTTGGTCTAGGTGATCCTGCTGTGGCAGGGGGATTGGACTGGATGATCTTTTGAGGTCCCTTCCAGTCTCTAATATTCTGTGATTCTGTGATTCTATGATGTAACATGCTTACATCAACGAGTTTGATATGGATTATCTGGTCCTCCCAATTCACTGTGTGGATAACTTTTCCAAACAACAGCTCTTCATTTGAGTTGTAACTGTAACAATCAAAATTCATGCTACAACTATCACCTCTGTTCCCTAGTTTGAGCACACGTGTTTCTTGAGGATGTAATCTTGTGACAGTGAACGGGAATACTGTGATAAGTTTACTTTTTCTTTTTGGATATCAATACCTGAAGATTCTTAGTGGATTTTACATGGCATGAAATGGAAATCCATTTCATATTTTCTTGTTGTTTTAAGCAATTAGTAAATAAAACTGATTTCATAACAATACAAATACTATTTTCTCTATTACCAAAAGAAATACATTTTTCAGTATTAAGGAAAATTGGATGGAATATGTACTTCTGCAGCAGTACAACTCAAATTTACAAACAGCTAAATAATTACTTTATCAAGTTTGACAGCTGAAGTTACTGAAGCAAGTAAAATATAATTTGGAAGAAAGAATTTTCAGATTTAAACTTATACAATTTTATTATAAAGTTTATATTGAAACTGAGGGATGTGGTGCCACTGAGTTAGATTGCAGTAACAGATATGGTGCACTGTAATCTAAATAAACTTTGCATATCAAGCAATCTCCAGCACAATCCAGTTTATTGCATCAAGGCTTATACTCAACAGCACAACGGTATGGTCTGCCACCCACATGGGTCCTTCCAAAGGCCATGGGAGCACCTATTTCCAGCAGTCACTACTCAAATACTCATTCTTGTGACACATTCAAATATCTTCTACCTTGGAAAGTACTCTTCTTTAAGGTTTGCGCCTGGACCAGAAATAGCAACAGTTTTACTCAGTTTGCTTCACCTGAAGGCTCCTTGTATGTACATACAGGTAAGTTTTCTCCTGCGTGACAACATAAGAGTTTATGTGGGAGTGTTTCAGAGCACTGGAACAGGCTGCCCAGGAGAGTTGTGGAGTCTTCTTCTCTGGAGACATTTAAAACCTGCCTGGATATGTTCCTGTGCGACTTGGTCTACGTGGTCATGCTGTGGCAGGGGGATTGGACTGGATGATCTTTTGAGGTCTCTTCCAATCCCTAGTGTTCTGTGATTCTGAAATTTTTTTCCTTGCTTCATTTTGCATACACCAGGTTTCTTTCCACAGCCACAGCTGGAGAATAGATAGTAAAAAATAATCTGAATAACTCATATGAAATTGTTTCTATCAGCTCAAATGATTTTGATATAAATGCAAAACTGTTGACTTCTGGGAATTTCATTTTCTAAGGATTATGGAGAGAATTAGGACCCCCATGTCACACATTCCTGCTCCCGAAAAGTTAATGTGTAGATATCACTGTTAATAATAATTACTGTGACTTCAAAAGACAGTAAAGGTCATGCTAAGACTTCTGCACTTATTTTCTTGGCAAAACATTCAACTTAGTGTAAGTTGTGACAGATTTCTCTATTTCTGTAACAGAAATAGGGCAGTTTTCACTGACTATAGGTCTGACAGAGATGACTGATAAAGATATTAAATGAATTTCTGCATACGTACAGGTGTGTGTATGGGTATATCTACTACCATTGTCAAGAAGTAGCTAATCTGAAGATTGAGCATCACGGATTTCCTAAAGAGATATCAGATCAACAGTTTTCTCTCCCAGAATCAAAACAGATAATTCATTTTCTCTGAAAAGTCTAAAAGTCAAAGACTTTTAAGGTAGTGCCAATGAAGTCAAGAAAATATTTTCAGTGCATACTTGTGCAGCAGTTTATTTAACTCAGTGCCCATTTCACAGTTGAGTTACAAACTCCAGAGAAAGTTACAAGGGAATACTGAGGGACTTTCATTTATACTGCCACCAGACATAACTTTAATGCTGTTCTTGCATTTAACATCTTTCATCAGTTTACTGGAGCATGAGTCCCATAGTGTACCTCATTGAACTTACTAGTACCTAAGACAGAAATACATTTACAGAACAGCACCCAAGAGATTAAAATGGGAAATCAGTTCTTTTATTGCAGATGTACTAATTTATAGTGTACGAATTGTATGAGCTTTTCCATTAACTCACTGAACACACTAATACTGAAAAGAATGTGAACTGAGCTGCTTCTCCCTCCCCCCAGTCTTCTCTGGATATCCATTTCTGTTGTGCAATCAGCTTTCAAAGCAAGTGTTTTGCCGTAGCAGTAAATGGTAAAATTATTTTAGAAATGCAAATTAAAAGTATGTTTCAATGTCAAAGGGATTATTTTCACAACGATACAGGAAAGCAAAGATTTAATTGGGAAGATTTCATGTGTCTCTCCAGATCTCTTTTCAAGTCAACACTTGGCATGAAAAAAAAATTATATGAAATATCCAAACCATTTGCATGTATTTAATCTTACATTGGTCTAAGAAAAATTTTTTGTAAAGCTGACTTGAGATGAAATCTCCATGGAAAATAATGGTGAAAATTTGCAAAGATAGGATTTTTTATTTTTTTGGATGAGTGCTTAAATAACAGAATAAATGAGAGATTGAATGTATATGGAGAATTAGTATTACAAATAGCTACAACATTATAATGTAAATAAATATCAGTTTGCAGATACAGTACGATATTGATCCAGTCAGCTGGATAGCTCAGAGATTGCAGGTTATTTTTCTGGAAATGTTACTAATAAAATTTATTTTTAAAAAATGAGTTGTTAGACTCCAGCATTTTATCAAGTTTACTTTTGTTACAACTGTTTCATGTAAAATATTATTTCTGATTTTTACTTCACATTACAGTTTGTGAATGAGGAGTGCAGCTAGTGAGTATCACAGAATAGTTTGGGATGGGAGGGTCCTTAAAGTTATCATCTAGTTACAAGTCCTCTGCCATGGGCAGGGGCAACCCTCACTGGACAAGATTGCTTAAAGCTTCATTCAGCCTGATGTTGAACGTATCCCTCAATCATTCCTCATTTTGCAGTCACACATTTTTTTGGTCAGGAAAATGGACAACTAAATGAGATAATCTGTCTATTCTTAAACTTGTTTCTACTTCTCTTACTAACTTAGAAAAGAGTTGTAAAAAAAAAAAGCGGATTTTTTTTTTCCAAATATACTTCAAATTTCAGTTTAAGAAAATAAACTGAATAAATAAGTATTTTCCTCTTTATGTGAAAAACAGTTCTCTAGGATAGAGTTGATTTCTTTAAACTTCTGTGGTGTGGAGATCAGATAATTGCACCATGAAGAAGTGTTCAAAATTACCCTGTTTATTAGCTGAAAAGTCAGAAATAGGATTATCTAAACCAAGCAGAAAATGGATTTAGAAGGTTTAATATACTTTAATGGATTTTATTTTTATTCCTAAAATAAACTCTACTTAAAGCCAGTTATTTCTGCTATGAAAGTAAGGAATAGAAGTTAAGTAAGTACTTAAACTTAGCAAGAAGAGAAATGTGATATTAGTGTGCAATAATGTGATTATATCACTCTGCTTTGGCAGACAAGTTAGATCACGCAGGCCAGCATTTTAATTTTCTTTGAAGAGAATGAGGCCATTTTTCTTTCTGTTCTTAAGCTTGCAATTTTAAGTCTAAAAGTTAAAGTGAAACCTTTGGTATTTACACATTTACCATTCTGCTTATGAAACGTGACTGCTACCAGCTCAACCATGATATTTAAGGGAAAAGACATTAAAAATACTCATACAGTGCTAGCCCGCTAAGGAAGCATTTCTTTTACTGACCAGTTGAAATCTGCTGGTCTTTTTTAAAAAATATACTAAATTAATAAACAAGACATAAAATGCTGGTAGTAGTTCTTGCCAACAAGTCTCTTTAGAAATAGATTCTTCCCACTTGTAGCTTTTTCTTTATGTTTTTCACTGAATTTTGATTTTTGCACATAGAAAGTGAAAATCGTATTGTATTCTTCTCACAAAGACTGGTGAAGGATGTGAGGTTGTCTTGAAGGCAGCAATCATGAGATGTCAGTTTTCCATTCTGAGGAAGTCAGGAGAAGGTTTCAACAGAACTGCCATCTTGGATTTGCAAAGGGCAGACCTTGGCTTGTTTAGGAGATGGTGAATATAATCCATTGAGAGGAGGTGCTGAAGGACTAAAGCATCTAGGAAGGTTGGAAATTCCTTAAGAGGAAAATCTTCAAAGCTGTTACCATGTGCCGTAAAATGAGCTGGTCTGGCTAAACAGAGAGCCTTGAGTGAAACTCTGTAAGAAAAGGACAGCCTATTTAGGTGAAGGAAGGGGAGACTCTTGCACTTAATGCAATGCAAAGCTACAGGCGCAGGGCTTTGTGCATGGAAAGAAGTCTGTTGAAAAAAAGACCTTGGGCTGTTGGTCAACAGTGGCTGAATATGAGTCAGCAGTGTGCCCAGGGGTCAAAGAAGGCCAACAATGTCCTGGATTAGAAACCATGTTGACAGCAGGAGTAGAGAGGTGATTTCCCCTCTGTGCTTTGCACTGGTGAGATTACAACTCAAGTACTGTGTTCAGCTTTGGGCCACTCACTCCAAAAATGGCCCTTAGGGGCTGTAGCACGTACAGAGAAGGGTAATGAGGCTAGTGAAGGGTCTGCAGCATAAGTCTTATGGTGAGTGACAAAAGGATTTGAGGTATTTAAGCCTGGAGTAAAGGAGGCTGAGGGGAGTATATGACTCTCTGCAACTACCTGAAACGAGGTTGGAGAAGAAGGGGACAACCTCTTCTCCTTAGTTGTAAGCAGAGGAAATGGCTGCAAGTTGTACTGGGGGAGCTTTACGCTGGAAGTTAGGAAGAATTTCTTCACTGAAAGTGTCATAAAAAAGTTGGGCAGGCTGCCCAGGGCAGTGCTAGAGTCACCATCCCTGGAGATATTTAGAAGACGAAGACATATTACTTAGGGACATGGTTTAGCAGTGACCTGGTTGAACTGTGTTCAGTTCAAGGACTGGACTTAATGATCTTAAAAATCTCTTCCAAACAAAGAGATTCTGGGATTCTGCAATACATACATTACCATTCTCCTTAAAAACAGAGTTTTCTACAAATTTATCAAATAACTCTCCACATTATTATTCTCTCTTGAAACAAAGTAGAAAATATTTTCATAGAATTATAGATTCATAGACTCATAAATCACAGGATGGTTTAGCTTGAAATGGAGCTTAAAGATCACCTAGTTCCAACCCCCGTGTCTTGAGCATGGACAACCCCTACTATACAAGGTTTCTCCAATCCCCACAACAGAATCACAGAATTACAGACCATTAGGGATTGGAAGGAATCCCAAAAGATTATCTAATCTAATTCCCACTGCCAGAGCAGGACCACCTAGATCAAGATGCACAGGAACATGTCCAGGTGGGTTTTAAATGTCTCCAGAGAAGGAGACCCCACAATCCCCCTGAACAGCCCCTTCTTATGTTCTGTCACCCTCACTGTGAAGAATTTCCTTCTCATATTTATCTAAGCTGGTCTTGAATCCACTCCATGGTGGAACATCCACTACTTACTTGGGCTACCTGTTTCAGTGTCTCACCACCCTCTCAGTAAATAACTTCTCAACATCTAACATAAATCTAACCTCATTCCATTTAAAAGTCTCTTCTTATCTTTCTTTAGGCCCTCTTCACATACTGGAAGGCCACAATAAGGTCTTCCCATATCCTTGTCTTCTCCATGCTGAGCAGCCCCAACTCTTTCAGTTGTCCTGGTAGGAGACGTGTTCAGTAACTGATTATTTTCATTGCCTCCTCTGGACTGAATCAAGCAGCTCCATTCCCTCGTTGTGATGCAGATGCAGGTCTGGACACAGTACTCCAGGTGGGCAGAATCTGCTCCCTCAGCCTACCGGCCACAGTTTCCTTGATGTGGTCCAGGAGAAGTTTGCCTCTTGAGCTACACTTACATTGTTGGCTTGTGTGCAGCTTTTTACTAGCCAACATTCCCCAGTCCTTCTCTGCAGAGCTGGTCCCAACCCATATTCCACCCAACCTGTTTTCGTGTTTGGCATCACCCTGACCGAGATGCATGATCTTGTGCTGAAGTATGACATAAGAATGGATTTTAGAGAAAATTTTGGTTTTTTGTGTTTTGGCTTTTTCCTTTCCTTTTTATTTTTTTTCAGTTAAGACAAGTAAACAAACAAAAGATGTTTTCAGAAAAAGTGTTGTCAGTACAGACCAGTTCCAGACAGGTTTAGCATAAGCAGTTCTAACAATTTTCTCTCTGTTTGGGACAATTATAAACTGAAGTTCCTTATTCTGCATGAAACCAGTTTGACTGAACTGAACAGCAAAGTGCCTCTGTTGCCACACAGATACAAACAGAAATGAGTTGCACTATTCCAGCACTGCCTTTTTCTTAATTTCTCTCAAAAAAAATTGGTGATGCCTCATTAAAAAAAGTCTCTAGAAAAAAAAAAGTAATCAGATTAATAAAAAAGAAACAAGGTAATAACCACAGCATCTATACAGGATTAAGTGACGAAAAATAGACACAGTAAACCAAATGAAGTATTTCTACTGAAAAACAGGAATACAATGTCCTTTAAAAAGCATGTATTTTCATACTACCTTAGAATATTTTTTCTCATGAATTTAAATTCAGTTCATTTATTGCAATGTTTCTGTCCTTGCAATCTTTTCCAAAATATGGTGAATATATAATGGAAACACTGAATCGTAGAATGGTTAGGGTTGGCTTAGAAATCACCTACTCCAACCTGTCTGTGAACATGTCTCAACTAGACACAGTTGCTCAACTTCTCTATATGTTATAAAATAGTCTTTACATATTTGGGCAGAATGTTGACATCCTTAATATCTAGATTTGAGTAAAGCGCTAACATTTATGGATAACATTCTGTATAATAACCTTGGATATTTTCCTTCAAGCCATAAAGAAAACCATGACCCTTTCCTTTACAACTTGTCATTCTTTTTTAAGCTTTCACAGAATCACAGAATCATAGAACACTAGGGATTGGAAGGACCTCGAAAGATCATCTAGTCCAATCCCCTGCCACAGCAGGATCACCTAGATCAAATCACATAGGAACATGTCCAGGTGGGTTTTAAACTTCTCCAGAGGAGACTCCACAATACCTGTGGAGAGCCTGTTCCAGTGCTCTGTCACCCTCACCATGAAGAAGTTTCTTCTCATATTTATATGGAACCTCCCGTCTTTCAGCTCACATCCTTTGCCCCTTGTCCGATCATTAGATGGACACTGAGCAGAGCCTGGCTCCATCCTTTTGACACCGACATTTCATGTATTTATAAACATAACGAGATCAATCCTCAGCCTCTTCTTCTTCAAGCTCAAGAGACCCAGCTCCCTCAGCCTTTCCTCACCATGGAGATGTTCCAGTCTCTTCATCACCTTCATGGCACTGCACTGCACTCTGTGTCCTTCTTGAACTGTGGGCCCCAGAACTGGACACAATATTCCAGATGTGGTCTCACCAGGGCAGAGTAGAGGGGGTGGAGAACCTCTCTTGATTTGCTAACCACCCTGCTTCTGGTCCACCCCAGGATGCTCTTGGGCCTGTTGACCACAAGGACACATTGCTTGCTTATGGTCATCCTGCTAGCCACCAGGACCCCCAGGTCCCTTTCTCCTGCACTGCTCTCCAACAGGTCAGTCCTCAATCCCCCCCATTGTTAGTTATGGCATAAAGGATGGGCTTGTTCAGTCAGATTTCTGTTATCATCGAGTGCTAAACTGATGTGGTAATGAATTAGAAGCTGCTACAATGTCTTTGACAAGTGCTGATTTAAGAATAACTTTAAACTCCTCCATTAGTATCCTGTCCTGGCTAGACTGATGGAAGAGGTTTTCTTTTGATGGAGGGAACTTCTGGCTAACACAGGTGTAATACAACAACTAACACTGGGATTATGTTAATCACCCCACAATTTCTTTTTAGATCAATATAAATACGACATGGGCAAATAAATTATTTCTCAAAAGTACAGCCCTGTGGACAAGGTTGGTATTCATTACTTCAAGCCTCCTCTAAAAATACAGTATGAAAAACTGTGTGATCCAGTGGCTATTTGTCTTAGTTTATAGAAAATTGTTAAATAAACTGAAGATATCTGTGCTTTTCTGTACCAAATTAGAGGGTAAAAAGATGAGGAGAGAAACAGATTAGAACACATAAATATTTACTCTCTGTTTTTGGGCTTGTTTCCTAATTTAATTCATGTGTTCCCTTTATTGGGATCTACTTCTACTGTATGTTAAGTTGTTTATCACAACATCCAAAGAAAGTGTATTCCAGTGCAGATCCTGCATACTCTTGCAGCATGTCCACACTGCCTCTCTTCTCAAGCAAGTCTTCCCAAGCCACTCTATTTTCTTTGTGCAAGTGATACTGAATGGGAAGAGAGCAAGCAGAAAAAAGGGCTGATCAGATGATCAGACATATTGCATGTAGAGGGCTGTACATTCATACTGCAAGTAACTGCTTCACTGCCCCACAATGTGCGGAAAGACCATGGATTTTTTTTCTCACGGCTGCTCTCCAATAGTATCGTCCTGTATTCAGTCAAGTTATGAACACACAAGTCAGAAATATGGCCGGGAAATGAATTTAGTCTAAAGCTATCTTCAGTGCCACTAATACAGCTCAGATAAAGACAGATGATGCCCAGAAGACTTTAACTGAATCCTTACCAAAAAAAAGTTAGATAAGAGGAATACACTGTGTTGTCGGTTCTGAGCACACAGAAAGTGGAAATTCTGATAAGAGGCTCATTAAACAAAATCTGATCCATTGAATTAAATAGAGCTGTGTAGGAGTAAAGGGCTGGTGACAGACTGTAAGAATGGAGGAGGAGGTTGGCTGCATGGTAGGAAAAGTTCAAGAATTCAGCAATGAAAACTTTGGAATATTGCAGAGAATCATCCAGCAGTTAACCAAATTAGATCTAGATAATTTTATTCTAAAAGTCAACACTTATGAATAATTATACCCATGTTTTTTGTAAAATCTGAACTGTTTCTATGTTATAAATAATGTTTCAAGGAGTATGAAGGACAGGGACCATGCTTCCCAACTTCAGAAATTAGGTAACAAACCTTAAAAGCAAAATTCCTCTGCTTTTCTGCGGAGGGTTGATTGGTGGTTTTCTGAGATTGAACTCAGGATTCTTGTATTCCTGCTTTCTTTATGAAGAAAATAAATATTTGGTTCAAGCAGACAGTTTTAGAACAGCGTTCCGTTCATTGATCCAGCTGAGTTAAGTGCAACAGGGCTGTACTCAGCTGGTCTGTATTCAGCTGGCTTGGGTATGTCTGGATTAAGAATTATGGATTCAAACATTGTTTGAATTGTCTTTTTTACCTATGATCAGGCTGATCCTTAACCTTTCAGGGTTTTCCAGTTTCTTGTAGCAACTGTTTCAACATCCAGAAAGGGTTGGATAAACTGACCAGAAGCATTAAAAAAAAGGAAATTCAACTATATCATGGGAAATAAGACTTGATCTAGGTGGTCCTACTGTGGTGGGGGATTGGACTAGATGATCTTTTGAGGCCCCTTCCAATCCCTAATGTTCTGTGATTCTGTGACATTTTGTATCTAATATTCTGTAGGAATAAAAGTATATAAAACTTCTGTAAAATTATTTTGTAGTTCAAAAACTTCCCAATCTCTGAGGTAGCTTAAGGAATTTGTGAATTTCTGCTGCATATATCATGCAAGAGATAATTCTCCAAAAGTTTGCTTGTACATGTTATGTATGTAAATAGCAGAGTGGTTAAAAATAGGAATCAGAATCAAAAAGCAGGCAGGATCTAGTTAATCACAGAAAACTGTTAGGAACTGATAACAAGTTTCTCCGGATAGGGAATTTATTCTTATCTTTCAAGACTAATTTCAATTTGACATAGTAGAAATGTAGAGACATTAGTTACAGTTAATTTACATTCTATCTTCTAACAAGGAAAAATTAAGTAGAAGCTTTAAAATGGGATGATTTCTCTGCTGTGCTGCAGATAAGTTTAAAATATTAAGACAGAGCACCACAGGTGAAAGCACATAACCTACAGAAATAAATTAAATAACATATTAATGTACTAATAAGTGTAAAGTACTAATTGAATCTTGAACTTCTGCAATTGTAAATTTGAATCCACCTTGTTTCTCAGTGTAATCTTAATGCAAGATAACATTAAATTTCCTCTGCAAAGCTTTCTAGGTAAAGTTAGAAAAGTTAAATTCAAAATATTCCCTTGTGTAATGGTAAAATTAAAACTTGTAAATGCAGTAACAATCAAGATAATGCTGGGGATATTTACTTTTAATATTAACCTAAATTTATCCTTCCCACATAATACACCTGCCTGAGACATAATAAATATAATAGTTTTACTAAATTAATAATTACCTTAATAGAAGG
Source organism: Phoeniculus purpureus (assembly GCA_028565055.1). Taxonomy (NCBI): domain Eukaryota; kingdom Metazoa; phylum Chordata; class Aves; order Bucerotiformes; family Phoeniculidae; genus Phoeniculus; species Phoeniculus purpureus. Next base: position 33,494,376 of record JAOXOE010000874.1, read on the forward strand.
CATAAAACAGTGGTTTTTTTTAATCAGTGTTTACTTCTGAGGTAGGTCAGTTCAGGTGTTGCAATCTCCACTGGTGACTACCACTATTTGGGATCCATTCTTGGGATCATCCGACTATCCCACTGACTTTCTGCTGCCTCAACTCCTTAACCTACCTATTCTTGGCCTCAATGACACTTCCTTTTGATTACAATAAAGGTCTCATTTTGATTTATGTGTGCGCTAGTTTTCTCTCATTACTCTCTCAGCCTACTCTTCTTCAAACTAGAGCCTCAGCTCTTTCAATCTTTCCTCATAAGATTTATTCTCCAGGCCCTTTGCCAGCTTAGTTTTCTCTGCATCCTCTCCAGCACTTCCACATCTCTCTTGTATTGAGATGCCCAAAACTGGACACATTACTCAAGGTGTGGCCTCACCAGTGCCAAATACAGGGGGATGATAACCTCCCTACTCCTGCTGGCTATGCTATTTCTAATACAAGCCAGGATGCCTTTGGCCTTCTTGGCCACCTGAGCACACTGCTGGCTCACATCCATCTTCCCATCAGTTAGAACCCCCAGGTCCCTCTCTGCCAAATGGTTCTCCAACCACACCTCCCCAAGCCTGTAGCATTGCAGGGGGTTGTTGTGGCCCAAGTGCAGGACCTGGCACTTGGCCTTATTGAAGCTCATGCCAGTAACATTGGCGCATTGCTCCGACCTAGCCAAGTCTCTCTGAAGAGCCCCCCTACCCTCTGGCAGCTGAACACTCTCACCTAACTTGGTGTCATCTGCAAACTTAGTGATGGTAAACTCTGTGTCCTCATCGAGATCATCATTAAAGATGTTTATGGTTCCAACACCGAGCCCTGAGGTACACAACTTTTGACAGGCCACCAGCTGGACTTAACTTCATTAATCACCACGCTTTGGGCCCAGATGTTCAACCAGTGTTTTATGCAGCAGATTTTGTGCTCGTCCAAGCCATGAGCACCCAGCTTACAAGAAGAATTCCATGGGGAACAATGTCAAAGGCTTTTTGAAAGTCCAGGTAAACAATATTGACAGCCTTTCCCTTGTCCAATAGTCAGGTCATTCTATCAGAAGGAGATCATGATCGTCAGGCAGGACCTGCCTTCAATAAATCTATATTGACTGGGCCTGATCCTCTGGTTTTCCTCTACGTGAAGTGTGATGGCACTTCAGATGGTATGTTCCATGACCTTCCCTGATCAGACCTACAGGTCTATAGCTTTCTGGATCCTCCTTTCTGCCCTTCCTTTAGACGAGTCTTACATTTGCCACCTTCCAGTCCATTGGGACCTCCCCAGCTAGCCAGGTCTTCGAGTGAAAGTGGCTTGGCAAGCACATCTGCCAACTCTTTCAGCACCCTTGGGAGCAACTCATCCAGCCGCCTAGCCTTGTTTATGTCTAGATGGTGTAGCAGGTCACCGACTGCTTCCTTTCCAACTCTGATGACCCCATTTGGCTTCCTCTCTCTGTCTCCCAGATCATGAGGTCTGTTGTCCAGAGAACACCTAGTGCCTCTGCTAAAGACTGAGGCAAAGTAGGCATCGAGCACCTCAGCCTTTTCTGCATCATCTGTTACTAGGTTTCCCTCTGGATCAAAAATAAGATGGAGATCTTCCCTGGTCCTCCTTTTGTTATTAATGGATTTATAGAAACTTTTTTTATTATCCTTAACAGCTGTAGCTGAGTTGAGCTCTAGCTGTTCTTTGGCCCTCCTGATTTTCTTTCTGCAGAGTTTGACTACATCCTTAAAGCCTTCATGAGAGGTCTGCCCCCTCCTTGAGAGGTCATAGACTCTCTTTTTGTTCTTGAGGTGCAGCCAAAGATCCCTACTTAGCCAAGCTGGTCTCCTTCACCACCTATTCATCTTTCGTCTCATGGGGACATCCTGCTCCTGTGCCCTTAAGACTTCCCTGTTGAAGTATGTCCAGCCTTCCTAGACTCCTGTATCTTTTAGGGCAGACTCCTAAGGGACTTTATCTCCTGAATAGGCCAAAGTTCACCCTCTGGAAGTCTAAGGTAACGGTTTCACTGGTCCTTCTTGTTTTTGCGGGGATTGAAAACTCAACCAACTCATGATCACTGTGCCTGACATGACCTCCAACCTTTACTTCTCCCACAAGATCTTCCCTGTTCACAAGAAGCAGGTCCAAGAGGGCATCTTCCCTGGTTTGGCTCCCTCACCATTGTGTCAGGAAGTTATCTTCCACACACTCCAGGAACCTCCGGGACCGTTCTTTCTCTGCTGTGTGATGTTTCCAGGAGATATCAGAAAAATTGAAGTCTCCCATGAACACGAGAAGCAGTGACTGTGAAACTTCTCCCAGCTGCCTATAAAAAATTTCATCTGTTTCCTTATCCTGGTCGTGTGGTTTGTAACAGACTCCCATCACAGTATCTCTCTTGCTGGCCTTACACCTAATTCTTACCCACAATGACTCAACTATATCCTCATCTGCATTCATGTGTATGGCATCATATGTTTCTCTAACATAAAGGGCTACTCCACCACCTCTTCTTCCTTGCCTATCCTTTCTGAAAAGCTGATAGCCATCAATTGCAACACTCTAATTGTGGAAGTCATCTTACCAGGTTTCTGTGATAGCTACCATACCATAGGTTTCCTGCTGCACAACGGCTTCCAGCTCCTCCTGTTTATTGACCATGCTGTGTGCACTGTGTATAAACATTTCAGGGAGGAGGCCGAGTACATAGTTTTTAATATTGAGGGGTGATAGCCCTTCTGGTTATTTGTCATGCCACCTTGCCTCACTGGTTCTGGTCTACTATACCCAGGGTTTTCACTAGCTAAGCCAGTTATCTCCCCCTCCTCTATCATATCTGGTTTAGAGCTCTGTCAATGAGCCCTGCAAACTCCTGTCCCAAAATTCACTTGCTAATGGTGCACTAAACAGCTGCATCCAGGTCATCAATAAATATATTGAACACAACTGGCCTTAGAACTGAACTCTGAGGAACCCTGTTTTTGACTTGTAGACCCATTGTATACCTTTGAGCTCTGCTCTTCAGACTGTTACTCGCACAGTGCACCACGAACCCACTTGTACAACAGTTGGACAACTTGTCCAGGATGATGCTTTGAGGAACAGTATCAAAAACCTTATTAAAATCATAACTAAAATAGCTGAATAAATTAATGTAAGTTAAAGGCAATTGGAAAAAAATCCAGAATTTTATTTTGGTTCCCAGGTATTGGAACTGCCAATTTGTTAATTTTTCCAAAAGCAGTAATTCATCCACATAAAACCTCTTTTTTTGAGTCCAAATTTTATTACTGTCTACTTAAAAGAGAAGAGAAAACTGAAATTGTAGTCAATACTGTTTTTCAGACTTGCTCCTCTGTTAGCCCATGTGAACGGCAGTCCACAGGTAGCTAGTACTGCTAAGCAAATGGAGTACTGAAAAGATTGTAAGACTAAATGGGCAAGCGCTGACAGCTTCTGCAACTCACTGAGCCATTTAAGATGAGCAATGAGTCAGAGATGAAATCCTACTGAGAAAGATCAATAGTGAATGCATTATCATAGTTATTTCCAATGACAGGAATAATAACACAGTATTTATTTCTGGCGCGAGCTTGTTTTTCCCCCCTCATGATTTGGGATGTACCTCATTCTACTGCAATACTAAGATATCTCACTGTGTTTATTTCTATGATTCCACTGAATCTAGCTGCTGAATACATTTTTTTCACATTATATTGGTTAATTAAACTTTCTGTGAAGATTGTGGTAATTGAGAGTAAGGCTCCTATTAAGCACAGAAAGACTGCAAGGCAGTAATGTAGCCTTCTATGGTTTTAGCACTTCTCACTGTGAAATAAAGGGGAATAAACAAGCAACTAGCTTGCAGCTATATGTCAGCCAAAACACAGAGAAAACAGGTAAGAAAGAAACCAGAAACATTTCTTCTAACCTGGAAAGAGAGTACATTAAGAGTAAAGCTAGGAATAATTCAAATGTTCCCGAAGGGATGAATTTTTGCTCACTTTAGCCTTTATGTTCTCTAATCTGTTGACTTTCACGAAACTCTGTTTCACACATCATCACTTTTTTCTCTTCCCCACTAAGCCATCATGAATATTCCACACCACAATGTAAATTGACAGCTATTTTCTTATTTTCTGTGTTGTTAAAATGATCCAGGAAATTTATCCAAGAGTGTCATGCTTTCAAAGCTGAGCAGAACCTGTAAATCTAATTTGTGTGTTTTCTTCAGAAAAGTTTAAAATTTGGGTTTCAGAAGTTGAAAAATATCTACCCCTCTCACTCCTCCCTCTTCTCCCCTGACCCTGTGATTTCTGTTTTGGCTTCCATTCATCTTGGACTGTTTGGAGATGCACCGATACCACTGAGGAAACATGTCATCACTACTAAAAATGATATTGCTTCTCAAGTTTAAAAAAATTTGTGGCAAGTGGGAGATTTAACTATAAAAGATGAGACTCTGAGAGAGACTGTGAGACTTCTGAATTTTGAAAATTTATGAGGATTGAGACTGAAGTCAGATAAACTCCATGATTTCAGAGAGAAGCAGGAATTGTCTATAATGAAGATGTTCTACTTACAATAATACTTACAGTAATGAAGTCTTTACCTTCGTTTAATGTAAGAGCAGAGTGATGCAACTCTGTTAGTCTTGTCTATGTATCTTGTGTGGTGTTTCTTCTGTGGTGAGAAGAATGTATTAAAACATCTTGATGACTTTATTCTACAGGTTGAGTCAGTGGTTTCATTGCCTGCATGTTCATAAGTGATTTCGTTAAACCTCTCTTTGACACTTCAGTTCAAACATTTGGTTAAATATAGTTCGGATCTCTACATTAATGGCGACCCAGTCGGGATTCAAATAAGGACCCACACAACACAACTACACTACACTACAATGCTGCAAAGAACTTGTAAGGAATGAAGTTAAAATAACAACTAGAATTAAAACTGAAGGCTTTGTAGGTTTTGGTTCTGTGATCCTGTGTCTAGCCATGATCACATGAACTAAAGCATCCCTCATAAAAATCTGGTTAAAGTTAATAATTCAACTTTGAAAAAAGTACTCAACAACTCCTAATTTTTAAAACGATTTGTGGATTCTTTATACAAGTTTTGGGTAAATTTTGAAACAGTATGCTTTGACAAGTTTGTTTTCAACTGTTTTGTTATAGGTGCAATATCTTATGCAACAATCTGTGGATTCATTCAGAAATATTTTGACTTACTACAGATTAGGAGTTACTTTCTGCCGGAAGAAGGGGCTACATAGCGACCAATGTGATCAAGCAAAAGCCAAGCCACTTTATTATCCCAAAGCTAGCTCTTTTATACAGTTCTTAATGAGGCTCATACATATTACAAAAACCAAGCTCATGATTGGTGAGATCACACAACTCAGTTTCTTCTCTAGGGACTCTAACT
>JAOXOE010000874.1:33499915-33522248 GCA_028565055.1 Phoeniculus purpureus
CTTAATTTAAAATTTATTAAAAATATAAAAATTATAAAAAATTATTAAAATTTATTAAACTTTTGTTTAAAATTTATTAAAATGTAGTAAAAATTTATTAAAAATTTATTTTAAAATTATTAAAATTATTAAAAAATTATTCAAAATTTATTAAAAATCTATTAAAATTTATTTTAAAATTTATTAAAAAGTATTCAAAATTTATTACATTTTATTTAAAAGTTATTTAAAAATTTATTAAAATTATCTGAAAATTATTAACATTTATTAAAAATTATTTAAAAATTTATTTAAAATTATTAAAATTATTTAAAATTTTATTAAAAACTTATTAAAAATTTAAAACGTATTTACTTAAAAGTCTATTGCTGTCACATGGCCCAGACGCAGAGCCAAGCCGCTCACCCAAAACTTGCTGTTGACCACACGGGTTTCACTGAAGCCATGGGGCTTCGTGAGCACTTGGCGAAGCGGAAGCTAAGACTTCAAGTGGAAGCAGCAGCCGTGGGTGCGCTGTGAGGAAGCGACTGTGTTTTGTCGGAAAAGTGATCCTCTGAGGAAGGTAACTAGCAGGCGCGGGTCAGGCACGAGTGTGGTTGTCGGCCAAAAAGCAACAGAGCCCGTTCTGATGCTTCTGAAGATCCCTGACTCGTCCACACCAGCGCCACAGTCCACCGTGCGCAGTGCGGGGAGACTGACGTTACCTACCCTGGGTGCAGTTTCTGTCAAATATTATGTTGCCATCACTGTCTTCTTTCTGGCACTTTGGAAACTGGAGACTCACAACAAAGGTCATGTTGGATCCTACCAGCGCTGGGCTGTCACTGTCCAGTTTGGCCGTCACCCTTCCACCTGTAGAACAGAAAGTTCCTTATGAGGAGAGGCTGAGGGAGCTGGGTCTCTTCAGCTTGGAGAAGACTGAGGGGTGACCTCATTGATGTCTATAAATATGTGAGGGGTGGGTGTCTAGAGGATGGAGCCAGGCTCTGCTCAGTGTCATCTGGTGATAGGACAAGGGGCAATGTGTGTCAGCTGGAACATGGGAGGTTCCCTATAACCATCAGTGAGGGTGATGGAGTGCTGGAAGGGGCTTCCCAGGGGGGTTGAGGAGTCTCCTTCTCTGGAGACATTTAAAACCTGCCTGGATGTATTCCTGTGTGACTTGGCTCTAGGTGATCCTGCTGTGGCAGGGGGATTGGACTAGATGGTCTTTGGAGGTCCCTTCCAATCCCTAATGTTCTGTGATTCACAGCCTGTCTTGACAGGAGAGGAAAAATGCTTATGTGTGATCACCTTTCCAGCAGTCCTTCCATCTGGGATCTCCTTCTTCCCAGAAGGGATAAAGCTTTTCATTCCACTTGTTTTGATCACTAGACCAGCCTTTTATGTTCCTGTAGGCGGTGACAGGAGAAGTTCTTCCTTGGTTCAGTACATCTTGAAACCCTATAGAGAAAAAACAAACAGGCAGCCTAACGGTGTTTTCTCTACCACCCTATAAGCAACCGGCTCCTCTGCTCATCGCCCTGATCATTACGGCAGTGGGCTTCTGCGGAAAGGGAGAACCCCACCAGTGCAAAGTTAGGGCATTTCATAAACTCCTCAGCTGTAACCAACACAAGGAAAATTTCATCGCTGACAGACTGGCATTTTCCTACGTGCACTGTGACAGGCTTTCCAGAGAGAGGGTACAAAGATCTACAGTATTTTGACCCTAAGTGAGGTATTGCTTGTGTGAACGGGATCAGAAATGGGGTGGTTAGCAGATCGAGAGAGGTTCTCCTCCCACTCTACTCTGCCCTGGTGAGACCACATCTGGAGTGTTGTGTCCAGTTCTGGGCCACTCAGTTCAAGATGGACACAGAGCTGCTGGAGAGAGTCCAGCGCAGAGCCACAGAGATGATGGAGGGAGAGGAGCATCTCCCTGATGAGAAAAGGCTGAGGGAGCTGGGGCTCTTGAGCTTGGAGGAGACTGAGGGGTGACCTCATTAATGTCTATAAATATGTGAAAGGTGGGTGTCAGGAAGATGGAGCCAGGCTCTGCTCAGGGGCATCTAGTGATAGGACAGGGGACACTGGGTGTGAGCTGGAACAGAGGAGGTTCCACATCAGTGTGAGAAGGACCTTCTTGGCAGTGAGAGTGCCAGAGCCCTGGAAGGGGCTGCCCAGGGGGGTTGTGGAGTCTCCTTCTCTGGAGAGGTTTAAAACCCTCCTGGATATGTTCCTGCATGACTTAGTCTAGGAGGTCCTGCTCTGGCAGAGCAATCAGACTACATGATCTTCTGAGGTCCCTTCCAATCCCTAATGTTCTGTGATTCTGAGATACCCAAGAGGTCAGATTCTCTGCTAAAATCAAAGTTAAAAACAGTTGCTGATGTAGCTGCTCGACTCCATAGGAATTCAGTCGTGACATTTGTGTCTCTAAGTTTAAACTCACACCATTACTGTTAATTCTTAAAGAGCTCAGAAATATGGTTTCAAAATGTTTGCAGAAGAAAATCCCTAAAAAGCACTCCTGGTATAATATAACTGAATCAAAAAGTAAACATGCAAGATGTAACTGCCTAGCTTACCTCTGTGTTCCTCTCCTGAGCACAGCTGGGTAGTTGATTTCACTTCCTTTTACCAAACAAGAGGAAATTAAAACGTCTGTAGGAGTACTTGAATTGGCCCAATAATTAGTGAAACAGTCAGATGATACTAATCTTATTCAATCTACTGAATGGACTAAATTGGCAAAGCTGCTGAAGGACTGGCAAATTTGATCCGATTTCAAAAAATCCTCTGTTGCTTGCAGAGTTCAGGGTTTATTTGCTTATTTTCAAGTATTGTGCAGCTAGATCCAGCAACTGCAGGACGGGAACTCTCAGAATTATAATGAAAAAACAGCCAACAAAACACCTACCCCTAAAATTGTCTTAAAGAAAATAGAAGTTTATCTCGTTCACAGAAGTGGCTTCACATCTCTCTAATGTGAACTTTTTCCATTAAACTGGTAACTACACAAAGATGAGTATAACACCTCCCTGATGAGGAAAGGCTGAGGGAGCAGGGTCTCTTGAGCTTGGAGGAGACTGAGGGGTGACCCCATTAATGTTTATAAATATGTGAAGGGTGGGTGTCAGGAGGATGGAGCCAGGCTCATCTCAGTGTAATCTAATGATAGGACAAGGGGCAATGGGTGTAAGCTGGAATATAGGAGTTCCATATAAATATAAAAAAACCTGCCCATGCAACTTGGTCTAGGCGATCCTGCTGTGGCAGAGGGAAGCCTAGATGGTCTTTCTAGGTCCCTTTCAATCCTTAATGTTATGTGATTCTGCGATATTTTTAAAATGTTCACTAAAAATACCTACTTTGTCTACCCTAAAGTCATCTCCCTGTTTTCATCTCCCTGCTAAAATCTCAACAATTTACTTATTTTCTATTGGCAGTAAATAAATATTGTACTTTCATGACGATAGAAGATTGGCTGAAGACTTAATGCTTCAGAGGGAACTGTACATCTCACCTTATGCAAAAGCTTGGACACTACTGTAGCTGAATAACACAGGACATGAGGAACAGAGTAGTGTTTCCCTTCATCACTTGCATCCTGTTAGAATTTTCAGGTCAGAGGTAATGGAGCTCTACAACCCTTATGCAAGATTGTTGATCTCAAGGTATCAAGTAAGTTGCAAAAACTTCTTTCCTGAAGTAAAGATTCCAATTTACAGGAAAGGATCACAAACTCTTCAAATGAGTTTCAGATATTAGGAATTATGGAGTGGAAAAAATGAGGTTTCTGGAAGTATACTACTCATTAAAAAAGAAATTTAGAAAAAAGTAATTCAGAAAGACTGTGTTATTAGCAGTTCTTGTGGCAACTGAGCTCAGAAAGCAATGACTTTCACATAAACTTTTGTGATTTTCTTGTCACACCCCCTGAACACTACCTAGTTTTGATAGCTGCAAAACATTCAGGTCTAAGTAGCCAAGAAGAAGCTGCCTTTCATCATGCTTCCCATAGCAATGTGAAACACAGGGGGAGAAAATCTCACCCTTTAGGTTTAATATTTCCCATTACTGTAACACAGAGTACTGTCTGGTACCTTGAGTACTGTATAAGAAAAGAGAAGTGTGTTTTCTGAAACTTCTGTGGAGAAAAGGAAATGGAAATTGTCACTCAGGTAGTGTTGGAGTCCTCTAAGCTTTCAGCTGCTGTCTATGAAAATGCTGTTCTTTTTATTTGCCCTGAAAAATTGTAGGATCTTCCTCTCAGATCTAAAATAAAATAACATTGAAGAAAAGTTTCAAACTTGGCTGTCTCAAATAGAGAAAATAACTCAAACTTTGGAGACAACTGGGGTTTGAGATGCTGTAACCCTTCTCCTCAGTGTGTTTACAGGTTGTCTAGAGCAGTTTTATTTTGCAATCTGTTTTTTGTGATATCTTCTTTGAAGCATCTAGGTCTCCTGTGAATGCAGTACTTCTGAACCCGCATCCTAAAATTCCACAGAGAATCTGATTACTGATCAGTTTTTGTTCCATAAAACCAGTTGTGATAGGAGAGGAAGCTAAAGTGATAAGACTGGGGAGATAAGTCAAGACTCCTCAATCCCATGTGTACTTGAACCACTTCCCCTTTATCTGGCTTATATGCAGCAAAACTTCTGTTCACCCTAACGACAAACACATCTAAAATAACACAGAACATGAACTCACATGCACACGCAGAAAGAATAGTGATTCTCTCTTGAGTTGTGTAAGCTGCAGAGCATCACCAAAGGAACATAACCAGTAAGCTATATTTCATGACAGGCAGCAAGGAGTACTGTTGTGAATGGCTTTCAGTTTTCCCTCCTCACATTAGAAATGTACTGGACAGGGAAGCATGAGCAAGTACACAGATCCATCAGCTTTCCTTGTTGTTTCCCCGTCAAAGCAGTGACTCTGCAGAGCTGGCAAGGTCCGTCAACAGCTGGAATACAATTTCATCTCCCTACAACTTTCTTAAACATACAGAAAGGAGGTGTTACCCCATCCTTTGTGCACTGACGAATATTTAAATCCCATGTGTTATGAATATACCTCATGTACACAGCTTCATCTCTGCCATCATGTGGTGCATAAATTTGGTTCCATGCAGGTGAAGAGGCAGCAGCCCAACCTTCCACAGCTTGTTTGTACTGCATAACCTCATTCTTACTTGAAGTGACATTTTCTGTGACACTGTGATAAAGAAACTAACCGTGTAATCTCCCAGAACAGTACAGCAAAAAGACTCTGTTTTACCATAATACTATGGAACTTCAATTTACTGCAAAGCTCTGACCACACATTTTTCCACAGTGCGCAGTGACACAAATGACTGATCCAGCGTGGACATTGATTTCTCACTTGAGAATCAGACCTAGAGATTTAAATAAAAATTGCTTATGACAGTGAGGATTGATGTTTACTGAAAAACGCTGTCTGATGGTCAATAGGTGATAGACCCTCCTTTCCTAACTATGTCCTCTTCCATATAGAATTATAATTCCTGTAGTTTGCAAGGAATATTTGTCTTACACATGCTTTTGGAGAATTGGAACTTTAAAACTTAAATACATACTTTCTTTCTTTTCCATGGTTGTTGTCACCTGCCAGCTTCAGTGTAGGTATGTAAAATTACTTTATACCTTTACTTGGTGTCATGGTTTAAAAACTCAAATTAAAATATTAACTAAGTCATTTAGCTAAGGTGCTAGTGGGCAGGAATAAACACAGAATCACAGTATTATTGAGGCTGGAAGAGACGTCTGAGATCATCCAGCCCAGCCCATGACCTGACATCACCACTACCTATACCACAGCACTAAGTGTCACATCCAGTCTGTCCTTAAACATCTTCAGGGAGGGAGACTCCACTACTGCCCTGGGCAGTCCATTCCAGTCTCTGATCCCCCTTTCCATGAGGAAGAGCTTCCTAGCATCCAACCTCAACCTTCCCTGACACCTTCAGGGCCTGCCCTCTCATCCTGTCATTAGCTGCTTTGGAGAAGAGCCTGACCCTCCACCTAACTACAACCTCCCTTCAGATAGTTGTGAAGAGGGATAAGTCCCCCTTGAGTCTCCTCTTCTTCAGACCGCACAACCCCCAGCTCTCTCTTCATCAGAATTTCCCTTCAGTCCCTTCACCAGCCTCATTGCTCCTCTGGATCCACTGCAGCCCCTCAATGTCTTTCTTGAAGTGAGGGGCCCAGAACTGCCCCCAGTACTTGGGGTGAGACCTTGTCAGCACAGTAGGAGAATTATGTCTGTAGTCCTTCTGGCCACACTATTCCTGGTACGAGCCAGGATGCCACTGGCTTTCCGGGCCACCTGGGCACACTGCTGGCTCCTATTCAGCTGGTTGTCAACTAGTACTGCCAGGTCTTTCTCTGTCGGACTGCTTGCCAGTCACTCATTCTCCAGTCTGTAGCTGCAGGAGATTATTGTGGTCAAAGTGTAGGACCGTGCCCCTGGCCCTGTTAAACCTCATCTCATTGGCCTCTGTTCATTGAACCAGCTTGTCCATACCTCTCTGCAGCATCTTCCTCTCATCCAGCAGATTGACACTTACCTGCAACTTGGTGTCATTTACTAAGGGTAGACTGGATTCAGCCAGGTCATCAGTAAAGATGTTGAACAGGACTAGTCCCAGTACTGACCTATGACAGACACCTCTGGTCACTGGCTGGAAACTGGATGCAGCACCATTTACCACCACTTTCTGGGCCCAGTCACCCAACCTGTTTTTAATCAAGTGAAGGGTGCTGGATTAAATAAAGGGACAGTTTGAAAAGAAACCAATTATGAATTGCAGGCAAAAACCAAAGTTAACTCAATTTGGGGATAGAAATAACAAAATACTTAATTCACTCCACAAAAGAATCCCCACATAAAAAGACATACACACAGAGGCACACAAAGATTCATCACAATGTTCTTGCCAAAACCTCAATATGAACCCTAGAAAGGAAAAAGATACTTCCAACTGTTCCTGCTTTGTGGAACTGTGGTACCCAACAGCTTCATGCACATGTCCCTCAACATCAGCGGGCAGTTTAAAGTCCAGTTCTCTTTTGCATGTGTTTACAAGAGAGTCCTCCATTTCCAAAACGCCAACTGCTACAGCCACAAACAAGAGGAAAACTCTCTCAGTTCAGCAAATCATGGAATCCAGATGAAATTTTCTTCCCACTGATCCAAAGGAACTATGTTCCGTCTCTCTCTAGTCACTGCACTTCCAGGGCAAAACAGCTGCTGTAGTCCAGCTCAGTGCCGTGTGTGTCCTCTCTGCAACACACACAAGAAGAACTGAAGAAGATCAAGTCTCAGGAGAAATACTGGGTGGAGGAAGAGGGAGGGGGAAACCTAAACCCAAAACTCAGGACCCCTTCTGCCAGCCCAAGATTCCTGTGTTCACAGGAAACATAAATCAAGCTGCAGCTTTGGCTTGCAGAAAGCAGTACATTTCAAACCATAACACGCAGTTATCGCAGGTATTGCAGAAACAGGAGCTACGCAGGTAATTATGGCAGGGCATGTAATAAAGAATAAAGAACTCAACTAATTCAACTCAAATTACAAATTAAATTTTGCTGTATAAAAAAAAAAGATCTTACTTTCACAGATACACTTGCAGGTGATAAAGTAAGATAGAAAGCCGTGTATCATGACATGCTATGATGACTAAACCAGGCTTTAATATACTGTTGATAGTAATCCCCAGATCTCGTATATAAAGAGGCCTAATTAATTTCCTTAGATTACTGTCTGCATAAACACTGTTTCGCTTCACTCTTTATCCTAATAGTGAAATAATGCATTTTCATTCACACAGTTCCTTACAAATTCTGAATCCGGTGCCCAATTCCAAAATGTCATGTGGACTACAACCCCGTATCTCAACCAAAACTAATTTTACTCTTTGAATAAATAAGAGCAGAGTCAATGGGGAAAGGTATTTCAGAGAATTACTTTGAAATCTTTTTGACTCAAACACAAATGCAATGATACACATGTAGATCATAGAATCATAGAGTCATTGGGGATTAGAAGGGACCTCAAAAGGTCATCTAGTCCAATCCCCCTGCCACAGCAGGATCACCTAAACACAGGAACACATCCGTATTGTTTCTAGAGGTTCTAAGCACACAGGCTTTAAGATGAAAGTACCTTCTCCACCATAAGTCACTATAGAATCATAGGATGAGTCAGGGCTGGAAGGGAACCACAGGATCATCCAGATGATAGGAATTATCATACAAAGAGAAACAATATCGTAGAAGGTAGCGGCCCTGAAAGGATTCAGGATTATGGAAAGCAACACAAAAAGGTCACAATCAATCACGGAATCACACAATCACGGAATCATTAGGGACTGGAAGGGACCTCGAAAGATCATCTAGTCCAATCCTCCTATTTTCAAGCAGCACTTTTCCTAAATGTGTTGTTAAGTGGTCTGATTCTCATCTGCTTATGCTGTCAGCAGAAACATGGAATCACAGAAGCATTACAGTCCTTCCATTCCTCTGCTGGTAGAAGTTCATATCACATGTGTAATTAATAAAGCATAGCAGAGAAGCAATTTTATCTCAGCTAATGGGTAAACTGATAGCAGATAATCCGTACAATCTGATCTGCATGAACTTTTAGGTATTTCTGAAACAAATAGGTTGTGCTCAGATCTCATAAACGATCATGTTGAGGGCCGTCAAATTGTCCTGCGTAAAGTAACCCAATGCTTTTACTTTCTTCCTTCTTTGGTCTAGAGTATTTTTCCCTTTACAATTTTCTAAGGAATTTTAGCACAGAGGTGACTCCTTGACTATAATTACTTCATGTTTTCATGAAAAGGTGATTTTTTTTCTGGTTTTGTATATCTAACACTTGTCCTAAGTCTCTCAGGACCTTAAATCCTCACCATTGCAAGTAATATTGATTTATGACTCCACAATAATCTATAGACAGTCTTCATTGGCTCAAAAGATAATCTCTAAGGTTTCTTGTAAACATTGTTATAGATGTGGATGTTCTGGGATTTACATTCAAAGAATTTGTAAAATGGCTGTTAGTGTTCCGTGTACTGAAAGAAGATGGTCTTTGAAGGAATGTTAAGGAGGACATGTAGGCATGGAAGTCCTTGAAAAAAGACATGACATTTTTTGTTCTTATGAGACAAGCTACTTGTAGGTCTAGTAGCATATTAAATAGATAGGAAAGTCATCAAGAAGCTTTCCTGTTTTGAACTTTAAAAAGGATTCACAGAAACAAGTAAGTGAATAATAGTGGAAAAACAAATAAGATACTTTTATTCTACTTTGTATTTAAAAATGCATAGCAAAAAGCTTAGTGAGGTCATGTCTGCAAAGCATCTGCATAGATTACACATCCATCATTCCACATTCTTAGGCAGAACATCACATTTTCCTCTTTTTTAAAAATTATTAGTACTATTACACTGTGCATAGGCTAGATGTCAACAAGTGCTCATTGAGAATAATAAAACGATTCAGCATTAGAGGAATTTGGAAAGATCCTATGCATTTAGCTCTTTGTAGCCCTGCAAATTGAGAATGCATTTTAAAATCTGTTTAAGACAAAAAATCCATGAATCAGAAAGACCTTTTGTGGCATCTGAAGTATCAGTACTCCTAATAGAAATGCTGACAGGCTGGAACATGTAATGGGTATATTGGGCAATTTTCCTCTATAACTAATATACGAATGCTGACTTTTCTGATGTAATCAAAAATTCATTTCATTTCATTTCACATTTTCTGACATTTAAAGTGCATATACACAGCAATTGATTTCTTCTGAGCTTCTAAACAACTTTAAATACAACTAGTGAAAATTGATTCTTTCTTGTTTCCCGGCATGTCAATTTAAATTCAGTTATTGAGCCAAATTCTTGAAAATGAACAAATACATCAAGAAAAATTAAAATGTGTTTACCTCTAGAAGTTCTAAGGCAACTTAGAATGGTAGACCTGAAAGAGTAAATAATTACACTAACTTCTATAATTTCATGTGCATTTAGATTATTACAGAATGTCTGAATTTATTTAGTCTTATCCTGTGTTTCTTTAAGCGATTTTTTATTTTTCAGAATATTGAATAACACCCTATACAACATATATCTAAATTATGTTGCATCTAAGAAACAATATAATTTGTAAAAGGAAAAACACTCATCTATTGACACAAATAAGTATAACAGATATGGTTTCACATGATAGACTTCTACAGTTCTGCCTGTTCCTATAGGAAAGTCTATAACAAAAACCATCTGGGTTTAATCTGTTTTAACTGATCTTCTAGAAAATTATTTATTTGAAAAGGTTTTTAAATTCTTTGAGACAAATGAAAGAGCTTTAAAAATTTTAATTCAGTCATTACTTCAAAACACTTGGTAAACCAAATTTTCTTGGTGTGTCACTGGTTCGCAGAGACTGTAGGAATTTGTTTCAGTTAACTCTAGCTTTGAAGCTATTGTGCTAACCCAAGGAAAGACACTTCTTTTCAATGGAAAGAAAAGAACTCTTTATGTATGATGCAACCAAAATTCAGTGGATCAACATGCCTGGTTTTTATCTGCATGGTCTGACACTTTCCAAAATTGCCCTGTGTTCTCTGAATACTCTGAATTACGTCAAATCCAACCTAAATGGAAAAAGTACGTGTAGAATATTATTAAAACACTATATACTAAAGAAATACTTTAGATAGAAAGGAAAGATGTAGTTGTAGATCACCTTTGCCTAAATTCCAGGTGTTCCCACTGTGAAGATTTAATTCACTGAATTACAGTTACTGCATCTTTTTGACTAAGTACTTAAAATGTCATCTGCAAAAGGACTTACTTACTTTCTTGCTTGATTACAGTCCATCTCCATTTATTTTCAAAAATCCTGAGAAATAGCAGCCTAAATGTTCAGCTGCCCACAGCAGAGTTTTTGTTTTATCTTTTAATTAAATCTTCCAGTGTATTAAATACCTAATGGGCTAAGTGGGTGTAATTAAGACAGAGTCAGTCATATCAAGGACAAAAGGCAATGGACACAAACTGAAGTATAAACAAATCTACTTAAACACAAGAAATCTACTTTAAGGAAGATGAAATGCTGACGCAGATTGCTTCCAGAGCTTGCAGAGTCTCTGCTCTTGGGGATATCCAAAGACTGGCTGGATATGGTCATGGACTCACTCATTCCAGCTGATCCTGATTTAGCAGGATAGCTGAACTAAACATCTGCAGATATCCCTTCTAACATTAACTGTTCTGTAACTCTAAGAATAATCCATTGATTCCTGAAAATAAATCGAGCTGTGCAGATTCTTAAGGCAAGGAGAAATCTAATCCTGCTTTAAAGATCACATGATCTCACTTCATTCTTGGAACATCCTTATTTGATGAATCTTGTTCTTATTAATAAAAATAATACCTTATTCTCAACCTACATTTATGTAAATTTAGCTCCTAAGTCCTTGAAATCATAGCATTTTTCAAGAATTATTAAGGTATGTTAATGACCACTACCATTACTGATACTATTCTACGTTTTTTGATAAAGAGGGAAGTTATCTGACCTTTGATTAAATTCTCGGTGGTTGCTGATTCAGTGCCATCAATGTGTCAAATGAAGACATAATAAACATCTGTCTTTGCACACGAAAAATACAGGCATACACGTAGAATACAGCAATATATGGCAAAATGTCCTGCCATGAGACATTATGCGCTATAGACCTTCAATGGATAGGACCTACTCCAAGTTTTTTTAGTATACCATGTACATACTATGGCTTGGCTGAGAGGACAATTAAACTATTCTTGTTCCCCAATGTCATAAAAATTAAACTATCACACTGGTGCAATGGTTTAAAATACTTCAAATTTACACACAGATCTTGCACATTATTTTTGAGAATGTTACACCCTCTTTTTCTAGTGGGGATTTTTCAATTTTCATTTATAGTTCAATATAAACTTAGAAGCATAACTGTTTACGTTCTAGTAACACAGAGAAATATGTTAATCTGAAAGAATACTCTGTGCATATCAGCACTGAGTTTTAACATCTAGAGAGCTACACTAACCAAACAAGCTTTTTTAATGACGCTTATAAAATTCTGTATTTTTTTAAGTTACTGTAGAAATATTAACCAGTAGACAAGGGTTTTTTTAAATATCATTTTTAGAAAAAACTCTACTTTCTACTGATGTGAATTCTTACAAGACTTACACTTACATAAGCAACTGTTGAAAAACTTTATTTTCTTCTTTTTCCAGGTTTCAGGTGACTTCTCATTAAACATTATTGTCCTGCTATGGCACTTAGCTGTGATAATATGAAAGCAATACAGATAAGAAGTTAATTTGTTAAGGATGACAGGTTCTCTTAATTAGAAAGGAATCATCCAAAGAACAATGTTTCATTGACATAAGTTTAATACCTGCCTAGCTTGATAAAGTAAAAAAAAAGACTTCAAAAACAGCTGTCAAAAAGTAGGCTGCTCATAGGATATGGTTGATTTCAGCTGAAGTCTATGAGATTCTATGTTTAATTTTAGGAAAGATGCAATCATCCTTCAGCACATCAGATGTAATTGGGCTGCAATCAACTCAAATACTTAGTATTATTATATTGTATGATGTACTTGCTACCATGCATAGGTCATTAACTTAAAACACGTTATTACGATTATAGCTGAAAAGAATTGGACAAGTAAAAGAAATAAATTGGTCTCTTTTTTATCAATTACTTTCTTTTTTTTTTTACCCAAAAATGTCCTCAAGGAGTGTAAAACAATGCAGAAGTTAAATTGTATAGAGTTTAACTATAGAACATCATTTAGCTATACAACATCCTTGAGACTGAAAGTTAATGCTGAGGTTAGAAGTTTGAAAGGTTGCACATGTTCATTTTCATGTCTGAAATGAGAAGAATACTAAGAGTGAGAAAGTATTTTCCTACTCTCTCACTCTTGGTTTTCCAACCATCAAAACTCACTTGGGACGAACTCAACAGCCACAGAACCAGAGAATATTAGAGGTCTGAAGGGATCATACAATCCAACCCAACTACTAGAGCAGGGCCACCTAGAGAAGATCACAAAGGAACATGTTCAGGTGTGTTTTGAAGAAGCTACAATCTTGTTTGAAAAATTTAATCAGTCATACTAGCTTAAAATATTATATCTTCTTTCTATAAGTATTTCTTTGTCCTTCAATACCATAGCTACCACAGCTGTAACAAAGGAAAGACAGGTAGGAAGAGAAGCATTAATTTATTTAAAAATATCTGCGTGTTTTCTGAAATAAAAAAATAGCTTCATTTTTCCAAATCACTGCTTGAAAAGGAAGATTTCTGAACGGCCTCCTGTTGATTTTTTTTTTTAATGTGTTTCAGTCAATTTAACTTCACACAGCCTATTGCAGTGTGGAGAATACCTGTGGAACTGAGATTCGGTAATATAGTCTTTCAATTTTCCACCAATATGGAATTGTCTGGTATTCTTAGCTTTTAAATAGCTACATATGTGGAAAGACTGTATTATTGATGGTTCAGCTACATATTTTTAAAGTTTAGCTATAAGTTTCTTTCCTAGTCTGCCTTCTTAACTTTAAAATGTACAGTTATTAAAAATATTATCTCCAAAAGCAAATAAGTTAGCAATTCACAATAGTTTGAGCACTTATGAAGCTTTAGGAGTGGAAGCAAAAAAGATATTTAACTACAATATCTAAATATAATTTTTAAGCTGATTTCTTTTTCTAACAAATCAAGAGTTCCTAAAACAAAACAAGAAAACTCAAGCCATAGAATCACAGAATCATACAATATTAGAGGTTGGAAGGAATGTGTAGAAATCCTACTGTGGAAGTGGGGTCGGACTGGATGATCTTTTGAAGTTTCTTCCAATCCCTAATATTCTGTGATTCTGTGAAACAGTAGATCTCCATGTATAAATGTATGATTTCTACTTTAACAATAGGTGCTAAGTATTGATTTTTAAAATGCAGGAACTTATTTGAAGACCTGTTTGGCAGAACATGTGGAATCTTCAGACAAGTGGTGGAAAAGAATGTTGGGACAGGAAAAAGTTAAAATAATAATTATTTTATAAATAAAAAACCAAGAAAAATTAATTTACCATATCCTGATGATCAAGGTGAATGGATAGGCAAGACTGTACTTTGTACTGGGTGTACAAGATATGCAGGCTGGAGTAATATAATTACTGCACCTGGAAAAGCTTTCCAAACAAGTTGTAAAACGTGGCACTAGAAGCTGACATTTATTTTTATAATGTACCTGTTTATCAATATGCTACAGTTCTGATGCATAATAAAGCTTCTGATTTGATTCACTGAAGTCACTCTGAAGACCTGTGAAAGTGATGAAATGAACACTTGTTCATCCGCACAGAGTGCGGACCAAGAGCTGTAGAAACCAACTGAAGAGATTGCAGGATTCGGAATTGATTGTTGGTGTTATGATTTATCCCAATGTTAATGGAAAATGTCTTGTAGAGTGGACTGAAGGGACTGGTTTTTTTACCATAAATCCAGACTTAGGACTTAAAAAAAGAATTTAATTTTTTTTTTCTTCCAAAACAAATTTTCCTCTTTGCCCAATGTTTCACTTCATTACACAATTTGAGGCTTTTTTTTTTTTTTTAGATTGGGCTATAGCCCTAAACAGAACAACTTTCTTTCAGAGATTAAAAGCTAGGCTGGGTAATGATCTGAGAACTGTAGTAATATGGAGGAAGCAGGAGAAATTAGTGTTTTCATGGGTTAACCTCAATCACAAATAGTTGTAGCACCCAAACTGGCTTCAGCCCGTGATGTCAGAGTGCATGGAACAGCTGGGATGTGGAACCTGGCTCAGCATGGCCCACAGCCGAGCAGACTAAAACTGTGGCATCTCACAGCATCACTAGGACTGGGGCTGATTGCACCAGCATGGGAAGAAACAGGGTCTGGAGCCTTTGACAATATCTAGGAAGGCCCTGATGAGGCTAGGCAGTACCAGTTCCTCAGCACCTTATTCATTGAGGGAGGTAAGTCCTTGAAGAGGGGAATTCAAAACACTTAAATTAACCTAGCACTGTGAATAACCAGCCAGGAAGCCAACACCTTTCCATGCAGTGTACGAAAGCTTAAAGTGGAGTCACCTACAGTGTTTGATGTCAACCACCTTTAAAACATTCCAGTCTATAAAATAGTCCAAACTGAAAAACAATATTAAAGACCCCACCTAAAAACTGGCAGGAAGATGAGTGAACATGAAACTCAAATGAGACTAAAACTGCTTCTAAATAAAAGGCAGTACAAGAAGAGAAGAACATAGACTTACCTCAGACTCATGAAATGAGTCCCATACAAATGATGCTGCTGGTGGTACAGTGTCAGTGACTTCATGGGACTTGGTTGTAGATGCTGGTGAATGAGAAACTGGAGGAGAGGGAGAAGGGAAGCTTCGAAGCAGGTTTTTTGTGGGCTGGAGAAAACACAAGTATCTGTTGTGTTGGCCACACGTCATTTTGCTTCTGAAAAGAAGCTGACAACCAACCCCAGTGCTTCAAGAAGCGCAATGCCTTGTTCGTTCCGTGGTCAAACCATTAATGACTTCTCAGTCAGTATCTTCACTTTGAGACTAGAATGTAGCTTTGTGCAGAAAGAAATCTCTGGGCATGCAGATAGTACCCAGCAGGACGTAGTGGGATCAAGACATATGGCCATGGTGTAAAGTCAGAGGCTCAGTGTGAAATACTGAGTGGGCATTCCATGTCTGAAGTGGTTGGGTTGGTGTAGAAAGTTGGCATTAGATGGGATTTTTTAAGTGACCTAGACCCTCAAGTCTTAGCTTGTGCTACAGGCCCTTTGTCAGCTGCAACATTGACTTCAGATTCTAGAGTTTACCTTGGCTCAGAAGTAATGAATTAAACTGTCTTTTCATGACCTTCCAGTATGCAGTAGTTTTATCCTTAAATTAGGAATGTATGTAAGCAGAACTTTAAATTGAAAACATCTCCACACGACTTTACCAAAAGAAGAGGAGGAAAAAGTAAAATGTTTTTTAACTTTTTCTTTTTTAATCTAGACTGTGATTACCCGTAGAGCTGTCTGGATGCCAGGTGCCCACCAAAGCCACTTTATCACTCCCATTTGGTTGGACAACAAAGAGAAAATAGGCTTGTGGGGCAAGACAAGGACAGGGAAATCACTCAGCAATTACCGTCACAGGTAAAACAGATCTGACTTGGGGAAATCGGTTTAATTTATCTTCAATAACATCAGAGCAGGATAGTGTGAAATAAAAAAAAAAAATCTTAAACCACCTTACCCCCCACAACTCTCCTTTCTGAGCTTAATTTTACTCTCTTTTTTATCCACTTCCTCTCCCCAAGTGGTACAGGGGAATAGGGAACAGGGGTTGTTCTCATACTCCTTCCTCTTTAGGAAAAAGATTCCTCAAACTCTTTCCCTGCTCCAGCATGGGGTCCTTCCCAAGAGAGACAGTCCTCTACAGACTGCTCAATCATGAGTCCTTCCCTTGGGGTGCAGCTATTTGTGAGCATGAGGTGCTGCACAGGGTCAGAAGTCCTGTCAGTAAACATGCTCCAGCATGGGCTCCTATCTCCACATCTCCAAATGTCCTGCCAGGATCCTATCAGCTTGGGCTTCCAGAGGGGTCACAGTGAAATTTCAGCAGCCAACTGCTCTGGCCTGAGGTCCTCCATATGCCTGAGACGAATACCTGCTCCACCATGGGCTGTAGCAGTACAGCTGGAGTGGAACCTCATCTCTGGTGCCTAAACCTTTCCTTCACTGGTCTTGATGTCTGCAGAGTCCTTTCGCTCACATTGGACACGAAGGAAGCTTCTAGCAGCTTGTCACACAAGCTGCCCCTGTAGCTCCCCAGCTACTACAACCTTGCCATGCAAACCCAGTACAGGGGTACTGAAACTGGCATCAGGGAAAGAGATGCATGGGAATGGTGTCTTATGTGAGAGTTATGCGCTTGGGAGGGGAAGACAAGGCCAGCCATAAGAACACTGAGAGTTGTGCAACAATTATAAGAGGTGGACATGCTCAATAAGTTCAAATTTATTGCTGCAATAAATTAAAGACATCTCTAAGGTCAGCTCTGCAGAATGTTCATGCTTCTTTGGAGCGGTGTTCTGGTCTGGAGCCAGTTCACCCCAAAAGGAATTACTGCAGAACACGAATGGAGACTTCTTCAGGTTGTGAGCACACACCTGAACCAATTCAAAAAAAATCTCACTAATGCTTTGCCAAACTGGAGAACTTTTTTCAGTTTTTTTTTACATTTAGTAGCAGATGTAACCAAAAGCCTGTTCTTGTAAAAATTAACAGTGAAATCTCAAAATACTATGCTGTTCACAATATTCAAAGGCTGTGGAGGGAGCACACAGCACTATTATACACTTCTGAAGAGTAGACTCTTGGGTGACCTTCCAATCCCTAAAAGTGTTCACAAGGACAGTGGTTTTAAGCTTAAAAGAGATAGATTTAGGTCAGACGTCAGGAGAAAGTTCTTTAATGTGAGGGTGGTGGATCCCAGGAACAGGCTGCCTAGAGACAGGGTGGAGCCCCCATCCCTGGAGCCATTCAAGGTCAGGCTTGATGGGGCTCTGAGCAATCTGCTGTAGAGATGTCCCTGCTTGTTGCAGGGATGTTGGACTAGATGACCTTTGGCAGTCCCTACCAACCCAATACATTCTATGATTCTGGGATTCTGGGATCAGAATCAGTGGATTTGGAGTGAGTGGCCATGCAAATGTTAGACAATACATGAGTGACTTGGGAAGCAAGTGGTTTGTATTCAGTTTCAGTGCAAGAAAGAGTTTTGCTGTGTGCATAACAAGCAGGGTAGCACTGAGCTTATCGAGGCAACACATGCACAAATTTATAAGCAAATTGTGGCTGTTGGAAAGGAAGACCGAAAGCAAGGGGCTGTGCTTGTCAGTGACAACAGATGGGCTAATGCTCTTTTGGGGTTGGGTTTTTTTCTGCCTATTCAAGGTACATTTGGTTTCCTAGAACTGCTCTCTCTGTACTGGATGTTGTTCATTGGGCATTTTTAACCTCTTGTTCAAGAGGCTCATGGCTGCTAAAAGGCAAATATCTATTCCAGGAATGGGAAGGGTAAGAAGGTTACTACTCTCTTTGTGGGAAGACTAATGATCACGGCTATAGTGCAGCTGCTTTAAATCACAGCACTCCCTCAGCAAAGGTAAAAATCTACCACCTATAAAGTTTATTAGTAAAACTCTCTTTGGTTTCTGTCCTACTAAAGGACAAGTCTTGTAGAAATTAACTGCATCGTAAAGAATCATATTGCCCAATATTTGAGGAGTCAGTTCCTGTGCTTTCCTTAAATAAAGTCTGTTCTGTTCTTTCTTTGTGCAAGAGCAGCTTGCATTCTATTTTTTAAATTTAAAAAGACTTTCCTGGATTAAAGAAAACTTCCTGTTCCATTGGCTGACGATAGAAATATGCAGATTTTAATTCTGTTCTGTCGTCTAAAGGTCAGTGTCCTCCATTTTCACCTGAGCAAG
Organism: Phoeniculus purpureus; assembly: GCA_028565055.1. Taxonomy (NCBI): domain Eukaryota; kingdom Metazoa; phylum Chordata; class Aves; order Bucerotiformes; family Phoeniculidae; genus Phoeniculus; species Phoeniculus purpureus. The sequence goes on from JAOXOE010000874.1 coordinate 33,518,516, forward strand.
TGGCGTGACACTGACGAAAGATTCTTGGTCTTAGCAAAGATGCCGCACTCAAACACGTGGGTATGAAAGGCCATTGCTAGTACCAGAGTTCAGGCAGGTCCCTAAGGTTACAAACTGTTCAGTGAGGGCAAAGCATTAGAAAATGAATGAGCTGATGAACTTTTAGAGGTCTCCTATGCCTAATTATTTCAAACGATGTCCCTCTCATAGGCTAATACTGGAGGAGGATAACCAAAGTTAATTAGCATGTACTTTGGCAGTCTGCTCAGTGTAATTATTTTGCTACATGCTGTTACGGCAGAGTATCCAGATAGTAAGAATGATGAAATTCCCTTGTAAAAGTGCTTGCTTGTCTAAGGAGCTCCACACCATGTGTGACTGCTCTTGTGCCATGGCTGCCACATGGTGTAATTTTTAGACATTAGCAGAGCAGACTCCATTTCTATAGCTGCAGTCGGACACCAAACTGCCATGAAAATCTAGGGGGTTAAATAATTCTGGGATATATAATTAGCAGCCTTGCTTGATTGGGACAGCTGAAAGGAATGAAAAAGATCTTATAATATTGTGTGTGTTGTAGTCTCTCGAACTAATGGAAGAAAACGTTGGTATTTTAAAGGCATGGCAGAATCCGTTCAGATTCTGGAGGTCTACTGGACCAAGATCTTCCTTGGGTAAAATTTTTACACCACTCAGAGGGATCACAGACTTGGGAAGAAGTAAGACACAGTTTGAGGGCAGCTAGCATGGTCGTTAGAAAGGTATGACCAATGTAAGCCTCATACGTGAACTTTCTTTTACAGATAAAAATGGAAATGCATCTTTTCAGTAAGGTTTTTTCGTGATGGTTAGAATTCAGACCAATTTTTCCTGGCCAGTTAGACCACTGGTATTTCTAGCAGCCTTATGAAAAAAACCACACACATTTTGCTTTCATAGAATCATAGACTCACACAATCACTAGGGATTGCAAGCGACCTTGAAAGATCATCTAATCCAATCCCCCTGCCACAGCAGGACCACTTAGACTAAGTTGCACAGGAACATATCCAGGCGAGTTTCATGTGCAAACAGCCCACAGAGGATTTTTTTCAATAGTAACAAATTACATACAAGTTTACATATGAGTTTAGTAGGAAAAACTTACGGTTTTTAATTACAGTTTTTGTTCATATTGTACAGATTGTATTGAGGTGAGTTCCTGACTTTGTTTTTGCTGGTGTAAATCAAAACTCTTGAGTTACAGAATCAGAGAACCACAGAACATCAGGGATTGGAAGGGACCTCAAAAGATCATCTAGACCAATCCCCTTGCCACAGCAGGATCACCTAGATCCAATCACACAGGAACATATCCAGGCACGTTTTTAATATCTCCAGAGAAGGAGACCCCACAACCCCCTCAATAGCCTGTTCCAGTGCTCTGTCACCCTCACTGACATTGCAGACATACATTTCTAAGACCAGAGAAGCATGCCAGGTACCTGAACATTCCTCAGGCTGTTCCTAAGCTACCTCTTTTCTCAGGGCAGGCAATGTGCTCGTGTACCAATTACGGACTCTCACTACTACCAGCACACACCTATTTAGAACAAAAACTTTGCAAGATTTATAAAGAAGTCTGGTCACAGGAGCTGAAGTCATAAATAGTTTTCCTTGCTGATCCTTTAAAGAAAATGAAAGAGGACAGCTATGCAATGCCTACACGTGTGACTTTGCATGCAAGATCGAGAGCAGAATGCCTAATAGTGCTAAGATAAAGATGTTCTGCATTGTACAACAGCAGCAATGTCAGAAAGGAAGTTACAGCTTTTGCAATCATTATGTTAAAGTCCTTCAGAGATGAGAATTCTGCACATTTAAGGGATGATAAAACAGATGGATTTGAATCAGAGCCTAGGTGCTAGTGAAAAGATATTCCTCCACTGTGTGGATCTGCCTTGTGAATGGCAGAGGGTGCTAGGGCTGCTTTGAGGGAGCTGGAGCTGTTCAGCTTGAGAAAGAGGAGGCTGAGGGAAGGCATTACTGCTCTTTACAACAATTTGAAAGAAAGTTGTAGAAAAGTAGTGCTGATCTCTTCTCATAGGTACTTAGTGACAGAAAAAGAGAGAGTGGCTTCAAGCTGCACCAGGGGAGCTTTAGTCTGGATGTTAGGGAACATTTATTTTCCCTGAAAGAGCAGTCAGACTTTGGAACAGGCTGCCTTGGAGGAAGTTGAGACACCATCCCTGGCCATTTTTAAAGATCATTTAGATGGAGTGCTTAGAGATCTGGTCTAGTGGTGAACTTGGTAGAGTAGAGTATTGGCTGGACTTGATGATCTCAGTGGTCTTTTCGAACCTGAATGATTCTATGATTTACTAAAACAGTCTGCAGCCATCAAGTCTAACACAACTTTCATGTTCAAAGACCCTCAGAGAAGACAAAAAGATCACTTTCTACTGTCAGATAAGTGGTCTCACAGCTGGCCAGTTGCACAGCACAGTGTTGAGTCAAGGCATTGCTTGAGTAAAGTCTGCAATCACACTTAGAAGAGCTAACAGCAGTAAAGGCAAGAAGATGGTGATGTACATTGACAGATCCAAATGTTGAGCCCATCTTGTATTTACCTCCTTGTGTTTGCTTTGTCAAGCGTCTTTTGCTGGTCTGTCTCTGAGTGAAGGGCTCACTCAATCCACGGTAGAGTTCACAAAGCTTTTTCTTGTTGGCAGAAGTCTTAAGTTTTTGTAGTTCTGAAATTATCAGACAAAGATTAAATAGTCTAACCTGCTTTTCCGGAGAAACAATGAGTAGATTGTTGAGGAAAAACACTGAAACAAACGTGACATTTTCTATTATATTGTGAAACTTTACAAGAGCAAAACAGCCAAGGTTGTGTCCTTGGAGAGAGGGGTTTCAAATTTAAAATGGGGTACACAATTATTTGGTTAAGCTTTACTTACTCTAAGACATTTCTTAATTGAAATATAACATGACCCAAACTTCTATTAATCTGGAGAAATTATTATTTCCAAAGCTTCTGTCAGTGAAAATGTCCTCTTTTGGCTCTACCATGTTCCTGGACATTCACCACCAATGTCACACGTAGCTCCCAAATACTACTTTTGGAACATTTCCCATTAACTCTCCTGAGGATGCTATTATGTTTCAGTATTTTGAAAACGCTCAGCTCTCATTCTCATCCACAAAGCCATCAGGTTTTCAGTTTGTACTGCAACAAACGGAGTGCATTTTCCTTTTATTCACATTCATATCTCTTTTTCTGTTTGGCTTCCACTGTAATCTTATTTTCCTTGTTCTCCATTAACAAAACACATTAGGAAAACCTCTGGATACTTTCAGAGAACAGTATCCATTTACAAAGTTAAATGGGAAAAAAATGGTTTCTTTCTGAGAAAGCAATCTCCTCTGAGATGCCGGACTGTTTTGACACTGGGTTGAGCTGCAGCCTTGTTCTACTCTAACAATTGTATTCTAAAAAGCCTTGATGATTAAAACCTGATTCCTCCTAATTCTGATTTGGGATTGCCACAGGTCTTTTATTCGGTCTTTGCGATGGAGCCATTGAAAGCCTACATAAATACCCTTGTAAGTGTAAGAAGAACATGCTTGTAAATTTCCTTTGGGTCAAAAAGATTAATTTGTTCTATTAATTAGCATTCAGGCCACTGAGATTTAGATACAACTTGTAGAATGCTAAGCAAAATAGTCTACCAGGATCTAATATCTACTT
>JAOXOE010000874.1:33522348-33533865 GCA_028565055.1 Phoeniculus purpureus
ATCAGCACTGATGAGGCCACACTTCAAATACTGTGTTCAGTTTTGAGGAGCTGGACTGCATCCAGGGAATGGCAGCAAAGCTGGGGAAGGGTTTGGAGATCCAGTGCTCTGATAAGTGACTGAGGAAACTAAGGATATTTACCTTGGAGAAAACAAAGGCTCGGTGGGGACCTTATTTCTCTCTTCCACTACCTGAAAGGAGGTTGGAGCAAGGAGTGGGTTGGTTTTTTTCCTCCCTCATAGGAGCTGACAGAACTAGAGGAAGTGGCTGCAAGTTGAGCCAGTTAAGGTTCAGAGTGGTTATTAGAAAAAATGTCCTCACTGAAACAGTTGTTAGACATTGGAATAAGCTGCCCAGAGCAGCAACTATCACTGGAGATATTTAATGGACTTGTAGATGTGGTGCTTAGGGACATGGTTCAGTGATGACCTGACAGTGCTATGTTAATGATTGGACTTGGTGATCTTAATGATCTCTTCCAATTGAAGAGATTCTATGTTTCTATGACTTGAGGTCCGTCCTGATGTTTTTCTCTAGAGCTGACCAATGAGATACCATAGAACCTTTTATGTGGGCTCTTTAACAATCATATTTTACCATGATGTTTGGACTCAATGATCTTAGAGGTTTTTTCCACCCTAAACTTTTCTGATCCTATTATATCAAAGCTTAGTGTACCTACCATTCAGATGCAGTGTGTGCAATTATAACCTTAATTTGGTATTATATTAATCTGTTTCAAGATTAGATTGCATCTGTGAGATTTAGGTCAACAAGTACTACCACCCCTGTCTGCTCAAATCAAGACTCATTTGCAGAATTGACTACAATTTTATTAGTACAGAGTGCAATGCATATTAATGGTTCCTTCTTTCTCAAAAAAATAATTCAGAAAAAATATAGTGTTGATAGAGTGTTAATTCAGATGCTTGATAAAAATATCTTCTAATGAGGAATCAGATTATTATTCAGGCAAAAATCTGAAGGATTTATGCTACTTAAAAACTGTATAGGTTAAGATGCTAGTGATGAAGTCTAAGCAATCTGAGACCTAATCCTCTGAAGCACTGCAATCACTTCTTTATTGGGTGTGACTACACACTGTTTTTCAGGCCAGCAGGAGCTCGCAATACCTTATGTTCCAGCTCAGATGGGTTCTGAAGATAAACTGGTCTTCAGCACAACCTAAATTATCATACCAAGCACCATAATTAAATGCACTCCACACATTATGACAGAAGCTGATACCTGCTTCTTTTGGACAATATTTGCTTCCACCTACTCAAAATTATGGGCTCACGTTTCTCTATTGTTATGTTTTGTCAAGACTCCCATAAAGTTCCTTAGCAAATGTTTTCTGTAGCTGTCTAATCTGCTGGTTGCAGTCAAGTGGAGAGGTGAAAATCTGCCAGCTCCTCTTAGTGCTTGCAGATCTCTCTGATTTTATTTTTTATTAACTATATATTTGTATTTATACTATTGTTATTTTTGCAAGTTTGAATGCTTCTGCATCATTATAATTATTTACTATTTATTATGAAGAGAAAATGTACCTTTTTCTGTTAATTTGTAAAATTACTAGAGCCATATGAGTGAAAAAAATAAATATTCTAACTCTGGAGCATATCATACTGAAATGAGACAGAGAGATCTGAAGTAGATCTTGGTAATTGACTGCAGAAATCCATTTCTATTTGGTCTAGAATAATTCACTGACCAAAGATGGCAAAAACTTAGCAAAGATGTACTGCTTTGACAGACAAGTTCTGATGTAATCTGAATTCAGCCAGTTAGTTTAAGCTGAACATTTTCTACTCTGGTTTTCCTTTTTGTGGAGTTACATACATTAGGGAATTCTATATTTAACATATGTAAGGTTTCTATATGGACATAGCAGCCACCAGATGGAAGCAAGTCAGAATAACACAGGAAGGGATCCTGTAGTGTGATAGTACAGAAGAACTTTAGGGAATGAAAATGGGAAACTTCCAAAGCACTTGGCTATTTAAAAATCACTAAGGATGCAAATGGAACTTTGTTTAAGCTAATGCATTTAACCACATTTAAGCCGACTCCCAGGAACAGCAGGATCCAGTTTTTGCCAGATTTGATCCTCAGAGATTGTCAAAAAAAAACTGAGCAGTCTTTTTGAAATCCTATGTCATCACTGTAAGTGGTGTCAGAAGTTCCCTTTAGGTGCACATTAAACGCAATCCTACATCATGCCATATTCAAGCATTACAGCAGTTTGGGCTTCTTCAAAATGTGACTGTCAGTGCAACTGAAGCAACATTTTTGCAGTTTTCTGCTTGTAATCACTTTTATTATTTCATCAAACTGTTGCTCACCTTTCACTGATACCTCGCTGCAGAGATGTGAGCTGCAATGTACTAGGCACTTTGTACTTGTAATGAAAAATTAGAAGAGTAGAATATTCCTTCACAAGTGTGCACTCAGAATGTATGGCAACAGACAACAGTTGAAAAACAAATAGGGAGTATGACACGAAGGATGAAATGACAATGAAGTGGCGACAATTAAGTGACTGTTGTGGAAGGACTTGGAACAGAACGCCTGAATGGTATTTGTTCTGTTAAAATCACAGACATCATTTCAACATAGTGCTATTATAATATATTTTGGCTGTGAGTACCTGCAGAGTTCCGTGAAGTTTTGGCCAACATCAGACAGGAGACAATTGATTCTATTTTGTAATGAAGCAATCCAGAAAATAGTGTATGCATTATGATGGAAAAATTGGCATCCAGTGAGGCTAAGAACTCTGATAAATCTCCTGCCCTGAGGTAAAATAATTTCAGCACTGCATTTCTTCTCCCTTGTTTTGCTTGTTTGGGGGTCTTTTTGTGAACTATGGATCTCTGACTGCTTCTAACTGCTGTAAATGGATTTTTTTTCATAATAAACAGTTTTGCTTTCCAACTGGTGTAATCAGAGGAAAGAAAAAAATAACATACCGGGAACCAAGCTAAGCAGTGCTGGAGTAGGTAATTTAAATTCTAAATTAATATGATACACCAAAAACAGGGATTATGGTGAAGAAAAGGCGACCAAGGTTTATGGCAAAGACAGATTAAGGTAAGGTTAGGTGTTTCTTGATTTTCATAGCTGATATAAAAGTACATGCTGTACAATGTGTCCTTCCTGATTTTAGAAGCTGATTTCTTGTTCAGTTGAGAATTACTGTATGTAATATCATGAAATTATTGGTCCATAGTAAGATCTGCAGCTTCATACCCTACTGTGTTTGTTTCCAATGATGTCTTAGAAGATAAGAGGTATATGAGAAAAAACCCACAACCTAACAGAAAAATCCAAAACAAAACAAATCTTTCTCTAGCCAGAAACAAAAGAAATGGGTAGGATGGTATTTGCAAATTCAAAGCAATCTCAGAAAACAGAAAACAATAGGATGACTGTTCAGTTTATGCTTGTACCTTGCTCACCTGCAGGAACAGGTATTGTATTCCATCCAAAGGCACGTCGTTAAATCTATAGTGTTGTTCTCTGGGGAAACTACATGGACAGTGTCCTACCTGAAAAGTCATGCTTACAACAATGTCTTCACAGAATCACAGGGACCTCAAAGATCATCTAGTCCAATCCCTCCACCACAGCAAGGGTCACCTAGACCAAGTCACACAGCAACATATCCAGGCAGGTTTTAAACGTCTCCAGAGAAGGAGGCTCCAAAACCCCCTTGGGCAGCCCATTCCAGTGCTCCACCACCCTCACTGGGAAGAAGTTCCTTCTCATACTCGTGTATAACCTCCTATGTTCCAGCTACTGAATCATTCAGCAGCCTAGGTTTAAAGGGAGAGACTTTAGTTTATAGGCTGGTGTAAGGAATGAGCCATTGAAATGTAGGAAGTACGGCTTTGCACTTGCAAGCTCAGATTATGGGATCCTGATTATGTTGTTTCCATCAGGATGCATTTTTTTATTTTCTTTTCAGTTTACAAATAAACTGCAAATCCGTCTCCATTCTTTGAATACTCACAAATGATGGAATCACCACTTAAAATCCTTTAGCGGGAAGATCTTAGTGTTCCTTACTAGGGAGAGCTGGGAAATGTTTCGTTTAAATGATGGACTGTGGGCTCTGTGTATGTGAGCTGCTGAGGGTTATCTGAGGATACAACCACAAGAATGAAGCTTTTTAAAAAAATCTACTTATATAGTCTTATTAAACACCTCATTATGTATGACAGAGAGGTGGCTACCCTTATTAACTTTTATTTTTGCAGCCCTTACTTTATCATGTTCACTTGTTGCTAGTATCCACATTGAAGTGTACTCACAAGTGAGGGATTCTGACAGTGACTGCATTGTAGTCAGAGCTTCAAGTACGTTTTTAGTTAACTAGCACCTAACTGAGTGCTGTCTTTTAAGAAACTTTCCCCTAGGTGGTAGGAGTATTTAAAACCTCAAATGTACAAAGCATTGATTATAAAGCTGATAGAAATGGGAATGCTGCTGTGCTTAAGTTAAGCATGTGTGTAAGCACTTTGACAGATTGGGTTCTAATCAAGAAAACAGTGAAAAGCACCATCTGTTCAGTGACATTTCACGAGACAGTGAAAAAATTCTGAAGTCTTTAGTGCAGATAAAAAACAGATCTGTCCAGAGTAACAAGCCATCACAAAATTAATTTACCAACAGAAACAAGCAATTCCGTCACAGTACCAGTGCCTTCAGCTTCCTCACATTAATTTTGTGTATTGTAAGAAAAATAAGTTGTCATGAATCCCTGCTGCTAGCAAAAACCTCAGTGAAAAAGAAGTGCAATTCTGTTTTTCCCAGTCTGTGGTAATAGCGGTAAAGGAAATCAAATATCTCATTTTATAACTAATTTATGAGAGCCAGCTCCAATCATTATTATTTTGTCTACAGTGAGAATGACAACACTGTAAGTTGCTGCTTTTTCTGATTACTCAACCTTGTTTCTGAGAAACTTCCATCCCACATGCAATCAGATCATCTTAGGGATGAAATCTACCTTACAAATTAAGCGACTGAGGATTGAAAAAAAAAACTTAAGTCTGCTTCCACATCTTGCCAGACACTGCTCTGGAGCAGAATTGAATAAATAAGGCTACCAGATTGGATTAATGGATTATAATAAAACCATCAGCACTTGAAACCGAAAATTAATATGAAATCTGCTCCTGCTCTCTTCATGCACTGAGAAGGAAAGGCAATAAACAATAAATATTATTCAGTAGTCAGGTGGAAAATATGCCAAGTCAATACAGATTGATCGACATGCTCAGATTCAAAATCCTCTTTTGTTGGTTAGCCTCTGGCCCAAACATTTCATCTTTCTGCAAAAGTGAAAAGTTTCCACAACCACAGAGGCAGAGTCATACCAGCTGGGACTTGGCAGACAGTTCACTCCTGTGACTCACTGTCTGGCGCCAGGTGTCAGATGTAGAGTAGGGGAAAAAAAAGGGGGGTGTTTTTTGGCATTTCTAACCCACCAGGCTCACTTACAAGCCTTGTGTCACTCAAGATGTCAGCATAATATATCACCAATATAACGAAATATGCAGTGGAGTGCCCAGAACTTCATATTATTTCTTACCTTAATGCACTGAATACCATCCTATCAGCTAAGAGTATCTTTCCGTTTTACTATAAATGCCTCCTCATCAGAGAGATAGCTGATTTAACAGATCAGCTGATGTAATTGAGATCCAGAGTTAATGACACTAACAAGATGAATAGGAAAACTGATACCTTGCAGTTACTGCTTGCTCAGGCAAATACCAGTGAGCTCTTTCCTTCTTCCAAGTGTTGTCTTAACGACTATGATTTCAGTTACTATGACCTGGGATCCTCTTGCTAAGATCAGTGCTGGTAGGATTTACAACACTTAATTAATTTGTTCTTAGCTTTACATGAAGGATTAGATTTTAAAATGCAGGATATCACAACGGAACATGGGAGTTTCCACATCAATATGAAAAGGAACTTCTTCACAGTGAGGGTGACACAGCACTGAAACAGGCTGAGCAGGGTGGTGGTGAAGTCTCCTTCTCTAGAGATGTTTAAAACCTGCCTGGTTGTGTTCCTGTGTGACTTGGTCTAGGTGATCCTGCTGTGGCAGGGAGATTGGACTAGATGATCTTTTGAGGTCCCTTTCAATCCCTAATGTTCTGTGATGTTATGACAGCAAGACTCGATCTCCTCCCATCTCTCTCCAAAATATAAGGTGTATCTATCTGCTGAACACCAACAGAGGTCAAACATTAACACTACACTTGCTTCATTACATTTATCCAATGAGAAATATGAATCAGGAGGCTGATATAAAAATAATCTACATAGCATCTTCATTTGGTAGCATACCACTGATCCTTCATAAATTACATAGTGGTAGCTAGCTTTTCCAAAACTAGGCAGAAGGAAGGAAAATGATGGATAAAACGTCTTTGCGAGATGATGTGTGCGTCACCTGCAATTATTGCAGCAGATCTTTAACAGCTATAAGCTAGCAAAATGCCTAAATTCAGTGGAGCTCTTTCCCTATTGACTTTGCTATTACGGATTTGTTACGCTTGACTGGTGGAACAAAGTGTCAGGATAAGACCACTTAAGGCTAATTATTTTGCAGCAGCACTGGTTTAATGCCAGATTCCTACATTTTTCACTCTCTGCTGCTATTACTGGATTTCAGGAGTTTGGAGTGGGAATGTTCACAGCAGCTTCATACACCCAGAAGTGTTATAGCCGATGTACTCAGAAAATAATTTAGGTAGCAGAAAATGTGATGCTGTTAAACTCTGTGGTGGGCCTGGATCAGCCCAAGACAGACTCTTTAATTGAACCTTGCACTCCTGAACACAACCTCATGCCCATGTCTTGCCCACTTCAACTAAAGAGGTCAAATAGTTTCTCCATCATTGCTCAGAGAACTGTCATTAGACTTGCTAACAGGCTGAGTACAATTTGAATACTGTGTCAGACTCATCAGATATCTGCCAGTAACAAATGTGTAAATAAGGCAAATCAAATCAAAAAGCGTTTTTTTAGAATATGAACTATTGGGCTAACTTGACCAGCATCATTATATCTCATAAGGTGTAACCTTCATCTGTGGGAAATGCTGCAAAATAGATGTGCCTCAAAGAAGGATATTTTACAACATATTGACAATGTTTTTCACCATCTGCATGTATCTGTACCAATAGAGAAATGAGAACTTTGAGGGCCACCTCTTGATATTTCCAGTTTTCTAAACCCCAAACTTAATGTCAATTCTTGCAAGATTTTAACAGATATTAGATGTTCTCATGTTTAAACTTGGAAAAGATTAATATCATAGATTTAATTTTTTAAATTTACTGTGTTTTCCTTGTATTAATTTACCCTTTTGACTCAAACATCTCCAATCTATAATAACCCTACAGTCTAGATTACAACAGAATCACTTTTATTGTGATTATTGCTAAGTATAGCAGTGCTTCTTTAGTGACAATTTTATATTACACATAAAAGATTTAACTTGCTCATATGCATCTATTTTTGCTAAAGCTTCTTAGAGATAGCAATATTCTATAGTTAATAACTTCAAGCAGTGTATTCACACAGAATCACACTGAACATTAGGGATTGGAAGGGACCTCGAAAGATCATCTAGTCCAATTCCCTCACCACAACAGGATCACGTAGATCAAGTCACACAGGAACATACCCAGGCAGGTTTTAAACATCTCTTAACATCTCATATAAAAATTGAATGTCAGTAAATAGTTGGAAACTCTTGTCTATAAGAGTTCAGTATTTTTAACTTCTATGGGATACTTTAAAACTTTAGTACGTAACAAACAGAACGAAATATCTTTTACGGAGTCCCAGGTATAAACCAAAATCATGAAGTATTAGTAACTTTCAAATCATGTTAGTGATAAAGCTGGCCCAAATAATTAGTGTTTTCAAATCATGTCAGTGATAAATCTGACCCAAATAATTAGTGTGTTGTATCTTCAGACAAATACAAAAACATACATGAACTATGTATCTTATATAGTCATGAGCTATTGTCGCGTACAAGGAGGGTATAAAGCAAATGTTAGTGGTGTGCATTAAAATCACACTAGTCATCAAGACATCTGCATGTATTTCTAAACAATATGTCACTTCCATTTATTGTGATACCAAGCCAAAAAGCTTTTGTTTATACATAAGATGCAAAACAAGTTTCTCACAGAATAGGCTCTCTGTGAGTTGATATATCTCTCTAAAGGATGAAGAACAGAGGGGAATACCACAGATCCTTTCCTTTCCTGGTAGTTTCCATTTGAAAGGAGTCAGAAGGGATGACTCAGGTTACACTCTCCAGCAATAAGCTGTGCTGTCCACCCACTCAAAATCCTTACCAATATCTCTACCTATTTAACACGATGATGCCAAAGGTCCCTCTGGGTAGGGAGAAGGGCATGCGCTCCTCCCAAGCAGCATGGAAGGGGATGTTAATGTATCATAGGAGTGATAGAATCAAGAAAATTATTCCTACTATTCTTGAAATATGTGAGGTACGTTTTGCTTTAGTGACATACTTTTTAAGTCTGCCTTGGGCTGTTTATGAAAATATTCACAAATACTTCAGACCTTATGATTCATTATCTGTCCAAGAGCTCACACAATATTCATTATTTACCATTCACCTGCAGATTAAACTGTTTTAATCATCCAGTCCTGGGATGCAAACAGTGTCACAAGAGGTAGCAAATTTGCATTTAACAATTCCAGGCAGCCTGTGTTTGGAAGTGTACAATTCTAGGACAATCTCTATGTCTGAAGTGCAACAGGTACTTCATAATGCTTCATAGATGTAGATCAGATAGATGCAAAATCGTTTATGAGCAACTTTTTTTAATCCAATAGCAGTATCAAAAATTGTTATATTAAGGTAATGGATGATATTATGCATAGTTCAAATTAATATGGTAAAGAGCAAGCTGGATACCCTAAGTAGAAACGAAGGGTTGTGTAAAGAAAGATTTTCTCTCCACTCCCACCAAGTACATCAGTTCCCAAAGCAACACAGGGAGTTATGCTGAGAAAAACTGCTGGGAATGAGAAGTGGGATGTGATTGGGTACAGCTCTGTGTTTGCACTGCAGTCATGGGTAGGAGACAAGCAGTTGTGGGATTGCTTCAGGCATGGAGCAGTAAAAGCAAGAGCGATAAGAAATGACACTGAAGCACTGGCATCCACCAAAAAGCTCTGAGCCCGTGGCAGTGTCACTCTTTCTGCCCATGGGAATATGGGGCAGGGTTGGAATTACTTGCACAGGAGCATTCCCCCTTGTGAGCACTGGGCAGAGCTGTCTGTGTCTATACTGCACACCAGGAAGAGCCAGCCCTGTCCACGTCCTCTGAAACCATCAAACCCAGCTATTAAAGAGATTGATGACAGCACCTAATTTTATGAAGTAACACTATTGCAATATTTGAGAATTTATTGCTTTATTTTATCTCATCAGAGAAGAAATCTCTGTGATGTTCTTATAAAACAGAAACGACTGTCAGAAATTCAGGATTTATATCTGAATTCTCTGTTAATATTGTGACACTAAAATTACATACCAATTCAAATTTCAAGTACCTCATGTATTTTGGGTTTTTTTTAAGATTTTCCGTTTGGCAGTGTAGAGAATGGATATCCCACAGTCTACACAATGAACCTTCACGTTTACGAAATTTATAAAACATCTTTTTCCCCTTCAGTTCTGCTTGAAATATGTGTGGTAAAAGAACCCAACAAACTGTCCTTTACACCAAAAACTTTGAAGCCCGATTAGTAAATTTATGTGTTTGTGCCTCATTTCAATAATTTTGTATCGGCATGTCCATATCTTTTTTTGCATTGCAGGGACCAAAGCTGAACAACCCAGTATTCCACATGTGGCCTAACTGAGTATGGTGATCCAGTTCCTCCTGTTGGTTCCCCAGTCTGTGTGCACTGGTACATACTTAAGGTACTTGTTTTCATGGTTATCTTAGGAAGACAACACTTAGTGTTCCTAAAGAACAGTTGTCACTACTCTGGCTGTCCTGACTTGTTCCCCATCATGGTATCACTTTGGAGCCCATCCCTTGAGTCCTTCAGTTTAAAGACAAACTCAACAAGTTTTCCAGCCTCCTGCCAAAGACTCCCTTGCCTCTTCTGGACAAGTAGACCCCATTTCTCCGGAACAAACTATAGTTACTGATGAATGTCGCATTTTCACAGAGTGCTAAAACACTCTTGATGACACCAGACATGAATCCAGAATATGCAGGGTTTGTATTACATGTGTTTTTCTGACTGCACCCTTTCGTTTAACTGGTAAAACAGAAGAAAACATAACTTAAGCACCAGTACTTGCACTCCCAAGCGTTTGTAGTTATCCTTGATTCTGCCCAGGTTCTGCCTTGTGGCATCTTTCCTGCCTACATCAAAGAGCAGCAATGGAGCGTAGCCTCTGCTCTTGACAAGTTGTGGCAATCTCTAAGCAACATCTTGGACCATAGCTCCTGGAAGGCAGCACACTTCTCACAACTCCCTGTCAGAAAAAAGACAGGCACTTCAGTCTCCCGTAAGGGAAAGTAACCCATTATGAGTACTTGTGGTTTCCAAAATTTGTGGTACCTACTGTGTGCTGCTGGTATGGTTTCTGCTTCCTTTATTTTTCCCTCCTTACTAGGTGTATTATTTATTTCCTTAACCCTTTGCATGAATTGAATTCCACATTATTACTACATGACTATATTCTTAAATGCATATTCACCACCTGTACAGCTTAATTGATGTTACCTATGACCAATTCACACTCATAGTTAGAAAGACCCAGTAGGGTGCCCAGGTGGCACAAAAGGCCAATGGCATCCTGGCTTGTATCAGGAATAGCGTGGCCAGGAAGCCTAGGGGTGTAAGTCTGCCCCTGTACTGGGCGCTAATGAGACCTTATCTTGGGTACTGGAGGCAGTTCTGGGCTCCTCACTTCAAGAAAGAGTTTGAGGGGCTGGAGTGGGTCCAGAGGACAGCAACAAGGCCAGTGAAGGGACTAGAGGGAAAGTCTGATGATGAGAAGCTGAGGAAGCTAGGGATGTTTAGTTTTGAGAAGAGGAGGCTCCGGGGGGACCTTATCACTCTCTATAACTACCTGAAGGAAGGTTGTAGTCAGATGGGGGTTGGGTTCTTCTAGTGATAGGATGAGAGGGCAGGGCCTGAAGCTGTGCCAAGGGAGGGTTAGATTTGGTGTTAGGAAGCCCTTCCTCACAGAAACGATGATCAGACACTGGAATGGACTGCCCAGGGATGTGGTGGTGTCCCCATCTTTGGAGGTGTTAAAGGACAGACTGGATGTGACACTTGGTGCCCTGGTATAGGTTGTGGTGACGTTAGGTCATAGGCTGGGCTTGATGATCTTAGAGGTCTTTTCCATCCTGAATAATTCTGTGATTCTGTGAAAGGATGATGATAGGGATATCTAGGTATATAATATAGCA
>JAOXOE010000874.1:33533965-33557487 GCA_028565055.1 Phoeniculus purpureus
GGGGCTGTTCAGTGTGGAGAAGAGGAGGCTCCGAGGTGACCTTCTTGTGGCCTTCCAGTATCTGAGAGGGGCCTACAGAAGAGCTGCGGAGGGACATTTTAGGATATCAGGCAGTGACATGACTAGGGGGAATGGAGCAAAGCTGGTGCTGGGTAGATTTAGACTGGATGTGTGGAGGAAGTTCTTCAGCATGAGAGTGGTGAGAGCCTGGACTGGGTTGCCCAGGGAGGTGGTTGAGGCGCCGTCCCTGGAGGTGTTTAAGGCCAGGCTGGATGGAGGTCTGGCCAGCCTGGTCTAGGGTGGGGTGTCCCTGCCCATGGCAAGCGGATTGGACTAGATGATCTTTTGAAGTCCCTTCCAATCCCAAATAATTCTATGTTTCTATGATTTAGAACCAGAAGCTATTTAAACTGTTTGAGAAGGCAATTTTGATATTTTTTCCCTGAAAGTATTGTTTTCTAATATAACTGTTCTATGTGATACCACGCAGAGGTACTATGCTGAATTGCACAATTTTTGAGACTTCTATAAGATATTTATTTCTAAAAATTACTTTAAATAGTCAAGATTTTAGAACAAGACCACAGAATACATAATTCACTATTTTCATATTTCTTTATTGAAGCTTCAGAACAAAAGAATTTGCAGTGTGTGTGGAAGAGGAAAAAGACCATAAATAATTCACAGAAAAGGGGGGGAACATTTTTATCATCATGAAATAGTGAATAATATTTCCTTACACCTTTAGGTTCTTCAGTGAAGGTTTTTACCTATACATTTTACTACGGTATAGATGGTTATAAATATAATTTTGCTGTTATCCAAAAAATGAAGTGATATAACATGGTTTTTATTAAACATGATTATTCTCCAATATTCTATAAAATAAAATACATTTATCTGAAATGTTATGATGTTTAAAATAATTTCCAAATGTTTTTAATAATAATTCCTTCTCTATGGGTTCTAAAATGGTGGTTTCGACTATTAAACTGTTTTAGCAGAACATGGAAGTGCATAAAGCTTAACATTCTTGCAACTAAAATATTTGATGGATTATTTTCTATTAAAGTTTAACATGTGTGATTAATGCATGGGAAAAGCTATGAAACCCAGAAAACAATTAAGCAAAATAAATATTTTATGACTATTTAAGACTCTAACCTTAGTAAATATCAAATTGGACATGTCTCTAGATTTACTCTAAACCAATCTTTAATAAAATTAATGGACTAATCTTCAGAATTCAGTAGTTAAATTTTGTGATTTATTTGAACACAGGGTGGGAGGGTTTTGCCTTTGAGTACAGGTAACTTGTTCAGATCTCTTTTTTCTGCATCTGAGCCTTTAAATTCATTGCTATCAGTAGAGAAAGTTCAGAGCGGGATGTTTGTTAGGAGGGTTTTGGGTTTTTTGTCTTTGCTTAGTTTTTTTTTTCCTCAATCACATCAAGGTAAGAACAAGACAAAGACATTTGCAGCATCGATGCCAGACATTCAGTTAACAAAATTTAATCTGTTTGATATTCCCTGTGACACACACAGTGCAAGTCCTAGCTTCTACAATATCAGGATTTGAGATTTTTGTAATTTTAATAACAAGTTTTAGGAAAACACAAGTGCTGTGTCAAAATCACAGGTTTTTGCCAGGTTCTGCCTCAGCTTTTAAACTGAAGAGAAAGTGCTGTAAATAAGAGTTGAATATGTCAGGTCACAGTAAAGGGTTTCTAAGCTTTTTTCTCTGAGCTTTGATTTACATTTCCTACATAATAAGCAGTTTGATTACATGATTTTGATCAAAACATGGTCCTTATATTTTGATATGAACAAAACACAACCATTAGATGACTTCATCCTCTCTGGAGATATTTAAAACCCACCTAGATATTTTCCTATGTGACGTGACTTAGGGATCCTGCTGTGGCAGAGGGATTGGACTAGATGATCTTTTGAGGTCCCTTCCAATCTCTAATGTTCTGTGATTCTGTGATGCATAAGTTTATCACTGCTCCACCTGACTATCAATACGTAAGACAGTTACTATTCTTAACATGTGTGTTATGGGCTTGTTGCCTCTATGTAACTCATAATTTCTGTTCCCTCTTTGCTTACAGAATTAGGAAGAGTGTTTGGGTTGTTCAAGACTAGGTTTGGGAGGGATCAATCTTGGGTTTTGTGTCCTCTTGTATGCCTTATGAAGAGATTAAATCACGTCTTTTGCTATCCAGTTTTAAAGTGATTTCTGTTATACTTTTATTGATCGATTTCTCCACAGGTGGATCTTGCTAACATCTTTAGGTCTAAAATACACTATGTATTGTACAAGACTATTTCTAATTTTCCTTGCTCATGTTACAGAAAACATCAATTATTTTAAATAGCATTTTAACTAATATTTTAACTCATATTATTAGTTAATTTATTAATATTTAACTAATATTATTTTAACTAATATTATTTTAAGTTATATTTTAATTGAAGATGTTTTCTGAAACTCTTCAGAAATCCATCTTTTCAGATGTACCTGGAGTTAAAATGCTTTTTAAAATCAGTCCAAACAAAGTTAATTCAATATTAAAGTGTGAGTTACTTGTATAGAATGTATTATGTCTTTCAATTGTTTTCTATCTCTTTAGACTCTTCCATCTTCAAACTTCAAGCTGCTACTGCAGTGGTAAAAACTGAAACTGAAAGAACAAAAATTATTCCCTTGATTTCTGCAGGTGAAACAATAAGACTTTGCATCTTTAGGCACCCAGGCTTGCAGTCTGGTTTTATGACTTTATTTCATGTACATGTAATGAAAAGGCTGCTATTCCTAGACTTGAGTAGAACATCTCTTTAATTAATGGTTTTAATATGCTGCTTCTTTCCTTCAGGAAATCTTTTATTCACTGAATAACTCTTCAGTGTGCTACAATTGTGTGAAGACATCAACACATAAGACAAAATAAAATAGCAAAGAGAGTACTTTCTGTTTAAAAGTGGTTTCTCAATCAAAGTTTTGCACCCTTCTGCTCGCTTGGAGGATACACACGATGCCTCCAAACCATTTTAACATTTGGGGTGCCTGTAAGCCTTACTTTTGTACCCAGTATTTGGTCTAGTGCTGTATGTGTCATCTTGTAACAAACAAATGCCTCAATGTAATTAATCTTAAAGTAATTTAAGAAACTTAAGAAAGGGCAAGCTTCAGCCTCAAACAATTAAACGGCATCATGCTTGCAACTGCATAGTAATGAAGTCATTCCATGCATGTACCATTTCAGGTTCTGAAGAGACTCATAACTCCTGATTTTCCAGGAGTGTTTATAAACAAAGACCCATGCTGGCACTGCCTACAGTTCAGAATTGTTATGTTACATTAACCAGCACTGTGCTCTTGCGCCTTATTAATTATGGAGCCTCTTACTGTTTCTGTGATAGTTTTTCTTCAATAGTGACTGCCATGTGGGAGCATAGCTTCTTTCAAAGAAACCTGTCACACTGAAAGCAGCTCATTAACTTCAGTCTTCCTCTCTGTTTGATACAACAGACTTCCCTAACTAACTTTAGATGTGAGGTAATAAAATTTTATCTCTTTTCACAGTTATTCAAGACTGTTCATCACGCACTTGGCTTGCAGAGAGAAAGCTGAGCGGACACAGGCACATCAGGAATCCTCTGTACATCAGATGCCCACTAAATTCTAATTTAAATGAGGAAAATACTTTGATCAAAATTCATAAATGTGTATGTCATGCAGAGATAACATTCTTTTCACCACCCTTCCAATCCTCTCAATCTGAAAGATCTGAAATTTCATCTCCTAGATGATTTTTTACTTCTTTATGTGCACGTGTCACGTAACACTGGAAATCTGTTGGAGAAGTCATGTGAGACAGACAGAACGTCAAGATTCATTTCCGTAACTTTAAGAATACACAGTTCACAAGTGTGTATTGTACAACTGATTAATGAATCTAAGAAGGAAACTCTGTAGTTCTCAACATAAAAACTGTAGATTGAAACAGCATTAGTCTTACTTGGCTGTTCTCCTGGTGGGTTTTGCTTCAGACCGTTAGCACAGCTTCAAACAAGTCATCTAATTCCATTCACCAAATGGGGATTCACGCCTCAGTGTCTAGTGCACATGAACAATTGCTCATTTTGGAAGGAATTCAGCCAACAGCTTTGCTTCAGTAGCTCATATAGTGCTTAGTGAAGACACTACTTGTAGCTAGACTTGTTCATCATAAAACAGTTACACACTACGGTACATATCCAACAGCATTCACCAAGAGTCTTATGTAAAGTTCCTTTGATATCCTGCAAGGGTTGTCACATACTATGAAGAGTCGAATGTACACATCTCTGTAGCTCTTACTTGCTCTGAGCATTAAAATGGCTTTTACATCTTTCTACTTCTTCTTCACTTTTCATCTAGGCTTCTGGTCTTCCCTTCTTCTTTTGTTCTACCTCTATTGCTGCCCTGTCTTTCAGAAATCCTTATACCTTTCATTGAAAAGTGAATGGATTATTATTGGTTCTTTATTTTTCTTTGTCCTCCTTCTGAACCTAGTCTTATGACTTAGCATTAGTTATAGATACATAAGATACAGATTAGAAATGCTGTCTGAATTCATCCCAAGAGATAATACCACTCACTATTCTCAACCAGGAGAGTACTAGAAGGATTTAGACAGAAGACTAGAGGCATGAGGACATTTTTTTGGGTTGTTTCTGCTGTTTGTGTTATCTTGTGTTTCATGCCTATGCTTTATAAAACTCGATGTGATGAAGGTGGTGATCCTGAACTAGACAAATAGCAGTTTCTGAGGTAGCATGCTAGACCTCCACCTACTGTAGAAAGTTTTCAAGCATAAGCATACTAGTGACTCAGCTTCTTGTTTGGTTTTTGGGGTCCCATGTCTTGGTACTGATACCTCCATATGGGATGATCTATAATTTCACTGCAGAAGGGCACCTGGTAGCAGTTAACCTGACCCATTTCTCCTATTTTTCTGCAGTTAGGGAAGAAAATTTGCTGTGGACACAAACTCTACCCATCTTCTTTTTCTTTTGGAGAAGCAGCAGCAGAAACTCAGGACTAGTTGATATTTTGAGGAGAAGATGGGGAAGTGAACAGGGTTGCTGTGGCTCTTGTCAATAGGATCCCACAGACAGAAGTCTTCACAGAATCACAGAATATTAGAGATTGGAAGGGACCTCGAAAGATCATCTAGGCCAATCCCCTTGCTACAGGAGGATCACCCAGACCAAGTCACACAGGAACACATGCTGACTGCCCCTAATAACCCTCTTGTCCTTGATGTGCCTGGAGACAGCATCTAGGATAAATTGTTCCATCACCTTTCCTGGGATGGAGGTGAGGTTGATTGGTCTATAGTTATCTGGGTCCTCCTTCTTAACTTTTTTGAGGACTGGGGTGACATTTGCTATCCTCCAGTCCTCTGCACCTCTCCTGATCCCCAGGACTTAGAAAAGATGATGGAGAGTGGCCTAGCAATGACTTCTGCTGTCTCACTTAGCACTCATGGGTGCATCCCATCTGGGCCCATGGATTCGTGTACATCCAGTCTGCTCAACTTATCCCTAACCCAGTCCTCATCAAACAGGTCAAACTCCACTCTTGTCTCAACTTCCTCTAGAGCCTCAGCAGTCTGGGGCTTGATATCAGGACAGCCCCCAGAAGTACAGACAGAGACAAAGAAGGTGTTCAGTATCTCTGCTTTCTCTGTGTCCTCTGTCTTCAGGTCACCCACCTCATTCAGTAGAGGGCCTACATTGCCTCCAGGTTTAGTTTGACCTGCAATGTATTTGAAGAAGCCCTTTTTGTTGCCCTTGACCTCTCTTGCAAGGTTTAATTCCAATGAGGCCTTGGCTTTCCTAGCTGTGCCCTATGTTGTCTCACCAGAGCCTTATAACCACCCCAAGTGGCCATCCCCTCCTCCCATGACATATAGACTTTCTTCTTCCTCTTGAGTTTGCCCACCAGTTCCTTGTTTAACCACACAGGTTAAACAGGCTCTCTTCCTTGAGTTCCTACCTGTTGGAATGCTCTTGTGTTGTGCTTTAAAGAACTGATTAACTGAATGTTAACCAGCTACCTTGAGCCCCTTTACCTGCCAGTATCCTGTCCCATGGGATTTCCCCTAGCAATTGCTTGAAAAGGCCAAAGTTGGCCCTTCTGAAGTCCAGGGTAGTGATTCTGCTAGGTGTTCTGTTCCTACCACATGAGACCTGAACTCCACCATCTCATGGTCACTCCAACCAAGGCTGCCTTCAACCTTCACTACCTCAGCCAGACCCTCCTTGTTGGTGAGTACAAGACCTAGCAGTGGTCCTCTCCTAGTGGGCTCCTCCACCATTTGCATCAGGAAATTGTCACCAATGCACTGGAGAAACCTTGTGGACTGTGGAAATAGTCTTCAGCTATTTGAGATGCACATGTGGCAGAGGCTGAGGAGAAGGAGGCATATTTGTTGTCAGCTACATGCAGACACAAAAAGAGGTGGAAAGTCACATGTTCCTGAAGGAGAGCCTCATCTCTTCTGTAAGCAATTGATATACTGCAATCCCAATATGCATAATCATCTTCCATGTGTCTAAGCCGTAGGACTTCAGTTGCTGTGCCTGAACTTTGACAAAGTCATGTTAGCCTAGGTATTCCTAAAGGAACTCATTTAAAGGTTCACAGAGACTTTGTGTACACCTACTTGTATAATTTCTTTTTTTTTTTTTGGTGAGTTTTCAGGCTGTGCTTCAGTTAAAGTTTTGATAAAAGCTCAACACGATCCTGTTGATTTAGTGAGAACAGATTCATCAAGTGCCTCATACTTTTCCTTAACACCACTGCTCCTAACAAAGCTCTCCTACTGTGCTTCACAAATTCACATTTACCCCAATAAAAATTCACATTCCTACCCCGTACCATTCTCTGAGCATCTTACAGAACGTGGGCCATACTGACTGTAGCAGACCACAAATTTCTGTTTTCACTGACCTAAGTTTATTCAGCCCTTCTATTAGTTTAGAACACTTTCCCATTAAACTTCTTGGTCATTGCCTGAAAACATACATTTTTGAGGATGAGAAAAGAAAGAAATCAGAGTTCACTTGTTGTGACCCTGCTTGAGGTTCCACTTACTGCTCAAATAACAACTCTCCAAGGAATAGGTTTACAGCAGGAGCTCATGGTAGCACGTCTTGTGTAGCAATGCAGAGGCAGTTTCTGAGATGTAGAAGCCCGGTCAGGTACGGAACAGTTGATTATAATGAGTGGCCATGACAGTGCTGCAAATATGTGTTAGCGCCGGACATAGGGCTTGACACCAACATGTCAGTGGCTTATCCTGAGAGTGTAAAAAAGAGTGTTACACAGAAACTTATCAAGGATTTGGGGAGTGGGCACACACAGATTTCTTGCTATGCTCAGTAGTACACAACCAATTTGAAAAAGGCTTTCTGCAAACAAAAGATAATATGAAAAATAATGACTTCATAAACCTCAAGATTATCAGCATTTGCTTGATGTGTCAAGTCTTTGTCTCGATAATCAAAACACACCACATGAAACATCTCTAAGGACAAAGGGAGTAGGCATGGTTTTCTTCACACCCTACTGTGAATCTTTAACAAAGAGCCCCTTCCAGCTGGTAGATGAGAGCGTGAAGCTACTCTATCTGGAGGAAAAAGAGTCTGAAATTTTTGTTTATAAAAAACATTTCTCTCTGACAAATTTTATGTAGGCAATTTGATTTCACTTCGGTTATTTTCCCGAGGCACTAAACCTGGTTTGGAAAAGAATCCAGACGTAGTTGGAATTATTTTTGTAAATAACACATGGTGCAATTCATTCTTTTTCAACCAAACTGGCACCATTACAAAGCGCTGTGAGCTTTCCAAATTGTGTGACAACTTTTCTGGTGCTTGAAAATAAGGACCTCTTTTCTCTAGGAAAATAAACTAATCTGTATGAAGCAGGAAAATTGAGAGCTTGTCCATTGGGTTAACGCACCCAATACCTTGCTCATGGGTGAACACTCCAAGGTGGCAAAACATATGACCTGATATTCTCAAATTGCTGTTTGTGCTCCCATGTAGCTTGGAATAGGCCTGTATGAAATGTCCTGCTATTTTCAATCTGTTCCATTTAACATATTGGCAGTCTGCAGGAAAGTTGATCATTCCTTACATGATCCTAATTTGCATAAATAGGAAATGTCCCTCGGTAAGTCTTTTGAAGGGTGTTGGGTTTTGTCCCTGTTCATTGCTGGATATTGCCAAACGCTATAATCCTGCACCGCACTATCTCTCTGAACTTTTACTGTCTTTTCTTGATGTTTGAGTGTTATCTTATGTTGTGAGGAAGAGAAGGAATAAACAAACATGTATTCTTAGTAAGACATTTTCTTTCTTTTCCCAAGTATACACAACTGTCATAAAGTGAGTGAAAAATAAAAGGATTTTGCAAACAAAGCAGCCTTTCTGACTAATAATACGAAACATTCCATTTCTGTGTATCTTTCACAAAAGTTCACTGAGTCACAGAACATTAGGGATTGGAAAGGAAAGATCATCCAGTCCAATCCCCCTGCCTCTGCAGGATCACCTAGATCAAGTTGCACAGGTACACGTCCAGGTGGGTTTTAAATGTTTCCAGAGGAGACTAAAAAACCCTCCCTGGGCAGCCTGTTCCAGTGCTCTGTCACCGTCCCCATGAAGCAGTTGCTTCTCATCATTACCATCACTTCTCTAAGGTTTTTGCAGTCTGGAATCATGTGGCTATATGGGAGCACTTCCTTCTGGAGACTGAATTAATACTGCATTAATCTTGTTCCGCTAAACTCAGAATTGGTCTTCAAGCAGCAATAAATAGAGTCACAGACATTATAAGGAATTCAGTCTAAAAAAAGCAGCAAATCTTTTTGCTACAACATAATGCCTTTGAAGAAAGAAGACACTCTGTAGAGCAATAAATTATTTGGAAATTGGGTAGTAGCCTGGATGGAACTTCTAAAGAGCAGATTGGGCAGACAACTGTTTAAAGTTTATAAACATCATTTTAACATACCTTCCACCACCCTTTTGAAGATCTAGTAATTTCTACAAGAGATGAAGGAGTAGAAATAACAAATAGCAAGAAATAACTTGACGAGGAAAGGGTAAGATACAGGCATTAAGGTTTTGTACTTTATAATTTAGGTATAAAGTCACACACCTGTATGCGTTCACGCAGCTTTCTTGGTAAAGACTAGATATGCTATTAATTAAAATTTTGTTGTTTTTTTCTTCTGTAAGGGGATTTCAAGTACATATATTTCAGCAATTTTAAGGGACTATAGTATATATCGTATGTTAAAACACAGAGCACAAACACCTGTACATCTAACCAACTCAATAAAAATTAACATTAATTTGTTTATCAATTAATGTTAATGTAATTTAATTAAAATTTAATGTTTTATACATTAAATTCAAGAACTTGCTATTTTCAGAACTACATGTGCCACATACTTCTGTAGAAACAAAAGTCTGTTAGCAGGACTTTTTTTACACACAAAGATCTGCAAACTGAGCCAGATGAGTGTTACAGTCCTACTATAAATCATGAATACCTCTCGAACAAATTTTTATATTTATAGAAGTAACATCTTAGCAAGAAATGTTCTTGCAATGTCAAGCACATAAGACTATATTTAGACATTTTTCCTATAGACATATTCAAATGCCATATTGATTCAGCCACTAGCCAATGGCATATATTTAGATTTCTTTCAGTGTTCTACCACAGCTGCACAGTTTTGCCAGACTGGAGAAGAGAACCATCATGTCAAGCTGGAATTGTGTGGATACAGATCAGTACTCATACCTTACACAGATGGCAAGCTATGGCTGACTGCAAATCTACCAATTCAGTTTTTGTCACTTCCGTTGCCTCTCCATACAAGCTTAGCAAGTCAGGGTCTTTGAACAACAATATAAATGCACAGGGCAAGTAGGCAACACCCACAAGCTCTCACACTTTTTTCAAATCTGTGGCACTCATGTTCCTTAAAAGACCCTGAAAGGAAGAGGCAAGGGAAAAGGTTAGGTAAGTGATAGTTACTTACTGCTACGTCTTACTAAAGAAAAATTTGAATGCATTTTGATGAAGATATTTTGATGCAGTACCACTCTGTGAATCAAGGACATCTGGAAATTTCTAAAGACTCTTGCAGTTTAATAGCCTAATTAGTGCATAGATTTATCTCTCATGCCAACTTCTTACATACTGTTAGTCTGGTTCTTCAAAATTAAAAACAGAGCTGCGTTTGGTAAGTGATTATTGAGTTTTTATTTTATATAATTAACAGGTAGGTGTAATACTTATAAAAGCACAAAGTTCTTCAGGCTTGCAGTTTTGACATCACAGAACGTATTTCAACCAGATGTGATTGTGTCATCCTCAAAATTATGTTGATTTTGAAAAAGAAACATCTGTTTTCTATTGCATGTGACCTTGAGCTATCTGAATGATGCTGAGGAAGATCCATACTGTTATATTGTAAAACAAAGAAAGAATCTTGCTATTTTGACACACAATAAAATTTGCCCCTTATTCAGAAATATTTTCTCATTATAAGTGGTAATTCTGAGATTTTTTAGCTCAGCTCTCTCTCTTTGGATCCATATATTCCCTGAAATAAATTCATTGGAAACTCACAGTGCTGTGGATGTATCAGGAAGTTACTATTTTTGTCTTGTTTCTTGGAAGATTAGTTATTTGCATTTTATTTTATTTTATTTTATTCCCTTCCTGGGTAATCCTTTAGTCCACAGTAAGAGGATCATTTGATTTCATGTGTTTGCTTTTGGAAATCCAGAGGACTTACAAAGTCTTCACAGTTCCAAAGATACATATCATTACCCATTAGCTGAAACCCTTTAATCAGATATTGTGTCTGAAATGTATTATAGTACTTTATCATAATCACTATAAGTAGACAAATTATTCTTCTTGTTCACAAAGGGTAAGATTTTGATTTCAAATTCTTCATTTTCTATAACTGAATGTTATACCAACATGCTAGAGATGAAAAGGCTGTTCAATAATTTTGGCTGTGACTAGGGGTATTTTGGAGGACAAGATGTATGGCTGCTCCTCACTTTCTGCGAAATAAAGTCTATTCCATTAGTTGTAAACAAAATTATGCACAGGGGACGGGTATTACTTTACATAGGGGTATTTTGTACCTAACAGTACCACAGGGTATTTGGCTCAAATCAACAGTTGGTTGAACATGAATCTTCACCCAGCTGCTTTCACCTGTCAGCAATGTTAAGGTTAAACTGTGGTGCTAAGAATTAGATAAGAAATCCTGGTGAGAACAAAATACTCACACACTCTGAAAGGAAAATTCAATTTCTCCAAGAGTTCTTTTGACTTGTTGCCTCTATTTAGTTTTTTTTCTACTATGGGTTTAGACTGTTGTGCATCTACTTAGTATCTATATTAGCTTTTGTTTGTGACAAAATGAGTTGAAGCACCTCAACATTCAAATTACACTGCAGTTTTGGAGCATCCACAGCATCACTTCTATTGCAGAAACTGCTGGTATAAGCAGGAAAAAAATATCAGTATAATAATTGCAAACAACACATAAACAAATTGTCTCCTTCTCTGGAGATGTTTAAAACCCACCTGGGTATGTTCCTGTGCGATTGGATCTAGGTGATCCTGCTGTGGTGGGGGGATTGGACAAGTTGATCTTTTGACACCCCTTCCAATCTCTAATGTTCTGTGATTCTTATTAAAAAGAATAAATTTTCATTAGCATTTACCTTTGATTTTTGAGTGAAAGGAAAAAATAATTAAATATTTAGAGACAAAAAATTTTTCCAAAAATGAACATAGACTGAAAACAGGACATGGTTTTGGCCAATATTCATCAGTACCCCCTTTGACACTCTTACACTTGGACTCAGGAGATGGTGGTTTGAGATGGAATAGAATAGTACTGAAGTGATAAAAATAAATTATGAGAGGATTTGCCTAATAAAACATTTAACTCCCCTTGGCTTTGCAGACAGCTATCAAAACAGTTGCTTCTCACTATGGACAGGTTTAGGGTTAGTGTTGCCCCTAACCTTTTCACTTTACACTCACTAGAAAGAGCTCAATACTATCAGCATGTTCTAAGGAGTCTTCTGCTTCCTGCATCACAACACCAAAGCCTTCCCAAGCTTCCAAGGAAAGACAAAAAGTTCTGTTTGTGTGGGAATGAATCTGCTTGGATGAATTTTTCCTACCTTCCAAAGGCATGTCCTGCAGCACTACAGCTGCCTTTGGATATCCTCAAGGGACTTTAATAACCATTTCTGCAGAGATCTGAACTTACAGCAGCCTTTAGATGAGAATTTTTCATCATTCACATCCTCAAAGAATTCCCCAGGCTGTTTTCTCCCTTTCTAGATGGGAAACCAATGAGTTGGAAATTATGTGAGCACACCTAATTTTCAAACATTTCAACCTGGTGCTTTTTATTGCTCCGGTAATAGTTTGAAGAAATTCGTCACCCTCTCTCAGATCAAGATTTCTGGGCACACTTCACAATCAAACTGCTCTAATTCTTCAAGCTGACCTTTCAAGGTATGTATTAAAGTTGATTGCATTTGTGTCGCATCAAGAAAATTAATTCGGTCAAGAACCTCTTTTGAATCTTTTTTTCATTGCTTCTATGGCCCCAAATTTAAAACTCCTTGTGGGGGGAGGTTCAAGACTGAATAATACACTTGTTAAGGTGTCTACCCCTTGTCAAACAAATCTTTCTCAATGGCTTTCTGCTATTTCTCCCTGTTTACCAAGAAAGACAGGCTGTGCTGAGACTGTACAGTGACCAATATTAGGTGACCATCAGGGGAGTCTGAGAAGCGTCAGCGTGGAATGCTTAAACTCTTTAGACCTAAAGTTAATTTGTATTTCAGATTCTTTTTTCACCTAAAAGCAAAATTTTGTGGCATATCTTAATCAACTGACACTGCATGTCAAAGTATTATTTGATCACACAATCATCTGTCTTGTAACATTTCCTCATAATCACACCTTACATCAAAACCTAAAGCACAGTGCATAGTTAGGTCCAGAACCTTCAAGTACTTCTAGACACTGAAAGAAGTCCCTCAGGCAAAAGAAGGAGTGAAAGGTACAGAGTCATAGGCTGTATCAAGTTGGAAGCAACCTCCAAAGTTCATCTAGTCCAACCCTCTACAACAAGAAGGGACATCTCTAACTGGAACAGATTGCACAGAGCCCCATCTAGCCTGACTTTGAATGTCTCCAGGGATGAAGCAATCTATTTCCATGATCTATCACCCTCCTATAAAAGAACTTTCTCTTTGTGACTTCTTCATAGTTTAAAACCATGACTCCTTATCCTATTGTACCCTGACATTGTGAACAGTCTTCCCCAGCCTTCTGATAGGTCCGTTTCAAGGATTGGAAGTTCACTATAAGGTCTCTCCAGAGTCTTCTCCTCTTCAGGGTGAGAACCTCAACTCTCTCAGCCTGTCCTCGTAAGAGAGGTGCTGACTGAAAGATGACATCTTTCTAATTTTGTCTTTAAATTCACCTTATCTTATGGAAAGAGGGTCTCAACAGTTTTGTTTTGGTTCACCTTCATGTGGTGTCTTTTGATAGTTACGGTGACCACTAATAGTAGTTTTAGGGAAGCACTATCCAGGGTTGGACTGTTTTCTTTACTGACTTTGTGTTGTCAAACCACAGCACCCTTTTTCTAGTCTTAAACATTTTAAACCAAAAGGAATAGCATATTTCACAGCATCACATTAAGCTCACTAAATCTTAATAATTACTTCAGATCTTAATCAGATGCTGTGTTTAACTGCAGGTTCACAGTGAAATCAGTAGGTTTTGTATCATTACACTGTTATTTCTTTTCTGCACTACTAATGTTAAATGAATCAGGAGGAGAAATAAAAGGAGCTGAGCAGATTGTCAGAAAATAAACACTCATCCAGGGGAAATTCTGTGGAGCTGATGAAGTATCAGCAAATAATTATTCATAGTTCTTGTTCACACATTGCTCAGAAATAGTAATCAGCATATTGAGCTGTTATAAATGCCTGCATATAGTTTAAATTATATGTAGGCAACCTAGACTAAGGCAGAATTCTTTTGAAACAGCAACACATACACACACTGCTCAGTGGGATATGTACTATTCCACTAGTCAGCAACACAAGATACTACACAAATTCGTGCAAAGTTATACCTCCATTGAGTGAATTCTTGCCAACACGGTAGCATCAATATGGTTATCAACTTCAACTGTCATTCAGCAACAGGTTACCCCAAAAAAACTAGCAGAAATGGTAAATGAAATAGTGATGAGTTCCCTTTTTCCCCCTGTGTCTGTCACCACTATGGGAAGGAATGGTGAAAAGGAATGATAAAGTGTTGATAAACGGAAATTGAAATGTATCTAGTTTCTGTGTAAAATAACAGTTTCTGCATAAATTGATCTCCACCACTTCCCCAACCCATCTCTCCTCTTCTGCTTAATCTCTTTATAAAGAGGTCTTCTCTTGGAAGTGGAACTTTGGCCTAAGATTCCCCCACCATCAGGTTTATTGATTCTGAACGTCAAAGAGAAAAGAGCAAAGGTCCATCATTAGCTGTCTTATAAGTCCAGTTCCCTTTGAACAGCAGTGAACCAGAATTCTTCAAGTTACGATCTTAAAACTGCAAGATGACCATAAGCCAGCAATGAGCCCTTGTGACCAAAAAGACCAACAGCATCCTGGGGTGGATCAGAAGGGGGATGGTTAGCAGATCAAGAAAGGTTGTATTCCTCTCTATTCTACTCTGCCCTGGTGAGATCGTGTCTGGAATACTGTGTCCAGTTCTGGGCCCTTCAGTTCAAGAAGGACACAGAACTGCTGGAGAGAGTCCAGTGCAGCACCACAAAGATGATGAAGTGAGTGGAGCATCTCCCTGATGAGGAAAGGCTGAGGGAGCTGGGTCTCTTGAGCTTGGAAAAAAGGAAATTGAGAGGTGACCTCATTAATGTTTATAAATATGTGAAGGGTTGGTATCAGGAAGACAGAGTCAGGCTCTGCTCAGTGGCATCTAATGATAGGACAAGGGGCAATGGGTGTGAGCTGGAACATAGGAAGGTTTCACTTAAATACGAGAGGAAACTTTTTCCCAGTGAAGGTGACAGAGCACTGGAAGGGGCTGCCCAGGTACATTGTGGGGTCTCATTCTCTGGAGACATTTGAAACCTATCTGGATATGTTCCGGCCTGATTCAATCTAGGCGATCCTGCTGTGGCAAGGGGATTAAGCTAGATGATCTTCCAAGATCCCTGATGTTCTGTGATTCTGTGAAATCCGTTCATCTGGATGCACTTCACGTTTTTACACCCATTTAATGAAATGTTTGATTCTTATCTATAGGTCAAACTCTCACATGCAGAAAAGAAAAAACACGAACAATTCCTTGTGTTACTGTTGAACTTTAGTATTCGAAGAAGTGGTTGGTCACAGATCAGACTGCTGCTTCAGAATATGGACTGGTACCTAATGAGTCTCTAATGGATAACCTGAAATCCAGCAAGCAGTTCATTCTTCTCAGTGCAGCTGAAAGATATCACAATTCCAAAATATTAGCACATAAACTGCTTCCTAAAATGCTGGGTGATGGCATATTAGGCAGTTTACTTTTTACTGCAAAGTCTTATTGTTTAATATCTCAAACACATCCACTGGATGTGATACCACAAACACTGAAGGGAGAAACATATTTTAGGAGACATATAACTATGACATATAACTATGGTAAATGAAATAACTCTTCACCAAGTTCGAATAATAACCAGTATTAGATTATTCCAGTCCAGACTGTGTAATAAATAAATGACCAAGAGTTCATGACACTGTAGCAGTTGAATATGATGCAAGACCTTCCATCACAAACAATGTGATTATAGCTTTCAACATCTTTCATTTAGACAGGAAAACTTTCAGCTCCTGTTAATAAGTGCACACTTCTCAATGGGTTTTCTTTTCAGATCGAGTCTTAACGTGTTTTCCACACTTCATGGCAGTGAGAAAGGAGGAAGGATATTTGAAGAGAGCAGCCTTAAATACCACTGGGCTTTGCTCTTCAACACCGTAATTTAAAAGACATTTCGATGCTTTACTGGGGCAGCATAAATCTTACTCTCTTGGCAAAACTAGTGTGTTGTTCTCGCACCAAATATTTTCCCACCACGCAAAAATCTGGGTAAGGAGCCACCTCCTCTGGAGCAGAATTTTGTGGTGGTTTTGGGATTTTCATTCTCCAGAGTTTCATGGTAAAGAAAGATAACAGAAAATGTTGTCTCACTTGATACCTCATCCTTTTACAATTGAGGACTGTATTGACTCTGTTCCAAGTGCACAATCTCTTTATACTTCATTTTAAACTGGGAAATTTGATTTAAAAGTTATCTTCAACATCTGATGCGGAATATTCTGAAGTCAAAGACATTTAGAACATTTGTAAAAGCAAATTTATTCCCATAAATGTTTACAGAGGGCAAAGTAATTGTATTACTGCATTGTATTGCATTGACACAGGAACAAGGAGAAGGACAAACTTCTACAGACCTACATGTTACCTGCGTCAAAAAAACCCCTGCCTCTAGTATCTGCCGATTGTGTGTGGGCAATAGGTACATTGTATTTTCATGAATTTTATATGTCTATATAATTTAAGCTGCAACTCCTTTATGATTCAGCTTCTCCATGCTGCCTTGCCGAGACCGCACTGATGACCACGTTGGAGTCACAGGAGTGCAAATCTCTCTGTTTTCTCTTACACACACATTCAGAGCAAACAGAGGCTTTCAGAGGGAGAAATCCTGAGAAATATGGCCAAAACCTGTGGGGATGGAGGAGATGGGAGAAGACGTTGAACTTTGTAGACAATTCTGTAAAAAAGACAATAAAATTATTAAATTTTGTTAGATTTAGTCACGTGCACCAAAGCCAAAGAGAGACTGCTTAGAGAAAGCCAGGGCTCAGATACTGACGTGGTTTCCTACTGGTTTAAGTAAAATATCCTGGACAGACATCCAAGTCTGACTTTTTAAGGCACAGAAAATATTCCACTCAAGTGAAAGGCAGTAGGAGTTGAAGCTGCTTTTTATAGCTGAATAATCAGGCATTTACTGCTTTTACAGACATAGCAAACTTTTTCTTTTTTTATTTAATATTAGCACTTATTCTCTTAAATTCTTTCCTGAACTGCTGGAAATAACCAAATACTTAACATTTACAGACAAAAACAGACTAGTCCTGGAGGTACATTTGAAAAGAAATATCTATGGTCTTAGTATCAGGTCCCCCACTTAGAAAGGAAATCTTACATAATGTAATCAACCTTTGATTATAATATTAATAAACTACTCTCAAGGATATACTTTACTAATATATACTTGTGAACAGGAGTAATTAGATTAACAGTGCAGCTGAAAAATACTTCAGTGTTAAATGGGAGAAGTTTGCAATATTTCAATTGTACTTTTCACCTAACATTGTGGGTCTGGAGTCATTCTGTTCCTGGTGTGGGGGAAATTCAAATTCTAACAGCTAAGCTGAAGTGATTCCTGACTGAAGGTTGTTTGGCATGGGTAGCAAGAAGGTCTGACTGCAGAAGGGATTAAATTTCCTAGATACAGAGATTCCAGGACAGAACAACTTCCTGCAAGACAGTGAAGTTTGTTGATGAGTAGAGACATAACACTGCGTTTTCTTACGGTAATTGAGCAATGTGAACACTCACAGACTACTTTTGGTCAGCAGAGATAGTGCTGGGGGTTCAACACAACTGTGGGGTGATGTGTCTGATGCCAGTTTTGGCATGATTGGTGATGGTGCACCTGCATATGAGGTACAAGCTCATGTTGCATCTTATAGACGAGTTTACGGTATTAGGATTTTCCCAGTGCACTGCTATCAAGCACCTAAATTCCTCAACACTAGGGTATGCAGAATACAGATGTCTTTGCTTTTAAGGAGGTGATGCCTTCTTGAGAGTCTCTTGCCTGAACTTGCCACTGCTTCTGAAGCTGTGAGGTTCCACACTGTTGTGCACCCTCTCATATTGAGCAAATGAAGACAGTTCTGCTTGGGTACCAGTTATGGGAGATGTAGAAGAAATCAACAGTAGCCATCTGAAAACCAAGCTGCAAGAGTTACTATTTTTCCCAGTAAAACTGAATATCAACATGGTAATGGCTTTCAGATGCCTCCTTCTTTTCACAAAGGACAATACAAGTGGAAATGAAAGTAAGTTACAACCAAAGATACTGGGAGAAGAATGTTGTGACTTCAAGTCTAATTTGGCATGGAAAGTTGTCGTCTGAGGAGGCGCTGTAAAAGTACTCAGATGTGCTAGTGTGCTCTTAAAATCAAGCTAAAGGCATCTTCCAGAAGTAGTTCTGGACCACCTGACTCCACCTTGGACATTCATCTGCTCTCAGTGGTCCATGTAGTACCAATATATATTCATGAAAAAAGTATAAAGAGCTCTCAGCTGAAAAGCAGACTTGTGAAAAATGACAGAAAGATGCAATGCAGTCACTGCTGGTTCAGATGGGAGGAGGAAGAAATAAATCCAAAGGGGAATTTTAATGCCACTGAAACAGCAACATGATCAATCATCATATTCATAAATTTTAAAGGATAATTTCCTTTATATAAAAGGGAATTGCACTGAATTAGCTAAAGCTGTAAATACTGCTTCCAAACTGGTGCAAACCAATGTTTTTAATGAGTCTCAAGGATAATGTAACAATCACTAAAGGCAGAAGAAAGAACCGAAGAATGCTAATTGCAGAAATCTTACTCCTTGTATTACCGCAGTAACTCAGCACACTTTACTACACTCTTTGGACACAGTTCACAAAATTACATTAGAAGAGCAGGTTAAATAAGCTAGAATCTTCTCTTACATATTACTTCACATTCAGAAAGCTCTTCCAATTAGTTGATCATTTAAGACTTCTTGCATTATGAAATGGTTTCCTATAAAATCAGGAGTCTTAGTTGTCAAGCATTAGCTAAGTACAATTCAATTAAAACGTAATGAACACGCATTATCATATTCAATTAAATATGACATGCGTTTTTGCCAAGGTGGCAACTTTTCATTCTTGAAAACCTACCGGTGTGTGACTGACAGATTTTAAATTTCTTTTTAACTTAGGCAACATTTTAGTAGTTTGTGTCTTCTAAAAGGAAATGTTCTGCCAACGACTAAAGCAGCTGAACAAAGCCTAGGTGTCTACTTAAGATTTTGTTTCTTAATGGCTTATTATGGCATGAAGAAGCAGCACAAAATCTTTCTACCACTGCCAGTCTCACGCACCAGTAAATGCAGCATTTATAGTGGAAAAGTGGCAGTTTTCCACTCTGCTATTACAGGCTGCCAGAATGACATCTTGCAGCTCAGATGCCAATACTTCAGAGACTGCAGTTTGGAAGCTGGATGATCCTATGTTGAGAGTGGGACCAGCTCTTATATGAGTTCAGGCTCTATTTCCCTCTGTCTTGAATTTTGTGATGACTGGTTTATGGTGTCCAAAGTATCTAGATATTTATGACTTTTTCATCCATTGTCTTTTTGAGAAGGTTTACATCAGTTTGCTCAAAGTACACTTCTTTTCAACAGAACAACCCCACATATTTCTGCAATCGTGTTCATTAGAAATTCACATTACTTAATTCTTCTGTAGGACTTTTCTCTATCATAAAAGACTATTGTTGATGATAATTTGTATTTTGAATAGACTATCCTGTGACTGCATAAAATAGGCAAATAATTGCAAGAACAGAACATTCCAAAAGCCTTGGGTACTAAATTAGCATTTATGTCTCAGAAGGTTGTATGAGAACAATATATTTAGTGGATTAAAATAGTTTCTTCCTCTGTTCTGATGCACACAACCTTTTAAAGTACATTTAGCCCAGATACATAGGTTTCTGTATGAATTGCAGATGGCGTCTTAAGACTTTAAGATGTAGCTTTCTGTTAGTGCAAATCTTTTAAGTTTCATGCACTAGTCTTTAATTATTTTGTATTCTTTTAAAGGAACACATTTACAAATTGAACATTTCTTCTGTTCTAAGAACATAAAAGATGACTTTATTGATTCTTTTTCCAATGTATATTATTGTTCTCATTCAAGAACTGTTACTGTTAAATTAATCCTATGAGTTGCTGAGTTTACCTAGTACCTTTAGAGGCAGCTTTGTGCAGTGAAAAATTTTAAATCCCCCTTTTCAGACTCACTGTAGATGATGAAGCCAAAGAATGTGATGTTTAAAGTTTAATTCTGCTTTCATACAAACTCTGCTCGTACAGAACTGTCTCTCCATACCCATCTTGGCTAGTATCAGAGTTGAGCACTTAAATATTTAGAAAACTTTTTTTTCTAAAATCCAAGTGACTCTGTTTTAACTATGTTCACTGGATCAGAAAGATATTGAAATAAATTCTTCATCTCTACTGTAGCAAAGAGCTGAAAGGAGATCAGGGCTGGAGATAGTACCTGAGGCAATGTGGCCCTTATAATCCTCACTGAGGATTTAATAGCGTACAAAGTACACAGCATACATTCTGTCAACTCTTTACCCACTTTTTTTCCTGCTGTGTATTGGTAAATAAAAAGCTCCCAGCAAAAGTTATTACTCTTGTCAAAAGCTATGATAGGCTCCATATAAGGGATCTGATGGACCAAGCGGGAAAGGACAGCAACTTAATGATAAATTTCAAGTTGATTTCAACCATCTAACAAAGAGAAGACTGAGTGTTAGCACATGTTTACAACAATATAAATGCCTGCATTTTTAATGGAGACATATTTCAAAGCAGATATTCAGTTTTCTCTAGACTTTGACTGGAATGGAAAAACTTCATTCCTGCACTTAAGTTTCCTTCCAAAGTGTTCCTGAAAAAATTATGAGGGGAGGAACAGAAAGTAACTGATTACAGAGTAGCTTTGCTATTTGAACCACTAAACCCTCCGCGTAGAAACTGTTCTAGAAAGAATTTGTGCTGTAATCTAGAGTAACACCACCACTAGATTAATAGTCAGATGCTCTCACTCTATTTTACGAGCGTGGGATAGGGGGTTATGCCTTCAAGATCTATGGTAACATTTTCATATAAATGAAGACTTCCAATACTATATGAACTGGGAAAATACATTTGGGGAAAAAATACAAAGAGGAAGAAGAAGAAAAATAACTTCTATCTTCTAATTCTGGATATCACTGTTATTAGCTGTAGGAAGAAGAAGTCTCGTACAGTACTGTGGATAATCTGCATACTAGTGAGATTAGTTTTGTTGGAAGTGATCCTACTATGTAGGGGAAAGGTGTTCTATCCCTCCAAACATTCAGCCTGCTTACTAAATGATAAGACAGTCACATAGCTCTTCAGTTTATATAGTACAAAACACCACATTTTTGCCAGAAAGACACAAAACTGGGTTGTGTGTGTGGAATGAGACATAAATCATTCATCCAATGAGCATTCATAGTGTTTAGTAGGGAAGACAAAGGTGAAATTCAGTTCAAATTTCTTTATCTCTGGTCTATTCCATAATCACCTTTTTCTGCAAAATATTAAAATATTAGAATTCAAACCACCACCAATGCAAATAAAACTGTGACCTGTAATCATCTTATAGGAAGCAGGGAGAATGCTAACGTGGTAATATTCTAGGGTTTTTTGCCAACAAAGTATCATATTTGAGTTAAATTGACTACATTAGGAGCCTGAATATCAAGCAGCTCACTAAAACATGACTTTTGCAATGGGTTTTTAAGTTTCTGAAAGACAAACTTAATGACTTTATGATAATTCTTTCTATTTAGCATACTTAAGTAAAGAGTGCATTCACCATCTACTTCAGTAATTGTGGAAAATAACATAATCTTGTTCAAAAAGACAAAAAGCCAGAGAGGATATTTCTGATCTTTAAGTTCTAGAAATAGTGTCAAGGCATAAGGCACTGCATAGCCTATAAGTACAGGAGATAATGATCGCAATAAATCTGACCATGTGTTGAATAATTAATGTTAGTAGGGTTTACCTCCTCCCTTTTTCCTGGTGCATAGTCAGTGCTGTTCTCCCTCAGATGTGCAGTAATGCAATGCAAAAGAACAAAACCAAAATAAAAAGTATAACCATCTCCCTCACATTCTATCATATTCTTTGTACATTTAGTAAAAAAGTAATGAGAAAATTTCTCATCTAATATTTTTCCTTTCTTTGAAGAGTATTTTTCCAACCTACTGCTGCTTTGGGAATTCTTACTTTGATTAGTCATTGGATAGAAATTCAAAAGTTTCTCGTGTGAACTCTGGAGAACATTTGTTTTAATTTGCCCTGTATTCTGTGTAACTTCCATCGTAAAGTTTTTGTTCTCATTCAAATTCCTTAAGTCAGAGACTTCTATCTTGTATATTTTAGCATATTTCCCCTGTGTTTACTAATTAACTGTCTTTCACTGGTTTTTTGGCCTCACATATATTATTCAGTTTCATTTCCTATGTAAAATTTCTGCTTCCTAGAGAATAATTTAATTCTTTTCTAAACAATAACAAATCTCTAAAGAATGAACGAGACTGGCAAAGGCCATAGAAATTGCAGACAAGCAAACTTTCTACATTGTCTGGTGAATTCCAAGACCTTTGCAGGTCTAATGAATTTTCAAGCATATTTTTAAAACCTACCCCCAGCATGCCCTTCCTCAGAAACACAAATGGTCATGTTTCCATTGATCAGGTGTGTTCATCAAAACTGCTCATCAAATTCGTGTTTTTTATAACTTGACATATTAAAAATATTTTCAGATGTGTGACTATTAGATGTTTCTAAAAGATATCTTAGCAATGTGTGCTTCTAGATTTTGGTACGAGAACACAGGTCCTTGGTTACTTGTATGCATAAAATATTTAACTGTGGTTGAACTCAAGATAGCCTGGAACATAGGAGGCTCCACATAAATTGAATTGAACCTAGCCAGGGAGGTCAAAGGGAACACCAAGAATTTCTACAGGTATATGAATAGTCAAAATAAAACTAGGGAAGGTGTGAGCCCTCTCAGAAAGTAAACAGGTGATATGGTCACAAGTGACATGGCAAAGGCTGAGGTCCTCAATGATTTCTTGACCTCAGTCTTCACTAAAAGGCCTCCAGCCACATTCCTGGAGTCATGGAAGATAACAGGAGGGACTGGAAGGAATAACTGCCCATCATAAGTGAAGATCAGGTTCACGATCACCTGAAGAATCTGAAAGTGTTCAAGTCCATGGGACCCGATGGGATACTCCCAAGGGTACTGAGAAAACTGGCAGATGAGGTTGCTAAACCCCTGTCTGTTACATTCCAAAAGTCATGGTGGTCTGGTGAAGTCCCCACTGACTGGAAAAGGGGAAACATAATTCCTATTTTCAAAAAGG
>JAOXOE010000874.1:33557587-33571245 GCA_028565055.1 Phoeniculus purpureus
TTCTTCTTCCTTCGGCAGAGGCAGCGAGGACGATGAGCCGAGCGGTGCTGGCCTGGCTGGTGCTGTGCGGGGGTCTGGCAGCACCGCGCCTCGCCCGAGGTGAGGGGACAGTGGGGGCACGGGGGTCGCAAAGTCGGAGATAAAGTGCGCAGGGAAGCGGCAGCCCAGTGCCTCCTCTGGGCTTGCCTCAATCTTTTAAATCTTTTATTATTAAAAAAAAAAAAGAGATTACTTATCTCTAAGCCGGCGGAATATGCGTCCGTCCTCGGGCTTATGTTGTGGTTTGGAATCTGCGCTTAATGAGTGGGGAGAAAATAAACGCGGTGAGAGCTTAAATTGCGATCCCGGAGAGCGACTGGGAAGGTTTAACAATATCCGCAGAGCTGTTCACATGTCTTTTACCTTCCTCCCACCCCACCCTTACCCCTCGGCGGTCTTCGTCTCGGTGTGAAGGCTGTGAGCTCTGAGCCCGAGAACCGGAAAAACCGCGGAACAGTTTCAGAAGACGTTCGAGGGCTTCAGAACCTCGGCATCAGTGAAGAGCCCTTGTCAGGGGACCCTCTCCCTGCTTCCCTCTAACTAGGACATCTCTATCTGAAACACAGCGGTGCCTTCCCTGTGTCTCACTCTTCCCCTTCGAAAAGCAACACCAAAGGCAAAACGCCAGAAAAAATAACTTCAGAGCTCTTGGAGTTCTCTTTATGATTATTTATAATAATCAATTAGTGCGGGCTGGGAGCGTTTTCCCTCCTCGCATTAAAAAAGTTGTCGGAGCTCATCTCGCGGCGAGCCGAGCGCCGTGATGTAGCGGTGGGGGAGGACAAGCTCCACAGCTGCATCTCCTGTGAACGCGAAGGGTCCAGGGGGAGTTCACCAATGTCCGTCCCGTCCGCTCCCGATGCTTTTTCTGGTGCCGCCGCGGTACTCCCCCCGCGGCATCCACAACGCCGTCGGGGAAAGGGTTCAATCCCAGGTCCCTGCCGCACCACCTTCAGCCCCACAGCACCGTGAGCGGACCCGTCCCGAGCGTGGGTTTCCCCATTGCCCCCTGAGAGGCTGAGCCCTTTCTCTCTGTGCAATCTCCTTCCGTGCTCCCGTGCCGGGGGTGTTTCTGCCCCCTCCGTGTGGTACCCGGGGTCGGGGGAATCTCGGGGTCAGAGACCTTTTTATCGTCCTGGTTGTGTCTTCCAGAGGCTAAGTGGAACAGCTGTTATACTAATGAGCGACGGAATATTTCCATTGACTTTTAGACCTGTTCCCGTCATTATTCACGTTTTTTATTTTAAAATGAAGCCAATGTGTCAGTAAAATTGAATATTTTATTAGATCTTCAATTATTCAGCACGGTGGCTTCTCAAAAATCCAATAACATTCACATAGTTGCAGCGAGCATGTGATAGCTTATGCAATATGTCCTTGTACCTGCGGTTGATGCCCAAAGTCTTTAAAGCAAAAAATGCTGTATCTGACACAAAGTCTGCACTTGTCACAGATACTTTGCATGAGGCTTCTGTAGGACTTCTCATAGTTCAGATCTGAGACGTGTTTTCATTTAAGTCTATGGTCTTACCATGCTTTTTGCTAACTTTGAAACGGGGAGAACTTTGCAGATATTCTCAGTAGAAGTGAAATAGGAAGGAAAAAAAAAAATCCATTTCCTTGCTTAAGCTGTTATTCTTCAGCCAAAGGTTTGTCCTTGGCTTTCAAAATGAAACAGAAGAAAATTATACAGAGTATTTGATGCTGAAACAGGATAAAACTCTGCTTGACAGGTCTGATATACTGGGTTAATTTTGCTCGCCATCATAACAGTTTACTTTTAATAGATCCTCTCAAAGTGATGATGACGGTAAGCACTGTAAGTAACCGAAACCCTTTGGAGAGCAAGTTTTGAACACCAGAGAACTTTTTTGTGCATTGTTTGAGCAGTACTTGCTGATGAGTCCACTCCTGTAATGGTGTGTCATGAAAACCTGTGGTAATTTGACCCGTGCAGTGTCCAGTTCCTTCCTTATTTTGGGGTAAATTCCAGCTGCAGATCAAAATTAAGTCATACAGTTCATTACTGAGCTGTGTTTAAAGTCTGTTGGTACAGAAAAATGCCAACTGCTTTTTTATTTGAGCTCAGAAAAGTAATGATGCAGGTCAGAATCGTGTTTATTCACCAGATCTTTAAAACCTCTTTTGCTTTTTTGTATTCAGAACACATACACAGTATATCAGCAAGTATTTTCTTTCCTTCAAGAGAGAAAAAAGGAGAAAGAGTGGGGAGGAAGCTTGGGAGAGGGAGAGGACTGATGCTGGTGATGAAGCAGAAGGTCATCCCAATGGAAGACTGGAATTTTCTTCATTGTGGCCAGTCCGATAAATTTGCAACCTCATGCACTTTAACAGGATTCTGTTTTTCAGAGGTGTGTTTATATGCATGTGTATGATGAAACTATGCTTCAAGGGTACAGTGACTTCCAGCCGTTAGTTTGCAAAAAGATGCAGGTACGTTTTTAATAAGGACTATCCTTTCAAATATATTTCCAAACAGCTGTAAGGTTTTGCATTTGCTGTTTTGCTGCTGCTCCTTGGTGAAATCTGAGCATGAGCCAACATGATGTTCTACCACACAGTGGACAGGCAGTAACTACAAGAGTCACTTATAGATGCTGCAAGAGATAATTTCAGGTGAAGGTAGTGCATCTCATCTGTAGTAATACAGTTTCCTAAGTTCTACTTTGTGGTTTTCAGGGACAAGTAAGCCAATATGTTTTGCAACAGTCAGTGAAGATTGTGATGAAATGAAAGGAAAACACAATTAAAAAATGGTGGTTGTTTTAGCCCCTAGTGGAATGGGGTAAGCTGATCGGTTACGGTAATGGTACTGTAAGTTCATAACAAATCAATATGTGTTAAATGTCTTCAAAACGGGATGTTCTGAAGATTTACCATTTGAGTTGTCTTTATTATGAAGCTCATCCTTAAATTGCATCATGCTTTTTCACTTAGCTTGTTGCTGAATTTTCACATATGGCTTGCCTAAAGATTATGTTGACATTGCAAAAACATCTAGTTCTTCATTTAATGGCTGGGTTCTGTCAGCCTGAGATACATATTTTGCAACTTCGAAGGACCTGTTTCAAAGATGCTGCTTTTTCTCAATTACAGTGGGAACCTTCTTTTTCTCTGAGACTTAGAAGTTTCTGTAAATCCCGTTTTTGCAGCTGGAATCAGCTGCAAGGAGTAAAAGTGATGAGAAACAAGAGAGGTAAACTGTAGCTTTGTTCTCAGGTAACTACTGAAAGACCGGCAAGATCACAGAGACTTTTAAAGACCAAGATTCTTCTGTTTTACCAAATGCCTTTGCGTCTTTGGACAGCATCTGCTTCTATACAAACTGCTGACAGTGTGACCCTGCATAATGATTTTCACTGTTCTTTTAACAAATTACATTTGTATTCAAATTGATTTTCCATGACTGCTCATATAGCCTCCAGAAAGCATATAACGGCTATACTCTTGCATCCTATACGTGTCTGGTCAGCCTAGGACAGAATTTGATGTCAAGCCGTGCATTATTATAACTGGAATTAATACTCCTGATGGAATTGGTGTTTTTTTTAGTGTCCAACTTCCTCTTTCTCTGCCCTTTATGTCTTTATCCTTTTATGTCTTTTTTCAAAGGCTAGACTTCATACGAGGTTGTGTATCAATGGTAGCATAGTGAAAAGGGGCACTGTCTTATCTTCCCTCCTCCACATTTTCCCAGTTACCGTCCAGCTGAAAATCAAGGAAATGATCCACTTTGGAACTTACTTCAAAAGACAGTCGCGTTTTATTGAGAGGTTGACTTTTATGCCTTGAATTAGCTGATTATACAGCACATGGCCATGCAGCAGCAATGACAAACTCGCAGCCTGACATCCCTTCAGCGTAAGAAAAGGTGTCTGCAGAAGCGGTGTTTAAGAAGCTGCAAGAGTCAGAATAAATCTTTGCTATTCCCAAATCCACTGTGAGTCAGCATGAGTTAGCATGTTACTGCTTTCTGTTTTTTTAGGGTTTTGCACATTTGAAACTCACGTAAACCTCCAAGGCAGGATATTTCTGAAATCTGAGAGAATGGTCAGCATTGTATGACAAGTGATATTGGGCTTCTTTGTGGCACAGCTGAAGCCCTGGTGCCTTGAGTTTGAAAGACCATGGGTTGAACATCAAAACAGTATTAATTTGTTTCAACCTCCTCATCAGGTTCACAGTGACAATATGAGTTTAATTTTTTTGGTACGTTACAAAGTAAAATATGAGTTAAAAGATTCATACCCAAATAAGGCTTGAAAGAACCTTGACATTTGCAAACTTAAACCCTCTGGAAATTGCTGTCTTACAGTGGAGGACCTACTCTCCATTTAAATGGAGGAAAGGGAAAACACGGGGGGGAAAGCCGATGTCAGCCAAAATTCAACGTGTTATATCAGTCCGAGGAGTAAGTGATTACAGGTCCTTCTTCGCAGGGAACTTGGATCCTGTGTCAGAGGCAGAGCTACTCACTCTGTTGTGATGGTAGGGTATGGCTAATTCTCTAATGATATGGTGTGTAGAGGGTAAAGTAGCTTCTGTGCCGTTCGTATCACCGGACCAGAGCACGGACCTGCTCAATAACTGCAACTGTGGACCTGGATGCTGGACGTTACTGAAGGCAGGGGCTGTGCCAGCAGCCCATGTTCATAAATTCGAATGTGTAGAATTTGTGCCCATCTTTTTGTGGTCTGGGATTTTGATCAGATCTCAGTCTTGGCTTTGTGGAAATATGCTGGTGGGGTTCTTCTGTTTGTTCGTGTGGGTTTTTTGTCTTTAATCAGCAAGCTGTGTTACCTTTCATCACAGTGGGGGTGTTCTTCTATTTTAAGTTTTAAAAGCTGAGGAATGAAACAGACCATGATTATCTAATAAAAGTCTCTTGCAAATCTAGCTAATCAGTACAGCATGTGGTGTGTGAGTGAAGACATTATCATATGAAAGACACGTGAAAACAGTTTTGCATACTATGTAGTGGCTATATGCGTATGTGCTATGTTGTGTACATATCTATGCACTTCAGATAGTGCACAGAGAATTGTATTCATTTACGTGCTACACATCTAGTGTGATACTTCTTAAATCTATGGGTAATGTTCTGCAGGTCTTCATCATCCTATGGATTTGGGATGCAGAGATCTGTATTTCAAATCTAGATATGTTGTATTCAGTGAAAGCAAAGAACTTCTAGGACTGTTTTGCAGACTAGTGACAGTATTGCTCATTCCATCACCCCAAACATTTTAATGAGGGGGCATTTATGAGCAAAGGCATTTTATGACTGTCAGAGTTTGTTGAAGTTATCTGAAAATACAGAAGAAAGTACTCATTTGCCTGCCATTCAAATGGGGAATCCTGTAGGATCTTATCTATGCCACTCATAGAGCTGCAGGATGTTGAGTTGTCTGGTTTAGGATTGAGGATTTTAACCATGATATTTAACGCAGTAAACTGAAGTGTGCAGATGACAACAGGGAGAAGCAGCAGATGGATGAGCAGGCACAAGAAGATCTCTCCTTGCGCGGAGTCCAGGAAGGAGCTTTGTACATCCCAGCGAGCATGACGGGAAGATGTGTGGCTGCTTCAGATTCTTGGGTGGTATGTGACCTTGGAAGCCACAGGGAAGAGGGAAGGGAGCCAAGGCCTCCATTGGAGGATGTGAGATGTTGTGGGTACTCCCTATCACCTCTCATCTACGGTGGAGCGTGGGAGAGTGGGTCCAGATCTGGAGGTGTCACCTGTCCAGAACTCAGTGTCTGCATCAAGTTAACTCTTGATTAAACCCACAGAGAAAGATTCCCAAGCAAAAATGCTGTATCAGAATGCTGCAATTCTATACCTGTGAGAGTTCAACCAGTAATCAATCTTGCGTATCCTGCTCTGGTGTTCACATCCCTACCTGGGATGTGGACAGCATGGGTGCAAGTTGACTATTCAGCTATTCAGTCTACAGAGTTGAATCTGGGAGTTTCACAATTACATTTTAATATAGAGCAGGACTTTCTCAGTGCTTTGCAGACAACCTTCTCTC
This sequence comes from Phoeniculus purpureus, assembly GCA_028565055.1. Taxonomy (NCBI): domain Eukaryota; kingdom Metazoa; phylum Chordata; class Aves; order Bucerotiformes; family Phoeniculidae; genus Phoeniculus; species Phoeniculus purpureus. The sequence goes on from JAOXOE010000874.1 coordinate 33,563,682, forward strand.
CTTTTTCCTGTCCCACTCCCTTTGCAAATAATTTCAGCATGGAACAAGACATTCGTGCATATGGCTGTGTGGCACTCCTGTAGGCTAAAGCTATGGTTTAGACATAAAGAGCTTTTTCCCTGTGTGTCTGAGTATTCTCACAATAGTAACTTCTTGACAGAGACAAAAGGATCCAGCCTGAAAGAGATGATCGCTTTGCCAATTTTTAGCTGCAGTGATTTTATTTGCCATGCTTCTCTATGTAAGGAAGCTGACAAAAATTCTACAAAAACTACTTTTTTCCTATCATTGTCAAGATGCTGTGTCAACCTGTGTAATTACGGAGACCTGTGACAGCAGTGCGTAAATAACAGTAATTTCTGCCATCTTATTACCCATGTCTTAGGTCTCTGCAGCAGTGAAGCTACAACACACAATATAGGGAATGCTTTGCGATGAGACATGTATACAATGTGTGGGAAAATATAAAATAAAATAGGTTTGATTTATTTTTCACATTTACATCTTTCAGTCCATCATTCCTTCATGTATGATAACAGAATATCAGAATCACAGAATTACTAAGACTGGAAGAGACCTCTAAGACTGGCAAGCCTAGTCTATGACCTAAGATCACAGCTAGACCATGGAACTAAGTGCCATGCCCAGTCTGTCCTTAAACATCTCCAGGGATGGGAACTCCACTTCCCTGGGCCATCCATTCCATTGTCTGATCAATGTCTGATCAATGTCTGACCTCTCTGATTCTTCTCTGTCAAACACATAGGCAATGTTTTCATCTGTTTGCCTTTTTTTTTGTTGCTGCTTTTCTAGTTAGACTGCAGGGAGTAGCCTGTACTTCGAGTCTTCTTTTTTTTTTTCCACTCACATCCTTTGCAGATTGGGCTTTTCAAGTAGAGATGGAGAAAATATTATTTGCTATCTAACTTGTCAGATTCCTTACTAGTGTGAGCAATTGCACAGCATTGCCTTACAAGGGCTTTTATAGGTTAAGAACGAACACCTAGTAGCTGGTTGCTTTCAGATACTATTCCAAAACTATTTTAAAATCACGAAGCATCCGTTTATTTGAACAATTTTAGGAGTAGATTAGATTAATACAGTGGATAGTGTACAGTGCAGATGGGGAAATTATGTGGTGTTATCATGGGAAGTAGATAAAATGACCTAGTAGTTCTCTTCTATGGTACACCCTATATATATTTCCTTAATGAGGCTTTTGTCTAATTTCTTTGATGTCTTTTTTATGGCTTACCTTCTGACCTCGTACAAAATGATGCATCATTTATAGGTAGTCCTTCAGGACTGAAGATCAACCTCTTTAATAATGACTCTCATTTTCTGGGTGTGATCAAGCCCATCCTACAGTAACCTCTTGGCTTTCTTCACCAGGCTTCTCTTTAACTTGGTGCCCTTATCCAGGACATGTTTTATTTTAAAAGCTTCTAAGAAATGCTGCATTTTTGTGCTGTTTTACACTGACGTGTACATTTACACTGTGGTTCCTTCTTATGGCGGTTTTTACTTAATCTCAACCTTTTCTTCAAATAATGGGTTGTGTTGTTCAGCCTATTACTACTGTCATAGTGGACAAGAAGAGATCTACAAAAAAAAAAGATATTCAAAGCAATGTCAGATATACTTGAGGTGTATCTTTTGCATTTAATAAAGGGATAAAAATCCCTTTGTTTGGGATAAAAAAAAAAAATCAGCATTCTGAATGAGAATCCTGAAATCAGCTAAGTGTAGTTGACTACATATACTGGCTTAAGACTACAAATATATTGCTTCACATAGCAAGGGCAGTTATTACTCTGGAACACCTCAGTATCTTTAAATACAGTTGAATAATTATGAGCTGCTTGCATTTAAAAATGCTTAGTGTGAGTAAAAGTAGAGTACTAAAAGATGCAGCTTTGACCTGTGTGTCAGCTTGTTGATCACTGGAGGGGTGAAACAGGGTTCTAGTCTGTAGGAAACTTCCTGAGTCTTATTGGTTTGTTATTGTTTAACATCAGCTGAGATGAGCAACTCTGACATGTGAGATTTCACAGTATGGCCAAGTCCATCTAATTGCTCTTTGCCGCTGACTTTTACGGAGTCTCAGCACTGGCGATGGTTTTACGCAGATTGACACAAAACCTCATTTCTATGCCAGGCTAGTTTTTGGGTAGTTTAGCTTGTTGGGATGAATCAGGGCAGGACCAGTCAAGCTACTGCAAAGAAAGGCAACAGGAAGAGGGAGGGAGGAGCAAATGGCATGGGACTGTTGGTTGCCAGATACGTCTTTGCTTGCATCCTTCAGGGAGAGGTTACAGAGAGTTTTCTTGGTGGCGGCTTGCACATTTTTTTGCCAAGAAACATGTTTCTAGACTGTCCCCTCCAGGTAGTTCCTGGCTATCAATGTGTGAATGTCCCAGGTCTGTTTTTCACTGCCAAACAGATGAATAAATTGCTTAATTTTGAGCTTACTTGCTTCTCCACCTCACCTTAAGGCACAAAAGGCCACTCTTCTCCCTGCCTTGTGTGTAGCTTTGTGTCACCCACTGCAGAAACCAGGAACAGAAGTCAGACCTGTGAGTTTGTACTGTGTTCCTGCCTGCGTTTCCCTGTCCTGGCTGTAGGCAGAGGAGTAAATTCTGCCCATTTCTGCTGCTGTCTTCAAGTCACGAGAGTGCATGCTGCCTCACCATCCTGGGGAAAATCAGATGTTGATTAACCAAACAGTCCTGGTAGATTATTTTGATGAGGACAGATTAAAGTGTTTTCTTCTCTAATTATTTTGTTGTAAATATTTGCCTCATAGATAAAAGTTCACTCCCTTGCCATGCAAAGCAGGTGAGGCTCAGGAGCTGTCAGTAGGTATTGAGGAGCTGTTTGCCTTAGAAATTCTGCTCTGGCTTCTTTCTAAGGGAGTGAACTACTTTAAAACTAGTATTGAGTAGGTGATGTTCTGGTGGCTCTGTTCAGACCAACTGAAGGCTGAGCAGGAAGAAAGAGTAAGCCAGCATGAAAGAGTAAAGTCATTAGATGCTTCAGTTGCTTCTGGATGAAAACAAGAAAACTTCAGAATGTTAACAAATATTTTTCAGTTAATTACTTCACAAGTACTTCATGTGTATATGTGTGTGTGCTTTATCTAGCCACTGCGTTCAGCTGGATGAACTTGCACCTTTCAGCAAGTAAACAACCTGATCAACAAGTGCTGCGACCTTCCCAAGTGTCTAGTATCCCTTTAGCCCAGCTTTACGTACTGGCTGTGTCTCATCCCACGATCTGAGAACAGTAATTGACTAACTTGCATCAACTGGTCTGCTGCTTGCTTGGCTTTTTGATAGACAAAGAACAGAATTTGAAATCACAACTAAAAATTTCTTCTAAAGACCGAGCAAGGAAGATGGAGTACAGCAAAACTGTACCTCAGCTTCAGTGGAATAAAGACCTGGACAGGCTGGAGAAGCAGACCTAGGCAAACCTCATGAGGTTCAACAAGGTCAAGTGCAGGGTCCTGCACCTGGGGGGAGACAGCCAGAGGTATCAATGCAGGCTGGAGGAAGACCTGCTGGAGAGCAGCCCTGTGGAAAAAGCCCTGGGGATGCCAGTGGATGAAAAGGTGGACATGAGCCAGCAGTATGTGATTGCAGTCCAGAAGCCCAACTGCATGCTGGGCTGCATCAAAAGTGTGGCCAGCAGAGTGAGAGAGGTGATTCTGCCCCTCTACCCTGGTGAGACTCCACCTGAAGTTCTGCGTCCAGTTCTGGAGCCCCAACACAATAAGGATGGGGACCTGTTGGAGTGGGTCCAGAGGATGTCTCCTATGAGAATAGGCTGAGAGAGTTGGTGTTCAGCCTGAAGAGAAGGCTCTGGATAGACCTGATAAGACCTCCCAGCCCCTGAAAGGGGCCTGTCAGAAGGTTGGAGAAGAATTGTTCACAAGGACAGGGAACGATAGGACAGGGTGGACTGGTTTGTAGGTGGAAAAAGTTTAGGATGGACAAGTATTTAGGCAGGAAAAAGTTCTTTAATGTGAGGGTAATGGATCATGGGAACAGGTAGCCTGGAGAGGTGGTGGAGGCCCCATCCCTGTAGCCATTCAAGGTCAGGCGTGATGGTGCTTTGGGCAGTCTGTTGTGGTAGAGATGGTAGAGGGGGTTTGGACTAGATGACTTTTGGATGTCCCTTCCAACCCTATGATTCTGTGATTCTGGGCTTTTCCACTAGAGCAGCACCAATTTCAGAGCTAAAGATTTACAGCAAGAAATCCTAGAAGTGGTTATGTTTTTGGAGATTCATTAAGCTACTTCTTCACCCTATAAATGTTCCAGCCTGGCAGATGATAATAAAGTCTCATACTTCCATAGCAATCCTTTGTCTCTTGTCTCTCATGAAGATCTTTTTGTTTCCCGCCCTTTCTTCTCAATGTCTGTGTACCTTCCATGACACAAAGAGCACCCCTGAAGTCTGAAAACAAAGGTCAGTACATCACATAGAAAGGCATTTACTTTTAAGAGAAATAATGAGATTTGATGACTCACATCTGCTGAAAGCCATGATGTTAGGTCTCCTCTAGTGGAAGCTCGTACACTGCAGGTGTGGCAGCTGCTTGCACATATATTTTTGTGCAGTGTGAGCATAACAGTAGTATTTACCCAGAGAGTTGCAGGGATCTCAGAAACAGGTAATATCTGGAATTGCTGTTTCAGGAGGACTCTAAGTGAATGTTATTCCATGTTCTCACTTTTATTACTGTACATGCAAGAGATTCTCATTTCTTTTTCATTTTCAAAATGAAGTGTTTGAAGCTTTTCAAATTCAAATTGCAAATGCTCAGTCTGTTTACAGCATGGTATATGTATTTTGTAACAGTTGGAATAATTTTTAAAAGCCTTTAATATGAGATCTCAGAACAGATTTTCTGTGGGAAAAGCAGCTTCTGAAAGGGTGTAGTTTTGTTCTGCCCCATTTTCCTGTTAAGATACAGCAGTAAAACTACTGAAGATTTTAGACATATTACATCTGTTCTTTGAAAGAGAACAGCATAAAAGACATAAAATTACTGTTCTAGTAGATTACAAGCTGTAGTGTGTATCTGCTGAAATTGGCTTTATGCAAGGTGCTTCTTCTAGGCTGATGTAGTCTGAAAATAAAATACCAACTTGTTTTGGATCATACCCTGCCTGAGCAGTGGAGTAACTCTGTATTCCAGCAGCAAAGGTTTTGCCCACAGTTTGGTGCTGGTGATCAGCCTGAGCTCCAGAGGAGGAGCCGATGACAGGTGAAGATGTTAGCCCTATGACATCCTATTGCTGGCTGGCTGGGAAGGGGGAGTATTTAGCTGTGATCTCTTCCAGGCTTAGCAGATCCCTTATTTCCCAGTTGAAAATGAAGATGTGGAAGAAATTATATGTGTATGGACTTTGGGGTACATTGATAGAGTTCTTGGAGGAGCATAGATGTGTCACCATGTGATCCTGTCAGAGCTCATCGCTCATCTGAATTGTATTAGGGGGATGTCTTATCAGGGGAGAACAGCTCATTGCTGCATCACTGTGCAGTGCTTTTGGTGGCTTTTGGCTATTTCTAACCTACCTGTAAGTTCTAACGCATGCAGATCTTCACATTCTATTCAAGTTCTGCGGTAATCACTGAAAAGTGATGTTTGTAAATGAAGCAAGGCTCCTCCTTTCAGTACAGCTCCTTCGGTCAGGTATTCCATATATTTTATAGGAGCATTTCACTGCATTAGAAATTTATCCTTGGTATCTGCATAGTGACCTAGTTTGTTTATCACTAACTACCTTGAATTTTTAGACTACGTGTACTGTTGTATGGAAGACTAAATAAGATGTTTGCTTGTTGATTAATTAATTTATTGTTTTATTATTGCAAAAGGAGCTGTATTTCTCTTCTGTTTGGCTGCAATTTTTGTTGTTTCTCCAAGCTTTAGGTTTTTACAGGGTCTTACATTCTTCTTTTTTTTGGAGTTTTTCTGGGTTTTTTTTCATGGAAATCTCTTGAAAATTGAAACCTTTCTAATAGTTCTGAAAATTATCAGTATTACAAGCTGTAATGGCCAAGAACTAGATTCATCTGCAATTGCAGTACACTCAGGGCAGAAAATGCAGACAAAAGACTTCACGATATCAAACCCAGTGTTATTTGAAAGTGTCAGGTTTAGGGTTTATATTGTTCCGTAACCCACTGATTTTTTTCACTGTACTATTATTTTATACCTTTTTCTTTCCTGTTATTTCCATTTGTAATGTTGAACTTACTTGAACTTCTGTATTTTTTATTTTTTTAAGTTGAAGGTTCAAAGTCAAAGGACTCCGGCAAATGTTAATCTAAGTTTGATGTTGAAAGTCGGTAGCTGTTCAGATTTAACTGTCTCAGGAGTATTGATTGTTTGTGGCTTCTCTGGACTTCTATGGTGCAAAGACTCTTCTTGCAAATACTGCAGAATAGCTTTACACCAGAGCTTCCTCTAAATTCATGTCTGCAGCCTTGCCAAGCCTATTATCTATATTGCAAGCTGTCACTTCATGTCCAAACTGAGTAATTAAATCTTCAAATCATGCACAGTATTTTATGATTATAAACATAGTTTATGATTTTATGCCTTCAGAGAACCTCTGGGTAAGAGCTGTATGAGAGCTCATTAGAGGCTAGAACCTCTCTCTCTGAAATTTTGGATTATTATATTACGTTTTCAATTTTGGACTCCTCATTCTTGGTCAGAAAGAGAGAAAAACTGCTGGCACTGTGGTGGGTACGTCTGTGCCTTTATCTCTGCCGGTGTCTTTGTCGTCTGATATAGGGCCTGTAATCTGGATTGCTTGCGTAAAACACCTGTCGACTTTTTGAACACTGAATGGTGAAATAATCCTTTTGCAGCAAGCCAGTTCAGTAACGCTATGTGCACCTGAAACGAGCACCACTGCCTTTCAAGTGTAGGTTCTGTAGGTGGCCATTTACTCTTGGGATAACGTGTTCCGTATATATATATGCACCAAACAAGACTCCTTCTGAGGTGGGCTGGGCTGGTTACACTGGTAGACAGGAGATCTTGAGGGGAGCATTCTGCTGCCTCAGCCTTGGTCTGTGGATGTGCTCAGAGTGGGGACAGTGATAGCCTTGCCTGCCGGAGTGTGCTTGGTGCCATCAGTGAGGACAAAGAAGGCAACTGGCACAGTCTTTCAAAGACTGTGTCATGAAACCAACAGCTGAAGTCCTGCATTGGAAGGGAGTACCACCTCCAAATGAACTGCAGATTGAAATCTCCATGATGAGGGAACCTTATTGCTTCTGATATCACATATCTTCCTCCTCATATCCAGTCTAAGTCTACCCAGCTCTAGCTTTGCTCCATTGCCCCTAGTACTGTTGCTACCTGCTATCCTAAAAAGTCCCTCCCCAGCTCTTCTCTAGGCCCCCTTCAGATACTGGAAGGTCACAAGAAGGTCACCTCGGAGCCTCCTCTTCTCCACACTGAACAGCCCCAATTCTCTCAGTCTGTCCTCACAGGAGAGGTGCTCCAGCCCTCTGATCATCCTCGTGGCCCTCC
>JAOXOE010000874.1:33571345-33609032 GCA_028565055.1 Phoeniculus purpureus
CTGTAGTTCCCTGGCTCCTCCTTCCTACCCTTTTTGAAAATAGGAGTTATGTTTCCTCTTTTCCAGTCAGTGGGGACCTCGCTAGACTGCCATGACAGAAGTTCCAGGCTGGTCAGCCTTGCTCTGTCATTGGGATGATCATGTAGTGTGTTGATGGGCATGTATAAAGTGATTGAGAGCTGTCAGCATGGGTTTGCTGAGGATATATCACACCTGATGCAGGTCATGACCTTCTAGGAAGAAATGACTGGGTGCAGGCAAAGTGGTGGTGTTGCATAACTGGACTGGAGTGAGGGTCTTGACATTGTCTCTATTCTCACATCCAGGTTGGGCCAGGATGGTCTGGGTGAATGGACAGTGAGACAAAGCAGCTGGTGGGGTAATGGGACTCCGAGGGCACTAGTTGATCAGTCACATGAACGTGGAGCTTAATGGGGTCTGTCTGAGACCTGTTATTTAGCATCTGTATTAGTGGCCTGGAGGAGGTGACGCAATCTTCATCCATCATATGTGCAGGTTATATCAAACCAGGGTGACCAGTGGATGCCGTCAAGGGCAAGGCTGCTACCAAAAGGGGCTGTGCCTGGGAACAAGACAACAGGATCTATATAAAGGAACAAATGAAAAGCCCTGCCCTGGCCGGGTAGATCCCCTGTGAGGGCATGAGTATTTGGTTTGCAATTCTGTCGTTCAGAAAAGACCTGAGTAAATGGGGTGAGGTCAGCAAGACATCATATTAGTGGAGACTGGAGCACTTGCCCTGCAAATAGGGACCAGGGCAGTGTCAATAGGCAAGGGGCAGCTTCAGGGACAGAAGAACAGCCCCTGCTGCTTGCAGGGGACTTCAGGGTAGGAAGATGAGACAGACTTCCCACAGCAATGCATGGCAGGAGAATGAAAGTTTTCTTCTCTGTAAATATGACTTACTTTGGGGAGACCACAAAGAACGTAAGCCCTATTTTGAGTAGCTGCATGAGATCAAGATTGTTGTTCAATTAGCTGCTGCAGAACAGTGATTTTTTTTTCCCTTTCAGTGTACAGAATAGGATTTCATTTTATGTAGATGCTAGCAAAAATACAAACTAAGATCTACAGGGTGCATCTGGTGGTGTTTTGGTTCTGTTTGCTTCTTTGCTTTGTGATTGTTGCTTATCATTAATAAAGTAGAATAAGCAGCATTAAACAAGCTGTGATTTTCAGTGCTGAGATGTCTTGGTTTGTTTTGCAATTTTACTTTATAGTCTTGCAGTTGTGCAGGCTGGCATTAAGAACCCAAACCCAAAGATTTACTTCCACTGTTGACTTCCCTTTATGTTTGTTTATGAAAAACAAAATGGGTAGCAGTATGTAGAGAATCTTCTTGAACATTTTCCTCCTTGAGATAATGATAGAAATGTCCAATTTCCAGATTGTGACAGAAAACCACAGTTTTCAAGTGTACTGGAATTAAGTCATGAGTCTGCATTTTAAAAGGCAATCTGGATTTGGCACAAGAGATCTCAGATGAAAACCTCCCACTGAGATGATGAGATTTATAGATTTAAGATTCAGTGATCATGCAAAGAGTTTAACAACTCTTCTGATATAAGTGTTAAGGGAAGAAATTAAAATAAGCTGAATTGGTGATTCATTTTTGTTACATTCTGGGGGAAGAACAGATATTTTCTAATAATTAATTATGTAATTTAAAACCTCTGTGTTTCTTGGCTGAGGTAAGAAATTAGATATTTTGTACAATAAAGCAGCTGATCTTTAAAACTAATGGGAAACGCTGTTATATTTTTAACAAAAACTATAGGCGCTTCAGTTCGCTGGGCTCTGCCTCAAGAAATTAGTTTCAAGCAAATTAGCCAGTGGAATGAATGTACCCTGCACTAGTTTAACAGAGTAAACAGAGCTGATCAGTATGTGGCAATCTGCACGATAAGAGAAATTACAATATGCATAAATTAAACGGTCCTGATTACTGACCATTGATCATGAGCTGCGTTTCTCTTAGTTCATTACGAAACGTTTCTTTTACTTGAAAAATTAAGACACGTGGGTCAAATAAGCCGGGCAGCTTTTATTGCCTTGGATTGTATTCATTACGAATGGAGAGTGCTCGGTAGAAATTAGAATTAAAAAGGCACAATCTTGCAGTGCTGTGGATTCTGGAAAATGTGTTCTGAGATGTAAATGTTTCACTATCACAAAAGTCATCAGCTGAGGGTTGTGTTCAAGGCTAATGTTCAGATACGTGCATTGTCCTCTAAGGCTTACACAAGTTGTTCTTTCACAGCCCACTGTACTGCAGCATTAGAGGTCTGAATTCATAGAATCATAAAATCATTAGGGGTTGGAAGGGACCTTGAAAGATCATCTAGTTCAATCCCCCTAACACAGCAGGATCACCTAGACCGAGTTGCACAGGAATAGGCGGGTTTTAAATGTCTCCAGTGAAGGAGACTCCACAACTCCTCTGGGCAGCCTGTTCCAGTGCTGTGTCACCCTCACTGTGAAGTAGTTCCTTCTGAATTAAGGACATGCTTTCTAGTTTTAAGTTGATCCCAAGCCTCCTGAAGGGATACTGCTGATAAGGCTTCAGTGGAATAACGTGCACAGGATGCTTAGATGCAGCAGGACAAGGGATGATTGCTGCTACTTCTACATAGTAACTTGGCTGCAAGAATAAGGTGACTGTATTATTTTGGAACCATTGGCTTGGTGTGCAGTAGTGCAAGTGCCTGTTGCTGCTCCTGTAATTTCTGATCTAGACCATGAGATTGCTTTGCAAATGTTACGAGTAATAGCTGGAATAACTAGGAGATCGCTTTCTTTCTGTAAGAAAGTGTATTGAACTGGAGCATAACCAGTGAGAAGTCAAAAGCTTTCATGGCAAGTGTTTGAAGACCATGTTTAAGTAAATCTGTCTAATTCTGTTCTCACAGTGTCTAGGGACATATCATCTGGCATCACAGCACTGTACATAGAAAACCATACAAAAAAAAGGGAGAATCCAAACCTTGCAGCCTCGGGATAAGAGAAAATACTGCTTGAACACGGATGGAGCCTAATGAATTATGAGACTGTGATGGTCAAAGTAGCTGTAGTGGTTGCGATCCCCTGGTGTAGTTAAAGGTCAGCAATACGGTGTGACAAGGAGAGTTTTAAGGACAGGTTTAGAGAAGATGAAAAGCAGCTTTGTTGAACTTCTGAAAAATACCTTTCTAAAGGTAAAGGGTGATGTGGGAGAGAATGAAGCACGGATTGCTTTGGTGATGAATTTTGAAATACACGGAACATTCAGATCCTCTTTTGTTACTGAGTAGGAGATAATACGTTAAGAAAGATCCTTTCAAAAAGCTTTGAAAATACAGAGCAGTGACATATGTTGGACATGATAGGAAAGGGTGAGAAGATGGAGCTATGAAAGGACGGTAATGATCTAGTTAAAGCAAAAGGCTTGTGTAATGCTCCACAATAGCATTTGGGAAGTCACCATAACTTTCCTGAAAGCATGAGTGAAACAGGACAAATTAAGACAAACTCACACAGATGAGATCTTGGAATGACTAGCTGTGCCCACTGATAGGAAAGGTGGGTTCTTAGGCGTGTAAGTAAGGAAGAAAATGGCAAAATGTCAGCCAGCATAGCTTCTCACTCTAACTCCTTTTACAACCAAGTGCCAGGCAAAGTAGTGGTGGTCAGTGTTGCACCACAATTTTTGTCCCACACATAAGCTGTTGGAATTCAGAATCCTTCATACACTCATGGGAAGCCAGTGTCACTGAAGACTCGGAGACAGTAATTTACTTGTTAGTTTGCTTCTCAGAGAAGTTGAAGATTAATGTTAAAACCTTTACTCTCCTTCATTCAATACTCTCTTTCCATCCAGAAATTCAGGCGTATGTCAGGAGGAGTGTTTCTGCCTGAGTAGGGTGCGAATACATGAAGTTAAGTGGTGAAAAGGGAAAATTTTTCCCTAACAAAGTTTCTAAACCAGTTAGAAACTGTCTATCTGATTCTAGTTGACAGTGTTTGTAAGAAAAATCTGCATTGCACCCACATTGCTTGAGCTGAAATGGAAGTTTGAAGAAGAGGTGATGAACCCTATAAAGATGCTGGAGAAGAAACCAAATTAATTTCAGTCTTAAGCACTAATTCGTGCTGCCATGGCCTCTTTCTTTGCACGGGTTACCAAGGACAGGAAACCCGGATGCCTTGGTCTTGTGTGCTCTGTAATTACACTCTTATCTGAATGTGGGTAATTAGGGGACTGTAGTCTTGGGACAAGGCATGTAGTCAACTAAAAATCATTCCAGATTTAGTTAATGAAGGTCAAATTGTAAGTCATTGGGAAAAGAAGAAGTGAAATAAGAAGTATTTTTTAATACTGTTAATGCAAATAGTAAGTTACATGGAATAGAAAGGCTGGATAATTATAGCAAGCAGATCACACCAGTGTCATCAACCTTCAAAAGGCAGTCTGGTGGATGATTTAATTGAACTTACTTAGAAAATTATTTACCTTAGGCAATATCCACAAATGTTTTAGATGACCATGTGTATAATGACTCAGTGGACTCATTGGGTACTGCGGCGTTTCATAAGGGAGAGAAAGGAATGTGATTTTGTGTTAGGCGTCATTAGTCGGGTGCAATTGATACCGCAGAAGGAGAAGCACTTCTCGGATGAAGTTATGAAGAGCAGCAAGTCTTGGTAGTCTTTAGGGATGGGTTGGCTAACTTAGGCCGAATAGAGGTCACTGGTCCCCACGAGTAGAACTTGTCTATTTCTTTCTTTGTGTTTAACTATTATACTTGAAAAACTAACTTTTCCATCCTTAGGGGAAAAAGAAAGCTGCATGACTCCTTTGGAACATGAAAGAATCAAAGTACTTACTGACAGTTGAGACCATACAGCAGCAGCGTTTTGTGAAAATAGATCTCTGCCAATTTTGTAAGTGCAGAGTCAGAATTGTCAGGTGGGAACCCAGACTTGTGAGTTAATTTGATATGGGACCCTGTCTTCATTTAGTGCTCTATTTGTGGAATCTCTGTTCTACCAAAGGAAGATGAGGAGCCATCCATTTTTTTCTCTAGGTCCCGCTTTCAAAATATATTTAGTGTCTTAAGCTTACAGGGTATTAACAAAGATGCAAGCTTTTATACTTTAAAATAACGAAGCATTGAGAGAGGAAGAATCTTCTTACACTGCATCCCCTGTCTGTACAAACTGAGAAAGGGATATCATGTTCAAAGAATCTTGGATTAATTAGCTCAGTTCTTGAAACAGCTGAAATTAATGATTCCCTCTTACAGACAAAGACAGTCTTACAGACTGGTCTTAAACTTTAGCTAAAAATAAACCACGTTACAGTATTTTTCATTTTCTACCTAGCTTTTAGGGGGAAGGTGGTGGGGAGACCTAAGTGAAGCACTGCAGTCTTTTTGTCCCCATGGTCTTTTGAAATCTCAAATTGTAAAAAGATTTTAGCTGGATGTTATTTACTGTCACAGTAAAAATTGAGTGGAAAACACTTCTCGGATAGGTTAATGTTTTTGTTCAGTCCTACTGAACGAATAAAATGGCAGAACATCTTTGTGGAAATAATCTGATGGCTGAGTCTCAGAGGGAAAGAGCCATAGAGGTAGAAGTAACTTAAGGTTATTTACACTCTTGTCTCCATATCTTTCTGTCAGCAGTTGCTGTTTTCAGAAGGAGCCCTGCTTGCTTCTGTTTGAAAGCCAGATCTTGGTTCTCAGGCAGTTTTGGAGCCCCTCTGTCTTCTACCTGCTGAGAGTTTGGCCCCAGGTTTTTGACAGAGAACAGCACTTTAAAGCATCTGTTGCTCCTTTCCTCTTTTCTTTTATGGGCAGGAACTGAGTGGCGACAAGTATATGCAGGACAGTAATACTGTACTAATACTTCCTTTCTGTAGCCATTTATGTGCTGCTGTTCATGAATGTCTGTCTAGCTCATGGATACAAGAAATTATAAACAAATACTGTGTTCAAGTCATCCTTAAAAAATACATTAGAATAGAGTCTGGGAATAGGTTAAATAACTGCACAACACCAGGAAATACTACAATAAAGCCAAGATACACTAGAGTATAATACGGTACTATGAATTCTTACTGTATGAGTAACATTTCAAGTATCTAGATGTGATATTTAATAGTATTGCTTGCCTGGAGAATTTCCTGCTTGGGTTCCGTTCCCTGTATTTTTTTATTGCCTCTGTCTATGCTCGATTCTTACATTTGCTGTAACTCCAGTGCTAGGATACATTTACCTGTGTCATCCTCAGAAATCAACAAAGGTGATTTTTTTATTTACTGTCAATGGTTGTCCAGGTCTGGGACTGAGATTAATTTACTGACTTAGTTAACGTGCTGATAGACCAAAACAAAAATGCTCCCTCCAAACAAAGTAGAAAACCAGGGAGGGTTCAAAACCACTTATAAAGGCACAGGTGAAAACCAAAGGCTGTCTTGATTTGGGCAATAACAACAAGACACGTTTCAATTGCGCAACATAAAAATCCAAACACCTCACATACAGAGAATAATCAGACATTATTACATAACTGGGCCAAGCTCTGTTTCCTCCTTTGGTTCAGGGCGAGGAAACCTCCAGCCATTTTTTTTAATTGTAGAAGCATGGTGTCCATAGTTCAGTCCATGCATCCTCTGCTCGTGCCATTGTTTCCTTCAAGGATGAGTTCTTCACTCAGTGCTCTCAAAGGCAATCCCCTGCTTCATTATGTCATCTTCCATGAGCTAAAGATGGGACTTTTTCTCCACTTTACCATACCATGGGCTTGCTGGTAAATTTCTCCTCCACTGATCACTGAGGTTCCAAACCCTGACTCGCTCCTCCATTACAACATGGCAGGGTACAAGACAGCTGCTAACACGTGCTTAACTCCAGTGCCATGTGCTTCATCTCCACAAACAGGAAACACGAAACATCAGTTTTTCCCCTCCCCCAAATACGCTTATTTGCAGAGATGTGGTCGGCCTGAGCTAAAGCTGGGGAGAGTTTGGATTTCCAACCTGTTTATGGAGCGCTACCATAGCAACTAACCTTGAGGCTGAGACCCACCAAGTTTCAAAACTACAGCATTTAGCAAAGCTGTGGCTTGTAAGTAAATGTCTGATTCCTTTATTTATTTATAAAAACTTTCCCTGCTTTACTATTACATATGTTCTTCTGAAAAAAAAATGAGTTCTTATTGCAGGTGAATTATGTGGCTACTTTATATTTTCATTGAGCAAGATGGAACAACCTTGATCTGTATTTTTTAATGTTATTAATGCTATCAGGTTACAGATTACTTGGTGGTGGTGGTGTAAAGCCAGTACATCTGAGTGATGTGTGTGCCTTGGTCCCTGGAATGACCTTTGAGATGACACAGTAAGACAGATTACTGCCACAGAGGAGTGAAGATTATGAGGATGAGTGTAGAAGCAGGATCTGTCTGAAGCTAAGCCCAAAGTCTTTCTCCACTTCTATAGGACTCTGTGTTTGGTTTGGCTGTTTCAATTTGTTGTATGTTTGTTCCTCCCACCTTTGGTAGTTATGCTGTATTCTGGTGGGTTTGGTTGGACAAGAATCAGGTTTTTGTCTATGAGAATTTCACTAAAATATTGAAACTATGTGTTTTTATGAAGAATAGAGAAATGTTATCTTTGATGAATCCAAAGAACTTCCTCCTGCATGTAAGTTTACTGATGGTGTTTCCCCTGCCCCCGGTCACTTAAGTTAATAAATCCAAGTAAAATCATCAAATTGCAGGACACATAGGATAGTTTCAAGGTCAGTACCTGAAGGGATTGTTTCTTGATCACCAAGAGCAACAGGCGTCAAACGTTTTTCCTTCAAAATCAGTGGTTTTAATTATATGGGACTGATTTTGATTCTATGATTCTATGATTCTACGATTTCAGCTGTGTGGCAGTTGAACACAGGCCATTTCCTGTTTCCTTCATGCGGTTTGTAGCTACTGAAGTTTTTATCAGTAAGAAAGTAAATTTTGCTGATTACAGGCTTCTGTTAAGCAGAAATAGTAATTTTCTGCACTGGAATTGCATGCATTTTTTGTTTTAAAATAATTACGTGTATATAGTGAGTCAGCTTAGCATTTGCAATTAAAACTTCTTGGTGATAGAGAACTAACTCTTGAAGAAAATGGTTTTACAGACTTCCAAAGCTATCTTCAGAAGAAAATGAATATACATGTTTGTATTTTCTTACAAAAAGATGAAGGTGCTGCTCTTCATAAAAGACAGAGAGCAAAGAAAAGGTGAGAACATTTATCTGATGCACCCTAAGAACTGGGTATTTGCTGGGCGCACCGGCCAGTGTCAGCAACATTACTGAATCTCACTGAGGTCTTCATGCTTATCAAGGTATTTCAAACACTTGATCAAGTAACACAGACCTGAAGAACGTTACTAAAATACAGGTACATTAATCCTAAAAGGTTAATGCATACATTTCTTCTTGGGTTTGTGAGCAAACACCCAGTCCTTTCAGCATTCCATTTGCTGTTTTTCAGATGGAAGCTGGAGTTTTGGCTGCACTTCAGCAACAGCTTATTTGACTTGACAGTCTTCCGTAATTTAGCAGTGATGTGGCTATCTGGAATGGGAATGATGTGTTTTCTTTCACTAGTGTTGCCACAAGAGGATTTAAATCATCTGGCAGAATTTCAGCTGGGGACTTTTCCAGCAGAAAAGCCTAAGGACAGCAGAATCATCAAAATGATAGACTAGGAGAGAGAAGTCAAAGTGAAAAAAGAACTGGATGGCATATACAATAGTAATATCTTCTTAGGCTTTTAAAGACTAGGTCAAAGGCTTTAGAAGCAAATGCAGACCTCAAAATATGTGTGCTGGCTCTCCTGTCATTATCCATTGTAACTGTGTTAAAAACAGGTATTCAAGGATGAAACTGCTAAGAGAAATGCACTAGATTAACACTAGATACATCTGTGAGTAAATATAGAACATTTGTACCTTTGGGCAGATCTGTACACCAGACCTTCCCTAGTACTCACCTGCAGACCAAAGGGTACCTTCTCTGTGTTTGGTAGATCAGGTACCAGCAGGTGGGGCTCAAGGTTATGCAGATTTTATAGATTTTAGGAAAACTAAGGACATTTCTGTTGTCCAGCGTGACTGCTTATAAAAATGGATTTTGCCTGAATAAAAATAAACTTAGATAAAAATATTGGTTACGTTTTTGGGTCATTGCAGGTTTGAACTGAAGTATTCAAACTAAGGTAATTGAAAATGTCCTACCCCTGGATGAGAATTGTATCCTGGGACTTAGCAGTTTCTCTGTCTGGGAATACTTTTTGCTTTGTGTTCCTAAAGCATATGACATGATGAAGACCTATTTCATAACTAGTAACCATTTACACAGCTCTTTATTGAGAGCAATAGTTGTGTAGAAACCACTATGTGGCTCCCCATGATCTATTTAGGGACTATAGGTACTTCATAGACTTTTGTGGTACACATTAACTTGAGGCCAAACTTTCATTGATGCCAATCACAGAATCATAGAATAGTTTGAGTTGGAAGGGACCTTAAAGATGGTCTAGTTCCAACACTCATGCATTGAGCAGCAACACCTCCCAGACCAGGTTGCTCAAAGCCTCATCCCACCTGGCCCTGAACACTTTCAAGGAGGTGGCATACATAACCTCTCTAGGCAACCTGTTCCGATGCCTCAGCACCCTGAGAGTGAAGAATTTCTTCCTAAGATCTAATTTATCTCTTCCTTCTTTCAATTTGAAATTCTTCATATACATCTTGCTTCTGGTAAGTCTTTTGCCTTATGCAGTCCCCAGTTTCTTGTGCAGCCAGAGAAGAATGAGGTGGTTTTGGATTAGACTGGTTCAAGTTACTGATGCAGGCATATGGAAGAGCTAAGGAAATAAACCGAAGTGAAAAGCTTTTTAGTGGAAGTCTTCATCAAAATCTGCACAGACAGGATCACCCAATGTATGGTAGGAGTTTTTGCAGAATCATATAACATTAGGGATTGGAAGGGACCTCGAAAGATCATCTAGACCAATTCCTCTGCCACATCAGGATCACCTATATGAAGTCGCACAGGAACATGACCAAGCGGGTTTTAAATGTCTCCAGACAAGGAGACTCCACAAAGTCTCTGGGCAGCTTGTTCCACTGCTCCGTCACCCTCACCAATGTAGCCAGCTGGTTGTGTCTGTCCCAGTGCAAGCTTGCATGTGCATGTGGTGTAATGGTATTATGTGATGGTACCGGTACTCCTGAAGTCAAAAAATACCACAATACACAAAGTGTACTACTGTGTTCTTATTACTTCCAGGGCTGCTGTGGGTTCTGTTGCCTTTGGATTTCCCGGAGCAATTCTGAGCAGCACAGACGTGCTTCTTCATGCTTGTTACAGATACGGTATTTTTTCATGTGCTCTAAGAAAACTGCCCAGAAGTTTCCTGAAAACAGGAAAATAAAGTGGAAAGTATAAGTAGCATTTGCCGTTTGTTAGTGACACATAGCTGCTAGTGTTATTTGAAACACCCAGACAGATATTTTATTGTATTTAGCACAGACTTTTAATTTTGTGCATATCTCCTGTTAATTAGCCGATGGTCTGGAACATTGCAGTACTGTTGTAGGATCCATCATGTCTGCTAATAGCCTTTGTGGAGGAGGTCATTACTTAAAACATCTGAAGTGTCATGGCACATGCAGGGACTCCTCAGAGGCTGTCAGTTTCTTCACTTTGTTGTGTTGTTTGGTTTGTTTTTAATCAGGGAGGACTATTCATTACATGAGTTGAGTAGGAAAACGTCTTTTGTCACAGCCCAGTGTACACTACAAGCTCAGAATGAAGATGCTGGACCTGTGTAGCCCCTCCACATTGCAGTGGTCCAGGGCTGCTGGAGCATTGGGTGATGGTAGTCAGCACTGACTGAGCCACAGGCAAATTGCACACCCCTGAAGCAGTGGGGTGATGAAGAGGAAACAGTTTTACACAGGGATGTGTCATCTGCAAAAAGCATCCCAGTGTTACTCTTAGCTCAGGGCTGTGCCAGAAGGCACACACCAGCGCCAGGGTTTTGTCTCCTGTACTTTCTGCTTTCTTGTCTCTTTTCTTCTCTTTTTCCTGATTCTTTTTCCTTTCCTTTTTCATCACACAAGCACAGACATCCTTGGTTCAGTAATGAAATGCAAAGGGTGTTTACTGGGACAGAAGGAGCTGGAATAGCATCCTGGGAGGAAATTTGAAAGCTGCCCTTTGCCAAGTACTTATAAGCCGTGAATCAGCAGGAGGGAGGGACTGTCATAAAAAGATCACCAGGCTGTTTCATCTATGTAAAATCAGAGATCTTTGTCATGTTATCGAACAGCCAAGTGTCTTCTGCTAATTCCTGTGTTGTTTTGCTAGGCATTCTGTGCCTAAAAACCTTCACAGAATATATAAAATCTAGACTGTACCATCCATTTCTGTGTGAAATTACCTTATTCTTGTTTGATTGAATTGTCCAATTAGTAGCTAGTCATTTTTTTTCCTGCTTACACCCGTGTTTATAGCTACGAAAAAAATTATCTTGAATGCCATTGCAACTGATTTCTTCATTTAGAAAAATATTGCTTAATCTGATAAAGTCAGTCTGGAATTACATAGTTCTCATATAATTCCAGGGCAGCGATGATTTGTGTCTTTGTGAACATGTAAGACTCATTGCTTTATTCTTGCCCTTTCAGTAAGCTGACAGTCTTGGTCACCTGAGGGCTAAGATGTTAAAAAATAAGAGGAATTTAATAGTCTGAATGTGCTTCTTGCACAATTCTCTTGTTATGTGCAGGAGTACATGAACTGAATAAATGCTAAGTAAAATTTACCACTTTTAAACAAGTGGGATTTCTGTGGGATGGCTTCTTTTTTTGTGATGGAAATCACTAAGTGAATGTTAGTTACTTCTGTTAGTCACATCTTCAGCAGAAATACCATTTCAGAAATGGTGACTAATATGTGTGTGAGTCAAAAGATGTCATTTTTGGAGGTTTAAACCCTCTCAGAATTATTTGTCAGGTTATACATATAGTAGTCCAGGTTGTAATAATTTATTTGGTATAACAGATGTATCTGTTTTGGTTTAGGAGTTTTGGTTTGTGTGTGGAGCAAGGTTATGGAAATGGCTGTGTATTTTGACCGCTGCATTCAATGGTAGCCTTATGTCAGGCTTTGAAGAAGGTCTTTTAAAAGTCCTTTCTGTGCTGAGGGCGTCCTGTCATTTTGTTTGGGAAGAGTGAAATTATTCTGAGAGCTGGAAGTTTAGGAAGAGTGCAAAATGCTCTGACTAGAGTTGCTTTGTCATCAGTCCTTAAACTGAAAGGCTTACATAAGCCTTGCTTGTGAAGTTTAAGTAGAACACATGCCTCTGTCTCTCCTCCCATACAATTGGAAAGCTTTTGCTGTCCATGCCAAAAGATGTAAATGCTTGCCCTTGATCAAAACCAAGTGGCTTAGAGAAGGTACAAAAAGGTCTAAATATTTCATTAAGGTGTTCATTGGACGTGCAGACTGAAAATGACATGGAGTTGTAGGTATCCTTAGTAGAGGAACTCCATGTTCTCTGTTTGGTAAAATGAGGACTGTCGTGCTTGCGTTGAATGTATTACTTGGAGCAGAGTTTTTGAAGACTTTTGCTCAAGTGTAAGCTGTATTGTCTGAAACATTGGACCATAATGATCAGAAGGCTGGCTATAAGAGAGCTGGGTTTGCTCAGTCTGGAGAGGAGAAGTCTGCGACCTTCCAGTCCCTGAAAGGTGCTGTCAGAAGGCTAGAGAAGACTTCACAAGGGCAGGGAACAGTAGGATGAGAGAAGTCATAGTTTGAAGTTGGAAGAGGGTAGATTTAGGTTAGACATGAAAAAGTTCTTTAATCTGAGGGTGGTGGATTCCTGGAACAGTGTGCCTGGAAAGGTGGTAGAGGCCCCATCTCTGGAGGCATTCAAGGTCAGGTTTGATGAGGCTCTGAGCAGTCTGATCTAGTGAGTGATTGTTATACAGGCACTGGACTAGATGACCTGTGGAGATACCTTCTAACCCTATGATTCTATGATAGTTTTGAATGCTCAGCAAATACAGGTTTAAGTTTCTTGGTTCCAGATCAGAACTTCCCAGTTCCAAAGGAAAATAATATTCTGATGCAGACTTGCTCCTTTTGCCAGTGTGCTTCTTGTATAAATTATATATATAATTTGCTTAATCTGACATAGAGGAATACATTCCTGCCTTCTCTCATTTTGGTTGAAATGTGTACTGACTGGTAATCCAGCAGCTCATGTGTCTGCTGCTAGTAATCAGTGGAGTGATATGCAGACACCTTCAATTTTCAGACTTTTCTGTATAAATAATTTACATACATGAGTACTTGTGCTGGTACTGATGCTTTAAGCATATGGGGAAAGCATCAGGAAAGAATAGTGGTTGAAATTAATAGAAACTTGTTGTGCTCTCAGCGTTGGTTCATCTGAACAGTGATTCTGAATTCTGTGTGTGTGGTAAGCTCTCTACTCCTCAGCGTGTACTTATATTCACTTTTTTTTAGTATTCATGACTGATATAATGACCCAGCTGAGAGCTCGCCAGGAGCTTGGAGAATGATACTCAGGTTTTTGCATCTCTAACAGAGATGCCTCATCGAATACATCTTTAGCATGGTGCTTGCCTGTTTCATGGAGTGAGAACAGTATGGATCATATGATTGATTAGATCTTTGAGGCCAGAACTTAGAGAGACCTATTAATCCCTAGATATTGAGAACTGGCATGTTGCTCTAGTAAATGTTATCCCATCTGTATTATTGCATTTCTTGAGTTCATCCAATTATTCCTCTGCTATACCAATCTGCCTCAGTATTGATAACATTTCCCAGATTTGTATCACCAGCAAGATTGCTAATAGAAATACTAAAAGATCTATTCAACGACACGTTTCAGAAGCAGCACTGTTCTTTGCCAGAGTTACTTTTTTCAGCATGCTCATTATCCACATGAAGTCCGTATTCACCTTACATTTTCTCTGCTAATGATGCTGACAGGAGGCTCTGCTGGCACTGAATTGGTGGATATAACTCCTCCAGCACATTGCATAGAGGATAGCGGTTACAATTAAATCATATGGAGAACACGGATATAGTTGACCTGTTATGATAATGATGTATTTCTCGGTCTGTTGTGAAGATGGTGGCTTCAGACATGCCTTAGATTCATTACAGTTTCAGTGCATACTGTCTACGTCCAGTAAAATGACACTCCTAATTAAGCTGGAAGACGTGGGCAGGATGTTTGTTGTCATGGATGTCAGCATACCTGTGATAGGTGGAGTGCAGGAGGCAAAAATGGGGTAGAGATTGTATCCCTTAACACGTCTGTGCCTCTAGATGTCCTGTGCAGTTTTGGTGTAGGCTGCAGAATTGGTGGGAAAAGAAAAAGAGCAACTCAGACATCTCATAAGTGCTATTGGCATCTATGTTTCAGTAAGACAGGTACCAATACAAAATGTATTAACATAATAAGAGGTTTTGACGAAGTGTTTTTGAAGGCACGTTGAATACATTGATAAAATAGAATATCTTTCTAATCTTTAGCTCATTTTTATTTTTAGCTCTATCTATTAGTTTGTTGTTTAGAGAAGAAAAGTCATGGATGGAGAGGAGGAAAGAGAGCAATGGCATCACTTTTCCAAGTGAAAGACTAAAGAAGTAAATGTAGAAGCTGGTTGTGAGCACAATGAAAGACATCAGTTTGAGAAAGTGCTTAGAAGAATTGTCAGTCGCTCACTGGTCTTTTAGATCATTTAAAGCCTCATTTTTAGGCAATAATAGAATAGCAAGATTCAATTGTATTTCATCATGAGCTCTGTCTTTTGCACAGCCTGAGCTGAAGTGAGACACACATCATTCGCAAAACAGAAGAGCCACCCTGGAATCATGTAGTTGTGGAGCTTGAGCTAGTAAACACCTGAAAGCTCAGGACTTGGGGACACATTTGCGGGTCTTTTTGAGTTGCAAAGAGTGGTATTTGTCAGCCTGAAGCACAAACATGAGTTTACACATGTGTAAGCAAAAAATACTGTTCTGTGTGGTTTAATACACTCAGACTGTGTGCACGATGCAGAAAAAATTCTCCCCAGATATTAATTAGAACATGTTATGCACTTTTGTATAGAAGAGTGTACTATAGCAGATAATGAAATAAAAACAGAACAGAGATCACTTTTTTCTTTACTAATACATTATGTTTAACATATGAAGAGAAGTGTATTGTGGACCCAAGGGATCTGTGGTCTAGTAATACCTACAAAACCTATGAACAGAGATTTGTAGGTAATTTTATTTATGTCTATTCAGTTTTGGTATTTCCAAGGCCACAGTTTCTGAAAGAGTGTGTTAAGATATTCAGGACAGTTTCTACTGCAGGATTTATGGACTCTGGCTCCCTACAGTCTCTTTACACACCGCAGAAAGAAATAGTTTACCTTAGAAGGGGTACAACTGCAGTGAATCTGGATCTGGTTCTTATACTTCTGATGTAAATTCCAAGTCTTTTTCAAAATTTATTTCCCTCCAGCTGTCTGTGATGATTGTACAACAAGGAATTCTGAAAGGGTTCAGCGAACACAATGTGAAGGACCTGAACACAGACCCTCTATCTTCTGATAGAGCCTGAGTGTGCTTGAACATACGTTTTTACTCTTTGAGTGGACTTTAGGCTGTTTGGGTTCTGCCTTTCTGATGTGTTGGGGTCTTTTTTCATAATATATTGTAATGCAGAACCCCAATCACATCACAGATTAAGCTTCTAAAGTGATTGATATAAGGTAGATGAGCTTTTCAGCTTGGATCTGTAGGCCGTTAGTGTCGATTAACTACAGAGTGGAAGGTAGAAGATACCATCTCCTTCAGTTGCGTGTGCAAGGTCCACTGTTTCCTGGGAATGTTGCTCAGTCTTCTCACCTTCTTACTAAAGCCTTCCCTAGACTCACCTGGCCTATTGCATAGTAATTCCTTGGTGAAAACTGGGATTAAAAAGCAAAATTTGGAAACTTTTTAAGAATTTTACCTGCTGAAACTGAACACATCTATTGCGATGGCTGTTCAGCTTAATCATCTAGCCCATATCACTCTCACAGTGTAGGACTGTCTTCCTGCTGAACACGCATTAGTACTTAATGAGGTAACTAATTTTTAAAATTTAAATCATTGGCTGCCACTGTTTTCCTTCAGAGAACAGTTCCAAGGCTTGATGTCAGCAAAAGTCTTTGATTTAGGTCTCAAAAGACTGCCAAGTTGAGAAAATCTGCTTCTGGTCATTGTAATAAAAGTGAAGAGTGAATATTAAGAATTTCTGTAGACACCTTGATCGGTGCTTCACAGTCCATTGCCAGAGATCTAGTAACTAGCTGTAGGATTTGTTTTGAGCTTGCATGGGGTTCAGCTGCTTTATTTCAAGATCAACATCGTATTCCTTTCCATGTAAACAACTATATCATTTTGAATATAACTCGTCATCATAGAATAGTATCCTTGTCATTCAGGTTGGAAAAGACCCTTGGGATCATCAAGTCCAACCATCAATCCTACTCTACAAGCTCACCTCTAAACCAGATCCCCCAACATTACATCTAAGTGTCTTTTAAACTCAACCAGAGATGGTGACTCAACCACCACCCTGGGCAGCCCATTCAGTGCCAAAATTTATGAGCATTGAGTGTGAATAAATTATCTAATTTTTCCCTTCTTATTTTTAAACCAAGGACTCAAAGTGCATGTTTGTCTGAGTCCCCATTGTTAAATAACACTTGTCAAAGAGAGTTCTTAAAATACTTGTTCAAGTAGTGAAAACTTTTCTAATTATATCTTTTGTAAGAAGAGATTTTGAACTGTTAGTTGTATTTGGCATACTTATGGAGTGGGGTGGTTTATAATCTTATGATGGATAATTGAGCTGCATAATTTTGGCAGGAGGATGGGATGGAATATGAAATAAATTATCTATAACCAGCTATTTCCCCAAAAATCTTAAGAAGGTAACCAGCTTTGAGTTTGTTAATATTATACTCAGTGAACTGATGCACGTTTAGAAACACATTCAAGTCAACTGCATACTTGTTTTTGTTTAGGAAAGCAGACAAAACCAGTCTCTGGAAGTTGGAGAGATGTAGGGATGTCTCGCCTAACACACTAAAGAAGAGGTGTTGTGTAGTCCTTGGAAGGAAAACACCAAGGAGCAGCTGTAGGTCTGACGTGTAGGTATCTGTGTAGGCAAGGGAATTTGCACAATAAATGAATCTAATCCTGTTCATGGTTCCAGTCCGTTTTCAATTAGGAACCTTCCTGGAAAGTCTGCTTGAGTCTGTCTAATGGTAAAAAGGGGTCCAGTTTCCTCCCTTTCTCATTCATCCCCCAGGAAAAAAGGCTATACTGGAAGGAATATAGATCTACAGGAGTAATTGGCAGTTTAGCACAGGGGTGTGAAAAGAAGAGCTGAACTACTTAGGAAATACCTTTCTGTAGAGTATTGTAAAAAAATCAACAGGGAAATAAAAAGTGACTCCCTACACACACATATTCAATGCAGGGGTATCATCAGAGAGTTTTTCTGTGAGTAAGGAGAGGTGCCAGGTCTACTCAAACTAAGACTTCTGGAGTGATCATGTGGTCCAACTGCTTTCTTCTTTGCCTCATCTTCCTCTCTCTTCTTCCTCTTCTCACTTCTGTCTAACTCAGATAGTATTGATTGCTCAGAACGCAGTGGTAATCATGATTCTTTAGTCCTGAGTGTAAATAGAGTGAAGAACATTGAACATTTTCTCTTCTCCAGTAAAGAGGAGCATGGCCACACGGGGGACTGATTTCTTGCTACACATCTCATGGTGAAGAGTATTTCCCATTGGAATGAGAACTAGAAAAGCTAATATTTGGAAATGTGCAAATAGTTTTAACTATCCTTCTGTTCACTTTAAATTTGCCTTCTGATATAGAATGCAATTAGTTTCAGTGGCTGCAGTGAGAATCAGAGTTTAGAAATTCACTTTATTTTTTAAAACGGCTTTAAGCGGTAGACAAAGGTTGTTTTCTCTTTCTGAACTGCTAAAGTTAATGGCAAATGCCTTCACACAATTAGCAGATTAATAATCAAGAACTTTAAGACTACTCAAGATTAGGAATTTATCTTTAGGCCTTTTGAGTTCTCAAATGTAATCAGTTTAATTAGTTTGATGATGCCACCTTGAAGAATGTTAAAATTCATTGAATGTTGGGCTGTTCCTCCCCTCCACTTCAATTTGCCTTCCTTCAGAAATGTGTTCTCAGCTGAGTGCTTCATTCCCAGTGAACCATGCAATAACAGTAAATTTTAGACGTTATTTTAATGATTTCTAAATATTAGTCTAAAGTTAAGGCTTACAGAAATAGCAAAGTTTGGTAAATGAGGAATCCTTTAATTTGTTCTGTCCCTGGGAGAACACCTTGTATTTCCTGTGACTCAGTTTCCTAAATACATCTCTTTAAGTTCTGTAAGTTATATGTATATAATTTTATACATGTAATTAATTTTATATAATTATAAAAAATAAATTTATATCTCTTTCTCTTCGAGTTCATACATTTATTCAGCTGCTTTTGGTGCTTAGGGAAAAAAAAATTACACAAAATAAATGTCCAAGGAATATTAAGTTTGCAGAGTGACCACTACAGAGGAAGGACACAAGAATTCGAGTTGTCTGAATGGTTTTTAAGTTACCAGTCTGGCTTGTGATGTAATATGTGACACATACTGCTTTCTGTCCTTCTTTAAAGGCAAGACTGTCATGGCACAAGGCAGTGGGGGTAATATCCTCCTCCAGTAAGTGGTGCCTCTTCAACAGCTTTTGAGCCATTATACAATGATCATCTTAGTGGGAATGCAGATGACTTCATAGTGACTTGTTCACTAGTTTGTTGAAAAGATTTGGCCTGACGGTATTATTTAACCTGAAAGGAGACTGTTAGAGAAGCTGATAGATAAATAACACAAAGTCTACACACAGAACATAAGACACTAGTTGTATATAGAGATTAGAGCTGTGAACTGGGTTTTTTTCCCCTCATTTTCTTCCAAATATGTTAGCTCTGTTACCCTCACTGTGAAGAAGTTCCTTCTGATATTTATATGGAGCTCCTATGTTCCAGCTTACACCTATTGCCCCTTGTCCTATCAGATGACACTGAGAAGAGCCTGACTCCATCCTCCTGACACCCATCACTCCCATATTTATAGACATTAATGAGATCACTCTTCATTCTCTCTTCGTCACGCTACAGAGACCCAGATCCCTCAGCCTCTCCTCATAAGGGAGGTGTTCTACTTTCTTCATGATCTTTGTTGCTCTATGCTGGACTCCCTCCAGCAGTGCTGTCTGCTTCTTGAATTGAGGGGCCCAGAACTGAACACAATACTCCAGATGTGGTCTCACTAGTGCAGAGTAGAGGGGGAGAAGGACCTCTCTTGATCTGCTAACCATCCCCATTCTGATCCACCCCAGGGTGCTGTTGGCCCTCTTGGCCACAAGAGCACATTGCTGGCTCATGGTCATGCTGCTGTCCACCAGGACCTCCAGGTCCCTTTCTCCTGCACTGCTCTCCAAGAGGTCAGTCCCCAACCTATACTGGCACCTGGGGTTGTTCTTACCCACATGCAAGGCTCTACACTTGCCCTTGTTATACTTCATTAAATTTCTCCCTGCCCAGGTCTCTAGCCTGTCATACTTCTTCATCCAGTGTGACAGGTTTTGCTGAGGTTCAAATGCTTGCTCATAGAAGAAAATAACATCTCAAGATTTTTTCCTTGTGGGGAGGCACCTACTCTTACTCGAGAACTCTCTAGTGTAAATCACTAGAAGAGTATAGCACTCCATGATTGGTATTCACTGGTTTTGTAAACCTCTGCTGTAAAATGTAGTTAATTCTCCTGAGCTCTTTGATCTGCCCTGGTATGACTGTTCTTGGTCATTTTTTGAGCTCAAGAAGCACTTTTCAGACTGCCCTTTACACTTTTGGTTTGAGTTAGAAGAGCCTCAACCCATGACAGCCATGCTGTCTGTACAATTCTGTTTGGTGAGCTGGGGAAATACAAGTCCAGAGCCCAAACTTATATGAAAAGTGTTGCTTTTTTCCCCTGCTATTTATCCAGTGAAGAGATGGTTCAAAGCCTGTTTGCACTGTAATCACAGCGGGGTTGAACATTTATTGCATTCTATTCAAAACCTGCTCCTGAATGAGAGTGATTAATTTCCTTGCAAGCTCATCAGTGTTCACCCTTGTTGTATCTTTGCGTCTTCCTGCATATGTCTGAAAACATTTTAATAACAACTCTGAAATGAGATGATATCATTGTCTTTGCAGAAATAGGAAACTAAAGCAGGCCACTCTGCGTATCTGATACCGGCATTGTATTCCTTTTATTTTTTTAAGAGAACTTTAAAAATTCAGCTCACAGATCACATATTTGTTGTAGATTTAGGTTCTCATTGGTTTTACTTGCAACACCTGGAGTTCACACAACAAGCAGCACAGGTAGCAAACATTTACAAGCAGTCTGGTTGAAACAAGAGGTACATTCCACTGTTCTAACCGTAAGATCATGTCTCGTTTTCCTGTAATTACCTCTTTCAACCATTGTCTGCCTTGCCACACTTCCAGTAAATGAAAACGCAGTGGTACCTTCAACATCTTTTACTAATCATTCCTGATGTGACCTTTGTGAGTAACTCTGTTTTGCTGATCAAAATGGGGAAAAGAAGTTCTTCTTCCAAACAAAAAAATGCTGGTTCTTCTTTCCTGAAATAATACAGTACGTGGCTTTGGAGCATTTTTCACTTTGCTAAGGAAACCACAACACTCATATTTCAAAATGAGATTTTATTTCAAGATACAAATTGAAAGTACTCGCGTTGCCTTGAAAACGTCCCCAGTCTTTTCTTTTGGGAGCCCAAAGTAGTCATGAAATTAAACTGTAATTCACAATTTTCGACTCAAAACATTATTTCATTATCAATACAATACAACTCAGTTTGCTCAGCTGTGATGCGCACGATGACCAGCCTATATTCCTTCACTGTGGCAAAAAAGTTTTCATTTGCTTTATTTGCATATATGACTTAAATATTTTGTGTCCTTAAATACCATCAGAGGTAGAAAAGCTGGAGTACTTCAGCTCAGGAGAAAAGCAAGGTTTTATGGTTGCCAAAGGTAGCAGGATTGCTGGCTGGAAGTATATAAATCCCTATCTAACACTTAATACATCTTTGCAGAGCTGCTGTTGATGCGGACACTGGAGGTTGCCTCCTCTATTAATTTTGACTTGTAAATGGTTTTAGCATGGAGATAACTGACTGGCACACCTTCATGCTAAGTGCTTCTGCACTTCAGGTTTTGAAAACAGTAACTCCTTAGTGTCCAGGCATGAAGCCATACAGCATCTTACCACCATATTCAGATTCTTCTTCCTTACATACATTTGTGAGGTGTCCAATTTAAAATCTGGACCTGTTGTTTTCGGTATTAATTGTTAGTACTTGGCATAAATTTGTAGTTTTTAAAGGTGTTTCTAAGACTGCTAGAATCAGCTTTTGGACTAATGTGGTGACAAATGTTATTCACAGCTTTTAAAGCCCATTGGCTTTACAGAGATTGCTGCCTGTACCTCCTTTTGTAGTGTGTTTCCTGGTGGCACCTCTGTCAGGAATCCTACATTTTAGGTGAGAATTAACAATCTCAAGTGTTTCAGATTGTGGGTCTCTCTGGCTTGGAAAAAAGGACAGTGAGAGGTGACCTCATCAGTGTTTATAAATATGCGAAGGGTGGGTGTCAGGAGGATGGAGCCAGGTTCTACTCATTGTCATCTAATGGTAGGACAAGGGGCAGTGGGTGTGAGCTGGAGCAGAGGAGGTTCCATACAAATATGAGAAGGAACTTCTTCCCAGTGAGGGTGAGAGAGCACTGGAAGGGGCTGCCCAGGGGGATTGTGGAGTCTCCTTCTCTGCAGATGTTTAAAACCCGCCTGGATGTGTTCCTGTGTGACTTGATCTAGGTGATCCTGCTGTGGCAGGGGGATTGGATTGGATGATCTTTCGACGTCTCTTCCAATCCCTAATGCTCTGTGATTCTGTGGCACTGTGTCTCAGGGATGCTGGGCCAGCTCAGTTGCCCACCAGCTTACAGATTCAGTGTTCCAGCATGCAGACCCAAACACTGCCAGAAGCTAAGTGTGCCAACTACTGCCTTTTCAGCCAGTTCAGAATATGAAAGCTACCAAAACAAAACCCTACTGCAAATGGCAGAGCTCCATCCAAATATTGCATATGGAAAGCAGTTTGTGTTTCTTCATCCAATTCACCACGTCAAAATTTGTCTTTCCGTTTACCCAGCTGGGAGAATTGCTCAGTGTTTTGACTTCCTAGAGACTGCGATCCCCGTAATTACCCAACTAGTGCCAGGCCAACACCAGAAAACAGGTAACACACGTTTTGATTATTTGACAGTGAATCAGCAGGAAGTATAAAAAGGTATTAAAACCTGCTTTTTGTGCACATTTGGATGTGATTACAGGCAGATTTTGGAAATCCACATGTTTGATACAGATATTTACACTCATAGTTTATGTAGCTCTGGCTTCTAAGTCTAAAACTGGAAATGTATTTCTTGCATTATGCTTCCTTTCGACTATCTGTATGTATTTATGTCTTCAAGAAGCACCAGAATAGAATAAGCCTCTATTTTTCAATAAGACACATGTTTCCTGTTAAATGGTAAGAATGGAAGGTTGAGGGGAAAATCCAAACTGATAACTGGTGTGCTGCATGATGGAGTCTGTGGGTTCAGATTCGTTACGAAGAAGGACTTCTAGTGCTTTTGTTGTGAGTACCAGCAAACAAAGCTTATAGAAACATCAGTGAAAATACAACTCCTGTAACATCACTTGGGGACTGCTATAGCCAACCTTGTCTAGTTAATTTTACTGCACATATTTTTTATTTAAGTTGTCAAATCTCATGTTACAGTATAATAAAAAAATCCAAGTAATAAACACAATTTATTTTCTGCATTTGCATTAAAAAATATACTCCTGCTTCATGCTTTTGAAAAAGCTTCTCTGAGACTCGTGATGGGAAAAATACTTATTTTAGCATCAAAGGATGTGAGTATAAAAGTACAGAGAACGGCGAGAAGCTGTTACATGTCTCATTGTGCTGAGGAGTTCTCTGTACGTGAACTTTTATAACAACCACTCATATAAATTAATCTAAAGAAGGTCAGAGTGCACATGCATGGTGTTATCTGCAAGTACCCATTACAATTAAACTCCCGTGCTTCTTAATGATGATGGACTTGCAAGTGTGGAGGACCTGCAAGCAGTGCAGGAGCACAGGATATGATAACTGATGTCTTACAATGTGAATGGGGTGAAAATTTCGGGAAGGTGATGCACTGTGAAGAAGAAAGATAAAGTAATCATGGGGCAGTCTGGCTTCTTCATGAAAAAGTGACAAACAAATTCACATTTTTTTTTCCTCAGGTGACAATTCAGAATGTTTCCATAGCTATTAGGCATTCCAATGCAGGACGTACTTCTCTGTCTTACTGATTTCTGAGGGATACAGCAAGCTTCATAAACCATAACTAAAAACATGTCAGAAAATCCAGGAATGTTCTCTGTTGAGATGGTGCCACTTTCAGGTATTAAACTTACGGAGTTATAAGGATATCAGCTAGGATAAATTTACTCTTTGATTCATTTAAGATTCAGAAAGGCTTTCACATGAAATTGGGCACTACCAGCACTACCTGGAAAAAATAATAATTCAGAATCTCTGCAAGGAACAACTTTCCTTGCAAAATAAGAGGCAAAACGTAGGGGAAAATGTAATTTGCTTAGTGAAGGTAGGGAATAGGGAAAAACAGTAAATACCTAGAAGCTTGAGGTGAGTTTTCCAATATAGATTCTGTGATAACCTCTAAGGCAGAGGACAAGTGTTCCTTTACAAATGTACTTCTTTCTGAAAAACCCAGCAGGCAAGGGCAGAGCAAGTAATCTGAGGAAAAAGCTATGAAAGCATTTTCTCTTCCTCCAAGGATTTTACCAGTGTCTGTTTCTCTTGAATTAGGTGTTTAAGGATTCAGTCAGGGGGATGGAAAGATCTTACTCAATATTCTTTTTCTCCCTGCACTGCTGAGATCTTTTTTATTCCTCATCATTTTGTCTCTGGTGACAGTAGGTACCCAGACAGGAACCTAATGAAGAACATGAGAATGACCACAGTTATTATTTCTTTTAAAATCAGGTTGCCTTACAGGCACCATCTCCTTGTGATACTTTATTTTCTTTCTCCCTATGCTTTTTTCTGCCTGTATAAACAGCAGCTCTGCCCATCCTGCCTGGTAATCCCGGAGGACGCATATCAAAGGGGGTGGAAATGTTTTCGGAGCAGGAATAGATCCGGACACTTACTTTCTTAGATTTATTCCACAAAATGGGAGGTTGTGGTGATACAGTGTTTGATCTGCTTGGTGGACAACTATGTGGAGGTTTCAGAATGCATTAGGATACAGACATGTGGATACGAGTGGGAGTGGGGATAGGCAGCGTTGCGAGGAGCTGATGACTTCAAAGTGAAGTCTCTTTCTGTTTCACATCTTGAGACCATCACAACAGTAGGCAGTGGAATTGAATGCAGCATCAGCAAGTTTGCTGACAACACCAAACTGTGTGGTGAAGGCAACACACTGGAGGAAAGGGAGGCCATCTAGAGGGACCTTGCCAGGCTGTAAATGAACCTTGCTACTCTGGAGAAGTGGGCTGTGCAAACTGCATGAAGTTCAACAAGGTCAAGGGCAACGTTCTGCACCTGGGTCAAGGCAATCCCATTCATGAACACAGATTGGGAGGAGAAAGGTTGAGGATAGCCCTGAGGAGAAGGACTTGGGGGTGGTAGTGGAACAGAAGTTGAAAAGGAGCTGTCATTGTGCACTTGTAGCCCAGAAAGCCAGCTGTGTCCTAGGCTGCATCAAAAGGAGTAGTAACAGTTGGTTGAGGGACATGATTTTCCCCCTGTACTCTGCACTTGTGAAACCCCACATGGAGTCTTGTGTCCAGTTCTGTAGTCCCCAACATAAGAAGGACAGAGAGCTCCTGGGAGGTGTCCAGAGAAGAGCAACTCAAATTATCAGATCACTGAGCAAGGTGGAGTTGTTCAGCCTGGAGAAAAGGAGGCTCCCAGGTGACTTTCTAGCAGCTTTCCAATCTCAGAAGGGAGCTACAAGAAAGCTGGGGTAGGGCTTGTTACATGGGTGCATAGCAAGAGGATAAGGGGAAAGAGTTACAGACTTGAAGTGGGGTGATTGAGGTTGGACATGAGGAAGAAATTCTTTCCTGTGAGAGTGGTGGTGAGATGCTGGAACAGGTTGCCCAAGTGAGTGGTGGCTGTCCCAACCCTGGAAGTGTTGAAGGCCAGATTGGATGGGGTCCTGAGTAACCTGGTGAAGGTGTCCCTGCCTGTCCATGGGGTTGCAACTAGATGATCTTTAAGGTCCCTTCCGACCTTAAACAGACTAACCAGTCTGTTCTCACCGCAAGGTTCAATGATCACTGATTTGGGAAGCTGTCAGACATATTTAATTATAACATTTTTTTTTCTATCTTTAATGATCTTTTTTATGTCGTAGAACCACAGACACGACTTTAATGCGGAGAAATTTTCCAACAATATAATTTTGCAGGTAGGACATTTTTAAGAGCAGGTGTTTCAGAGTAAGTTGTGCTTTTGAAGAGTGAGCAGTGATTAAGCTATCACAGTATGGTCTTAAGAGATAAAACACATGACAAGTTGAGGGTTCTCCATCAGCAGGTGCAGTTGTGAGCATGCAGTATTGACCACCGCATGACATAGACTTAAGTTTGTGGAATCGGCATCTTAATCCTAAAATCAAGGCTTGAGTCTCTTGAAAGACCTATTTTGGAAGACGATGAAGTTACTACGTACGTGGAAAAGCAGTGTGGAAAGAACGTGCATTCAAGGGTTATTTAAAGAAGGTTAAGTGCCAAACAGTAAGAAGCATAGAAGCATAGAATCATTAGGGATTGGAAGGGACCTCAAAAGATCATCTAAAGACCCTTTGTATGGTTTTAAACTTTTCATTTTTTTTGATCCTCTCTTGCTTTCAATTGAGAACGTGAAGAAGTTCTAGTTAACAGTCGCATGCCCCACACTAAACGTTACCAGGTACAGTAAAAAAACCCCACTGAGATAGCTCCTGAGCCCAGAATTGTCTAAGCGTTGACTAGAGTTGTGTCTCTAGTCTAATTTACATTATGAAGACTCGGGATTTTAGGAGCATTCAACATTGCACAGTTTCTCTTGCCTCAGTCTGGTTGAAAACTGTTGCTGGTTTAGTGTGAGTGGCTGTTGGTACACAGGGGTACTTCTGAAATTTTTAGCTAGACAGCTCTTAAAATGGAAACTAGGTCTGTCTTCTATCAGCATGAATAGCAAAATAAAGCCTAGTGAGGTATATAATCAGGTTTGTACCTTAAATAGGCTACAGAAAACTTACAAAACTGGAAGCAACCTTTGGTATTGTTCTGTCCACCCACAATGATAGAAACTAATCCACAGCACTAGAGTTTTCTTGCTTTTATTATTGGAAAACTGTATGACACCTAAAACATCCTGCACGTATGGGTTTAGTATTTTGATGTGTTCTTGGCAGCATGTTTGAAGTTTCAAATAAAATGCCAACAACACAGATCAGTTGTATGTAGATCTTTAAAAAAGCATTTGACCCTCTTGCTGATCTGGTAACTGAGGAGGAATTTTTGGATGGAATGAAATAAAACTCGTAATCTTTTGGATTTGTTGGATGCTGGCAGACAAACCTAAAATCATCTGTCTGTATGCTGCAAAATGGTTGTTCTGCTTATGTGGATCTACCCACTTTGAGTGGTTATGTGTACATGTGTGATCTTTGTCAGGCAGATTAGTGGTTTACAATTCTGGGTTGTCCATCTGCTGCCCAATTATGACTGTCTCTTATGACAGTCTTTTCACTGAAGATCCGTTGTCCCTTCTCCCCATTGTGACTCCCTGTGAGTTTGTTGTTTGGGGTTTTTTTTTGCATGGGATTGTTATTGCTGATATCGATACCAGTACTCAGACAGTAAGGCCAAGGAAGACTAAATGATTTCATCATCAAATAGTTGACTTCTTCCTGTTGTGCAGTGGGTGTGATGTGGACTAACCCTCTACTCTCCAAATCCTGCACTCCCAAAACGAACCTGACATGCTCCTTGGATGGGTGCTTTTTCTCCTGGAGAGAGGAATACTGTAAAATTGACTGACTTTCATTTCAGAAGACACAGTTCTTAAAAGACGTCCTTAACTTTGCTGGAAAAAGACAATTAGGAGAAAAATAGTTAGGGAAAAGTGAATCTGTTATTAGTGTAATTCTAAAGATGGCAGCATCAGAGAAACTGGGTTTAGGACATTGCTTGTGAAAATTATTTACCTGTGCACATGTGCCTGCATTCAAAATCCTTGTGCATCTTTGTTTCCTGTCTACTGGCTGCGGTGTCTGTTATATGTGCTGTTTGACTGCCTTTATATATTGCACAACTGTTGGAGGCTTATTTAAATCTGAATTAATGTCATCAGTGCATCAATAATTTTAGCTACATGGAATCTTAGATTATTATCTGCTTCATGTTTCTGTGTTTTCTGGCAAGTGGCAGGTTGAAAGAATGACGGTAGGCATCCACATCAAGCTGTTCTGGTGTTTTGTATTCAGGTGTACTTTGACCATTCATGTGAAGACTATTATGAAAGTGAAAAAAGCATTGAAAAATACTTTATTGACATTCCTGACAAAAATAACAATTCAGCAGAGAAGTGCAATTTATTTATTTGCTTTATGACAGATAGCTTCTCTGGCAAGTACTGCAATGTCAATGGTATTCCTGACTGCATGGTTGGGATTTCTTTTGCACAGAGTCACCCAGTTGCCTGCAGTGACAGTTGGTAGAAGGTAGAAAAAGTTACACTCACGATATAATTTTCAAATAAACAGACTTTTAGGGGCTTTTTTTTTAAACCAGGACCTGAAGGCTTGTTTTGACTGGTAAGAATAAGCCTGAAAAGTCAAAGCAATGCTGCAAATATGAAGTGACACAGTTCTAAAGCTTTTCTCTTGAGGAAGGTCAGACATGTCAGTACTTCATCAAATGGAAATCTGTAGAGTCAAAAATATTCTTCATGCGTCTACTTTGAATCTAGGAGCTTTATTTGTGTTAGGACGATTTTTTTAGTGTAGCTTGTATATCTTTGTGATTCTTTGTTAGTAAAAGAAGATTGATTTTGCTTCTGCAGGCGTCATCTTCTTGTCTTCTGACCTACAATTTTTGCCATGAAAGAGAAGAGGCAAGTTAATTTGTCTCAGGCAGTACAGTGACTTATTTTTCTGGTGTAACTGAAGGGAAACTATCCCAAGGCTGGTCTTTCCTGGAATAGCAGTGTTAACAACACTTAAATCTTGTTTTATACCTGAATACTGCATAGTCCAAGTAAACTCCGTACAGTGCTTAGTAGGCACTCAATTTACACACCAGTAAGAAAACATGCAGCTTTATCCACCTAGGTCAAATGAAGTTGTGCATACATTTTAGGAGTAATTCTCTGTTTTTAAGGTGGACACAGAATATGAACCAGCTGAGTATATGGTAATTAGGCTGACATGCACGTCTGGAACCCGCTAGGGAGTAGTTGGTTAGAAGTTGTGGAAAACATAGGGAAGTGAGACCAATTTCATTTGTTGGTTGAGGTATGAGCAGGCATTGGTTCCAAGTAACCTGTGAATTTTGATTACAGTATCATTATTATGCCTCTATTTGAAATGATCAAGCTTTCCTGTTACCAGATTTCCTGTTTTAAGAGCAATGAGACATAACCTGAGTACGTTTTGTATGCTAATGTTTGTGTGTCATCTAGGAATTGCTAGGAGATAGAACTTTAATTGTTTTAAAATATGATTTTTAACTCCAAAATCATAAGAAATTGATTTAGTATCTATTTAAAACTAAATATTCTCATTTATCACTCATCTTCTAGAACTCACAAAGTTGTTGCCCAACATTTTAAGGAAGGATTGGGTTGTAATTTTATGTGTACTCATTTCTCATTGTTGCTCCCTGGCATTCTCAGGGAAATCCAATCCAATTCCAATTTTGGGAAACCAAAAGAGGAAAATGTGTCAGATGTGCTTTATTCATAGATAGAGACCATATTTTGTTCTGATTAAAGACCATCAAATAATAAAACAGGCTTCATTTGCCATTAAAGAAAGTGGTTAAAATCACAGAATCATAGAATCACAGAACATCAGGGATTGGAAGGGACCTCGAAACATCATCTAGTCCAATCCCCCTGCCACAGCAGGATCACCTAGACCAAGTGGCACAGGAACATGTCCAAGCGGGTTTTGAACATCTCCAGAGAAGGAGACTCCACAACTCCCCTGGGCAGCCCCTTCCAGTGCTGTGTCACCTTCACTGTGAATCAGTTCCTTCTTGCATTATTGTGGAACCTCCTATGTTCCGGCTCACACCCCTTGTCCTATCATTAGATGACACTGAGACGAGCCTGGCTCCATCCTCCTGACACCCACCCTTCGCATATTTATAAACACCCTTCAGTCTCCTTTTTTCCCCAGCTCAAGAGACTCAGTTCCCTACACCTTTCCTCATCAGGGAGAAGTTCCACTCTTTTCATCATCTTTGTGGCTCTGCGCTGGACTCTCTCCAGCATCAGGTACTTCTGAAAATGGCATTTTGTTTCAGCTGTTTCAATGGTGTTAAAAATCTAAAAATTAAAATATAGAGATCTTTTATATTTAATTCAGATATTTAATATCCAGATCTTCAGTTATTTAAGCTTTTACATCTTTCTTGTTTCTTAGAAACTAGAAAGGAATATTAATTGCTCTAAAGGTAGCGATTAATCTCTAGTGTAAAACAGCATGTACAGCTTACACATCCAGTATTTGCTGAGCACCTGGGACCTGTTTTTATATCTGTGCAGTGTTTAGGCATGTGTGTATGTAACTACCTAGTGTGAGTTATGCAGATGCGTTTGGGATGGCTACTTCAATAAATGTTAGTTTTCTAACTACAGGAAAAACAGGCAAAATTGAATCAAGACAACATTCAGTACAATCTTTAACTGTGTGTATGATAAGGTAGTGATTCCAGGATTGTCTGCAGTTTGTTATTGTATATTCATCGGTAAAGATTTCTTGAAAGCTTACAAAGCCTCACGATCCAGGCTGGAGAAGGAGGTGATAGAAAACAGCCCTGAGGAAAAGGACTTGGGGGTACTGGTGGATGAAAAGCTGGACATGGGCCAGCAGTCTGCAGCTGTAGCCCAGAAAGCCAATCACATCCTGAGCTGCATCAAAACAAGTGTGGCCAGCAGACTGAGAGAGCTGATTCTGCCTCCCTATTCTGCTCTGCTGAGAGTCCACTTGGAGTGCAGTATCCAGCTCTGGAGCCCTGAATACAGGAAGGACATGGACCTGATGGAGGGGATCCAGAGGCCAAGAAAATTATCAGGGGGACTGAAGCCTCTGCTATCAGAACAAGCTGAGAGAGCTGTGGTTTTTCAATGTAGAGAAAAGAAGTCTCCAGGGGAGCTGATGGTGACCTTCCAGAGCATGAAGGGAGTCTACAGTCTGGAGAGGAACTGTTTACGAAGGCCTGTAGCCATAGAACAAGAGGCAATGGTTTCAAATTAGAGAAGAGTAGATTTAAATTGGATGTTAGGAAGAAGTTCTTTAGCAGAAGGGTGTTTGAACACTGGAACAGATTGCCCAAGGAGGTAGCTGAGGCCCCTTCCCTGGAGATATTTAAGATGAGGATGGACAAGACTCTGAGCAACCTGGTCTAGTTGAGGATGTCCCTGTTCACTGCAGGGGAGTTGGACTAGATGACTTTTGGAGGTCCCTTCCCATCTGGGCCATTCTATGATTTTATGATTCCATGTTTTTAGGAGAGAGGCTGTCCACCACCAAGATGTTGGATGCAGGAAGGCTGTGCATCTATACTCCTCTTTTTTATCATACCTGGATTACTTGCAGCCAGATAACACAGATAACAATGTAAAGAAAAAGTGTAACATATGTTTCATAGTTCTCTACAATATCAGTGTTTTACTTGGAAACTGTTTTGCTGATAATGACCCACAATGAATATTTATATGAGGTTTGAGTCAAAGAGGGAGGCTGAGACCAATGACTGGTTTGGCAAAGTTCTGATCCTCCTTATTTTAATTCTGAAACCATATTTAAGTAACTCCAAGCATAATTGCAGAAGTGTTAAAAAAAAAGACATCCAAGTCAAAGTACAAAGTCAGTTAAAATTTGCAGATATTCTTTGCTGTAAAATTAAACGAAGGACTCAAAATATCCAGGTAATTACCTTTAAATATTACAGCATAGACTTCTGGTGTTAGATGAGATGGATAACACCTTAATATCCTGATGAAGGGATCCTGCATGAACATGAGGCAGCTTTACATGAAAATCATGTAGCTCAGTGAGTCATTATTGCAGGTGGGAAACTTAATACCTGTCAAGCAATGTCTTGTGTGTTTTCCTACACGCCTTTCTAATTCCACAGTGTGATAATGGTTCTTGGTTCCACCAGAAAGCAGCTGTAAAATGGAGCAATATTTCAGGCTGATAAATTAAGAGGTTTTGAAACAGAGCTTCATTCAAGAATTGAGGGGTTTTTTTCCTGTATAATAAAAGACCTGGAAGATTGGTCGCAATGTTATGTGTTTTTAAGGTTTGTTGGGTAAGTAAACAGTTGTGTTGTTTGTTGTTAAACATCTCATAAACCATCCACAGAGGAGAGTGAGATCATAAAGTGACTCATGATTCTGAGCATCTGGATATATATCTTGTCTTTAGAAATGATCTCTCTGCTGATGTGATAGCACATAGAGCTTCAGATCAGTTTGTCATTTTGTATAAACA
This sequence comes from Phoeniculus purpureus, assembly GCA_028565055.1. NCBI lineage: Eukaryota > Metazoa > Chordata > Aves > Bucerotiformes > Phoeniculidae > Phoeniculus > Phoeniculus purpureus. The sequence continues at coordinate 33,603,460 of JAOXOE010000874.1, forward strand.
TTTTTAATGCCATCTTGGAAGAAGCCTGGAAGTTTTCAGATTAACTTGAGGAAACGTGGTTCTCTCTTCTCCACTGAATTGGAGAACAATAGATTCTCAACAACTGCATTTCTGAGCTTGTTTAAACTGCTTAAATCTGTGCTTTAGTGACAGAATCAAAGCCGTGTTGAGATATTTCTAATTAGAAAACCCATTTAAATTTCTCACGCACTTGAGTACTTGTAAAATATAGCAAAGATAACAAGCAACTTCTCTGGATTCTCAGGTATTATGGTAGGCAACGTTCTGATGTTCTGGCTGGGGCAAATTTCTTCATTCCTACTGTCACTTAGATGTAATGATTTGGATTCTGCTGTATGTTTGAAGTCAAATGTTATCCTACATATTAGTGGTATACAATGACATTATAATGGTAATATCACACCGATGATAGAATCACAGAATGGTTTCGGTTGGAAGGGACCACAGAGATCATCTGGTTCCAATCCTCCTGCCACAGACCAGGTTGCCCAGAGCCCCATCCAACCCGGCCTTAAACATTTCCAGGGTGGGAACATCCACAGCCTCCTTTGGTAACCTGTTCCAGTGCCTAATCACCCTCATAGTGAGGAATTTCTTCCTAAGACCTAATCTAAACCTCCTGTCTTGTAGTTTGAAACCATTTCCCCTTGTCCTATCACTAGAATCTCTCACTCCAGCTATCCTATAGTTCCCCTTCAGGTACTGAAAGGCTGCTATAGTGTCCCCCTTGGAATCTCCTCTTCTCCAGGCTGAACACCTCAAACTCTGTCAGTGTGTCTTCATAGGAGAGGTGCTGCAGTCCTCTGGTCATCCTCGTGATCGTCTTCATTTCAATATCTCACCTTTCTGTTTAGCTGTGAGTTTTTTGGGTTTTTTGTTGGTTATAAGAGAAGACGAACAAAGATCATGAATTGATTTTAGTTGCATATTAGGACAGTAAGTTTTTTGGGAGTTTGTCCCATGTACTCGCATGATCCACACACATTACAGACTGTCTGTGGAAACCTTGAGTTTGCAAAAAATAACCCAAGAAGTGCTATTTACAGCAGACATTTCAAATTAAATGCTGTATCATAGTCTGAAATAAACAGTATTTATGTTTGTGAGATAACTTCATAGGTAAAACACTGGTTGTTGAAATTCACTATAACTAATAGTTTGGTGAAGGGGAAGATGCAAACCTCAAAGCAAACTGGCTAAAATAAGGATGGATAAAAAGGATCTCATTGAAATGTCTAGAGAGAGATCCTTAAATCCAGCCTGTAAGTCTGCGGTCTTGTCAAAACCTTATTAATTTTTAATGAGACTTATAATATGCATTCCAGAAGACAGATTATAGGGTTGAGACTCAAATTAATACTGAGTTGTTGTATGACATCTTACTAATAACATTAATCTTCCTATGACCCCTTCCGACAAGTTATTTTTGTGAAGAAGACAGGACTTCACTTTTCTTTCATTAGAAGTGTTTTTGGCTCACACCTGATCATTCAGGAAAAAATGTCTTAGATTAACTTCTCACATCTCGCAGAGTCGCCCAATTAATCTGTGTCTGTATGTGTGTGTGTGTTGCTTGGGGTTTTCAATCCTGGAGGGCACAAAGGGGTCTCATATCGGCTTTGTGTATGCAGAATCACAGAATCAAAAGTTACTGAGGCTGGAAAAGACCTCTGAGCTCATCAAGTCCAGCCTATGACCTGATGTCATGACATCAGCCAGACCAGAGCACCAAGTGCCACATACAGCCTGTCCTTAAACACTTCCAGGGACTTGGCCTCCACCACTGCCCTTGCCAGTCCATTCCAGTGTCTGATCGCCCTTTCCATAAGGAAAGGCTTCATAACATCCCATCTAACCCTCCGCTGGGGCAGCTTCAGGCCCTGCCCTCTTGTTCTGTCACTAGTTTGTTGGGAGAAGAGCTCAATCCCCACCTGACTACAAGCTCCCTTCAGGAAGCTGTAGAGAGGGAGGATTCCCCTGAGTCTCCCCTTTCCTGGGCTAAACAGTCCCAGCTCCTCAGCCTCTCCTTATCAGGCTTTCTCTCCAGTCCCTTCCCCAGCCTTGTTGTTCCTCTGGACCCACTCCAGCCCCTCAATCTCTTTCTCCCAGAACTGCCCCCAGGACTCAAGGAGAGGCGTCCCCAGTGCCCAGCACAGGGGGAGAGTTACGTCCCTAGACAGCGCGCGCTGTTTGCTTTCCTGCTGACGGGCTGTGTGTGCATAAATTACATGTGCATCCAGAGATGTGTTTTGTTTTTCTTGTTTGGAAACAAGAATTTTTTTTTCCCTGCAGAAAACACAGGTCATGTGAAATGAATTTCCTCCTGCTGTTTGGCATGCTGTTAGTGTTGGCTTAGCTGGCTGAACTGCTCGGCTTGTGTGTTTTGTTAAAAGCTGGACGTGTATTTTCAAATAAGAGCCACACTTGCAGTTGGACAGAAGCCTCTGCATTCATTGCGGAATGAAGACATGAAACGTCGTGACTGTATGAGGGATTCTATCTCTATTTATGTAAAGTCAGGCCTTTTGGGCTTTTTTTTCAGAAAGTCAAGTCTTGTTTTATAGAAAGACACTGCCTGATATGTTTTGAAACCTGGTATTTCTGAAAGCTGTTTTATCAGTCTTCCAAGGAAAGTAGATGGAAGGGGGTCACGGAATCACAGAATGTTAGGGATTGGAAGGTACCTCCGAAGTTCATCTAGTCCAATTCCCCCGCCACTGCCAAAAAGAATCATAGAAGTAGAAGAAACTGCTTTAACTGATATTCCTAAATACATTCAAATAACTGTTTAATTAGCACAATTTCCTCAGAAGCTCTGGTACCATTGCTGGGTATGTGGTAACATCATATCATTAATGCCAAGATGGCTTTTGTAGCTTTGAAGCAGAACAAAATAGAATACCTTTGAGAGCCATCGCTTGGAAGTCAGGATATGAACAACTTAATTGTTCTCCAATGTGTTTCATTGAGTTTTGATTTGGACACTTTTGAAATGAGATTTTTGACGTCCCTTCCAACCCCTGATGTTCTGTGATTCTATGATCTGCTGACCCAAGTAACCCATTAGAGAGTCCTTTTGAGTGAATTGAGGGATTTGTCCACACCGCTGGCTGCAAACTGCAGCTTGTGAGTCAGAAAGAGCTGCCAGTAGTACAAGCATTACAAGAAGAATGTCAATTATTAAATTTTACTTTGATTATTTTTTTTTTTTAATTTTACTTTTCAACCTCATTTTTCCTGGTCATTGACTAGTGTGTTTAGATTTTTTGATCTGAGGGAAGATGACTTGGAGGTCCCTTCCAATCCCTAATGATTCTATGATTCTATAATAAGACAGAGTATTTTGCAGGTATTCTTGCTTTTTTAAGCTCCGTTGAACTGAAATGGGTGGAACTAGGTCCAAAATCAGCAGAGATAGTGTAGGGACACAGACAGCACTCACCTACAACCATGTGACTGTGCAGACATCCAGCGGTGGAGACTGCCTCAGCCTGTCACTGTTAGCAGAAGATGGCAAAGATAGCACCTGTGTAAGATGTGACAAGGTGAATGATCTGTTCAGGATGGTGGCAGAGCTAACAGATGGAGTGGAGAGGTTGAGGAGCATCAAGGAGAGTGAGAATGAGATATTTTGGTGGAGCAGCTTCCTGAGGGTAAGACAGCAGGTTGAGGCTCCAAACAAATCACACAAATCCCTCCCCACTTACAGCCAGGCCTTGGAAGACAACCTCAGCAAGGAGTGGAGTGGAAACAGGTCCCTGCTTGGATATGCAGGCGGATCCCCTCCCAGCCTCCCCCAACATCCCATTTGACATTGCAGAACAGGTACGGGGTTTTGCAGGAGGAGCTAGCTGCTGGAGAGGAGATCGATTCACCCAGGCCAGAAGTGCAACAAAGACTGAGTTGCTCTAGACCCACCATCACTACTGGCTCTAAAAAGAAAGGTAGGTGAGTAATTGTGGTGGGGGACTGTCTCCTGAGAGGGGCAGAGGGCCCAGTGTGCCATCCTGACCCACTTCACAGGGAGGTTTGCTGCCTCCCTGGGGCGCAGGCTAAGGATGTAGCAGACAAACTTCCCACCCTAGTAGACCCCTCTGTTTATTATGCCCTGGTAATTTTTCAGATGGGAAGTTACCAAGAGAAGACCAAAATCAAATAAAAGAGATTTTAGAGCCCTGGGGCTGCTGCTTAAGGGATCAGGAGCACGAGTTAGTTTCTCCTCTACCCTTTCAGTGGCAATCAAGAGTGAGGAGATGAACAGAAAAAGCCATCAGGTGAACTCCTGGCTCCAGGGCTGCTGTTACAGACAGGGTTTTGGGTTCTTCAACCATGGGCTGCTATATGAGACACCCGGCCTGCAGGCAGGACATGGGATGCACCTGTCCTAGAGGGGGAAAAGACTTTTGGGGCAGGAGTTAGCGGCGCTCATTGACAGACCTTTAAACTAGATATGAAGGGGGAAAGGGGGACAACTGGCTTAGCTAGTGAAAACCCTGGGTATAGTAGCTCAGCACCAGTGAAGCAGTGTGGCATGACAGATAGCTAGAAGGGCTATCAACCCTCAATATTGAAAACTGTGTACTCGGCCCCCTCCCTGGAATGTTTATACACCAGTGCACACAGCATGGGCAACAAACAGGAGGAGCTGGAGGCTGTTGTGCAGCAGGAAAACTATGATATGGTAGCCATCACAGAAACCTGGTGGGATGACTCCCACAACTGGAGTGTTGCAATTGATGGCTATCAACTCTTCAGAAGGGATAGGCGAGGAAGAAGAGGTGGAGTAGCCCTCTGTTAGAGAGACATGTGAAGCCATACAAATGAATGCAGGTGAGGATAAAGTTGAGTCATTGTGGGTAAGAATTAGGTGTCAAGCCAGCAAGAGAGACCCTGTGTTGGGAGTCTGTTATAGACCACCCAACCAGGATAAGGGAACAGATGAAATTTTTTGTAGGCAGCAGGGAGAAGTTTCACAGTCACTGCCTCTTGTGCTCATGGGAGACTTCAATATTTCTGATGTCTGCTGGAAATATAACAAGCAGAGAGAGAGAGAGAGAGAACAGTCCCGGAGGTTCCTGGAGTGTGTGGAAGATAACTTCCTGACTCAACTGGTGAGGGAGCCAACCACGGAAGATGTCCTCTTGGACCTGCTTCTTGTGAACAAAGAAGATCTTGTGGGAGAAGTAGAGGCTGGAGGTCATCTAGGGCACAGTGATCATAAGTTGATTGAGTTTTCAATCCTTGGAAAAACAAGGCGATGGACTATTGAAGCCGTTACCTTAGACTTCTGGAGGGTGAACCTTGGCCTGTTCAGGAGACTGATCGACAAAGTCCCTTGGGAGGCTGCCCTAAAAGATGCAGGAGTCCAGGAAGGCTGGACATACTTCGAGAGGGAAGTCTTAAGGGCACAGGAGCAGGCTGTCCCCATGAGATGAAAGATGAGTAGGTGAGGAAGGAGGCCAGCTTGGCTAAGTAGGGATCTTTGGCTGCACCTCAAGAACAAAAAAGAGTCTGTGACCTCTGGAAGAGGGGGCAGGCGTCTCATGAAGACT
>JAOXOE010000874.1:33615344-33635236 GCA_028565055.1 Phoeniculus purpureus
TGAGATGGCAGAAAGAATGTGCTCAACAAGAAAAAAGGAGGCCAGTACATTTGAAAAATGGGTATGCTGGAATATACCTGCTCTGTCTGTGTAGTCTCCTGCTGTAGATAATGATCTGGAATAAGTGAGTGTCCTTCACAACACCTCCACGCAGTATGTTTGCTCTATTCAAGTGTGACTGAAGTAAACCAAATGCACAGACTGCTTCCAGTAACTTGAGATTTAACTCATCTTCAGTCTGCCACAATGTGCATTTACACTTATGATCTATGTACGAATGGAAAGACAGCATCTTCTGAAACATTAAATGTTTACCTTGCCCTGGAAACCAAGATGTGATTTCTACAGTTAGAGTGTCTCCTACTTTTTAAGATGCGATGCTTATCATGCCACTAACAGCAAACAAACTTCATTTGTCCAAAGTCAGCAGAACAAAGTCTCGTAGACTCATAGAAGATGGAACGGAAGTCAGATTATTCACGATCATGAAGTACTCATCTGTGCTGATTTGGCACCAGGAATTACTAGTCTATGAGCAGCAATCTGAAAAGAATCTCCCTGCTCAAGCAGGGAGGTGGCTTTCGCCGCTTAATAGACAGTTGCTGAGGAATATGTTCTCTGAGGTTTTTAGTGTCTTCGTAGATGGGATTCCACAACCTTTCTAGACAATCTGTTCCATTATCACACTAAAAACACAAAGAAATCAGACCCCAAAACTGAAATATTTTTCAGTTTTGAAATACTTTTCTTGTGCTCAGGTAAGTTCCCTGTGTTTAAATTTGTTCTCTTTGCCTGTTGTCCTGCCAGTGGGCATCATGAGGACAGACTGACTTTTTACGGTCATTCCCTACCATCAGACTTTTATACATACCGGTAAGATGCCCCTGAGCATTCTCTTCTGCAGTCTTTGTAGGTCAGAAGCTCCAGTTTGTTAGCCATCATGGTCCTGTGCTGGACTAAGTCCCTGTCTTTTCAATAATGGAGAGCCCAGCACTGAACACAACGTCCCAGATGTGTCTCTTAACTGCTGAGCAGAAGGGAAGGATCACTGCCTGCAGTGGTCTCCCTAAGGCAGCCCAGGAATCACAGAACCACAGAATCACAGAACTGCAGAATCACAGAACATTAGGGATTGGAAGGGACCTCGAAAGATCATCTAGTCAAATCCCCCTGCCAGAGCAGGATGACCTAGATCAAGTCAAAAGGTTGTTGGCCTTCTTTGCCAGGTCAACCTAACCATAAAGACTCCTGAGTCCTCTTCTGCCGCACTGCTTTCCAGCTGATTGTTCCCTAGCCTATACCTGTGTATGGGACCCTTCCTCTCCAAAACAGCACTTCTGTGGACTTCAGGTGGCTCCAAGAGGCCTGGTGAGGTCCTAGTGAGGTCCCTCTAGATGGCAGCAGACTCACTCCTCCCAAGTTTTGTATCAACTGCCAAATTGTTGAGGGTTTGCTGTGTCTCCTCCATGGAACAATGTTGGCCTCTGAATTGACCCCTGGGATTCAACACCAGTGACATTAGATGTAACACAGACAGAATGAGGAGTTGCTTGGTATTTCTGTAGCAAATTAGCTTTCTGAAGTTTTGTGTGGGTATGTCTACTTGAATTTCAAAGTAACATCGACCTTATAGTGATTATCTTGTTTCAACGGAAAAAATCAAAGTCAGGAACATTGTTTGTTTGCTTTTATGCTCGTCTCTTCTCAGACATCTGTTTTTAAAAGACCTTCGTTCCATAAAGCCCAAGTATGTTAACTGCCTGATAAATCTAGCTTTGCAGGAAAATTTATCATCATGTATTCTCAAAGTAATTTCTTTCCAGTTTTTTTTTTAAAACTCACTGGATTCATTTAACTCATTTTAGTTTCTTAAATCTAGGCACTAAATTGAAGACAGTGCTCCAGGCTTGTTCCTTGATCAGTAGATACAGAAAAGATTATTACATCTGCCTTAAACACTTTCTTAAAAGATAATGGAATAATGGAAATCCTGGTTTATGGTCGTCTGTTTCTTAGCACAGACGACAGGAAGGGTCTAGGCAGCTAGTGGATGGCAGATCCATAACTCTTAGGTGGCTGGATGCAGATTGCCTCCCTTATATTTGCTTTGTTTTGTTAGCTATTTCATGATTCACTTTGGAATAATTTCCTTTTTCTGGTGAAAAGATTCTTGAGAATCAAGAAAAAGGATATAAAAAACAGTGTGTTCAAAGAATTATGTTTAAAACACACCACGGAGTCACAAGTATAACATCTCACTTTGTTTCACCACTATAGCAGTGAAAGATTTCTTTTGCTGCACATACACAAAGATGATTTTCTGAGTCTCCATTCTGTATTTTTTTCATCCTAATAAAAAAATCTGTGACCTTTATATTAATTCTATATTTTTAAGAGGGCTTCAAGCCCTGATCCTTAAAGCTGCTTTACATGAATATAAGGTTATACCTACATCAAACAGCCTCCGTGAACAAGATCCAAATGCTGACATCTGAATTTCCAGTTATTAAAAAGTTAGATGTGTTATAGAAGAGAATGGAAACAGATAAGAGACCATAAGAACTGCTGTTACTGTGTAGTCAGATTTAAGTAAGAGTTGTTTGCATGCAGTTTGTGTTTGGTACTGTGCATAATAGCTCATATTTAGCACATCACTTCAGCAGTATATCGTAGAATGATGCCATCTTTTTACATCTTGCTGAAGAACATGTATTCCATTGTAATGTAGAATTCATATTAGTGCCGCTAGTAGTTCTTAAACAATTTCAATGACTGCATCTTGTAACAAGTAATATTGTCACTTCTAGGAACAGTTCCTGCTCTCATGAAGAAAAAAACAACAATGACAAAACAAAAACAATAAACCACAAAGAGGGGAAGAATGTCTCTAGGCAAGAAAATGAGATTTGCCACTTGAAAAGCACATACTTTCCTCCTGGCAGATGAACATTCTCATTGTCAATCTGGCTTTCAGGAATGATAATTACATTGATGTTGTAATCCCACTGACTTCTATTGTAGACCCACTAGAAAAAAAAAAAAGCAGATTATCTTTCAGCGTAACTATATCATGTTTTCCCAGTTTTCAGTTGGGATTTGTGGAGGGTTTTTTTTTCCAAAGTTTCTTTTTTTGGAAGAGGCAGACTTTGCGACAAAGCAGTCATTAGGCATACAGGTACACACATCACAGGCTGCCTTCAAAGCAGCAATAGCTGGTTAGCCCTCCAAAAAAACCTACAAATGTAGTATCAACATCTTACTTCTGTAGGATCAGGTAGACTTGATCTAGGTGATCCTGCTCTGGCAGCGGGATTGGACTAGATGATCTTTCAAGGTCCTTTGCAATCCCTAATATTCTGTGAGTCTGTGATTCTGTGACAGAGTCCAGTGCAGAGCCACAAAGACGATGAAGGGAGCCAAACAGATCCCTTATGAGGATGAGCTGAGGGAGCTGGGTCTGTTGAGCTTGGAAAAAGTAGAATGAGGGGTGACCTCATTAATGTCGGTAAATGTGGGAAGGACGGGTGTCAGGAGGATGGGACCAGACTCTTCTCAGTGTCATCTAATGATAGGACAAGGGGCAATGAGTATAAGCTGGAACATAGGAAGTTCTGGAATGGGCTGCCCAGGGATGTAGTGGAGTCTACCTCTCTGGAGACATTTAAAACCCACCTGGATTTGTTCCTGCGTGACTTGGTCCAGGTAGACCTGCTGTGGCAGGAGTATTGGACTAGATGGTCTTTCAAGGTCCCTTCCAGTCCCTAATGTACCGTGATGGACTTTTGACACATCCAGGTGGTAAAAATACCTGTATCTCACCTCTTCTGACAGTTCTGACAGAACTACTTCCACAGTTCTTGGAAATTGTAATATCACCAGTTTAAGATACAATCATCCACTCTAGCTAAAAATTACTGGCATTTTTAGAACAAAGGTTTCCCCATGGTGTAAAAAAAAACCCCATGTCTTTTGGAATGAAATGAGGAACAACAGAGGCTGCACTGCATCATCAATCATTTGCCACATACATGAGGTTTTTGTATATTTGTGAGCGCCATGGGCAAAAAAACTACCCCAAAACCCAACTGAACTATAGTAAATACAGGCCAATGTAAAAGTATGAAAGAAGTTGAGTGCAGCTGTCCAGAAATCAATCTGAACTTCCACAGAATAGTGTGCCTTGTAAGCAAATTCCCTAACATTTCCTGAGCTTTCCTATAGTCTTTGAAGAAACATTTCTATCAACATCCGAGAGTGGGAGAAGTGCACAGATTGCACACAGTTCATAAGCACCAAACAGAAAGATTCTTCTTAAGTTCAGTTGGGTTCCTAAGTTAATTTTCATGTGTGTAAATTTTTCTTGGCTTTACTCTGTGCCATATCACTTATAATGGATCAATGAGAAGGAGATAATAGATTCATACATGCACAAGTCTGCTCCTCCCAGAGCTGTCCAAGTTCAGATCCACCAAAAAAAATCTTGGAATTGGCAAATAGAACTTGGAATCACGTATGTTTTCATACCACTGTAAACTAAGGAAATAGTAAATCACTATTCTACAGCAGCTACTTCTGTGTCTAACTTTCCTTGAGTGTGTGAGTGGCCATGAGCACACGGCTATTATTTTATTGTGCAACTTGAAACCTCCTATGAACGTAACTTCTATGATATGAATGTAGGCTAATGCTTCTGAAAAGTTTTGCTAGTCTTACTCCGTAACTTCTCTTTTATGGCAATCAGTTTTAGTAGAGTTTAAGAGGCTGTGATTTATGAAAAAAATGGTTAATGTCACTACTGAAGCGTTGTAGAAATGCTATTTGTCACAGTGCCAGCCTGAAACATTGAAATAATTTTTCACCTAAAGATTAATACATTTCTGTATGAGATATCAGCAGAGCAGTTTGAGAAACTAAACTTCTACAGTGTAATTAAATCTGTTTCTTTAAAAAAAATACTTGCTGCTCGAAATCAAAATAAAATAAAGCTAATGAGTGTCAGCGAATAGTCAAATGCCATAATTTGCATACTGGTTGAAACTCCAAGAAAACATGTTGTATTTGGTAGTTAGACAGTGGTGCTTGTCCCTTCTGAAACCACCTCGGAGTGACAGATCCGCAGTTTTCTGACGTGGCTGTAAATTGGCCACATGTTACATCATGGTCGCAGTTCAGCCAACTGTTTTTCTGGCTTCTAAACTCTCCTCTGGGTTTTGGGTTGTGCCTCCAGCTAGTCCGACAACCCACTGAGCAAGGACAGACACGCTCTTTCACATTGTGTGCTATGTCATGAGCTTGGTGTACATTGTGATTATTCTCATATTCTCAGGTAGAAAAGAGAATAGAAGAGGAGGCAGATGCACATGTTCTCCATGTTTCTAGAACAGGGGAAAAAAATATTAAATGGGATAAGAAAAACTCAACTTGGACTTGAGTCAAACACCAAATGGGATTGTTTGGTGTTCAATACTGGAGTTCTTCAAACAGCACATTCGACAAAGAATTTTCAGAAAAGGCATGTCTGTGATGTAGTTGACATATCTTGGGTAGAGGCTTTTGAGATCATTTGAAGCTATGTTTTCCTTTGGTATATATAAAAAGCATGTTTTTTAGAAGTTCTCTTCCCTAGCTTAGAATCATAGAATAATAGAATCATTAGGGATTGGAAGGAACCTTGAAAGATCATCCAGTCAAATCCCCTTGCCACAGCTTATCCTGTTCAAAACATCTTGAACATGTGTTGATGTTGTCAGTAACACTAATGTGGTGGAGTTCAGCACAAACACAACAACAGCACCCATTTCACTGATATGAGACATCAGATGTACCTGTGTCCGTGAACATAAGAATAATGTGGTTGGTCTGATGAAGCCCAATAGTCCCGTCTTGGTCAGTGATCTGAAATGAAACAGGAATCAAGTGATCATTCATCTCCAATCATATTTTCTCAGCTACCAACAGCCTTTGGTTGAGGGAATTACTAAATCAGAAATTGTACCATCCTTTAATGTTATTTCTATTGGATATGTCCCTTCTACAAGTGAGCTGTTTTGTTGCAGTTCCCCAGACATTAATCCTTGTGCTTTTTGTGAGGAATTTACAATCCTATCCATTCCACCCAAAGAGCAGAATGGAGAAATTGCCAAACTGGAACGGAGCAAATTAGTCCTGAAAAATAACCCTCCATTTCAGACACAGCACTATATAAAAAAGACCTAATCTGCTTTCAGTGTCTGAGCTGTTGTCTCCCCATGCTCCTGTGCTGTGCTGAAGGTACAGTATTTGCACACTTGTTCAGTGTAGAAAATCCCCCTAGATGTCAGTCAGAGAGAAATGAATCCCACCCCATAGACTGCAGGCCATAGAAAAAAGCCTGTAGACAGAGAACTGAGGTCTTTGTGTGAAGAATTAAGAGGAAACAGGAGGCAGAAGCCTAGTCTGCATGGTGGAGAATTTATGTATCAGCATTAATTATAGCAATATCAGAGGTCATCTGTAATCCCGTTGTGCAATGGCAGTTGGAGGCCATAATGTCACTGAAAAAATGAGAGGGTCCATTGGCACCTCTGATAGGAAGGGAAACTGTGTCTACTAGCCACCACTCTGCAGAAGTACTTTACATACTATTTATAAAGTGTGGAATTTAGCATTATCGTATCATAGTTGAGAAAAAACAAGCCCTGCAAGAACGTCTCTTTATAAATCGCATATGAACAGGCACACTAAGTAGACTGCAAGATGATTGTCCATACTCTAATCAGCTCCTGTGAAAATAACTTCATTGTTCTCTGAAGAGAGCTGTCCTTGACTGAGCAAACTGGGCAAGGAAGGAAGTGTGGGTGGCAAGAGGAACAAAGAAGAAACAGGACACTAAATTGCATGTTGGGAACTTCACTCACGTATCAGCATTAATTACTGCAATATCAGAGGTCGAGGTTTGTGTTCAGCAGAAGTTCCATGCCGTGCTAATCACAGCAGAAGTAATCGCATTCCAGAAAACGAGGTACTTGGAGGAAGACAGGATTGCAGATGCCTGAAGCAGATTTTTCTTCATGCATTCAGTCTTGATGTGTTTGTTCTGATGACGTTAGCTAGAGACAAACTAACAGAGGAAATGAAGTTTGTGTGTTCATGCTACAAAATGAGGCATGTTTCGTCATCAATAACAGTGACTGTTTTTCTCTGCTTGCAGAGGTATAATCCCCACATTTTCAAGCAATTTTTAAACCGTTTGGAGTTTCTGCTTAATTTGTGGACTGGCTTAATAGTAGAAGTCTAGATTAAACATACTCAAGTAGCGTGTTTGCACAATGCTTTCCTTTTATTGTCTGCTACTTTTTCTTTTAAAAGGGTTTGATTTTCCCTTATTACGAAGTGACATATTTCCCTATTTTAACTAGCCTCTGAAAAGATATCACAGAACATTAGAGATTGGAAGGGACCTCGAATGATCATCTAGTCCAATCCCCCTGCCAGAGCAGGATCACCTAGACTAAGTCACACATGAACGTATTCAGGCGAGTTTTAAACGTCTCCAGAGAAAGAGACTCCACAAGCTCCCTGAGCAGCCTGTTCCAGTGCTCTGTCACCCTCACTGGGAAGAAGTTCCTTCTCATATTTATATGGAACGTCCTCTGTTCCAGCTTAAACCCATTGCCCCTTGTCCTATCATTAGAGAACACTGAGAAAAGCCTGGCTCCATTCTCCTGACACCCACTCTTCACATATTTATAAACATTAACGTAGTCACCCCTCAGTCTCCTCCAAGCTCAAGAGACCCACCTTCCTCAGCCTTTCCTCAGTGTAACCTAACTAACATCTTCTTCCGTTTCCCTTTTGCCCAAGTATTTTTGTTCAGCTGGAGGGATTTAGTGTTGCAAGAGGTAAGGGTGTTAACATAGAACTCATCTTTTCCTGGGTAGCTGTTTGATACTCACACCCTTGGTGTACAAGTGAAAATTGGACCAGTGATTATTTGCACTGTAGTGCGAAATGATTCATAAGATTTCAGATCTAGTGTGATTGTAAAAGAAGCTTTCAAGGCAGTTTGATAACCATGCCATCTTTATGTAAGCTGACAGGGATTCTTAGAACTGAATTTTTAACTTGTCCTGTGTTGCTGACTTCTCTCATATTTCCCATTAGCAGCTGTGTAATTACCGATCCTTCTTTTCACTCTGTCATCTCCATGAACAGTGGGGCATTGCAGGCATACTTTTGTGTTTTATGAGAACAAGAGAAGCATCAGTATGGTTTAATTTAGTGCATACCAATTGTCACTGTAATATTAAAACCAATATTAGCTGTATTTTGCTCCTTAATGTAGTACTTTGCTATTTAATGACATTAAATAACTTGAGATGACAAAATGTTCCTTGTGAACCTGTACCACGAACCTGTCAAGCAGCTTTCTAATTGCTGTGGGGTTTTTGAGGTTTATTCCACCAAGCTGACTGCCATACCCCAGTGTATCAGCGTTAAAAAAACTTGTTTTCTATTTAGTGACTGACGTTGGCCAGGCTGAATTGTACAGAATCACAATAGTTGATATTTTTACTCTCTTGGAGACTTGCAGTTTTCCAAGCTGTCATGATTTTGGTTAAATGAACTGTGGATTTAATAGAAGCAGATGTATAACACCAAAATATAATACAGCTTCTACTTGTTCTGCAAAAATACATATTTCAGTGTATTTAAAAGACAATCTCCAAGAGCTGCATTTGCTCATTTCTTCCGTTGTGAGCAGTTGGTGGCGTAGAGGATCACAACCCTTAAGAAATGATTGGTACCTCAAAGGAAAGCATTGTTTTTGTCTCAAATTGAATACCTTGTCCAGAAACTAGTCTATAACCAGTCTTTACTAATATAACAGGTTTGATGGAATCAGAAGGAGGTTATTCAGATCAATAAATTTCTTGGGAATAATGGGGAATAGCCCTATTAGAGCTTTTGTAAGGAGAAAGCAGGTCTGACAAATCTGTTGTAGTATTTTGAAAAAAATAATGAGTGTAAGGACAAGGCAAGTCCATTTGCTGTGCGGTACTTGGCTACACAAAAATGTATTCAACTATTTCCTTTCAACTTATGAAAGAAAGTAAATTGAAAGAATTTCTATGAAATAATGTCTGATTAAGGAGGTACGTGTGCCATTTTTAACAGTGGAAGGAGCTTACTCAGAGTCATAGCAAAACCTTTGCTGCTGTCTTGTCCATTCAATGAAACAGAAAGACAGCAAGATTGTCTGATAATTTAAAATATATACTTGGTATAATTTAAAATACTGTGGGCAGGTGCAAGGGTGTATGTACTTTGCACTGGTGAGGCCTCACCTCAAATACTATATTCAGTACTGGGATCCTTACTACAAGGATATAGAAATGTCAGAGAATGTCAACAAAGCTTGTATATCTTATGAGGAGTGACTGAGGGAACTGGGGTTGCATACTCTGGATAAAAGGAACCAGAAAAGAGACCTTGTCACTCTCTGCAACTACTTAAAAGGGGGTTGTAGAGAGCTGGAAAGATTTGTCTCTTCTTCTAAGTAACAAGAAATAGGACAAGAGGAAATGTCCAAAAGTTGCATCAGAGAAGTTTAGATTGAATACTGGGGAAAGTTTCTTCATCAAAAGAGTTTGCAAGCTCTTCAAGAGTCTGCCGAGGAAAGTGGTTGAGTCACTGCTGCTGGACAGCTTTAAAGAGTGTGTAGATACTGAGGAACATGGTACTGTGGTGACTTGATGTTGCCAGGCTAACCGTTGGACTCCATGATCCTAAAGAACTTTTATAATGTAAATTATACTGTGATTCAAGAAAGAACTCTCTCGATGCATTTGGATGTATCTTATGTTTCAGGAAGAAACAGCCTCAAACACGTTTCCTCAAGGCCCATCTGCCAGTCTGGTCCTGAGAGTACTGCTCAGTTCATCAGTCATAGTAGAGTCAAAGTCAGAGTAGACAGTGCTGCAAAGTCTGTCATTTAGACCTGCAGCAGATCTTAAGCAGGATTATATTTTACCTTAATCCGTCTTCCCCATCTCATGAGAATGATCTGATGTCTTTCAAGGGACTGAAAAAGAACGTCCTCTAAAGACAGATCTTCGTGGGGTGTACCTGTATATTATATTGTAAGGCTAATATTCCTTAGAAGCTTTTATCCAGTCTCATATTTCCTGCACATGTCATGAATGAACTGATCACCGAAGCAGACGATATCTCTGATGTGTTCATTTTAATTACTAACAGTCATAATTTTTTCACTTTGAAAAATTGACAAACATAACAAACCAACTCAGAACTGCAATTAAAAAAAGGTCATACGATGAATTGCCTAGTCTCTGAATGTAGAGATTTGCTTTGGCTTTCAGGATAATCCTCCTAAAGCTAAGGAAGGTAAACACTTCTGACTGTATAAGGTCATAGCTGACTAAGTGCTGTACTTGGTAATTTAACTGCCTTCAGTTTAAACAGGAAACTTCACCTTTGCCTTTATTCACAGATATTTGAAACGCACATGTAGCACATCTCAGACATGAGAACTAAAATGCCTTCAAATCAAAACTGTCCACAAAGTTCAGACTCTGATAAGCCAAAAGAAAAAGGACGTGCACGTGTCTTCAAGGTCTGACCAAAGCTGGAGGAGATGGCTAGAGGAGATCAAGGAATTAAATTAAATTAAACTGGCACTAAATACATGTTCTCTTTTGAAAACCAAATACCTTTATTCTGGACCCCACTCAGAGCTGGCCCTGACACATGCTGGGGCTCTGATATCAAGCACACAGTTCTCCCATTAGGTCACTGAAATATGCCATCTGGGCTGGCATGGCCCTTATCCCTGTGTTGCTTGCCATGAGGAGACAGAGTACACCTGCATGCCCTACATCCATATTAAAACACTGGCCATGTCTCTGTGCCTCCTATTTTAAGCCTCTCTTGGAAAACTCCCTCCTATTTTCTCACATCTTGACTTTTAAATAATTTTCAATCTAAAATGCCAGGTGCCAAAGGTGGGTAACTTCATGGTGAGATGGAATCAGTCCAGTAAGTTCCAGTGTGTGTGTTAGTGAGTTACAGGTACATACAAACACATCTGTGTGCACTCTTCTTTTTCATAGATATTTTAGTAAGTAGACATACAAAACTTTAGAAGAGTCATTCCCATCTGGCTTGCAAGTAAACGCAAGGATGGGTGTCAGGAGGATGGAGCCAGGCTCTGCTCAGTGGCATCTAGTGATAGGATGAGGGGCAATGGGTGTAGCTGGAACATAGGAGTTCCACATAAATATCAGAAGGAACTTCTTCACGATGAGGGTGACCGAGCACTGGAAGGGGCTGCCCAGGGGAGTTGTGGAGTCTCCTTCACTGGAGAAGTTTAAAACCCACCTGGATGTGTTCCTGTGCAACTTGGTCAAGGTGATCCTACTGTGACAGAGGGATTGGACTAGATCATCTTTTGAGGTCCCTTTCCATCCCTTATGATTCTATGATTTTAGATATGGTAATTTATACCAAAAGGAATTACATGGAAGAATTTCAGATGTGTTCCTGTGCTACTTGGTCTAGGTGATCCTGCTCTGGCAAGGGGGGTTGGACTAGATCATCTTTCAATGTCCCTTCCAATCCCTAATGTTCTGTGGTTCTGTGATGTCTGTCAGTTTTTAAGTAGTGCTTCATAATACAATGAAATAGAACACTTATCCAACATCCGTAGGTTTTTTTTTTAATCCTATATTGTGCCTGTCTCTACTGGTGACAAAGAAATTATTTTCCTCTTGCTCTCCAGCAGGAGCAAGCTGCATTTTGTTATGTTTTGTGCTGCATGAATAGAGTTATTTGTCAAGTTCTGAATGCACCACTTTTATTGTTGGGTGATACTTGACACAGAAAAATAGCAGTAGAGCTTTAGATTCCAGGCAAGCTTTGTGAAGACCTTTAAAAGGTCTATTCCAACCAAAAGCATTCAATGAAATCATCATATGGTGCCAGTCAGGCATTAATTTCCACAGGGCTGGGATTTCATTAAAGCATATCCTACAAGAAAGGCAGTTTTCACCTTTAAGGAGAAATATGTTTCAAACCTAACCTAGAGCAGAGGTAGTTTTGGGAGATGGCTTGTCTTTTCCGAGCACAAGAGCTTGCTTGTCCATGGCCCTTGGTCCACTGTCAGTTTAAAATAGCAATTTTTTCGGTATTTGTCTGTGACACACAATACCTGGGGATTATATTGCCAGTGACTCAGAGCTGTCTTCCTGCCTCAGCCTCTGCCGAGAGGAGCAGAATGCACTGGTCACTTTTTCTTCCTTGCTCCTTTCAATTAATGAGGAATGAAATTATTTGTGACTTTCTGCCCATGCGGTGTAAGGATTTCACAGCAGTATCATTTCAGAGTTCATTCTTGGGTACTGCTTGGGGTGAAACACTGCCAGGCTTCTGAGAAAACCTGAAGTGTAAGCAAAACATCTATCCTGTCGTGGCAACGATGCTAAAGTGTAGTTGACCTACAAAGCAGAAGATCTTTGGGGTAACTAAGCAAGATGCTGCTACAGTGGAGAGCTTCCTCATACTCTGTGTAAGAATTTAGTTGAGAATAAACAAACTCTCATTCACTTGAAGGAGGCTGGGGGTATTTAATTGTAGGCAGAGTGCCAATCATTTGTACGTGATGAGTTTTAGAAGTTTTCTCTCTGTTGGGATTTCTCACAGTAAATGAATGGTCTTGTTCCTGTACCCAAATGGAACGGCTTCAGAAAACAACGTGTGCATAAACATTTTGACTTTTAAAAAGGATTATGTCCACAGGTACTTCAGGTGAATAAATTAACGATGAATGCCGCACATAAAATTGCAAACTCATGAACATTAACCGTTAGGTTGCTTACGAAATGTAAAAGACCTTGCACTGTTTTTTAATGTAACTGAACAATATCTTGTGTCTGGCTTCATATTTCTGAACATAACCTCAGCCACAATTTGCAGCATACTGGATAAATGCTGACTTCTCTTCCACGAATAGCAATGTGGAACTTTGCAGTAATTATAGAATTCAAAATTTGCTTTCAGCAATTATTTCAGCATTTGAATCTAAGGATCGGATTCTTGCATCGTACCTGTAAAACCCAAACTCACGACTCTTTAGTTAGAACAAACTAAAACAAATTGAAAGCTCAATCTATTTTGTTAATTTTGCAGTGGGAATTGTTATTTACAAGCAATATTTTTGTACTTTGGTGTTTTGGGCTTTTATTTTTTTTTTTTTTCGTTTCTACAAATAGATGCTGCCTGGGTGCTTTAAATCTCTTTTAATAAGGTATTTGACATGACATTTCAGATCTATTTTTATTCTATTTGCAATTACAGCAACTTGGGACTCTGAAGACTTGATTATTCCAGTTGCTTTCATTTATTTTCTTGTTTCCATTTGTAGGATGCTCTGGCCCGCTAGGGATAGAAGGAGGAATTGTGTCAAACCAACAAATCACTGCGTCATCCACTCATCGAGCTCTTTTTGGACTCCAGAAATGGTACCCATACTATGCAAGGCTTAATAAGAAGGGTCTGGTGAATGCTTGGACTGCTGCAGAAAATGACAGATGGCCCTGGATTCAGGTAACAGATGGAGCTGAGAAGGAAAAAAATATTCTTGATTCAATTGCCAGAGTCACTTAGAAACTGATGAAGAGAAGTGGTAAACCAGGAGCTAGATCCTTTTTCACTGTCAGAAGTGTAGCCTAGACTAAAAGGGAATATTTAGTTGTGGAACAATAATAATCTTGACTTTACAAATGCACAAACATCTTTTTCAAAACATGCATACATATGTTCCTTTGTGGCTCTAAACCATGGAAGCAAATTTATAAAGACTCCTGTTTTCCACATATGTCAGATTAGCTTGCTGGGTCCTTAGTAGTACTTCACAGCAATATCTCATGGTAGAGATGCTTTAACACTTGAGCCTTCCTCAGGCATCATTCTAGAGTGCTTTGACGTGAGATTGGCTGTACCAGAGCCTGCAGGAATACTTTGTCCTTTCAGCTGACCGGCTCTGGGCACACAGGTTAAGTCTTGTGTGCATCATGCTGGAAGTAACAAGAACTGTTTTAATTAAGGTCGATGTGGCTGTTACTTCATCCACATCCATGAAGGTTTTTCATTCCCACTCAAGGATGTTATTGCTGGAATGATTGAAATGGCAGTGTCCTCGTTGTGAATTGGATTTCTCTGTACCCAGCAAATTACTTCAGTGAAAACCATGAAGTAGTAAAGTCATGTGGCTGTGTTTTAATGAAGATAATGATTACCTAATGATTGCTGTAGCTCTTATATGGTGTTTTCATGATGTGTGGATTGAACTAAGCTCTGGCATTTATAGCTGTTAGTTAATAAGGGTGATTGTAACTACCTATAGGGGGGTTGTTTTGCCCTAATCAGTGTAATCAGCGTGTGAGGAGGGTGGTCTTTTCCCAGTGGATCCACCACAGGAATAGGTAAAGATGTTACTGGACCATCTTGTCCACCAGGACTAAGTTGAACTGGTGTGCCACACACACTCAACTTGAGGTTAGCTTTGTGTCCACAGCATAATTTTTGTACCTATTCAAGTATTGTTACTGATTACCATTTGTGACTTTTCTGAGCGGTTCCCAGAGGCGCAGTGGAAAAATCATACAGGATTGCCTGCTCATTTTTCTTGTCTGGAGACCAGGCACAAAACGCTGTTCAATGAAGTTTTCTGAAACTGGTGTGGTGAGAGTGCTAGGTTTTGTCATTTCTGACAAAGTAAGCCAGTGTTACTGTTTGTTATTCACTGCAGAGCAAAAACACAGTGGCGCTTCAATGCGTCTTAACTCGGTTTTCTCCCGTAAACACCAGAGAGGTTGGGAAAGCTGTAAAATTGATGTGTTGAAAAAAACCCGTAAAGAATAACACTAAGGGACTTTAGCAGAATTATTTTCGCAGAAGTAGAAAGCTAATCTTAGCTAATGGGTAATGAAAAAGGTCAGTGTTATAGTATCTTTTGGGCTGCTTTACAACAAGCTGGAGAAAAGGCTCAAAATCATTTAGCTCCAGGCCCCCTAGACATGTCTTTACGGGGAGGTGAAGTGGATGGGGATGGCTAATGGTCCGTTGCTTGCACATCTGTACTTGGCAAAGCCATCACCTACCATACAAGCAGATGTCTAGTAGCTGTGCAAGCTACTGCTTAGACCAGCGTTATGTCTGACTGGGACTTCACTCCCAGGGAAGTCTTGCCTTTGCTCCTACCTGGAAGGAAGGTTGGACCAATGCAGAAAATGTGTCTATAAATCTCAGACCACAGCATCAGTTTTGAATAATTTGTTCTGTTTTCATGTTAGTGACCTCCCCTAGTATGTAATGGATTTGTAGAAGCTGAGTAAGTGGTGTGATTAATGTGTACTGAGCACCTAGCAGTGTCTCTCTTCTGCTTTTTCTTTTAAAGTAAACTTGGTCTGTAATTTTCACACAAGTAGCTGAGTATTTTATTTTTCTTTTTAGTTCAGCTCAAAAATAAAAACACTGTGTAATTTAAAAACAGAAGTTTAAGTCTTGAGAGGATTCTTTTCTGCTCCTCTGAAGATGTTTCTCCATAAAAGATGTTAGAACAGAAAATCTAAATCTTTTTCAGAGAGAGGATACTTGTAAAGAAAAAAGTGCTTTCTAGTGTTCTGCAGAAATCCCAGTTTGACTTGTCAAGGATACAGACCTCCACAACTTCACACTTTACACACTGCACAGTGGTTTTTTACATCAGAGCGCTGTCTTCTCCAAGCATGAAATACACTCTAAGACACAGACGATCCTTGACCCTTGCATGGGTGAATGGTTTCTGTTGAGAGAAGAGGAGAAGCTGAAAACCCATATCTTACTTTTTGCTCAGCTTCTGTAATGGCCAGGAAGATGCTTCAGAAGCAATTGTGCAAGGTTACAGAAAGTCAGACCACTCTGATTTTGGCTGTTTCCTGCTACCTTCCTTCCTGCCATGTGAGAGAAATGTTCCCTCTAACAACAACCTGCTCTGAGCTTTCACTTCCCTCTATTCCCAGCTTCCTCTTGGATCCAAATGTGAGGGGTTGTATAGGAGATCTTTCCCGTGTTGGTCTCATTGACAAAGCAACTGGTCCAGAAGACTCTGAAAAATGCTGCGAAGGTTTGGCAGAGATTAAGTGGGAAGTTACAAACCCAGCAGCTCAGTTTTTAGGAAATGTAAATTAACATTTAACACAGTGAACCCAAAGCAGTAGCCTGTTACCTTCCTATAGTTTGTAATGCTAGATAATTCTAAAGGAAGCTGTGTATAATGGGCGAAGTCCCCAGAAGTATAATTATGTACAGACTTGTAGCTATTTTTGCCTTGTTCCATCATTATCAATTTTCTTTGTCATTTAATTTCTTTATTTATATGCAGCTTCACAAATGAAAGGTTTGAGTGCTTTGCTTATAACTCACTTGTAATGAGTGCAGAGTGTTTTTGTCTAATCTTTCAGGTGTCTGACACACATGAACTAATTAGTATGCAATTTCATTTTCCTGCATTCTCCCAATGAACTGAAAATTGAAATTGCCATTTTAAATTTACACTCTCAGCATGTAATTAGTAATGGCACTACAATGCTTGTAATTGGCTTGTGATTTAAAGGGTCAGTGACCATGTTTTTGAAAGCAAATTAAAGTCAGAGTAAGTCGTATCTGCCTTTTAAAGTTCTGCTGACCTCTGTTTCTCCTTACAGGTTGGCTGTGATAAAATAGCACCTGTGAATAGTGTTTACCACTTTATCAGTTCCACTAACTTGTAGTGTTTGCAAATGGAGTGAGAAAAATCCCACACTTTCATTTTTCATTAATTGTTCCTGAGATATAACCCATCTAGCTTGTTTCAGCAACAAGTCATTCGTCGAAAATCTCACGTTAAAAGACCATAGCTTTCTGCTTTCTTTCTTTTGCAGTTATGGCTATAAAAGATGCTGTTTTCCTGTTACTCTATCTGCACTCACTCCTTGCACGTACCTGTATTTTTCTATTCATATATACTTTGTTCAAGGCAGTACAGATTAGTATAGAGACAGCAATGTCTATTTCTTTCATGTCTAAAGTCTTAATGACTGCTAACCTCTAACACAAACTGCTGAGAGGTCCTTCTAAACACTTTCCCTTTCTAATGATTTCTAACCTAGGGGTTCATGCATTTTCCTTTATACTTGCTCTTCCCTCCTGATTTCACATCCCTAAACTCTGAACTCCTTTTTCCCCTATCCATGACTGGTTTCCTTTTTGTTTCCATGAAGTGCTATCCTTTTTATGTCACTGCAGTTATCACTGTAATGCACAAAGACTTCAAGGTTCCACATAAATATGAGAAGGAACGTCTTCACAGTGAGGGTGACCGAGCACTGGAAGGGGCTGCCCAGGGGAGTTGTGGAGTCTCCGTCTCTGGAGATGTTTAAGACCCACCTGGATGTGTTCCTGGGCGACTTGGTCTAGGTGATCCTGCTGTGGCAGGGGGATTGACTGGGTGATCTTTCAAGATCCCTTCCAATCCCTAATTGATTCTATTATTTAACCATAGTGGATATGTCCTAAAATGCATAAAATAAGATCAAAATCATAGAATCATTCAGGTTGTAAAACACTCTTGAGTGGGTTGGGCAGTCAATGTACCAGGAAGTCAGAGGTGTACCAGAAATGTACCAGAGCATCAGAAAAACAAAATAGAGCAAAATGAAATGGGTAAAAGCATAGTAGAGATACAGGCTACAAGATAGCAGATTTAAGGCCAGATAGACAAAATCTAGGCATGCAGTGAAGCCTCGGAGGAAGCACTGCACAGCAAAAATTGGTGCAACAGCAAAGCTGACAGAGATGATGTTTAGTGGCAGTAAGGTTTTGATTAGGGAAAGGATGGTGTAAATTTGATTTCCTGGTCCTGGATCTGGCCAGACAATGAAATGAAAAGAGGCAAAGGTCAGTGCCTGCTTGTTCCCCAGGAACTGCTGCTGTTGCACCATAACTGTGCTATGACATCTAACAAGATGAGAGAACCCTTTGTTTCAGGTCATCTCCTGGGTATGGTTGTGAAGAGGATCCCCACATGATGACACAGAAATACTAATGGTGTACAAGAGAATACCAGCCTCTTAAATTTTAAGTGCTTTGTGGTTTTTTTGCACATTGAATTAGTTCCTGCAAGGTCAGTATTAGTCCACAGCCACCAGGAGCAGATTTAAGGACATCTTACATCTGAAGGGTATTAAGGAAATTAATTAGCTGCTGTGCACCGTGTAATTGTGTGGGAGCTATGATTGAACTCCAGAACTGTTGCTGGAGACTGTTGTATATAAGTTGCTAAGTAGAAAATTTTAAAAAACCCTATTTTGTTATCCCTCATTGTCTTCACAGGAAATTCCACCTCAACATAAGGAGAAACTTCCTTACTGTGAGGGTGACAGAGCACAGAACAGGCTGCCCAGAGAGGTGATGAAATTTCCTTCTCTGGAGACCTTGAAAACCCACCTGGATGCAGCCCTGTGTACCCTGCCCTAGGTGATGCTGCTTTGACAGCGAGGGTGGAATAGATGATCTCTAGAGGTTCTCCCAAACCCTAATATTCTGCGATTAAAATAGCAGGAACAAATCCTCCAGAGATAACAGTATACTTACCAAATAAATAGAATATTCAAAGACTTACTGTTATTATTGTGAGAAGGATGAAGATTCTTTTACAAGAGAGTCTGGATGCTCAGTTAGGTAGGAAAAACAAAAAAATAGAAATAAAGTTGGTGAGAAGTTTGAGAAGTTGGGTTTTTCTCCCTCATTTTTATTGCATACCAAAATATCTAAATTATTTAGGTGTGGGGGTTTTTTCCTCCAATCAATACATCCCTTTTCAGCTCTATTTCATATTTTTAGTCTTTTTTGAGATGTAGTTTTTGAATACTTAATGTGATTTGATCTAGGTGATGTGACTTGATCTAGGTGATCTGTGACTTGATCTAGGGGATCCTGCTGTGGCAAGGAATTGGACTCGATGACCTTTCGAATTTCCTTCCAGTCCCTAATGTTCTAGGATTCTGCGATTTCCAAGTAGAAAAGCTGGAAGTCTTGCTTAGAGTATATGAAAAGAGACTTCTAATTATAGAATTTTTCTGGTTTCTTCTCTAACTGCTTTTTTTTTAAACTCTATGCTAAAGTTCACATGAAGCTCCATATTTTGAGATGTAACAGTTTGATTGAAAAGGTGCCCAACTTTTAATTGGTAATTTGAATATATTAGTATTCTAGTCTAAAATAAAATACATTTGGTTCATTTGCTTTTACCTTCTCGATGCATCTGTTCTAAGTAATACCTTTTTCTTTTTTAAACAAGTTTTCCCAGTTTTATTAAAAAAAAAATCTTCACTATATTTCTTGAAATTAGACGTAAAATGGTCTTCTTGTAAAGCCTTTTAATAAAAAAAGGCAACCAATGATGGAAATGGATGTACACCAGTAGACTCAATAAAAGCATTTTCTCAAGGCCCTGTGTAATTTAGAATTTTAAACACCGTTATATACAAGAAAATGTAGTTCATATAAAGTTCATATAAAGAGTGTGCCCACAGCAGAAATCACAGTGATTAGTTAGGGCATCTCATGAAATGCATGGAAATGCCCAGTGTCTCAGAGGGTGGGCACAGTCACTGTGCTGCCTGGGTGACGCAATCATGCATCCAGAGAAAACGGAGCTCAGGGTCTTCTTTAATTGTTACCCATGTACACTACTCACTAAATATATGACTGAGTCTATTGATGTGTGGCCGGTAGGTGTAGGGAGGTGATCATTCCCCTGTATTCAGCACTGGTGAGGCCACATCTTGAGTATTGTGTCCAGTTTTGGGCACCTC
>JAOXOE010000874.1:33641273-33659874 GCA_028565055.1 Phoeniculus purpureus
ACCTGCACATCGCTGACCTTGAGAAACTTTCCGAGCAGGCTTCAAAGCCCTTAGCTCAGACTCCGGCTAAGTTCACACAGCTGGGATTGCTCACTCTCTACAATATATATCCTTACACATGACGTTATCAGTTATTGTGGAATCAATGGGAATAAAAATAATTAAAATGTGATTAAAATCAGGAAAAAACAATTAAATACATCTGAATGCACCAAAATAAGGTATAATGATTTAGGAATTTATTTTGCTTTTTTATACAGAAAAGAAATCAGAAAAAACCCTCTATTTATCTTAAACTCATGCATAATTTTGCAATGCCTTAAACAACCCCACATATTTCAACATGTATGTGGCACATAAAATTTATATGACAAAAGTCTATTTGCAAATAAGAACTGATTTATTCTTCTGACTGAGACTCTTTGCTGATGTAGTTACAGCACTACCATCCAAAATGCAAATAGGCTTTTTGATCAAAAAAGTGAGTGGCAATTAAAATTTCAGAATATTTATTCAGGGTGGCTAGGTAACACCTACTGTCTCAAATTTTTGCTGATTATCACTTACTACCCCATTTACCTGTAGACTAATATTTGTTTCAGATTGCTCATCCTGTTTTGAGTTAGAAATAATTCTGTGCAGTGATTTTACTTTTCAGATCTAAGTTCCTGTACTTTCTGTAGTTAGTGTCATAGTTAAACAGATGGTGTCTGCTTCTAGAAGTGATAAAACTTACTTTTATAGTTACTGCCAAGGATTATTGATCAGAAGATCTCTTCCCTATATGTTTCCTGTGAGACCAAAGGTCGCTGCTAAATCTTGTGCCATTTTGAGGCTGCAGAATGTTACGAACTGCATCTGTGGAGCAGAGCGGACAGGTTGCGTAGCTCTAAAGTTACAAGCAAAGTGTTCCATTCAGTATTTAGCATAAATATTTAGCACCAACTGAGGGATTTTGGGGATCAAACTCTCTTCTTCAATGACTGGTGTCTGAGGAGGATTCTAACCATTCTGCCTTTGATCCCAATCTGTGTTCCAGTTCCAGAATCCAGCTCCTGCATCTGGTTCTTATTTGCTGCTGAGTAGGTCTGGTGCTTCCCGGTAGCATTAGTGGTATCTGTGATATAACTACCATCAGGGGAGTTTGGTTTGTGTTATGGATTTGGTGAAATCATATTTGGTCATGGTATTCCTACATAAAACTCTCTTTCAGCATATAAGGAGTTAACCTGTCTAGGCTGCGATAATGGTTTTTTTTTCCCCTCCTGGGCAGGGCAGCAGCAGGGAGGCAGAGGTCAGGAGTGCAGGTGTGAAGTGGAGAGGTGGCTGCTGCAAGGGACAGGTTGAACAGGTGAAGTAGGCCAGACAAACTTTGAGGTCCTTATTTGGGGTTTATATAAGGTTTTCCTCTTCCTCTTTTCTTAGTACCCTCTCCCTGTTTGTGTGACATGGAAGTTTGGTTTCAGTTTTGTTTTGGCCACTAGCACACTGTGGCTCCTCCATCCCTCTGCAGCAATCTGTCCTCTTCTGCTTCACACACACTCCCTCCCCCACGATCCCACATTTCCCCTCTTCCTCCTTCTCTTGTGTCTTTAACCCTCCTTAATACCCAGGACCAGGAATAGGAAAATGCTTAGTTTAAGCACTGCCTAGGATAGTCCCAGTCTTTCCTTTTTATGCCTTCCTTGTCCACGGCTTTTAGCATTTGTTTGGAATTAGGGGTTAGCAGGTCTGGATGGGAGGAGGGGGGGACATGAGTGAATGACTAAGAACACTTTTTTCCCTCCCATTTCAATTTTTTTGATTGTTTTTATTTAATAAAGTTTTTAATACAGTTCAATAAAGTTTTATATTTAGAGTCCCAGTTTCTGGAAGTGTGTTTACTTTACTTCTCTTCTTCAACCCTGGGTGGTGGGAGGACAGATTTCTTTCTGCATGGTTGGGGAGAATATAATATTGTGGGCTAACCTGGTGCTAAACCGTGACAGTTTGGTATTGCTTTAGTTTATATTCGTATATATTCCATTTTACTCTTTATGTTAAAGCAGCTTTACTTTTCTTTCAAACCCATAGGTCTCATCCCTTAACACGTTTCTCGTCCCCTTTTGGGGAGGCAAAGGGTCAATAGAGAGCATTTGTCATTCATCTAGTGGACTGCAGCCTCAACCCATGTCTGCTCTGTAAAAACACAGTTCTTCACCAGGTTTCAGAAGCAGATATTTTTCTGCACAGTGCAACTATTTTTTATTTCTCATTTTATAGAATCAGCTAAATCAGCTGTATTTGAAGACATTATAAATAACTCCAGTATCTACTGCAGATTAATGATTAAGGTTGTTTTCAAAAAAGTAAATAAATCTTGATAATTAAACTTTACTCATATTTTGTACTTTCAAAGAATATTAATTTTTGTAATCCTGGGTAAAGTTCTTGGAAGTTTGTCTCTCCTCCCCAAATATGAAAGCTGTAAAAATGTGAATTGCACAGAGATCAACCCATCACAGGAAATTTAACTCTGTCTTTATAGTTCCCCTCTGCTTATCCATGCAATCACTGTTACTGCACATCCCTCGGCTATTCCTAGTCTGCACACTTCAGAAAATTCCACCAGTTTGCAGCTTTGCATATATCTATCATATATATGTGAAGCATCAGAAGGGAAATCAATATGCTCTGTCTGAAAGAAGTTTTAAATGTGAATAAATGAGAATCTCAGACAGACTTAGAAATATTTTAACAAATTATATAAAAATTAAAATAAAACTTGATGAAATTGGGGTGTTAAAGATTGTTATAAAGCCCATTTACTCAGTGTGCACTGAAACACTATGGACTGGGGCTAGTAAGACCACGATATAACAGGTAGTGTTTGCACTGATGTTTTTCAACCTAGGCATAAAAGTGAAATCTGTTTTGGGACCTACACTGAAAAAAAACCCTTGTGAAAAGTCACATATAAATCTGATGTAAAATGGAATTCTGAAGTGTAATTCTGGGTTTGGTTGCCAGGTTTGAAAAAGGTAATGCATTCTGAAAGTGCCTTTTTTTTTTTTAGCTCAAGAACATTAACTCTGAAAAACCTTTTAAGAATATTTGCAAAATCACAGAATCACACAACATTAGGGACTGGAAGGGGCCTCGAAAGATCATCTAGTCCAATCCCCTGGCCAGAGCAGGATCACCCAGACCAAGTCACACTGGAACACATCCAGGTGGCTTCCAAATACCTCCAGAGAAGGAGACTCCACGACCCCCATTTGGGCAGGCTGTTCCAGTGCTCTGAGTCCCCCAAGGGTCAGTACTGGCACCAGTAGTATTCAGTCTATTCGCTAGTGACTTGGATGAGAGATGAGAGTGCACTGTCAGCAAGTTTGCTGATGGCACAAAGCTGGGAGTAGTGGCTGACACCTCAGCAAGCTGTGCTGCCATTCGGCGGGACCTGCACAGCATAGGAGAGCAGCATAGGAGAAAGGAACCTGGGGGTCCTGGTGAAGAGCAGGACGACCATGGGCCAGCAATGTGCCCTCGTTGCCAAGAAGGCCATATGTACTTCTGGATTGATGCAAAGCACCTGAAGGAACTTGAAGGAACTTGATTTGTCATTTTCTATGTATAGTTCTGTTAGATTCATTAACAAGAAAGATGGCTCAAACGATTGACACGTAACTCATGAGCAGGATAAGGAGAGGTGACCCTCATCTAGCAAAGAGGTATGTGCTCTGTGGTGTAAACAGAATGAGTGCGCCCTGAGACACTACTGTTTTATGCTGTGGGAATGTGATGGGTCTCTATTTCTCCTAGGTGCCAATTCCCCAAGAATAAAGTCACCCATATGGTTGGGAGTGAAGAAAGTGCCCTTGGCAGAAGAGGGTAAAAGGAGGGATTCAAAGAGTGCCGGGAGGTCATCAGGCGTCCCCGAATGTGAACTGAAAGAGGAAGTGCCAGAGACATAAAAAAATCTGCAAAGCTGGGGAAGTAATGGGGGACTGATCACTGATCATCACCCTCTCCTATCTATCCATTATGCCAAGAAACTGACTAAGAAGATGTCCAGAGACACCAAGGAGTTTTCAAGAGTTGTGGAGCTGAGGAGAGAGGGGGAGGCTAGAGCATGGTAGACACCACTGCAGTCCTGAGCGGTGATCTAGTTTACTACCAATTTTCTCTCTTTTCCCTCTTTCCTCTTTCTATTCTCTGCTCTCTAGTAACTTCAGTAAACTTGACTCTTATGCAGACCTATGGTGTGAGTCTCCTTAATTTGACTCAAGCAAATCCACAAACCTGAGTCATTCCCTTTGCCTTATAGGTGCAAAGCATTTACCTTAATGCTGTGTTATAATCAACTGTCTCAACTTCTACGCTTTGAAAAAGGCATATACTGCAGTGAAGTGACAATATAAGAACTTTATATTCACAGTTCATAGAGTCAAGAGAATTTATAAACTATTGTACAGACAACATACTTTATTTTTATACTATATATCATATATTTAACTTTTTTTAGCAAGTAAGGTGATGATTCCTATTTTAAAATGTAGGGTATGTTTAACTATGCAGAATGGGCCTGGTTGAGATAGAGTTGAACTTCTTTACTGTGCTTCATACGGAAATATGATTAGAGTTTTAACTGAAACACTACTGATAAAATTGGCACTGTTTCATAGAAGTGGTTGATGAAACAGCTCAGATTTCTACACAGATGTTATTTCAAGAAACATATAGATTACTTATAAAAAACAATTTATGAATAGAATTGATTTATTGAAGAAGTATGATTAAAATAAACAAAAATGAGAATAAGTCTTCTGAAGACACTTATGGTGACAAAGGAGTTGTAACACAGACAATTCTGCAGTATCTATACTGTAATACAGATACAGTCTCAATACTAGACCTAGCACCAAATTAACTAATCATGATCAGTGATTACCTTGTAAAAGCATCCATGAGCAAAAGCCAGACGGCACTCATACTTGTGTGAGTCTGGTCCTTTGAAAGGACTCAGGAGCGTATGCAAGACTGACTTGATTTTATAGATAAAACAACAATATTTATTGTAGTCCTCAAGACACTTTTTTCTGTCCTGGACTGTGTTTACAACTCATCTGATCCCACTTCTTAGCAGTGTTAAGTTTTTCAGGCATTTAATTCTCTTGGAAAAAAAACCCACTGTAATATTGGCTTAGATGTGACATGAAATTGCACCTTTCATTCATGTATGGTGGCATTTTAAAAATGGTTGACTAGAGTTATAGGAAAGACCTTTCTGAAAATTAAAAAAAAATACTACAGGAAACAGACAGTTAGATTTGTCTCTGGAAAAGATGACTGTCTTCTAAACCACAGACAAATTTCTCAGACTGTAAGTTTTATATGAAAGTACTGTAGAATCTGAACTTACTTAAGTCTGAACTTAATATCAGTTATGTGGACAATGATCAAATAAAGAGAACAAGCACCACCTTACCTCTGATCAGAGTAGACTAATGAATTCTTCATTAAAGAAAAAAAAGAATCTGACAAACATTAATTGTAATGGGACAGAGTTTTATCTACTAAAATTTATTTCTTACAATATAAGCACAATTCTGTTTGCTTGAAAACAACTGTAAAAATTAAATTGAAATTGTCCAGCTGAAAAAGATTGAACAAAATTAACTTGGGTAACAGAAGCAATGCAAGAAACAAATGGGTGTTCTCATGGTTTCCACTGACTTATATTGCCTGCATTTCTTACACTTACGCCTGTAAATTCTTTGTAGAAGTAAATTCTGCACTAAACATTAAGTTGAATCACTAAAGATTAAGCAAAATCACAACTTTAATATGGAAAAACTTGCAGGTCAAATAGGCCCAGATGGAAGGTAATAAAATAATGTCAGATTCACTATGCAGTTAACAGAGTTAATGTTAACAGACAGTCTCCTTACAGACTGCTGCAAAATTGATCAAGTAATCCCCTTATTCAGCACTTTATCCCACTGACCTGACTGAGCATACTGTATCCTGATTTGCTATTTCTGGGGAAGCACAGAAATATTTGTGATTTTATTTCAACCAATTCTTTTGATCATATTTGGTGTACTTTATCAAAAAGATGTACCATGTCATGAGGTGGTTGTGTACAATTTCCTAACCTGTCATTTACTTGTTACGTTCCCCTGCCCGTCAACACAGTACTCTTGAATATAGTGTCACCAGTTGGCTAAGGCTGGCGGATCCTGGGACAGGATATCCCTAATTAGCAAAAGGTTTGGTATACAAGACAAAGATCAGGGAGACGAGGATCACTCACTACTTATGATCAGAGGAAAAAAACCAGACTTGACTGGGGGAAAAGGAGCTACATATAATTTGAACAAAAAAAACCCCATCACAAAATATGAAGAGAAATAGAAGCAGTTCATGACTGCAGCTTCTGGACACAGCTCTCCTTTCCTTTCACAGGGAAAGCCCTGGCAGTCCTCCCCTATGGCAGTGTGGTGTCCTTCCCACAGAAGAGAGTGCCTCAGGATCTCTGATCGGTGCAGGATTCTATTGCGGACTGCGACCCTTCCAGTGGTGCACTGCTCCAACATGGGTCTCTTTCAGAGTCACAGCATTTTATATGATTAGCCCTCTGCTCCAACATGATGACTTTCATGGGCTGCAGATAGAACTGTGCTCCATGGCTGATCTTCATCACAATCCAAAGGGAAATGGATGTGCTTCCCCTTCTTCCCCTGAACAAAGCTGGGCGGCTGCGCAATTGTGTCTCCCCTCCAAGTTAAAAAGAACTCCCAAACAAAAGGCCCAAAGCAAACAAGAAACACGGGGTTGCTCCATAGGTTCCCCCCTTTTTAAATAGGTTTATTTACAGAGGTGTGAACCTGGCCCAAGCTGGCGGTAGCTTTGAAGAAACTTCTTGCAGAGTTTGCAGAGGCCAACTAGCAGCCCCTTTCTCCAGTACTGAAGCCCCACCAGACTGAAACCACAACATGGTTTCCAGTTTTTCTGTGCAGAGTGTTTCTGACGCATATTTAGTTGGCTGACAGGTCCAGTTTTCTGGGTTTTTTGCCTCACTCATAGACATGCAGAATACAAACTTGGTGTGCCACTTGCCTAGGACATTATGTTATAAGAAATTTTCCTCGTTTTATACTGCTGAAAATACACCACAGTTAACCAGTGCTCAATGACCAGTTTTAATTACTGCTCTTAGAGTATACTCACTCCATAATACACGTATGTTTTCAAACTGTGCTTTAAACTTCATTTGTCATTCTTTCATCTATCAACATCTTAAGAGAACATTTGTTTCTGTCTTGTCTTTTGGTAGCTGTTCAAACTAGTATCTGTAATTGGCTGCTTTTCAGTCTCTGCATGCACTAGTACTGAAAAGTAGGTACGACCAGTATGTTGGCATAATGTCAGTAGTACTGCAGATAATCCTTTTCCTGACATGTTTGGTTTTTTTTTACCATTGCCACAGTCTTCTATTATTCTTTCAGTTATTTTTTTCATAAATATTGAAACAAATCATAACTCCTTGACTTTCTCTGTCAATAATTATCTCTGTGATGTATTTACTGAGCTTATGTGCTTTACCTTGAACTCTCCTGCTTTTTGAGTCCTTCCAGCTTCTGCACAAAGAAATTGATCTGTCTCATTCCTTGTGCGACTTTATTGTTAATGCAGGTACAGCACTGTCAAGCTGTATATCTTCCATATCAGTAATACCAATGGGAAAAATTATGGGCTATCTAGTGAAAGAAAAATCTTAAAATGTGCAGTGTAAATGGCATTTTGTTCAGTCTTAATCCTCTAGATAACCAAATGCTCAGAAGCAAGATAGCAGGAATTTATTCAAGCATTCCAATTTAATATTAAGTCCCAAACACAAATTAAAATGTCTTTCTATAAAAAGGCCACAGATTTCTATGTTTTCTTTCCTAAAGATTTAAACTAGAAAGTCATTTTGGTTATCTTAAACACTGGTATGGTCCATTGCTAAGGTTGCACATCACATTTTGGTGACAAAACGTGCATTCAAATTCCATTAACTAGACAAGATTAAGATTTTTTTTCCCTATCAGGATAAATCTGCTCTTAGTGGGATTAACTGGTATTTAGCTCATTAGCTTAAAAGTACCAAGAACAGTCCCTTAAAATGTGGTCTTTCTTTATATTAAAAGTGAAAGTCATTCATGTTTAATTTACATTTCTATAAGGAAATGTAAATGGCATATGAAAAAGACCCTTTTCATTCATTTTCTGATGAAAATATCAGTGTTTACAAGTTCTAGATTTTACCACATTGGTTGCAGCCTGATCTCTGTCCTAGACACATTGTACAATCACATTTTTTTAAAAAGAAGGAATACATAGAGTGATTTATTTATGAACTTCTGGCCTCGAAGTGTGTGCTGACATTTTTCATGGGTTTCGCAGCTCATGTTGTCCTTTCTCTGAACTCTTCAGCAAAACATAATTTTGTTTTGTTGCTCACTGAATTCAGTAGGATTTGGAACCACAATCCATGTTAAATACTGCAATTTTTGGAGTCCTAACTTATTAAAAAAATTAAAAAACTTGCAAATATTTTTTGCATCCAGTATGTTTCAGGATGAGGAACACTTTGAGACAGCAGACTTCGGCCTCTTTACAGACCTTCCTGGTGCAATAGAGTGCTGTGGAATAGAGTCCTGAAGGGACTGGATGGCCAAGAAAGGTCATTAACATTCCAAGAAAACTGGGAAAAATGCCATCTTCCTGGACTTGTCCAAGGTATTCAACTCTGTCCTACATGACATCCATGTCTCTAACCAGAGACACTTGATTTTGAGAGATGGAACACTCAAAATCATAGGATCATTAAGGATCGGAAGGGACCTCGAAAGATCATCTAGTCAAATCCCCCTGCCAAAGCAAGATCCCCTAGATCAAGTCACACAGGAACACATCCAGGGGAGTTTTAAATGTCTCCACAGAAGGAGACTCCACAACTCCCCTGGGCAGCCTGTTCGAGTGCTCTGTCACCCTCACTGTGAAGAAGTTCCTTCTCATATTTATGTTGGACCTTCTATGTTCCAGTTTACACCCATTGCCCCTCTTAGAGCCCTGGTCTAGGTGCTTGCGGTGATTGTTAGGTCATGGGCTGGACTTGGTGATCTCAGATCCAATTATTTCCACCCTCAATAATAATTCTGTGTCAGTATTCCAAATGTTAAATACAGTAGGCACTACATTGAAGATCATGTTATTAGTTTTATCAGTCTCTGGTAATACGCATTTGCTGCTGCTGATAGATGCCCACACAAATGGCCTGGTCTTACCTTCCTGATACAAATCCCTAATAATTCTATTTCATTCTGTGTGTTAAACTTATGAGAGAAACATAACGTAGAGCCTGACCGAAAGGTCTTTGCTGATATCAAAGAAACTAAAAATAGAACCAGGTCTTTACATCTGGGTAAACACACTGGAGGAAATGGGCTTTTGAGAAAAAGAGAACCAGCTTTGATATCTAGCTCAAATAAAGTGAGAAACAAAATAAAACATTTGAAGGCATTTTAAGTGGTCACGCAGTGCTCCAGCTCTATCAAGAAACACCAGCTGAGCAGGGTCATGGCCCCAGCAGGGCATCCCTCATAACTTATATGTCTGCGTAAAGAAACACAGCTGGTTAATCAGCAATGATTGTGGGATAGGACCCATCTCAGCAGTGTGGGATGTGAGCATCATGTGGAAAACCTGTCTTCCCAATCAAACATGAAGTCCAGGTGCTGTGCCTTCACAGTGATGATGCACTCCTTGCAAAAACCAGGTATGTTGGAACCTGGGCACACCCTCACTCAGTGGGTTTGAATATGTAAGAAGATTACTGTCGGCTTAACTGAGCCAAGTCAGCTACTGAACTGAGTAGGAGCCTTGAAGTTGTAACATGAAAGCTTTGGGACAGCTGCACATGTTCAGGTTTTTTCAGCTGGGGCAGGAAGGCAATGAGAAAACAGCTTCTTTTTATGTTTCAATCACCTTCTTTCACCTTTTTCCCAAGCAGCAAACATTACAGCACTCACATTTATTGACGTCTTAGGATCCCTCCCCCTCTCACCCATTTGACTGGCCTTTCTTTTCTAGAATTTTAATTTCACTTAGAATTTTTTGGAAAGTAAAACCATGCAGCTCATGTGCCTTCCTGGTTTCTAGTACTGTTGTTACCTTATCACTAGTGAAGGTTGTCTCTCCTGCTGTCAGCCTGGACCTCTTCTGGTCCAAGTGTACTGTATTCTGAGTGTACAATTGCAAGGCAGAGGAACATCGAGTCACTTACGATTTTTTAATGAGAGATTAAGAAAAGACCAAGATCTGTCTTTTACTACAGTCAAAACTCAATGACATGGGTCATCGACTTAGTTTATACAAATAATACACACCCAGTTCCTCCTAAGCAATTAGCTCCTACTATTCTTCCTCATTCACAGTCATTTCCCTGTAGTCTTCTACTCTGTCAGTGGGCTTTGGGGGGGTTTCTAGGTTTTTTCCTAGATGTGAAGTAACCCAAAACTGCAGAAGAGCTCAGAAGAGCTTGTTCACATTTTACTTCAACAGTGACTTTAAGAAAAATTAATGTTTCTTCAGTAGTCAAACACGTACTTGGTGTTGCATGGCACAAAAGCATGAGAAAAACATATTGAATAGGGGAAACAATAGAAAGCTTCTGGACATGAAGATAAACCCAGATAAGAAGAGACAAAAGTCATATTTTCTGTTTGTTTACTTTCATAAATTCATGCCAGGAAAAAAATGTGTTGAATCCTCTATCTTATTTCTGATTTTTTCAAGGTAGTGTTAAAATAAAGTGCTTTGAATTGGCTATTTTTTATTTGTTTCTTTGCAAGTTCCTCCAACAATAATCTTGATTAAATCCTTTTCTTCAAGGATGGCTGTTTTCTTTTCCTTAATGGAAAACCTAAAATACTTAGAAAGATAAGTAGTTAGTGTCACAGTTCTTGTTTTGCTGTTCCAGGTTGCTCTGAACCCCTGGGGATGAAATCAGGACACATACAGGACTTCCAAATTACTGCCTCCAGTGTTTTCCGTACACTCAACATGGATATGTTTGCTTGGGAGCCCAGGAAAGCCCGTCTAGACAAGCAAGGCAAAGTTAATGCCTGGACCTCTGGCCACAATGATCAGTCACAGTGGTTGCAGGTAAAGTTTCACACATGCTTTCCCAAACTTTTATCTTCTTCATGGTTCAGGTAAGGGAATGGATGGATGGATGGATGGATGGTTTATACTCATATTTC
This sequence comes from Phoeniculus purpureus, assembly GCA_028565055.1. Classification (NCBI taxonomy): domain Eukaryota; kingdom Metazoa; phylum Chordata; class Aves; order Bucerotiformes; family Phoeniculidae; genus Phoeniculus; species Phoeniculus purpureus. Next base: position 33,652,565 of record JAOXOE010000874.1, read on the forward strand.
CAAGTGTAACCACCCTAACTTTGCCATGGGCAGAGGATCAAGCTATGAAATCCCACAGAGGTCTTCCTGTCCTACACCTCCAGTAGCCACACTTTATGAGTTTGCAGGCTTCTCCTTACTGGCTTCTCTTCTTTTCCTGAGAGTGGTTATTATTTTTCCTCTCTTCTGCCCTTCTAGGGCTCCCTTGAAAATTGTATTTACTTCAGCTTTGTGTGTGTTACCTGTCTCACAGAAATTATCTCTGTCTAATTGAGACTGCTCAAAATTAACCTTCCAATATCGCGGTGAAGACTGATTCACCACATGAATTCGTTATAAAGCTGTACACAGAGCTTGTTTTCAGCCTGGGAGTGATTTATACTAGTCGGTAATACACTAATGTGAGAGACTGCAATAAATCAGCAGCACAGAAGCCTATTTGAGCAGCCACTGACACATTTACATGTTTTGAACTGTTGAGAATAGCAGTGTTTCGAGTCAGCTGCCGGTCTGCAGTGTGGTTCTCAGTGGAAAGCCTCAATAGCACTAGACATGGCTACTAACCCCCTGCAGTCTTCTCACATATTAACTATGACATATTAGCTTCTTTACCTACAGTCGCTACGCAGTGTAGCAGTATGATTACTATCTTTTCTCCAGGTTGAGGCAAGTACAGAAAAGAAGGAGCGGTTGCCTTGTCTATTTGTGTAACTAAAGACCCTGGGCTTTGCTGATATTTTCTTAGAGCAACTTGTGAAAACATCAGCTAGTAACTGCTGGAGTGGTGGAAAAATGTATTGCTGTGTTCTACAGTGGAGAAGTAGATGTAAATGTTTCCCCACCAGTGATACCACAAAAGAAAAGGTGTACAGAGGCTCCACAGAAATATCCTGTGGTGTTATTTCTCCTGTGGGTGACAGTAGATTTTCAATTAACAGTGGGTAGTGAGTGGCTGCAAAGTTAATTCTTATAAGATTTCCAACCTGTTCTGTCCTGCTGGTCTTGTAAACTACCTGAACCACCAAATCTCATCTGACTACTTGCACAGTCTTTGGAAGTCCTCAAAGTATCAGGCATACGTTTTTGATCTGGTGAAAGTCTGAACAAATATTCATCTTTTAGTTCATCTGACACTTGACAATGATATGAGTTCAGAAATTTCACAGAAACAGTATGCTACAGCAAGCAGCATTTAATGGACAGACTTACCCTTTCCTTAAAGTCGTTAGACTTACAATATTTCTCCAAAAGAGCATCGTAACATTTCTTGTTTGATCAAGAAAAACCAAAGGACGTTAAACCTATTTGTTTTTTCGGTGCTTAAGCTGGGCATCAGCTTCTTCTACAGGCTGATTATTTGGGAATCAGTCCGTGAGTAGAGATGGGTTCACATGCTTCAAGTCTGGGTAGCAATTCCGTAAGAAAGAGATGTCCATAAGTTAAATTGGTACATTGGTGGTTGTTCTCTTTGCTGGTAGTTCTCTACTCTAAATGCAGAGTATTGTATTGTAACCTTTTAGAAAGCTGGCTGCAATTTTATCATCATGCTGGTTTCACAGAGTTTACTCAAAACACGTTTGTAAGGAAAAACATGCGAAAGCAAACTTATCTGTATGCTCTGTTCCCTCAGCAGCTGCATATTATAGGGAATGATCCCAATAGCTACACCATTATATCCTAAAATGGGCTTAAATAGTGAGAGACAGAGTTCTGGATTTTGCAGATCTGGCCTACCAATGTGATATTTCGCGTTGTTATCTTTCCATGCCTTTTGAATATTCTCCACATGCCTTATTTGGTTTCTCTTTCACAATTTTCACTAGAAAGCCTATACAATCGCTTAAAAGCCTACTGAATGCTTCTAAAGATTATCATTGTAGTGTGCGGATGCATTGAACAGGTCTGTGCTGACTCACCATTAGTTTGGGGTATCCTTGCCCAAATGCCACTGCTATCAACTACTCCTCTGTATAAAAGCTTGCATGCTGACACGCATCTCAGGGTGCCTGCTGTGATAATGGTTGCTGGGAGATGATGTTTGCATCACGCATAAATGCTACTTGCTACTTAGGGGCAGTTCACAGCACTTTTAGATGAATCCTAGAGACAAATTCTTCTCTGTCATGAGCTGGGGATGATTTCCTTGGCTTTCTCTCAAAAAGAGAAATTCTGAATCTTCTGTGTGTCTGAAAGTACAGCCATAGGAAGTATGTTCTTTGTTTTAAAGTATTTTGTACTGCTACATCCATAATTTAGGAATGTGCATTGTATGGCTCCATACACAGACATTTTCAGGTTCAACAATACTTAATTTATTGGTGCTGCAGTTGTTGAAAATCTGTTGGGATCTAGAGTCTCCCCACTTATAAACTCACAGCTCCTCACACAACACTCCTTTACACCAAACAACATCATCAGTAGTGGAAGAAAGAATGTTGGTGGCATGGAGGAAGAGTTCATGAGATTAGATGACCAGAATCATACTTTCCCAGCTCAATCACAACCTGGGTCTGAATTCCTTCATGTGCTTCCTTGAGCGCACTCTTACCATTACATGATGCTGTATAAGCTGTGTCAGCTGCCCGGCCTGTAGGAACTTCCATTAACTGAGGTAACCCACCTGTCCAGCATCTCTATACTCATCACATTTGAAATCCATGCATCTTAGAGGTACAGAACAACATAGCTATAATCAGTTACAGCGATTTTCCCTTCTCCTGAATATTTTCTTTAGGGATGCCTTTCCTTTTGGACACAGTTCTGTGAAATCAGCTGCATAAAATTTAAATTTAAGAGGAGGTGGTAAAGTGAAATTTAAAAAAATAGAAATGATTTGCTTCCAATAATTACGTATAAATTCAGAATTAACTAAGTGAGGTAAAGCATTTCAAGTTAATTACTGAGAAAAAGAAAGAAAAGCCAAAACTTCACTTTCATTCAGGGCAGTTCCTTTCACTCATTACTTTGATTTGCTCGTAAGCATCACTAACTACATTAGAATAATGGAATCATAGAATCATTATGGCTGGAAAACAGCTCCATAATCATCAAGTCCAACCCTCATCCCAGCATCTCCCTAACCACTAGATCATGTCCTCAAGTGCTCTATCTACTCATTTTTAAATCACCTCCAGGGATGGTGGCTCCACCACCTCCCTGGGCAGCTTGTTCATGTGCCCAGCCACTCCCTCAGGAAAGAACTTCTTCCTAATATCCAGTCTAAACCTTCCCTGATGCAACTAGAAGCCATTTCTCCACGTCCCATCATTAGTAATTTGGGAGAAGAGACCAGCACCACCCTTGCTACAACCTCCTTTTCAGTAGTTGTAGAGAGCAATGTCTCCTCTCAGCCTCCTCTTCTGTAGACTTGAATCAGTTCACAGGATTTTCCTAGGATCTCTTGCAGAACTGCCTTGACTAGGCTGCTTTGCCAGTTTTGGGAGTTCTTTTGCTCCTCCTGGACACAATCCAGGACTGTCATTCCAGCCAGACATCCCAGTCCCCATTCTTTCAGTTACTTGATATTAAAGTGTTAGAGAACTTACTGCCTTATGCCTAGGATGAGGTACTGAGGCTATAAAGGTTACTAAAAATTATTCCTGTTGAACTTTCTGATGCTTGGTGACTGCTCTTGTAAATAGGTTTTCACTGTTCTGTGTCTCATTTTCCTAGCCAAGGCTATCATTCAAAGGAATTAACATTTTCCTCAAAATCCATTCCCACTCTACTGCTAATTTTCTGCAGTTAGAATGATGAAATAAGGGCAGCAGCTTATTTTCTTGATTTACAGTTAGTGAAAGTTTTGATGGTTTAAAGAACTTCTTATTTCTGATAGATCGACAGATTCCATATCTGTCATTGTATTGATTTCCTTCCCACTACCTAATAAGGAGAGCAACACCATCTATTTAATGCCTTTTCCTCGTTGTCCTTTGCCTGGTGCTTCAGCAAGTAATCTCTCCAATGCTATTTTTCTGATCTACAATCCTCTGCAATATTTCTTGGACCTGAGACATCTCCAACCTTGATGATTCTGTGATTTCATTTGGTGTCTCCGATAACAATCTTCTTTGAATAAATTGGTTTGTATGTTAAACTAGCACCAATTTTATATTGATACATGGGTATTGGTAGTTTTTTTATCTTGCAGTATAAAAAGGCTTGTCTCTCAACAGCACAGCTGGATGAAATTATGCATCTCTTGGAAGGCTGCTGAGGTTCTTTTGATATGTCCACATTCACAGAATCACAGAGTCACTGCACACTAGCAATTGGAAGGGGCCTTGAAGGGTCATCTAGTCCAATCTCCCCACCACAGAAGGATCACGTAGACCAATCACACAGGAACATCTCCAGAGAAGGAGACTCCACAACCTCCCTGGGCAGCCCCTTCTAGTGCTCTGTCACCCTCACCGTGAAGAAGTTCCTTCTCATATTGATGTGGAACCTCCTATGTTCCAACCGATCCTGATTGCCCTTTGTCCTGTCATTAGATGACACTGAGAAGAGCCTGGCTCCATCCTTCTGACACCCACTCTTCACATATTTATCAACCTTAATGAGGTCACACCTCAGAGTCTCCTTTTTTATTCAGACCACCACCAGCACTGCAGTAGCCTTTTGTTTCTAGATGTACGTGACGTTTTAAAACCGTTCACTTGCTGCAAAAATGACTTTCGTCTGGCTGCTTAGCTTGTATTTTGTTGCAAAGCTAGTGGAAGGTTTTTCAGCTGGATGTACATGAGTGATAAACCTTACGAGAGTTTATCCACAGTTATTTGAGATACTTACCATTGAGCTGAGGTGATTTAAGAAAATCATCCTTCCCTTTAGGTGTCGAGTGGAGCAACAAGCGCTGTCTTACTCTAACATTTCTCTTGCTGATTGTATGTGATAGAATCGGCTGAGCACTATTAAGGAAAAAAACAGCTGCTGATAAAGATAGCAGATTGTCTGAAGATTGGCAAAACAACTGTTATATATGTACCCACACATTTTCAAAATGTCATGATTGCAACTAGTATAATGCATTTGAGTTGGGTATTTTCCTGCCATCCTAATCTCCAGTAATAGACGATATTGCTGAGAATTTTCAGCACCATTAGAAAACAATTGTCTCCGTGCTGCAGTTGCCTTCTCCATTCAGTTAATACATGGCCATCATTTGTATATCACAGAGTCTCACGTGTGAAAGCAAAATGCAAAACTGCATTTCACTTCTCTCTTTCTGTATCTGTGTCTATGCAAAATCACCTCTATCATTATATCATCTACTTCGATTCATTTCCTAGCCTTTATTTACAGTGCTTAACTTCTAAATGGTCAAAATGGAACAGCTGTTATTTAAAGGCTAAAGCAGGTCCAGCTTCTACTGAGGTTTTGTTGTAAGTACACTTACAGAAGGTAGACTTTCTGCTACATTTCTCTGGTGTCACCAAACATGACAGTGGTGTGTGTTGTGCTTTGCTCCACCAACACAAGTCATCTGAAATTGTATAAATGCTAAGATAAATAAGGATGAGGAGACGACAGAGGGTAACCGTGCCTGATGTTTTGTCAACTCCAGCAGCCTCATGCAGAGCACAGCTAACATGAGTCAGGAGAGACAACCCAGAGCTTTTTTACATGTCAACAATTTGTTTTTATGTATAACCCAATGCTAAAGGGGCTGAAGTACAGCCCTTTCTATTTTTATAGATTCCATGGATAAAACTACACATGCAATTTATAGATATCTTAAATATCTACTTCTAATTAGCTGCTTAGGCTCCTTCTATAATAGATGAAAAGAAGACAGCACTATCAGGGAATAATTTGTCCTACTCTAAACATCTGAAGTTGCCAATTATGAATCAAACTGAAGATTGCATTGACTCTGTTACACGCAAAGAGAGATAATTATCTTAAACTAGAAGACGAATTTTTGAAAGATTAAATTTTGTGAGGTGAATCCTTCTCTTTTTTTGGCATTGGAAGAGAACACTATTTTCCATCTCATACTGGTTTTCTGAACTTATTTTAATGTTGGTGATCATTCTATCTAAAAAAAACCAGGAAAGTTCTTTCCTGTCTCTTGTGGGATTTGCTTTTCAGCTGTTATTGCACCTGCTTCTTTCTCCCCTTTTTTATTCCATTTACCTGTTTATTTGTAATGAATTCTGCAGAGCCTTGCTAGATAGAAAATCATTATACTGTAGGATTTCCTAAACGCTGAAAACACTTCATAAGGAGAAAGTTGTCTGGTTTTTTTCTTAATTACCTTTTGAATTCTGTCATTAGTAAAGCAGGAATTAATACCAATACCATTTAAAGTAGCCAGATAAGTGGTTTCACCAGCTGAATATTTTATTTGAACACCTACAGTCTGGGAAAAAAACCCCAAAAAACGACCACTTAACATGATCTTAATTAAATAAGGACTTGAAAGACAGAAAACTGGAATAGGATAATATGTTAGTTTAAGACCAATCTGGTAATTAACATAATGAGGAAATTGCATGACTTCTAGAAGTTTTGGGCTGCTAAGAAGTGTGTTCTATTGGAATTGCAGCTCAGTTATAACAGCCTATGTACAAAGGGCATGTTTTTCTCATCAGCTTCAATAAGCAACAGCAGTCACCTCAGGAAAGGAATCAGTGCTTTACATGGACAGCAGCTACAGGTCCTTCTCATTCTCAGATACAAGTTTGGTACCATTTTTAATTATAATTTCTCACAAGCAGAAAAGTGAGTTCTCAGGTTTAAGAGAGAAAAGACAACTTGTAGAGATAACTCTGTGCCATGCTTCTTACCGGCATACTGAAAAATATTTACTCAATAACAGTTATTTTATCTTTCCAACTGAAAGTCATCACTTTTCTTTCTTGATCTTGGCATTTCTGCGCAGAAGACTTGGGCACTCAGGTTTGGCACTTCCTTACCTCAATGAGGAGCTTAACAGGATTCAGCAACATAACAAGCTGGTTTGTGATTAATTATTAATATTGATTTTTCCTTTCCCATAGTTTGCTAGAAACATGCTGTAGATAGATTTCCCTACAAAAAACAGAGAGTGGTAGAAAAGGGTAGTAATGGACAAACAGTTGTAAGTGATTCAGTCAAAGACAAAGGCAGGTGAAGTGAGACACCCTTTCCTAAATGGCTCACTTTTGAATTTACTTACTTGTCCCTGCTCTGGCTTGAAAGCCAATGAGGATGTTTTACAGACTTCCTCCTTTGCCCATAATCAGACTTAAGGTTGCAACTTTGAATCATAAATTAACCTTTTCCTTCCTTCCTTCCTTCCTTCCTTCCTTCCTTCCTTCCTTCCTCCCTTCCTCCCTTCCTCCCTC
>JAOXOE010000874.1:33661181-33676671 GCA_028565055.1 Phoeniculus purpureus
TCCCATCCCTCCTTCCTTCCATCTCTTCCCTTCTCTTCTCTTCCCTCCCTTCTTTTTTTCCTCCCCTCTCTTCTTCCCTCTCTTCTCTTCCCTCCTTTATCTTCAATCTCTTCCATCTCTTTCTTTTTTTCCGTACTCAGAATATCTGCAAGTGCTTTTTCACCACCACTAATAAACACGCAGCTTAGACAGATGCTATTACAAGGTATGTCTTGTTTTCCCACTCTCAGTTACCTGCCAGTAGATATTGGATGGCCATTACAGAGGTCACTCTCTAACCCAGTTTTACCCCCAAATCATTTCAAGGTAAATGCATTATTCCCATTAATAATGTTACTAAACTGTGCGTTTCAGCATTGTCCTTCCTAAATTGCTTTTGCAAAGCTTTTTTCTACCATTTATTTTATCAAAATGTTTATAGTGGTAATTGAATTTAAGCCTTGAAATTAAATGAGGCAGCATAAAATCCTGGTTTATTTTGCCTTTTCATTGTGGTGTTTAGACTGTATTTTATCTTTTTGGCAGGAAATTCTAGAGCCTTGGTGGAATCATTGATTTTACTCTGGCCAAATACAGAAAAACTATGAGAAGGACAGGCAGAATAAACAGCTCTTTTTTGCAAGGTGTCCAGGAAATAGGCACAAAGTAGATAAGCAGAATTATTTCCTACAATAATATTTGCATGTTGGCACATTCATAAAAGGTATCAAGGTAAGAGTCCAACAGAACTGATAATTAGACATGGTTAAAATTTATAGGAGAAGAATATTTCACTGCACGGTTCAGTGAATGATATTCCCCAGTCTCTTAGGTCTTCAGTAAAAAATTAGGGGTTAACTCGGTATTCCTGAGTCTGTGTGCAAAATATAACAAATTCGTCAGCACTAACAAAAATTACTTGAGAAGTTTCCATAAACGGTTGAATCATGTTTAGCTCTGAAGCACTGCGAGAGAGTGCTGTCAGCTCCCTTTCTGACTTGTAGCTTTTTCTCTGTGTATCACTTCCCTGCAGATGAAAGTTAAATTGAGTAATGACCCATTTCCTATTACAATAACAGTTTTTGATGTTGCTTTAAAAAATCTGGGAGTGTAAGCGAAAACTCCCTGGTTGTTCTACATTCTGATGTGCATAGGACTTGAGTCTGAAGGATTTTTTGTTGCTGTGTATTTACAGTGGAAATTTTGCTCTTACTTGATGCCAATAGCACCTTCTGAAAATTGCATGCATTAAATTTTAATGGAAAGATGTTGGTTTTTCATTGTTTTAAATTCCTTCCTGTTTTACCTAGCTATCCTTTCTGCTGATCTGAAATAATGTTCCAACTCTGTTTGCAAAACAAAACCTTATTTTCTTTACCCTCTCTTCAAATAACAAAGCAGCTACAGAACTGGGGAGGCAGGAATACAGAAAGAAGGGGCAAATGTGGTTCTCAGTCATGCCTTCTTCTTCCATGGCAGTGTTTCAAATAACATCCACCTTCTCCTAATAAAACTGTTCATTGTTTTTGTAGCTACATCTGAATTAGTTTCAGACTCCAACACAATTGGACACAGTTGTTGCCCTGCAATACTTTCAGTCTTGTCAGGACACAAGGATGACAAAGAAAATACAGATGATGGAGAGAAATGAGGTGACCTTGACAAGGTCGAGTGTGTTTAAGCAGCAAAAAAATACCTGATGTAAAAGCAGGTGAGACCAAAATGTGATGGCAGGATGAAAGCAAAAGAATAGAGTCGAGCTGAGTCTAGTTCTGTTTTCTGATAGTTTGCTGCTTTATTAACTGGGCTGTGCTGTTTTTCTTAGCCCTGTGCATTTGTTCCCAGATGCTACTTACTGACTAAGCCAGACACTTATATTTTCTTCATGTATCTGTCAAGATCTCATGAGTAAAAAATATAAAGGTCTTGGAAAGCTATTCTTCACTGCAATTATGAATCCACATTATTCCTTATGTCACTTTAAAAATGCAGTGAAACTGTATTATGAGGTTCTGTTTGACTTTACAACATGTTTGTTAGAAATCTGCTACTCGTTTTCTGACTCAGTTCCTTGCATAAAGCAGATAGAAAGAGATCAGTTCCTGGCTTGGGAAATGATGGTCAGACACTGAATCATTTCTGCTAAGCAAATAATGAAATTGAGACACAGTGAAGTAGTGGTGATAAAGAAAGCTTAAATTAATCTAAATTAGAAGGCACAAAAAATACCTTACAATCTTCTTCAGAGGAAAGGAGAAATGTACTTAACCAAGCTGACATTTACCTGTCAGGAAGCAGAAAAATGAATCAGCCCCTACCTCAACATGTTGAAACATCCATAAAGTGGATACGGATGCTTCTCTTGCTGCTTCTGAATCTTAGCCTATTCATTGCTTTCATCATGTATTTTTCCCTAATAATATCCCACTCATAGTTTAGTGTTGGTCTCAGCAGAATACCTAATAGCTCGGCGTTTTTGGGTTTGGTTTCCATGCTAACTCAGGTGTGTCTCTATAGCAATGTATTGTGCAAGAACCACTTTCCACTCCGCTTAATAACATTCATCCTGCTTAATGTAATGCAAGAGCAGTTTCCCTGTCAGAAAACACGACATAAGAGAAAAAACTTAGCAGAAAAGGTGAGAAAGAGAGAAAGATAATTTAAAAGGGGAATCACAGTAGACACAAAAATGCTGCAACTAAACATTTCTTCAATTATCTGGGTCTTGTTCAATAGCACCTTGAGACTTGTAATACAGTGTCAAAACAGGCTCTCGCTGGAATTTACTCACTGATTTGAAGCTTGTCTGTGTCTACATCTACTCACAGAAGCTGAGACTTGCTCAACAGGCATAAAGATAGAAATAGAGGCAATTTTTCCAAGAGCAGAGCAGTGTTTTTTAATCTATAAAAATCCTTTTTTAGTCTATTATTTTTTGATATTGGGATAAAAATGAGAGGATGACTGAGCTGACAGTGCTTATAATCACATTTGATATTTTTCTCAAAATAGCCAGGTAACAGGTTTTTTTAACGGAATCTATGCTTTAAAATTAGTCCTTGGGATTACAAGACCTTTGTGCCTAATTATGACCTCCTATACATAACCAAGTCTTAAGTGCTTTTGTCGTTGGAGTTCTCTTCTTACAAAATTCGTGTTTAATTAACCACAAGATATATTCATCCTATTTCAAGCCAGCCTTTCTTTGTTGTATAATTAAGCAGAAAAATATTTTCACAATTATAAGTGAAAGCTATTTATAGATGGTAAAAGGAAAACACCTCCGTAAACAACACAGATCTCTTTCTTCTAATGGCAAAAGTAAAAGTGTTTAGACCCATCTTGGTAGGTCATCTTTTGTAAGACATAACGAGAATTATAACACTATTTTCAGCTAGAGAAGTAATAACAAGAAAACCATCATAACGTTTTATAAAGACTTTACTGCAGATGGTTAACGATCTCCCTTTGGCAACATCAGACATACTACAAAGGCTCGATTTGGTCCTCATAAATATAGGGACAGACCCTCACTGCATACTCCTTTATCTGAATTAATTTTTATTGACTTGACTATGACTTGTTCTGTAGTCTATTTTATATACACTTCTGTTACAGTGAACTCAAACACTGCTGCTGCACTCTAGCAGATACACAGCACTGTGGATTCAGTTTGGTATTGTTTTGCCACATAATGCTGGACTTTAAGAAATCTCACCATGTTGGAGGGTTAGCTAAGACTTGCTGTTTTGGAGAGGTACCAGACAGCTTCATTTGATGTCATTTCATGGAACCAAAGAATAAAAGTAAGAGAACTCTAGAGGGTGGTTTATTGACTCACTAGCTAACAACAGCATGGCAGTGCTGAGACTGCAGAACTCGGGGATCAGCTGATTTCACAAAGCGTAGATGCCTCCAAACTCAGTAAAGACCTCAAAGCACAGCGGTCACATAGTTGAGAGCAGCACACAAATCCACCACAGAAGAAAATAATATTGTCTTCAGTGTTACTCATTTAAACTCAGCCAGTGAAGGTTCTTCATCCACTTCAACAGGATCTCTGGAAACGGCATTATTTGCTTCTGTATGTAATGTGTTCTACAGAGGCTTGAACAGAGAGACTTAGACAGACTGGATCAATGGGCTGAGGTCAATGTCTGTGCTTCAATAAGTGCCTGGTTCTACACTTGGGTCACAACAACCTCTGGAACACTACAGGCTTGGGGAAGTGAGACTGGAAAGTTGTCTGGCAGAAAGGGACCTGGGGTTACTGGTCAACACATTTCTTGAGTATCAGCCAGCAGTGTGCTCAGGTGGCCAAGAAGGCCAATGGCTTCCTGGCTAATATCAAAAATAGTGTGGCCAACAGGAGCAGGGAAGTAATTGTCCCTCTGTACTGGGCACTGATGAGGTCACAACTCAAGTACTGTTGGGCCAGTGTTGGGCAACTCAATTCAAAAAAGACATTGAGGTGCACAGAAGGAGAACTGAGCTGGTGAAGGGCGTACACAACAAGTCCAATGAGGAGAGGTTGAGGGAGCTGGGGCTGCTTAGCCTGGAGAAATGGAGGCTGCAGGGAGACCTTATTGCTCTCTACAACTACCTAAAGGGGTATTGCAGAGAGGTGGATGCTGGTCTTTTCTCACGTGTAGTGATAGAACAAGAGGGATCAGCTTCAATCTGGCCGGTTTAGGCTGGACGTTAGTCAGGGAGAAGTCAGGGATTGGAACAGGCTCCCTAGGGAGGAGGTTGAGTCACCATCCCGGGAGGTGTTTAAAGATCGTATAGATGTGGTGCTTAGAGATTTGGTCTAGTGATGAACTTGGTAGAGTATGGTTAATGGATGGACTTGATGATCTCAAGGGTCTTTTCCAGCCTGAATGATCCAAAGTTTCTATATTGTGTGCTTATAAATGTACAATGTGTGGAGTAAACCTCAGTCAATGAATGTGGATATCACAACAATGATGGAGGAGAATGTAATTCAAGTAAGCTACTGGGAGTTGTAGCCTGACCATCAGAAGAGAGGCTACTAATCCTCGGTGCCTGCTGACTAATGATACAATGGTATGTCCATTTGCCTCCGTAGACAAGTTTGCGTGTTTGCTGCTCACAGATCTCTCTCCATTGTGATAACTGCTTTACTCAAATTAAACCTCAGAGCTGCTTTAAAACAGCTGCCAGTTAAGTTATTACTCGTTCACTGTTTTTCACAGCACCTGCCACCAAATTGTTTATTCTTTTCACTTCCCCCAAACGTACACTGATATAAATTGCAGGACCTCAGTAGGATTTGATTTGTGCCCTGAAATATTTCGGAGGGGTTGTTTTTATTTGAAGGAGCTTAGAAGTCTTGTTTCCAGAGGTTCACAGCAATCATTCATAGTCCTAGAAAGTCTTCTGATATTAAAAATTAAATCTCAGTTTTATGAGAATTTAAGAGTTATTTGGGAGTTATTATCAAAGAATTTTAACATGGTTGCCTTTGTTCCTTTATCCCCTATACAGAATTTTGTGTTCCTAAGGCAATCTGACTCTCTCTGTATGAGCAAAATACTGTATTTTTTTTTTACTTGTAAAACGATTTTTCCATTTTAAATATACATCATAAATAAAACACAAGAGAATGAAGGACATGTCTTTTGAGGTTTTTGCATGTCTGAGTTACTTTATATCTCTGTAGACGCTCATGGGAGAAGTACAATCTTCTTTTCTTTACACAATAATTTTGTGGAAAATGCCATAAAATATTACTTGGTTTTGGTTCTGATGAAACAATGACACCCACCAGCAGCAAAAGAGAGGATAGGTAGCAAATGACCACAGTGTTGTATATTTTTTACCATTTGAAAATGGAATAATAGAATTCTGGGAAAAATAAATGAACAATAGGAAATTAATGTTGTCATGTTGAGTAACACCTAGCTCAGTGATTTTAAAAAGTCTGACATCTATTGTAGGGGCTGATTCTGAAGGTGGAAATTGTGGCTCATCAATTTACATTGCAGTCTTCCCCCATTTCATGAGCCTTCCCATTCCGTTTTGACTGAAATAAGAACTGAATTCCAGAAATTAAATTTTATTTCTTGCATTATAGGGTATAAGCAAGTTAAACTTTAATGCACGAGAAAATAAATGAAAACATTAAAATTAATTATTCAAATTTAATCTGTTCCTGAGTTTTACAGAGAATGGTAAATCTCGCTTTAAGCATCACAGTTCAGCCATTTAGTCAGTGTGGTCTTTAAAAGTGGAGACTCTATAGAGGGTTTTCTAAACAATTTGATCGTCTGTGACTTTGCATTGTATTACCCCATTATTTCACAGATTAAAGGGAAATGAATAAAAAGAAACTCCATAACATGATTCTAAAAACCCATTGTTTGTAAAATGCAGATCTCTTCACTGAACTGCACTTGATTTTAATCGTCATGCAGCAGGACTAATAACAAAGGCAGTTCAGTTAGTTTGTTGGATTAATTAGTTTATCACACCAGCTTGAGGACCACATTGCTGTAGGTGTTATTTGGGAGGATTTTTACAGCTTAGGAACCGCCATTAACCAGCCTATTACAGTATGTAAATTTTTATTTTCTTTTTTTTAGAGAAAGTTAATATCCAAGATAAACAAAGTCTAGTTGAAGGAAAACTAGAAGCAGCCAGACAGTGGTAGTTTGTATATGGGAGACAGCATGCTGAACTTTGTTTTTCACTTTAGATTCAAGAATTTATGCTGTGATGTTTTACAAATAAGTGCCATAGGTCTGATCCAGAAGGTAGCAAAGTTAGTGTAAGTGCTGGTATTTATTTTATGTACTTTTGCCTCAGAAAATAGGGTAATCATAGAATCATTAGGGATGACTGGTAATAAGTCGTTATTACTGCATAAATGTTATACATTGCAAGTCATGGTCATACACTTTTACCTTGCTGAAGCAGTCATTCCCTTCTAGCGCAAGATTCATTGCTATAGAATCATGGAATTGTCTAGGTTTGAAAAGACCTTTAAGATCATTAAGTCCATCCACTAACCCAGCTGTCCAAAGAGCACCGCTACACCCATGTCCCTGAGCGCCGGATCTGTAGAACTTTTAAACACGTGTCTAGGGATGGCAATTCAGCCCCCTCCCTGGGAAGTCTGTTTCAAGGCTTGATGATCCTTTAAATAAAGTTTTGCCTAATGTCAAATGTAAACCTCCTCCAGCAAAACCTGAGGCCATTTCCTTGTCCTATCACTTGTTACCTGGGAGATGACGGTAGCACCACCTCTCTACATTCTCGTTTCAGGTAGGTGTAGACAGCAATAAGCTTTCCTCTCAGCCTCCTTTTCTTCAGACTCAACAGTCCCAGCTCCCACACCTGCCCTACATAAGTCTTGTTTTCTAGGCCCTTCACCAAATCTTCTTTCTCTTCTTTGGACATGCTCCATGCCATCCTGTAAATCATTTCTAGCTCAGTTGTCTCTCAGTACTTCTGCTTGAGAGACATTTAACATTTTGGGCTTTTTAGCTTGGAGCCAACTCTTCTACGTTCTTTGTGCATAACATGACCAAAAATATTCACAGAGGATTATGGAGAAGGCAGGTTGGGATTTCAATAGACAGCACTTTTTACAATAGACAGTTAAGTTGGGTCACACAATACTAGCAGGCAACAGGTTTATACAAATAAAAGGGAAGATGACGTTAAAAGCTAGCACCGAGCTCACTCTAGGAGTGGTTTCCACATCACTAGCCACCTTCAGATTCTGTGAACTGAAGATTTAGGAATTTCATGCTTTCTGCACCCCTTTTAGTCTTATGATGCTGTATAATTTCAGTATGGGTCTTTACTGTGCACTGGTGTGTCTGTGGTTCTCCTAAGTCTGTTTAGTCAAATCTAAAAAAACCACTGGTGCTCCCTTCTCTGTAGTGTCTCTTAAAGGAAAGTAAAAGCAATTTGTGTTTTTGTGAGGTGCCTGTCTGAGATACAAAACTAATGGCTCCTTAGAGGAGGCAGTTCTCTCCCCTGACCACTCTGCTGAGCTGACATGTCTACCTTTGGTTAGAAGCCTATTCTTCAAAAAGATAGAAGTTAGTTGAGACTAAGTTTACCTTTATTTCATATTTTTGTCATTCACTGTGTTTATCTGAAATCATTTTAACACAATTATCCAAATGATTTTATTGCAATATTGTTAGGGTAGTAGCCTGGAATTATTTCAATGCTAAGAATGGTATAGTGCCAGCGTGCTGTTCACTTGAAATCAACACATGCCTCCTCCAGTTAGCCCTCAGGAAATGAAAAATGCTTTGGCAATCATGGAAACCTGATTGTATCCACAGATATTGGAATTTATTTTCAGCAGGTCTGCTCCTTTCATCCATATCCCTGAACTAAGAGTCCCTCGGGCACTGTCAGGTGGACAAGGACTGCATGAGAAAAGGGTGATAAGTACCTGAGATCTACCAAGAGGCTTCCTTATATCCCCTCCAGATGCATGTCTTAATCTTTTGATTTTTATACATTTAAGCTCCCTGTGCTGTATTTCACATCATGCAGCTGAAATATCCCCACCAAAGAATGAGTTACCTGCGTAAGGACATAGCCAGGAGAACAACATGTTTTATGTTACTACGTGATTATTTCATTATCAATATCTCTAAAATCTGAATCACAGAATTACAGAATCATTAGGGATTGGAAGGGACCTCGAAAGATCACCTAGTCCAATCCCCTTGCCACAGCAGGATCACCTAGACCAAGTCACACAGGAACACATCCAGGTGGGTCTTAAACATCTCCCGAGAAGGAGACTCCACAACCCCCCTGGGCAGCCTGTTCCAGTGCTCTGTCACCCTCACTGGGAAGACGTTCCTTCTCATATTGATGTGGAACCTCGTATGTTCCAGCCTACATTTCCATTGTGTGTGATAGTGTGGAGTGACAGTCACAATATTGAACCAAAAGTACAAATAAGTTGTACTTTTACAAAGTAAATTTATCAAGTAAAATTACACAGGGGAATTTGCACTTCAAGGAGTAGAAGAGCTATTGTGTAAACACTCAGAAGATGGTTTTCCACAGCAGATTCTTGAAGTTTCATTGGTGGTCAATGACATTTTAAAAGCATGATGGCAGTGGCATTAATTTGTATAAATGACAGTGGTTTTCAGCCTGGTTAAATAAATGATGGGAGGACAAGCAAGATGCTGGTAACAAACTATGTTAAAAAAAAAACTCTGTTTACTGCAACATCCAAAGATGTTAGTGGCACATTGACAAGTGAGTAAGCAAGGCATAAAACATAACTAGCTGTGTCCACTATAAATGTTAGCAGAGGAAAGGGGAAAAAGAAGCCCATGATTACTCAAGGCTGCATGATTTCCTTAGCATCGAAAACACCGTTAGCAAATACCCCTCCTTCAAAATGTCATTGATGGGACACGTTATACAAACAGGGATAACAGGGATGACATGCAGAGTTTACTGTTGGATTACAGATTTCACAAGAAGCACAGCTGAGTGAATTTGGAAGCGTGAACACTGTAATGTACTTAGGAGTAACTTCATGCAACAAGAAGCTTCAATTTTTGTGGTGAGAGCTCATAGGATTCGGTTGCTCATACAGGAGCTGGAAGGATTTAGCACTCTGCTGTGTTTTGCTATAATCGGAGTGAGAGCTCTTGGTATTAGCTGACGCTCGTAGCAACAAAAATGTGTGATTTAAGCTAAGATGTTAAGAAACAGTGAATGTTTGATGCACCGTTTTAGCAGTATAAGCTGCTATAGTAGCTATGGAACCTTTCAGGGAGCAGAAGAGGCAGTAGGAAATTGGTATGGAAATGAGATCTTGTCCACAGGACAAGAAGGTTTTACATACTGTTTGCTTTTGCCAAAAGGAGGAAATGTTGCCTGTAAGATGTACTTTTTCGTAAGTGTTTGGGTTTATTTTCCCCTGGGATCATAGAATCATGGAACCATTATGAATTGGAAGGGATGTCGAAAGGCTTTAATTTGTACAGTGGATCAATGGATTCTGCCTGGATGACGTAAATTAGTCTTTGAAGACCTGTTTAGGGACCTTGCTTTATGGTTTAATCTTTTCCTTATATTTATGTTAATTGAAATATTTATAAAAATATTTAACTTTTTATAATATTAGTCAATACATTTGCATTTTATTTTCACTGTTTTATACTTGACAATTACTGCATTGTCCATCCCAAATACTGAATAACATCTAGCAGCCACTCAGCTTTCTCCCTTTTTCATTTGAGCATATTCTCATCAAAACAAACTCCAAGTGCTCTCCAGAGTATTTTGGGCAGTTCTGCCTTCTTCAGAGTCTGAAGAGGCTACTGGCTGGAAACTCAGATTCATGCAGAATGAACTGGAGAGATGCTCAGACCTCTCAGCAGAAGTTGTTACCTGCTTTTCACCAGCT
Source organism: Phoeniculus purpureus (assembly GCA_028565055.1). NCBI lineage: Eukaryota > Metazoa > Chordata > Aves > Bucerotiformes > Phoeniculidae > Phoeniculus > Phoeniculus purpureus. Next base: position 33,671,587 of record JAOXOE010000874.1, read on the forward strand.
TTGCAGACTGAAGCCTCTCCTAGTTCCACTCACAATTCTGCTGCCGTCCTGTCTCCCAGGCTAGAGAATTAACCAGATCTGGGTTTACTTTTAGAGGTCCCAAGTGAATGTGTGGCTGCTGCCAGCTTCTTCTGGGAATTAAGAGCATGTTGCAAGACCTGATGAGCTGTTCTTCACTTGCTGCAACAGGAAGGGTGAAGTGTTGACTTCTTTTTGAGGAATACACCTTTACGTGATGTTCAGATTCATTGACCTGATACAGCACATTAGACTGGATGACACACTGCAGGCACACACTGGACACGCTACCAGAATTACCCATCTGAGGGAGGGGTGAATGTTGTCACTAATGGAGTCTGCATTTATTTTTTAAATCCTGGAGAGACATTGCTCAGTAGCTGTAATCCACACCTTTGTGCTTGTGTCTGCCATGCCAAAACTGTGGGATTTAACAGGTAGATAAGGGTATCCTGAGGTACATGTTGATTTTATACTGAAAGTATGTCATTTCTAAGAGAAACATAAGGCAGAATCTTTTAAACATTTTATCAGTGGAAAGTTACACATGTGACAGACTTGTGTTGAAAGTTAAGTCAGTCTGACTATATAAAAATCCAAAACAGCCCACCTACCCTTAAAAACAATTTATATCAGGATAGCTAGGGTGCCATGAAACAGCAGCAGCCTCAGTCGTGTTGCCAACATCCTGCTATAATTTTCTTGAGCATGTTTCATCCCCTCAAAATAAACAAAGTTTTGCTTTTACTCATCTTTACCACCTGCCCTCTCGCCTCCCATCCTTTCATCCATCTCAGTCACACTGATACGTACTGTGGGCTCCTAAGGATTGTGTTTGTCAAAGTCTACACAAGCAGCCATGCCGGAAGCCATCTGTCTTCTCCTCTCCATGTGCAAGTGCCTTCTCCTCGCCACATGTCACCATTTCTGTGGCTTTGATGTTCTTCTGTGACAGTGCTTCCCAAGTCATTCTGCACCCTCCGTGATGAGTCATGAACATTATGGACCCCTACTTAGTAAAAGCAGGGGGAAATTATACTTCATTTTACTAAAAAGAGCTGCTGCATTATTTTGGGTGGTTAGTGTGTAGAACACAGCAGTTTGGAAGCAGTGCTGAGGGCATCCGTGGCAGAGGAGTCATTTATTGCTAATTAGTATTTATCACTGCAGCTAACCAAACCTTCTGCAAAGTTTCAGCTCTTCACGTTCATACAGTCACAGAGCAGCCAGATGCCAAGATTTCAAATCAGCCATGCTGATGTAGATATTCCTCATTTATATGCATCTAATGCTTCTACAGCAAAAGAGGAGCAAAATTAGGAAGCTAGAGAAGGCAGAGCATTCACTGGTTCAACGCGGATAACGTAGAATCATAGAATCATGTGCTGGGTTGAAAAGGACATCTAAAGTTCATCTGGTCCAATCCCCCTACAACAAGCAGGGACATCTCTAACTACAACAGAGTGCTCAGAGCCCCATCCAGCCTGACCCTGAGTGTCTCCAGGGATGGAGCCTCCACCACCTTTCTAGACAGCCTGTTCCAGGGATCTACCACCATCACCATCACATTAAAGAACTTTTCCCTTATGTCCGGCCTCAATCTACCCTTTTTGAGCTTGAAACTATGACCCTTCATCTTGTCTTTGCAAGTTTTTCTTCAGCCTTCTTATAAACTCCTTTCAGGCAGTGAAAACTTGGGGGGAAAGATTTGATTCTGAGTCAGTTTAATATCAGGGAAATTAATTGCAACCTATAAATCATAACTGATTTATCTTTTACAGCACCTAGGCTTGTTGCCTTAACAATCAAGTGCAGTTTCAGGTATTTAATCTCCAGTACTATTAATATTCTAATCTGTTCTTAGATCCAAGTGAACGCTGCAAAAATCAGGTCTCTGCAGGACAGTTCATGGTGGTGATCTTGTTATGGTGAGACATTTTACACTATAAGCTGAAAATAGCGAATAACAATTTTAAAAGGCTTCCCTTTTAGGAAGGGTACTGCTGGTTTTACTCCTAAGTGGGGAAAATCACCAAGTCTAATTTTTAATATAATTAAGCAGATTGTGATGTGCACGAAGCAGAGTAGGTTTTCGCATTGCTACCTTTCGCTGGTAAGACCGTTTTGAAAACAAATTATGGAACAAGTAGGCAATCTGATGAGAATACTCCTAATTGAGGAGCTGTGGGAGCTAAACATTTATTTTGTGCCTGTCGCGGGTGTTGTAGCTGCTACAACAGCTCCCAGCTTTCTGTAGCAGTGGAGCAAGAGACACGCAATGCTAATCTTTGTGCTTTGGGGAACCAAGAGTAAGATGCAACATATTCCCCTTTGGAGCGTCTGAAAACTGCACTGATTTAAGATCACTCCTGCAATAAGCAGAAGTCTCATGTCTCACTGTTTTCTGCATGAGCTTGCAGATAAGAAGCAAACCTAAGCATAGTTTATAAACGTACGGTTTTGAACAGCTGCTATTTTTAGTTTGTTATGGATGAAAGAATAATTTCCTAGGGTGGTCTGACAACGCACCAGTTAGAGTTGGACTGTGTGCATAGCTATTGTGTGCAGACACCCCCATAGAACAACAGGGGTGTCATGTGGGAGAAAGAAAATAATCAGCATTTAGGGGCAGAAAATCTTATGGCATATAAGGATGTGATTCTCACTGATTTTATACACTGTTTGGAAAAGGCTTAGCTCCTCCAGGAGTTTGTGCAGATAAATATATATATATTGCAGATCTCTGTGTTACCTAGTGCATAAAAATGCTGGCAATTCTCATTTCATTTATTTTATTTCTCAGAAAGGTTAGTTCCATTTTTCTCCAGGATCGTTACATTTCATCTGCTGTACAGAAATAAACCTAACTTCTCTGATAAACTATGAACAGATGAAATACAGTGTTTGGCGTGCAGCACACTTCTTGCTGTCATAGTTAGTACATTTAAGACCCACGTGATGTGAGTTATGTTCAACAGTCAACGAGTTAAATGCATTTTCAGTGCCCAGTAAAATTTTATGAAGACCTCTTTTTTTGTCTTATTTTTGTCTAAATTATTTTTGTTGATCTTCAGAGAAGTCAGAGGGAGTTGGATAATGAGAGTGAGTGCAAGCGGACTGCATGCAGAAAGCAATGATAAAAGAAGGATATTCCTACAATATTCCAAAAATATTGGAAGAAGCACAGATGTGTCTCCCAAATAACCTGCCATTTGTATGCACAGGTAGATGAGACAAGACTTGCAGTGGAAATGGATATTCCTTCTGTGACCAGCTGATATATTTGCTATCATTAAGAGGAAGGTCACACTCTTGAGTTTGTCAGTATCTAGGGAATAGTGATGCATTCCTGGTCATAGCTAATAGGTCAGCAGAGGACTAAGTGTATCCTTTCGCTCCTAAATTTGCTCTGAAAGGCTTCCACACGTCAAAAATGAAAATAATTGAGAAAATGGGAAAATGGTGCTGCACTGACAGGTTGGTTTCTAGTAATATTGAACCATAAACTTGTAGAATAGCTTGAACTTGTCAGGTAAGGTGTCAGCTTTCTACTCACTACATGTGCTGTCACTGCGGGTGCTCAGGGGTAGAAGCTGTCATTATGGATGTTCTCCAGAAGGTGCTTTCCATAGTGAAGCTCTAAGGCTCAATTATTTGTCCCAGAATTGACAAATACTGGAACAGAAAAAGGGACTGTGTGAAGTGTTTCTTCCCACTGGATTTCAAGTTTTGAGTTCAGACCAAGCACTATCAGCTATTTTGAACCTTCTAAATGCAACTGCATTGTTTTCTGGTAATGTAAGGGTGTGGCATGCAGAGCCTAGAGAAGGAAATACTAAATTTAGACTAAATGTAAGTAATACCAGTAATGTTTTAAATATTTCATGTGGTTTTGGTGAAAAATATTAGGGACTTACGTAAAGGGTGGGTGTGAGGAGGATGGAGCCAGGCTCTTCTCAGTGTCATCTAATAATAGGACAAGGGGTAGTGGGTGTAGGCTGGAACATAGGAAGTCCTACATCAATATGAGAAGGAAGTTCTTCATGGTAAAAGAGCACTGGAAGGGGCTGCCCAGGGAGGTTGTGGAGTCTCCTTCTCTGGAGATGTTTAAAAGCATCCTGGATATGTTCCTGTGTAACTTGATCTAGGTGATCCTACTGTGGCAGGGGGATTGGTCTGGATGATCTTTTGAGGTCCCTTTCAGTCCCTAATATTCTGTAATTCTGTCTGATTAACATCAGCCAACCTCCATGCTGTTGGCACCACACTGAAAATGACACTTCTTCCAGCTATGGCTGTGAGATCTTAGATACAGCTGCCCCAGATTCAACAGCCACGTGATACTTCAGAATTATAGTCTCACTTTTTCATTGCATCTCCTAGCTGATTTCCTCTACTTCAAGAAACTTCACTTTTCCTACTTTCTTTCAGAAATGTTTTTCTTTCTTAAATCTGTTTTTTCTTCCACCTGATCACAGTTGAATTAATCATAAATGAATGTTTATATCTAGCTACATACATAGAGAGACAAAAAGACATCCATATATATAGATAGATAGACAGATATGTCTTCCTGGCATAGGGACACACAATGCTGTGGTAAAGGCTTAGTCTCAGCTCAGGAATGCAGAATTGTGATGGAAAAGTTTAAGAGCTTCTGTAACACAAATAGCAGCTTCACAGAATGTTAGGGGTTTCAAGGAACCTTGAAAGATCATCTAAGTCCAACCTCCCTGCCAGAGTAGGATAAGTCTTCAGTACCTGTGTTCCCAGGTGATCTCCCAACCAAGTACAAAGCAGACCTGACTCTCTTATCTTCTGCCATGAGATCACAGAATATACAGAAGTTATGCACAGTACAAGTGCTCATAGACTAGGAATATGGACACCATTAATTTTTTATATATATATATATATATATTAAGATCGGAAGGATGATCCAGGGAACTACAGACCTGTTAGCCTCACCTCAGTTCCAGGTAAAGTTGTTGAACAGATAGTGCTGAGTGCTATCATGCAACAACTGCGTGATGGCCAAGAGATTAAGCCCAGTCAACATGGATTTAG
>JAOXOE010000874.1:33685968-33705646 GCA_028565055.1 Phoeniculus purpureus
TGGCCTTAAACACCTCCAGGGATGGGGCCTCAACCACCTCCCTGGGCAACCCATTCCAGGCTCTCACCACTCTCACAATGAAGAACTTCCTCCTCATATCCAGTCTAAATCTACCCAGCTCCAGCTTTGCTCCATTCCCCCTAGTCCTCTCACTACCTGAGATCCTAAAAAGTACCTCCCCAGCTTTTATAGATCTTCCTAAGATCTAGTCTAAACCTACTCCCCTTCACAGAATCATAGTATCATAGAATCATTAGGCATTGGAAGGGACCTCGAAAGGTCACCTAGTCCAATCCCTCTGCCACAGCAGGATCACCTAGACCAAGTCGCACAGGAACTTCAATTTAAAATAATATCCCCCTGTCCTGTTGCTAGATCTAATTGCGAAAAATCCCTCTCCAGCCTTTCTGTAGGTTATCTTCAGGTACTAAAAGGCAGCTATAAGGTCACCCAGAGCCTTCTCTTCCCTGAACAACCCTCCTTCAGTCTGTCCTCATAGCAATGGTGCTTCAGCCCTTTAGCCCTTCCTCTCCAGGGGGAAAAGTCTGTCTATTTTTTTATATTTTTTTCATAAAAACTGTTCTTTTCAATATAAAACACACACACATATTCTACACAGTCTTATGTAAGTCAGAAAAAGACTGAAGAAGTGCCAAATAACCTTTCGTCTTCCTAGATCATTTTTCTGAGCAAGAGTACAAGGCCTCTGGCTATGTCCTGTAAAGCACAAAACAACTGTTACTGGGACGTTTTTATTGACACTGGATCTATGTGATAATAAAGATTTATTGTGATCTCACCTTTGAAATCCTCTGAATCTTAATGAGAATTTTTTTCCTCTGTGTTCTGAATTTCAATGAGAAGTTCTCTGAGTCTCATGGCCATGTTAAATATTTGCGAAATCCTTTTAGATTGCTTTCAACATTCTAAAAATAAACAGAGACACTTTTTTCAAGTTAACAGGAGAGACATTAACTTTTAGCATAAGAAGCATTCTCTGCTGAAGAGAGGTTGCACTTGTAAAAATGCTAATATCAAAATTATTTATAAAGATCATCTAAAGTTGACTCTGAGATATTTAGCTCAAATGCTGCCTGCAAGTGTGGACCAATTACTGATTCCCTACCAGATCAGCCTCTTTTGAAAAACAGACTATTCATTTAGACTCCAAAATATTTGGAAGCAAGGTCTGGAGACCTGGTGTTTATTAATTCATGGAAGACTTACACTAATTAGTAGTGTTCATTTCCCAGAGGCACACTTAGGCTACAGAAACAAGCCCTCCTGCACTCTTTACAGAAGAAAGAAGCCCCTTCAAGCAGTCCATGAGAGTATCCAAAGCAGAATTCCCACTCAGACTGAATCCCTCTCTCTCTCTCCACTGACCAAAGAGAAAGCAAAAAGTGTTTTGCTTCTTATGACCATTTGCTAATATTCTGGGGTGCTCCTCTGAGAAGCGTTGCTGCAATCAGATAGGAATAGACTAGTTTTTCCTGGCAGAAAGAAAATTCTTGGACCATGTGCAGACAGTGATATTTTCCACTTACTGTCATAGTACCTCAATATATAAAGTTTTCACAGAATCATAGAATCATTAGGGAATGGAAGGGACCTCAAAAGATCATCTAGTCCAATCACCCTGCCACAGCAGGATCATCTAGACCAAGTTGCACAGGAATACATCCAGGCGGGTTTTAAATGTCTCCAGAGAAGGAGACTCCACAACACCTTGGGCAGCCCCTTCCGGAGCTCTATTACCTTCACCCTGACAAAGTGCCTTCTCATATTGTTGTGGAACCTCCTATGTTCCAACTGATACTGATTGCCCTTTGTCCTGTCATTAGATGACACTGAGAAGAGCCTGACTCCATCCTTCTGACACCCACCTTTCAAATATTCATGAACAATAATGAGGTAACCTCCCAGTCTTTTTTCCAAGCTCAAGAGGCCCAGCTCCCTCAGCCTTTCCTCACAAAGGAGATGTTCCACTCCCTTCATCATCTTTGTGGCTCTGCACTGGACTCTATCTAGCAGTCCTGTGTCATTGAAATGAGGGGCCCAGAACCGGACACAATATTCCAGATGCAGTTTTTAGTGACTAGTTTTCTTAAAGCAAATTGCTATTCATTACTTGTGTTGTGTCTTGAATATTGGGCTGGGGGTCTCCAGTCTTTCCTGTCCTGATCACTCTAAAGAGTCAATTTTCCTCTTTTTCTCTCATAAATGTAATCTTACACTTTTCTGTGTTTTCGTCTTTGCAGAGCCCAGGCCGTAGTGTCCATTTTTCAAAGACATCATCTTGGACTAGTTGACTTCTTACACCTGTCTATTTTTCCATCTCGTCTCATGCTTCCTCATTTCTTATGCTTTGTACCACATCTGTTCTTCTGTTATGCCCTACATTCCAGTCAAATTCTCATTTATTCAGGGGGCCTCAGCTTCACAAAATCCCAAGATTGTTTCCTCAGCATCGGATTGGCTGGAGATTCTGTATTTCTTCACCTCCTCGTTTTAATTTTTGCTTTAAAAACATATCACTCATCTTCTAACGGAGTTCAGCACTCATCTCATTTTACTGTAATATTTTTATTATTGGTCTCCTTGCCTGATTTAGCAGACAGTATTAAAAATGCTGACTGCTTCACAGCCATTCATTGTTTGAAGTAAATCTACTTTTTTTTTCCCCTTTTACTGGCTTGCTGCATTGCTGGAGCAGAATGAAGCCTCAGTTTTACTGTCACATTTCAAGAAAATGTCAATTTTGATAGGGAATTCAGCTCATCCATTCTTCCTCCAAAAATACGTTATTGGCCAATTTACTCCTGTTATTGTACTTTGTTCCTTGATCAGTCTAATCCAAAGCATCTGGCCCAAATCTGTTACATTCAGTGTTAGGTTCTGGTTCAAAAGAACGGATCACAGATGTGCTGACCCACACGAAAGCCCCTTGAAAGCTCTGACTTTATTAGGCTCTAAGATTCCTGCCTTGCATTTTTAAAAGCATTGTGCTAAGATTATAAAATGCTGAAAGAAAATAAAACATCAAGGACTGAAAAAGTCAGATACTTAGAAGTAGAGAAAGGAATAAAGGTTTAAAGAGAAAACTTCAGCAGAAAAAGTGTGATGGCAAATGTTTTAAATACGTGCTAAAGCACAGTCTCTCCTTGGAAAGGCACTTCAGGAATTGGTGTCTGATACAGTGTTCTGATTATTAGGAGCATATGGGAACACTTGCCAAAGATTATTTGCAGTGGAGACTCCTGTTTTGTTGGAACCTTGCACAATGGAAAATGGCATTACGTGAGACCTTTCTGTGGCATTAGGTGGTTATTAAGCATAGGTATTAAAAAAAAAACTCCAAAGTGAGTTGACTTGTAGCTTGGATAAAGTTACTGTCTGTGTGGGTCAGCAGGTGGTGGGCATGGTGGCAGTGCACTGCAAAGGCACCTCTTGGACTAGGTCCTCTCTCACCATGCACTGGAGGTTTTCCGGCCTGAAGTCTGCATTCCTGCCTCCATTGGATATCTGCTTAGATCGATGAAACCAGAGGGAATGGCTTCAAGCTTCAACAGACATCAGGAGCACTATATGTTTTAGACTAGATATCAGGAAGAAATTCTGCGTGGAGAGTGATCAGGCACTGGAATGGGCTGTCCCGGATGGTGGCTGAGTCACCATCCCTGGATGGGTTTAAAAGTTGCTTAGATGTAGTGTTGGGGGATATGATTTACAGATGAACTTGTAGAGTGGTGTTGATAGTTGGACCCAATGATCCCAAGGGTCTTTTCCAACCTGAATGATTCTATGATTCAAGCAAACAGTGTGTGGTGTGATGTGCCATTTTACTTTAGTGTGGTATGAAGTCAGGCATCCAACAGAAACTGTTCTGATTGCCATCTCCTGTGTTTTGTTTTGTTTCTGTTTAGGTCGATCTGCTTGCCCCTACAAAAATCACTGGAATAATTACCCAAGGAGCTAAAGATTTTGGTCACGTCCAATTTGTGGGGTCCTACAAGCTTGCTTACAGCAATGATGGGGAGCACTGGATCATATACCAAGATGAAAAACAGAAGAAGGATAAGGTAATGAAAATAGGACATTGATATTTTGGTGACATTTACAGAGGACTACGTCTGTAGTAACTCCAGTGCTGGCAGCCTATAGATTATTGCATGCTGCCTGCTTTATAGGGTTCCATATGCATAGGATCCCACAGATAAAAGTCAAGGTGAATAAAAAAGAGTCATATAACACAATGACATTCACAGTGTGTTAATATCATTCCTATAAGTGCAATGCACCTGATTTAACGCCATTAAATACGGGACATAAAACTTTACAGTGCTCCATTTATTGGAATTATTTCTTCCTTTAACTCTACAGGAGAAGGTATGTAAGTAGTGGTTTATTTGTATATCCAGAAACAAGCGTCTCTGTGAATATTTTGGTAAGCATACACTATTTGCTGTAATTTTCTGTGAAGCACATCCTTAGCGTACCTCATTACCTAGCTATTTGGGATTTTTTTTCTTTTTTTTCTGGTAATTAATCACTAGGGTTTCAAAGACCCAATAGAGAGATTATTTTTTATTACACTGTTAAATGAATGCAAAAACATAAAAAGTTTCACAACTTCCTCTGCAAATGTTTAATGAAATGTGTAAAGAAAGGATAGGTTAGCTCAGTGATTTAACTGCAAGCATTTAACCTGGGTTATTTAGGATATTATCCATTATACCTTTTCTTTAAACTCTCTAATACTTTTATACCGCAAATACCTGAATTCATAATTCATCTGTTAAGGAGGAGATTACAGCACATGCATTGCTTGAGGGAAAAGTTAAGACAGCTGCTAAAATTTGAATTATTTATTAAATATCTTGGTGGGATTATGTCCCATTGAAACAAAAGATTCAATTACAAAAGACATACCAGATGCATTAGCAGATAATAACGCACATGTCAAATCTGGTAGTTTTAGCATCACTATTCAGGGTGATGAATTTTCCTACTTATTATTCTTAGAATAAACAAAAATCCTTCAGAAGCAAAATCATACCCTTATTGCCCATATATATATATAAACTAAATTCTTAATTGTTTTAAGTAATGAGATAACATGAGTACAGGTGGATGAGGGATTAGATAAATGCATAGGCATGTCATGTTTGAAACACCCGAAGATGACACTGTAAAATCCCACTCTTAAAAGTCAAAGAAGAGTTCAGTGTGGTTTTATCTTGCAATGAGATTTTAGCCATCAAATTCCAAAGGATTTTAGATAGGGAAAACAAAATCAGTTGTTTTAACCATCCAGCTTAGAAAGTCCTGACACCAATGATTATGGATGTGTCTAGTATAATTGGTTGTCAGATAAAAATTGGAAACAAACAACTCACCTTTTGTAGATGTAACATAGACGCATTCATATCAATGACAGTCACTTCAGTACTTTGTACACATCCCATTTTAAATCCCTGGCATTTAAAAATGAAAGAAAAAAAAAGGTCTACTGTGGAAAAAAAATGTCTTCTCTAAACCCAACTTCTATTAGCAAACTGTTGCATTCATTTTACTGAGAACAAGGACAACATTAAAGTCTCCAGTGAGAAACACAGCTACAGTCACAAGCAAACCTAGAAGAAAATGAACTCTCACTTAATAGCACTGATCCAGTCAACACTTGTTTATAACATTTTCCAAGGCAATTAAGTTCTTTAAGCTTTCATCATTGCCTGGCTTGTTAATTGCTACATGCATATTCCGTTAGGAACAATGGGAAACTGTTAATCATTATCTTATTAAAGCATCTCACACCCGTATTAATTAACAGCCCTCAGAATAAAATAAAAGCAAGTTAAAACTTCTGAATTTAAATTCATATAAAACAAACAAACAAGATCACTCAGTATGAACCTAGACCTCAATCTTTGATGCACAAACATTAATCCAAAATATCATTACTATTTAAAGGATCCTTTATATTGCAAAAGCCTGGAAGAGCCAAACATCTGTTTGACGTTACAGAAACGCTGGCTGTATGTCAGTGAATCTGGCAAAACTTCATAGGAGGTAGGACTGGAAAGGATCTCTAACTACACCTAGACATGCTATGACAACACTATCTTCCTCCCATTCCCTTTGAGGCTCCCTCAGAAGAATATGGGATTCAACAACCCCCTAGCCACTTCCTGCCAGCTGAGGAGTAGATGCCAACAGTTCATTGTTAGAATTAAGGCTTAATTAATTTACCTGTCCTTCCCCTCACACAGTGTTCATATCCCACTCCATTCTCCATCAGATTATTGTTTAGTATGATCACAGAAACAGCCAGTCATGGAAATTCTGCCATATAAGCAATCTATTCCAGTGTTTGAATATCCTGAAGGTTGCTTATCCTCCCCCACTGCCATACACCCACCCCGATTGCATCTTTTCAGACAGTTTGTTTGACTGCATTATGTTAAACCATTTCATCTCAGTTTCTTCTTGAGGAAAAAATTATCATTAGTCTTTTGGTCTTTCCTCAAAGGGTTTGTTTTCTCATTCTCAGATCATTGTTTTGCCAGTCCTTCGTGAAGTGTAGTTTCCCAAGCTTGTTGTAGTGTTGCTATCTTTGGCACAGACCTTCTGCCTGCTCCACTGTAGTGTCCACATGCTACCTCTGACATGGGCTATGACTTCCTAAGATCTTGCTTGCTACTCGTCACTATTGAATTGCATTTCTGATCGTCTGTGCATTTCTCTAATTTGCCAAGATGTCTCTGAATTTTGATCCCACCTTTGAGAAAAGCTTGACAAAATTTGCACTTTTAACATGCAAATCTATTTCTATCACCCATTTCTTTATTGAGAATACATAAATCAAACTCTGACAGAGGCATGGAGCACTGTCCTTGTGAGCAAGAAGGCCAATGGCATTCTGGGGTGGATGAGAAAGGGGATGGTTAGTAAATCAAGAGAGGTTCTCCTCCCTCTCTGCTCTGCCCTAGTGAGACCACATCTGGAATATGGTGTCCAGTTCTGGGCCCCTCAGTTCCAGAAGGACACAGAACTGCTGAAGACAGTCCAGTGCAGAGCCACAGAAATGATGGAATGGAACATCTCCCTGATGAGGAAAGGCTGAGGGAGCTGGGTCTTTTGAACTTGTTAAAAAAGGAGACTGAATGGTGACCTCATTAATGTTTATAAATATGTGAAGGGTGGGTGTCAGGAGGAGGGTGCTAGGGTCTCTTCAGTAATGCCCAATGGTAGGAGAACATTCAGTGGGTGTAAGCTGGAGCACAGGAGGTTCCACTGAGAAATAAGGAAAACATTTTTCACAGTGAAGGTGACAGAGGACTGAAACGGGCTGCCCAGAGAGGTGGTGTCTCCTGCTCTGGAGATGTTTCAAAACCCACCTGGATGTGTTCCTGTGCAACTTGGTCTAGGTGGTCCTGCTGTGGTAGAGATATTGGACTAGATGATCTTTCAAGGTCCCTTCCAATCTCAAATGTTCTGTGATTCTGTGAAAACTTTATATATTGAGATACTATGATAGTAAGTGGAAAATATCACTGTCTGCACATGGTTTCTGATTCTACTCTGGCAGGGGCGTTGCAGTAGTTGCAGTTTCAAACCCTAACATACTATCATTCTGTGATAACATAGTAAATTTGACACACCTCATTGCAGCTCCGGCTAGGTGGATGCGTATCTATGTGGTGTGCTCCAATAGGGTTGTCCACTAGGAGTGTAAATCACCAGAAGTACTGTCCTGTGTGCAGTGGAACAAAAATATAAAAAATAGAAACAGCCAAAGAAAAGCAGCGCTGTGCCTCATCTATGGGGAGCGGAAGAAGAATAGCGTCATTGGTTCTGCCTGACAGTGACATCTTTGTACAGTATCCAGTTTTCTTAGCTTAAGATACAAGATTTGGCCCAAAATACAAGAAGTATTGTAGAAGAAAACATGTTTTCACAGCAAAGTGAAACTTTAATGAAATGTTTCTTCTGTCCCCTGGAGATACAGAAGGCAGGAAAAAAGATGGATGCTGGCAACTATCAACAGCAGCAAGCATAAATTATTTATTATTTACCCTCATCCATTCTATTTATAAGCTTAACGTCTTGATTTCATCTATGAGGAATAGAATGTATAGTTATCTTATTTGCTCTGCAGGTCATTTACTCATCCTGTAGTCATCCTGTGATCCTCGTACAGTCATCCAAAATTTTAGAAGAAAAATAGCTGCAAAAACTTCCAGGAAAACAGTATAAAAGAAAAATAACTGCTTTTAAACTCCTAAGAAAATGTGTCATTTACGTTCTGGAAAATCAAAGATAAAAAGCATGTCTCAGGCACTGAACTTATGGAAATACTAGTAATATTGATAATAGTGGATGAATGAATCATAGAATCATTAGGGATTGGAAGGGACCTCGAAAGATCATCTAGTGCAATCCCCCTGCCACAGCAGGATCCCCTAGACAAATGTTGTGACTTTACAGCGCATTGATGTAAGAGCTGTGAGCTTAATCCTGTCTGGTGCTGAACTGTTTAGCAGTTTACAAGATGAGTCCTACTGCCTCATCAGATCTCGGAGTTCCTGAATCACAGAACATTAAGGATTGGAAGGGACCTCGAAAGATCATCTAGTCCAATCCCACTGCCACAGCAGGATCACCTAGGCCAAGTCACAAAGGAACATGTCCAGGCGGGTTTTAAACATATCTGTGAAGTAATTTTGCAAAGGAATAGAAAATAATATTGCTGTCTTGCATTCGCAAGTGAGCTATGTGCGGTCTGTGTCTTTGATCGACAACAGACTAGTTGCTTCAAACAGAAGGAGGTGTGATGTTTAGCTTTCTTCTTTACACCATTTCAAATTGGAAAAGTTGTTCCAAGAACAGTGGCTCCTGCAGCTCCCATTTGGCTTCAGCTGTTCCAACAGCCCATCATTTGAGTTCACATCTGCACTGAACTTCTGTGCAACCAAATGAGGAGGTACTGGGAGCAAAAAAAAGAAGCATGTCTTTGAATGAACCCTTTCTCATTCATTCTAAATAGTCTGAATCAGTTGCCTGGAAAATATGAAAGCTCTTCCTGTTGTCTTCAAGAAGCAAAATAAATTACATTGCACGCTGGCAAGTAGGAAGAAAATATATTTTACAAAAAGCACCAGAGCTAATAGCGATCTTGTTTTTCTCAACTAGAGGTCACTATACCTCCAAAGCTAAGGACATTCAAACCAAATTTGACCTTTTTTATTTTTTAAATCATATTCCACATGTGATTTATAAATTGCACACCTTATGCAGATAACTCAGGGCCAGCTGCAGCATTAAGCTGCATTTTTGAGGCTGTTTTTTTTTAAAATGAGATGAACATTTGAAACCAACCTAAAGGACTCTGAAAGTCTGCACCACTGTCAGACATTATTAGCCATCACCAGTGCAATTAACTGCAGGTAGACAATGTCCACTATGCAAAAGACCACTGCACTTTTGCACAAAACAGTGAACTATTTATAGTTATATGGTTTGTATATCTAGTTAATTACCATAGCAACAGGGGGCAGAAACCTAGTCATAAGTTAGATCATGCCAAGTTAAAAATTTTTCTGTAAGTTTTTTTTATATGCTGTTTGCCTCATTTACACTGATAAATTCAATTTACAATCTACATGCTTGGCATACAGAACTTTTTAAAGTTCATTATTTAAAAAATTATTAGAGTAACTACAATGATCAGAGGGCTGGAGCACCTCCCCTATGAGGACAGGCTGAGCAAGTTTGCGTTGTTCAGCCTGCTCCCAGGAGACCGTAGAGCAGCTTTACTGCTGAAGGGGGCTACAAGAAAGCTGGAGTAGGGCTTTTTACATGGATGAGTAGTGAGAGGACAAGAGGAAAGAGTTCCAGACTTGAAGAGGGTTGATTGAGGTTGGACATGAGGAACAAATTCTTTCCTGTGAGGGTGGTGAGATGCTGGAATAGGTTGCCCAAGGCAGTTGTGGCTGCCCCATCCCTGGAATTGTTCAAGACCAGGTTGGCTGGGGCCCTGAGTAACCTGCTATGGTGAAGGTGTCCCTGCCTATGCAGGGGGTTTGGAACTGGATGATCTTTAAGATCCCTTACAACCCTGGCCATTCTATTACTCTATTACTATTATCTAGTGCTATTATTATAAATAATACTTCTAATCGAACAGTAATATTTCAATTATTTCTGGCACTGTTTGAAGTTATTGTTGACTTTCAGCTAAATTAACATTATTTGTATCAGATGAAATATCTAGCTGTACTGATTCTAGGCTGTGGCTCCAGCACAGATGTCTGTCTGCCTCACACCATACTAGAAGGTGAAGGAACACTCATATTATCAGCCTCTACCTTGAATTTCTGTCAGTATTTCTCTAGTAATGCTGGCATTCAAAATATTTCTGTCTTTGCATGGCTTTGAACGTTCTCTCGTAGAGCACTTACAAACTAAGTAGAGTGGAGCAAATTCCCATTTAAGTAGCATCAGTAGAGAGATCAAGTAGAAAAATAACAAGAATGCATCAGTATGATTCAGAAGCTTGAAAGTTTTACAGGAGTGGATGGCGAGATATAGCAGATGGGCTGTTGAATTTGCTAAGCAGGGTCAGGCCTGGTCTGTATTTGGATGAGAGACAGGCTGGGTACACCAGGTGCTGTAGGCTTACTCTGCTCCAGCAGGAGGTTTGGACTTAGATGATTTTTTGATGTCCCTTCCAACCTGTAAGAGCCTGTGATTTTGTGATCTGCCAGTATGGAAGTAGCAATAAAGGTCATTTAATACGTATGTGTGTATCATGGGGAGAGGAAAATTGAGTCCTTCTCCAGGCAGTGGACAATTTTGGGTTGTTATCCATTGTATGACAACCAACTGCTCCCTCTTTGGCCACTCTTGGGCAAGGTTCTTGGTGAAGAGGAAAGGAAGATCCCAGAATAACAGAGTATTAGGGATTGGCAGGACCTTGAAAGATCATCTAGTCTAATCCCCCTGCCAGAGCAGGATCACCTAGACCAAGGAAGATGGCTAAGATCAGGAATGGGAAATGTACATCCAGAGACTTTACGTGTACCAGCTGCAAAAAAACCTCTAAATCACCCCAGAAACACCAGACACCGTTAAACATATATATAAAGATGTATTAAAACAAAAAAACCACCTTTCCCTGGTCTTTTATAGTGGAAAGCGTATTCCAAGGAATGCAGAATGCCTGTAAACAGAAGCTCTACTTCTGGCAGGAGATCAAGACACCTCTCAGTATCTTTTACCTATCGTTGTTCCCTTGTAAATCTTTATGGTTAAAAGATTACTCCAGGAGCAGAAAACACTTCACTGTACTGAAAAATCTCTTGGAGTCATGTTTGAGGGGAAGACATCATTGTTGGATATGGTTATAAATAAGACTTTTATTCCTTGGAAATCCTTTTGGCAGAGAATATCACTGCATTTTTTGCAGGTTTTCACTCTTTTTAGCATGAACTGATCATAAAATAATCATGCCTAGAAGTACAGTAGCGTGCATTTTGTACTTCTTTATTTTAATAGCAGCTGTAAGAGACTAAGCCACAGAGGAGCTACACATATGTGTGTGGGGTGTGTATGTGTAAACTTGCTGGAGCTGCTGAGTAAATGTTTTAGCAAGTTACACCTTTTCAGTCCTCAGACATCAATGGATGTATGTGCTGTAAAATCTTCGACATTCCATGCCAGCATTTTCAAAAACCAGGCGCTTCAGTCCACTTGTACCAACAGAGGCACCTTGTAACGTGGGAGCCACTGTGCTGGTGCAGGCTGAAGCTCTGCCCAAGGGAGGGAACATCCTGTAGCAGATGACTAGAGAAGGAAAATATGAAGGGTTGTTGTTCTTCCATGGTGTACTTTCCTACCTTCCAAGGTTCTTCTCTGTGCATCTTCAGTAGTCCATGCTTATTTTGCCCCATGCAATTTATCAGATGTTTAACAGCAGTTAAAGGCTGTGGAAATTCTGCCACAGTTTAATTATGTGTTGAATGGAAAACTGTGACCTTTATCTGGCTGAGCACAAACTTGCTATCATTTCTTTTCCCCTTGTGACTCTGGTGAGGGGACAGTGCTATACTGCCCACTATTGATTTTCTCCGTGCCACTTCCAATTTTATAGATATCTATCATATCTCCTTCCAGGCTGAGAAGGACTATTTAATAATTTGCAAAAGGTTGTTCTTTCATGCAGAGTATGTTTGGGTTTTTTCCATAGAAACGTTGCATCTTGGGATGCAATACTTTATGCAAGTCACATTTGTGGATGCTGACAAAACTTGAATCACTTCCTAAACTCCTATTTCGGATGTAGCAGGTTTCGTTAATTTCTTAAAACCAGGTCTTGAATTTTGACGGAAGTTGAATTTCCTCAAAAACAGAAACAGGTTAATTTGACTTCAGGTGCTAATAAGACAATGTATGAGTCAGAAATAAAATTTAATTTTTGTTTTCCTGCTGGAGGTAGATGATGTTGTCTTGCCTTCTATGGCTGTATTTGTTGCATGGTTTGCATCACATAGATTTATGCATTTTGCTTAGCTGTGTGTGGATAGGAATACCAGAGCTGTAGTCAGATTCCTCTGGTAAACATTTTCTGTTCTAAGCCTTCATGTAAACGTTGTCTCTGAAATACATATTCTGTAGGGAGAATAAAATAGAGAGTAAAATAATTGTCCAGCAGTTCTGCAGCAGAAATTGTAGCTCTGCACTGCTTATCTTCTGGCAAGGTAAAAAACATCAACAGATACACTGCGTGCATGTGCAAGCAATGAAATGAAATAAATGACTTTTAAGCTTTTGGTAGCTGCGTGTTATACGTTAGGGGGTGCTACTCTGTCATTTTAATAATGAGTTTAACGCCTTTTACTCTGTGTTGCATGGCCAAAGTGAAACTCAAACTCAGACACAATCTTCTCAGGCCAAGCTCCAGCACATTTATGTGATCAACTCTGTACATGAGAAACAAAGAGCTTCCCTGAAGTAAATGCATGGGGTTTTCCCCTTAGACTCACAAACACTGTCATATCTGTGGTCAGTCTGTTTGCAATGTTATCCATCTATCTTAACTCCTAGGTGCTTCAGCGCTCCCATCTTTGTGATAGTCAGATGCCAGTCGAGAAAGGAAACGCATCAGTTGTGAAACAGCATCAGTTCTGGAAGACGCTTCGTTGTTTCCTTTTTAGATGCCAGACTGATGGCACTTGAGAGAAGGTTTCAAAATTCAAAGAGAAGGTGCAGCACAGAGAGTAGAAGTTGAAGATTTTTCTATCGTGTTTTGTAAACGCCTCACAAAAGAAACAGCTTAAGGGCTGTAATAGTAGATCATCTTCTGAATTCAATCTCTAATATCTTTCCTAAGAACCTCAGGAAACTTTTCATTCTGTGCTAATTCAGTCATATAGGCGCTTCTTTAGGAGGTTGATATTCCTTCTCTGCATGAAGCAAACGAAACTCACTCATTTCCAGTTGATATGCCATTAAATCCAGTTTTTACAAATGAAAAGGCTGACATTTGAAGAGAATGAGCATTTCCCATAAAAACTGAAAATATCCCAAGTGAACAATCTGATCATTTTGCCAGCAAGTGGTGCCATGGCCTTTGGATTTAAATAGAGTCTGCCAGGGGAAAAATCAGGCGTTGTTTTAACACAGAGAGTAGTTTTGGAACTCCCCTACGCTTTGGTTAACCCACAACAGCAGAAATAGCATCGTAGCAAGCACTAAACTGTACCAGGACTCATTAACTTGATCACAAATGGATGCCCTTAATTCATACACTGACTTTTCTTTGACAGAAGAAGATAGAAGCCTTGATAATCACTAACTTTTGCAGGGAGCTGCATCCAAGCTGCATTCACAAGTAATACAATAAAAATTCTTCTTAACTTTACTCATTAATGCTATTTCGTTGGAAACAATAACAGGATCTCCCGGGATTAATTTGGCACAATACAAATGCCAAGTAAAAAGACATTTAATTTTTTAAATATTAATGATTTTTATGTAACTTTTAGAGCAGGGCCCTGGGTGTTGGCAAAATCGCAGATTGTGCTTTACATCGAAGACTAGATCTGCAGCAGGACTGAGGGTGCCAACTTCATACCCAGCTATGAAGTCCCTGATATGCAATGAAATTCCAAGGTCTTAGCAAAGGCAGGTGCTCTGTGCAGCATTAGTTAAATGCCCCAGAAGACAATGAGGTCCTGAAGTGTGTCCAGAGACAAACAAGAAGGTTGATGAAGGGTCTAGAGAACAAACTGTGAGGAGCAGTTGAGGGAGTTGGGATTATTTAGTTTGAAGAAAGGGAAATTGAGAGGAGACCTTATTGCTGTCTACAAGTACTTGAAAGGAGGTTTTAGAGAGTTGGGTGTTGGTCTCTTCTCAGAAAGAACAAGTGATAGGACAAGAGGAAGTGGCCTTAAGTTGCTCCAGGTGAAGATTAGGTTGGGCATTAGGAAAGGCTGTTTCACTGGAACAGGCTGCCCAGGGAGGGAGTTGAATTGCCATCTCTGGATATGTTTCAAAGTCATGGGGATCTGGAGCTTTGGGCCATGGTTTAGCAGTGGCCTTGGTAGAATCATAGAATCATTAGGGATTGGAAGGGTACTCGAAATTACATTATGGACTTGATGAACTTGAAGTTCTTTTCCAGCCTAAACCCTCTATGATTCAAGGTCAAAATTTGAAAGCGCCCAGGAACATCATGGCTGTACCACAGCTGTTCCCTTAAGACACAGTTCTTAATTCTTCTAACTTCTTCCCCTTCAGGTGTTCCAGGGAAATTTTGACAATGACACACACCGTAAGAACGTCATCGACCCCCCGATCTACGCCCGGCACATCCGCATCCTCCCGTGGTCGTGGTACGGCAGGATCACTCTGCGGTCAGAGCTGCTGGGCTGCGCAGTGGAGGACTGAGGCAGATCTCCGTTAGGCATCGCTGCTCTTGGTGTAGCTAAAAGTCCCTCCGTAGAAGAAACTGTGCAAAGCCTGTAGGATGCTGAGTGGGTTTTTCATGAACAAGTGCTCATTTTATGGTAGGCCGCTAACTGTCTTTCGCAAGGAGGTCTAAGCCTGCCCTTTAAATGATCCAATCCGATTTTGTCCTTGAAATCTGTTAGTGTCGTCCCTTCTGCTGTGGAATTATCTCTCTAGCTTTCCTTTGAGTTGTTCACACCAGTTGAAACGTGTTAGGGAAGAAAAAAACAGCAGCATCCTTTTTACAAGGGAAGAGAAATAGCATGGCAAAGCTCATTTGCAGCTTTAGAGACATTGGGCTGACAAGTTCTCCATAAATCATACTGTCATCTTTCTTGCAAAAAGTGATACTGCAGCTTTTAGCAATAAGTTTACTTGGGGATGACTGCATTATAGTAATTGTGCCTATCAAACACTGTCAGTATTTATGACATATTTTGGAGTATACTCTGTGTACTGTAAAGCCCAGTACCTGTGGTATTACAAGCTACCTTTCATCACTTTCTTCTGAAAGGCAGAGTCCATGTATCTAAAGGGTTTTCCTAACTAACCCCATTTTCCTTCTCTATTTTGCATGCTGTGGACATGACCTCCATCTTTTCTGTTTAGTATATCACCACTAATATTGTTTTCCTTTAAAGAGGTGACGTGTTTGCATATGGAACAACGTCTGCTATCAGTATATTCTGAAGTTAATGAATTTGCCAAAGTTTTATTATCTCTGCTTGAGCTGTGCTTTCTCACGGGTGATGAGATGAGATGAGATACCGGGGTGCTTGTGTGCCTCATCTTAAGTACCCACATAGGCAAAGGCACACAGCCCATCAGAAATCCTGAGCCTGTTTCATGACTTGGCCTGGGGTCAACACACTACCCTAGACAGAGCTGCCTGCCCAAGTACTTCTTTCAGAAACCCCCTTAACTTCTGCGAGGAGTTAAATGTGGGGCAAAGGGATCAGGTGCTAAAAGACATAGAGGAGGAATTACTCCGTTACTGCCAGGAAAACTCAGTAGGCTCTTCCTATGGTAGGTGGTCTCAGCCTTCCTTCCAGCCATGAAGGCAAGACTTGTTGTAGACATTCACAAAAGCAGGGCCCTTGGCACCCTCCACTCCAAACCCTACCAGTGAGCCACAAGGAGGATGACTTCTATCTCACCTCACCTACAAAAATGTTTCATACATGCTGTGTTGTTCTAACAACATGATGGACAGCGAGCACCTCAGATTGAAAAGTACATTTCAGTAGAAAAAGTGGAGCAGTAGTGGGGACATTGTTACCCTGGGCCACAGTTTCCCCTTATGAAGGAGATAGTGATAGTGACCTTTGCAGAGCTTTCTGAGTTTCCTTGGAATAAAGTTCTCTATGACTATGTTAGAGGAGCACCTAAGTCTAAAAAAATCCTGGGACAAGGCAAGAAGGGACATTTCATGTGTTTATCTGAACAGCATCTGGGATCACTGCCATCCTTTTACTTTCATAACATGCTGATGTGAAGAGAGATAGATGGATAGGTAGACAGATAGATAGCTAGATAGATAGATAGACAGACAGATAGATAGATAGCTACACAGCTGCATGTTTTAGCAAATGTCACTGAACTTATTTTTTGTCACTGTTCCATTCTCACCAAAACACTGAAGTATGAACCTGGGCACTGCTTCCCAGGCAAACAACTAGTTGGCCCACAGTCTGCAAAGGGCAGAGTTTACTTTGGAAACAAAATGGTTTGGATTTCAAAAAAAAAAAAAAAACCCTGCATTTAATCACACATTCTCCACCACAGACAAAATATTTTATCCATTGAACTGTGAAAGACTAGAATAGCAGCCAGGAATTTTACATAAAAGAATTGGGGATATACTGGTGGCGGTTTTCTGATAGTGTCACTTAAACTGTCACGTTTTAACAAACAAAACACCCTGCCTCTATAAAATGACTTAATCCTTAAACTGTATTTATACAAGTATTTATTTTATAAGGCTTAGACATTTAAAGACTTCTAAAGAAGAGTCTTGTAAAGGTAAAAGTATGTGTAAGAAATGTTAAGGTCCTGTGCAACACTGCTAACTTTGTTCTTTATTTTTTACTTTGTGCTGCATAACAAAAGCCACTAGACTGTTACTGTCTTGTCTGTAACTGTGTTAACAGCATTCCTTAATGATGTATATATGAAGTGGTCTTCAAGCATAGTGAGTGATTTTAAAGAGAAAGTCAATCGTGATGGTACTTCTGAAGAGCAAACAAATTCCTGAGTAATGGAGGACAAGCTTACTCCTAAATTACTTACTGCCCACATTTTGGACTTTAGGCTCTACAAAACAATAGAAAAAGAAGTAAAATTTTTATCTTAGGGCGCACATTATTTTTGAAGAGGACAAAAACCATTAACCCACTGTGGGAGAGAAACTGACGCAGTATTTAGTTACAGATATGAAGAATAGCCTGTAGCTATTTCACAGTCCACCGTACCCCAAAAAAGTGGACTGTGATCTGAGTCAGACCCCAAAAATGGAAGGCCATTTCAAAAAATTAGACTCCCTAGTTCACCAACTTGTTTTAATATTCTTTTGAAATATTTGTTGTGTTCTTAATTGATACCTTTTCATTTTATTCTTCTTCTGCAGCTTTAACTTTGGTTTTGACTTAATCTTCCTTGATTTAGTAATTTGAGAGATACCCACTAACCTGCATATAACAGTAGTGTTGTCATGATATCTAGCATAGAAATTTTATTTAGTATTAAATTAGAGTTGAGTTTTTCAATCCTTCTGTCCTGTATCAGCTTTCATCTGCCAGCAGTCTTCACAACCTGCAAAGAAAGCTCCATAAATTGTGTGATAATTCATTGAGGTGCATATGAAGCCCTCACCTCACAATTTCAACCCACATACTGGGGCTCTTTCCAACAAAATTATTCCTTAGCCACTAAGAAGCTTTCTTTAAATGGCATGGTGCAGCCATCATACCAAATTCTGCTCCCAGCGTCTGCAGCGTAAGTCTGAAATAACCCAAAATTAACAAACCGCCTGAGAGCCAGATGATGGAATTAAACATTTCCCCTTTATTTTCTTGTCTGTCAGAACACCATTGACAAAACGGACACGATTTAAACTAGCAGAACTCTTGCTCTCCCAATGAAAGCAACTGGCATCCCAAAACCAGAAATAAAGGCAGGGCAGGATATGTCTCTTAAGGGGGAACGAAGAAACACTGGAACAATCCTTGGCTTCTGCATTAATTGTGGCAGTGGCACTGAACAAGACCAAAAGTGTTTTCCTGATTAAATTTCATCCTGAACAAGTTAAGGGTTTGTAGGCAGACTTCACCTTTCTGCAGCTCTCTAATGTGCTGTTGATAGCCCTGGAAATACAGCGCAGGCACGAGTCTCCATGTTACCTGTGTTCTGTTACGGGCTTATCGCCTCACCTGGCTCTGGTTTTGAGGTTGACTTTCTCTTTTGGAATGGCTGCATACAATTAGTGTCGGTTTTGAAGACTAAGGGTACTAAATGAGTGTATCTTTGCTATACAACAAATATGATCTATAATAGTCAGTGCTGGCTTCAGATGTGTCAGTAAGTACAGAAGTATCTTGGACACAATGACCTTTGCAACCTTTCAAGCTGTGTAATATTGAAATGGTTTTGTATATACTTAAATCATGTAGAATGATGTAAAACCAGTATGACCTTGTCTAGTCTTCAAACTTAACAATAAAACTTTTGAAAAATGAGGTCATTTTCGAAGCACTTACATTGCAATACCTTGAAGGAGATAGAACTTATCTCAGCCTCGCTAGCAGCAAATGTGGAGCAGAGATATGATGTGGCATTTTCCTGGATTCATTTGTGGGGTCTTTGTGGAAGGTAAGTTTGTTTCTGGCAAAATCAACTGTGATGCTGTGCTCCCTTCAATGTGTTCCCTTTGTTCTTGCAGATAAAAAGCAAAGGTTTGAATGAGTCTACAAATACTTTTCTGTCTTACTGCTCTCTGAATGAGCACTAGAAGTGTAAACTGGCAATTTCATTTCCTTTAAGTCGAATTTCTTGGGATATTTATCAATCCTTATCCTCTATTCTCCACTCCAGCATGGGCAAATTAATTTCCATACAGATAAACAGCAGCTGAGGTGCAGACCTGCGATGAGGCTTCCCACAGAGACACCAAAGCACGACAAGCGCTTGCTCTTACTGTCACCTCTCTTCATTTAATCCACTGTACAGCCTTCTCCCTAAAATGTCTTAGTTTAGCTACCTCTATCACTTCAGTTTCTGAAGAAGCCGATAGGTTAAGGCAGTGCATGGAAAAGCCATTGGCTCCTGATTGCAAACCAGATGGTTTTTTGCAATATAAAATATTTGTGCACTTGTAAGAGAAGGAGCTGCAGGGGTTCAGTCCTTTACTGAACCGGAAAAAGCCCACAGATCACAAGAAAGGGACCTGGAAGTATTTATTGACAAGCAGTTAAAGATGAGCCAGCAGTGTACTCAGGTGGCCAAAAAGACCAATGGCAACCGGGCTTGTATCAGTGTGGCCAGCAGAAGTAGAGAAGTGATTGTCCCCATGTCTTCTGGTGAGTCCACGTCACAGAATCATAGAATCATTAGGGATTGGAAGGGAACCCAAAAGATCATCTAGTCCAATCCCCCTGCCACAGCAGGATCA
>JAOXOE010000874.1:33714163-33734083 GCA_028565055.1 Phoeniculus purpureus
AGCGTGTGCAGAGGAGGGCCATGAGGATGATCAGAGGGCTGGAGCACCTCTCCTATGAGGACAGACTGAGGGAGTTGAGGCTGTTCAGTCTGGAGGAAAGGAGGCTCTGAGGTGACCTTATTGTGGCCTTCCAGTATCTGAGAGGGGCCTCTAAAAAGGCTGGGGAGGGACATTTTAGGCTATCAGGTAGGAACAGGACCAGGGGGAATGGAGCAAAGTTGGAGCTGGGTAGATGTAGACTGGATGTGAGGAGGAAGTTCTTCACCATGAGAGTGGTGAGAGCCTGGAACGGGATTGGACCAGATGATCTTTCGAGGTCCTTTCCAATCCCTAATGATTCTATGATTCTACAATTCTAAGTCTTGGGATAATTTTGAGGGATTTCTCTCCGTGAATGAGAAGAACCATTTGTCAGTGAACAGCATCTATGTGTGGAATCCCACCAAGAACCCCTAGGAGCTGTGAATCTTCCTTGAAGTTTGTTGGAGATTAGTCATAAAGCATAAAATCAATGAAGAATTGTTAAGTACATGACTTATATTGAATTCAACTAACTAAAAGCTCCATTACATTACAGTGTACACATAGAACCTCAGCTTAGGCCAGGTACACTTCAGTATTTTTATTATCTTAGGAATATTTTGTTACAGGAAAAGACAGGAGTAGGGAGGTGATTGTCCCTCCAGACTCAGCACTGGTGAGGCTGCACCTTGAGTACCAGGTCCAGTTTTGGGCACCTCAGTACAAGGAAGACATCGAGGTGCTGGAGTGAGTGCAGAGGAGGGCAATGAAGCTGGTGAAGGGCCTGGAGAATCAATTCTATGAGGAGAGATTGAGAGACTTGGGGCTGTTTAGAAGAAGAGGAGGCTAAGAGGAGACCTCGTTGCTCTCTACAACTATCTGAAAGGACATTGTAGAGATGTTGGTGGTGGTCTCCTCTCACAGGTAATTAGTGACAGAACCAGAGGGAAGGGTTTCAGGCTCCAACAGGGTAGGTTTAGATTGGACAGCAGGAAAAAATTGTTCATGGATAGAGTGGTCAGGCACTGGAATGGGCTGCCCAGGGTGGTGGTTGAGTTCCCATTCCTGGATGTGTTTAAAAGATGCTTAGATGTAGTGTTGGGGGGATATTGTTTAGGAGTGAACTTGTAGAGTAGGATTGATGGTTGGACTTGATGATTCCAAAGGTCTTTTCCAACCTGAATGATTCTGTGATTCTATGATAACAGCACAGTGCACCTGAGATTGGCTTCGACCTAATTATGCTTGATTGGAGACAGCTGAAACTGCTTCTGAAAAGCAGCAAAACTGTTGTACTGGTGAAAGTGATTTTAGAAACCAGTTCTGACAGCTGATGGGGGCAACTTTGGCATATGACTGACAGAAATATTTTCAGAAGTTATTTACATAAGAAATTAGTTTTTCAGTCACTGTTCTAGTAACAGCTTTAACATTTTATTTAAAAAATCATGTTGTTATCAAAATGCTACCTGCATTTAGATAACCTCCCTGCAACAAAGTTTTTGAACTTTAATTGTCTGAAATTTTGTGTAATTGTCTGAAACCTGAATTTTATTGAACAGCAAACTAATTTCCTAATGGTTGTAGCCCATGTTTTAGATAAACTGCAGCCAGTTCTGCATGTTATTTAGGATAATGCTGTCCATCAAATTTTGAGGCATTCTCCCACTACCTGCAGCAATTTGGCTTGTCATACTGTGAGTATTCAAGGACATTCAGACTTCAAATTTCCACTAGTTCACCCTTCCCGAGTACTTTCCACTTCTGAACTACAGGATGTCAAACAATATCATACCAGTACAAATTTCTCTCTCCCTAACCCCTCTTCTACTGCATGGTTTACACCAGCCTTCCAGCAGCAGTATCTCAACTATTCATCCACTACAGGTTACTTCTTTCCAAGCAAGCAACAAGGCAATTTTGCCCTCCATAGGTAACAAAATTTATGACTTAAAGAAAGATGAACTTTGGCAGATGTTGTGTCTTCCAGAGGCTGCTGAGCTGGAAACAGCCATTTCAAGGTGCACCAGTCACATGAAGCACTCCAGAATTCAGAAGCCATTTTAAGAGGGAACATTACTAAGGTGTTTCATTGCTGCATTATGGCAGAAACATATCGCCAGTATGTGCTTTACTTCTTACATTCCAAACTCCTCAGACGCCCTCCTCAACTCTCAAAATCTCCAGTTCCTTATCTGAAACCTGATGCACTTTAATTATTTGTTATTGATTCAAACTTCCGCACCATCTCACCATCATAATTAGAAGTGCCACATAACTGAATTTACTATAAAAATAAGTTCATAAAATAATCTAATAACAACAAATATGTACAGAACAAATCAAAAGTGATTTACTCATCATGTTCTAATCAGTCCATTTTCCTACTGAAAGTGATACCATGGAATCCAGACATCCAAATATCTTATATGATCCAAACTTCAGTGTATTTTTGTATTTTCTGTGGTCTTATCACAGGAGCAGGAAAAGGCTGCTCAGGAAGGTGGTTGAGTCACCATTCTTGGATATGCTTAAAGGTTGTCTAGATGTGGTGACTAGATATATGGTCAAGCTTGGACTTGATGATCTCCAGGGTCTTTTCCAACTTGAATGATTCTATAATTCTATGATTTTGTGACTTCTGGAGCACTTTTAAACTCAGGCAGCTTAAATTCAACCTAAGAATGAAACCACATAATGGCACCATGTAGTCGGAACCGTTGGCACTTGTACAACAATGCAGAGTTCAATGTACTTAACATACATGTACTTGAATAGTTTCAGCCCTGTCCCTTTTCTTTCCATCCTCTTTTTTCTCTTTCTTGTTCTCTTTTTTGTCCAAAAATAAAAGAAGGCGAGTGTGGGAGTAGGGGGTAGGAGGTGGAACTGTTTCATTTAATCATTGGTGTGTCTGGGGAAAAGAAGAAGTGTCTTTTTGCTATGAACAATATAGAGTTATTCTTTGATTACTGACTAAAATCTCATAACTTTTGTGCTGTGAGGCATGAAACTCATCCTGTCAAAAGAACAGCACCTTCACTGTGGAGTTACTAAATATTTATTTCAGTGTCAATGTTCTGTAAAGCCTCAACCGCTTAGATTGAGTGCTACTCCCAGACCTTTTCCTTTTTATTGATTACATTAACACTTTTAACACTTTGCCTTCATAAATAGTCACCTGAGAGCATTCATTCAACACTCAGCGAAACACTTTTGCATTGAGCAGCATTATATTTGCACATGCATACATCAGATGAACTATCTTTATCCAGTTGGGGTCACGGAGCGTTCAGCTCATAAGCTTGATACCAGCCAGTCCCTTGAATGAACTCTGAAGGCACAAGATGCTTTTTCTGCCTCTTGCTAAGACATTTTAAAAGCTTTCTAAGACTGCTAAAAGTCTCGTTCCAGGCCCAACAAGCAAGTAAACGCAAGGATGTAGATTAAACCTCTAGGAAAAAAAAAATGTGCTCAACAGAGCTGCTTGTCAGAGGCTATGCCCACTTGAAAAGATGAGATAATTTTGTCAGAGGTAGATGAAATACTATCAACGTAATTAAATTTCATGGATTCAAGTCATTTGACAGATGTATGAACAGGGATCACAAAGCTTAAGTAAAATGGGAAAGATAGACCTCCTGAATCTGCCTCAGGGTGTGAGTTTCCTATGGTGAAATTTAGCATGAGTTGTGAGGAAAAATTCTGCATGAACTATAGCAAGGTCTTGAGCCTATATCCCCCGTGACTGTGAACTCTGTCCTGACCACCAGCATGTAAGCACTCACAGTAGTTTCAATCAAATACCACCAAAAATGTACTTGTCCATCAAAAATGGATCTTTGACACAAGTTGGACCTGATATGCTTTCTTTAGAAAAGCTCTGGCAAGAGGTTGCCTTGATAAAATGTGGTAGTAAAATAAATTCTGAGAGTTTTTGAAAGATGGTGTGAAGAACGGTTATTACCCTTCAGGCAGCTCAAGGATTTAAGGTCCGCAACACCACAGGAAGGAGTGCGTGGCTGCATGAAGTACAGGCAGAAGTTTCAGCCAAGGTCTTTTAAACTAGTGTATCAGCAATTCTGAATGAGACCTGTTTTTTTCACTTCATGTGAAAATTAGCTCAACAACACGAAGTTGTCATGTTTGTCATGTGTTTGCCTTAGATAAACATAGGGCCCACAGGATGGCACTGTGCCACAGTGGATGCAATCATCCTGAAGATGCTCAAATGAAAGCAGGATGTGGCCACACCACAGAATTACAACCTCCACTTACAATGAGAATCACTTTGACTTTTAGATACCAAAGAAGAGAATTGATTTTTGAGTGATACTGCCTTCCCTTCCTTTCAGAGCTAACACCTATGGCTGAATGTAATACCTTCTTGGCACCTTAAGTGATTGATAGAGATTTATTTAGCACTACCCATTGTCCTTGGCTAGCAGGGTTTAAATCAAAATGAGAACTTAAGGTTGTGAAAGGAATATATATCCAAAATAAAGTGTCACCATGATGGGTGATATTTTGAAGTTCTGGAAAACAGTCAGTGAGGTGACTTCTACAACAGTCAGCTTTGGCGCTGTGCTACAAAGACTAAAGCTTAGTGGTCCTTTAGCAGAATACTTACTCCCATAATGGCCAGCTCAACTCATGTATGTGTTTCTAATATTGTATTCACAGAAAGAATTTCCAAGGTCTGTGTTTTGTTCTAAGGAGGACCAACCCAAAACTTTCTGGAGAGTGTGTTGTCTAATGGTGAGTTCTGAGCCCTTTCTGAGACAGTCTTCTTGAATTCAGTATGTCTTTATAGTCTCTGCACCTGTTGGGACACAAATGTGCTGCTGCTTTCATGAAAATAACATACTTCTAGGATGCTGCTGTTCAACACTTACTTCATGCCTGGTTCATATGAAGATTGCTCACATTGAAACTTTCAGCTTCCTAGATGAAACAGGTTCTTCATAGTTTTACAGGCCATTCATAAGGATTCACTTGGAACATTAAATGTAATTCAAGTCACTCCCTAGTGAAAGATAAGGTTAGCTTCAGCTGGACCTGTACCAGGATGAGAATAGGAGTGCAAAATTTGCTCACGGGGATAACAAAAGTGCATCTGAAGCCCAGATAACAAAAATATTTAATTTTTTATTAAGTATTAATTGATTCATGCTTAATGTTTTACAAATTAGATACTGACCACAAATATTCTGATTACCAAAAAAGTAGGGTTTGGATAGAAATTTTGAACAGGCAGTTTGGAAGCAAGAAACCTATGCTACAGTAAAGGAAGAGTTTGATAATTAATCTATCGAAGAGAGAAAAGTAAAAACATCCTTGCACCTCTCAGTATACTCACAATATTAATTGCAAGCAAATCACCATTAAATACTGATGCATTTAATCTTCTGCTAACAGTCTTTGAGATAAGTGGGACCATTTCCACTTTTCACATTCTAGGGACTTTTCACTCCTGAGACCATATCTAGACCTAGGGTGTGTCTTTTGGATGGGCTGCTGCACTTCCCTAGTTTGGGAGAACTTTCTCATACTTGATTCCTTTTGAACAAGTTTGGGCAATCAGGAAGAAAGTCTCAATATTAGAATAAAATCCAGCCATAAATCTTCACCAGCTGTAGGGGAGCATGCATCTTCACAGATGCTAAGACTCATCAAATTCACCTTCAAAAGACACTTCTGCATTCCACTTTGTCACATGGAGTTTTCCAACTCTGTGCTGGAAAACAGATTTTCCTGCAGAAAGAAATTTCCACAAACAGAAATGCAGAAGTCCAGATCACATCTAGGTGGTGAGTTCTCAGGTTGTTCTCACACATCTCATAACCTTGGTAAAGATCTTTCTTTATGAGGAAGAAACAGTGACCTCTCTCACATTAATTTTCCAAAGAACCCAAAGCTGGTGATGCCTAATTGATTTAGTGACTATGAGCAAAGAGGTGAAATAAGAAAGTTAAAAAACAAAAATCAAATTGCTGTAAAACAACAAACAGATTAATTTCATGATCAATTTTTTTATTAACTATGGGGAATCTGTTCAACTTATACCACCTCCTTCTGTTCTCTTTTCCTCACCAACTCCAAGAGCTCTCTTTCTCCTTTTCTGTTATCCCGTCAACCAAAAACTGTAAACTCTTGCAGCTAACAAAACCCCAGACCATGAAATGCAGCCACACGCATCCATTCTGTTTGCTGATTTTTGCTGTCAGGGTGGATTCCCCCGATTTGTACATTGTTTTTCAGTTTTCAGTTCACACCTCGTTTGCGTTCAGCTCAACATTGTGCTTCTTGGCTTAAATTTTAATACCCTTAGCATGTGATTATATTTTAATGTCTTTGTCATGGGTAAATCCAAGAAAAATGGGTTTCTGTTTACTCTTCAACTTCTTTCCCGAAAACAATTTGCATT
This sequence comes from Phoeniculus purpureus, assembly GCA_028565055.1. NCBI lineage: Eukaryota > Metazoa > Chordata > Aves > Bucerotiformes > Phoeniculidae > Phoeniculus > Phoeniculus purpureus. Next base: position 33,720,609 of record JAOXOE010000874.1, read on the forward strand.
TGCAGAGCCTTGCCTTTGTCACGGTATGAATTGCACCCTTGTTTTACATTGTCTCATAACTACTGGTTCCCTACATCCCATCCACAGCAATCAGGGTTGAATTGAATCTGTCCTTCTTTGTGTTGCTGATTAGCTGGGAGTGGTACAAGAGAAAAAAGAGAAGGAATGTTGTACATGGTGTGTTCATCTGAGTAAAATGGAGGCTATTTAAACAAAATTACATTACTTGTGTCATTTCCAGACATGGTTGTTACTTTAGGTTAACACTTTTCTCAGACAGATAGATGATTGTCACAGGCAAAGGAAAATGCTCTTCCGTATGGCCCAGCCACTGCCTGTAGCTGAAATGGGGAGGGGGGGGGAAAACTGGACCTGGAGTAACAGGTTGTGGCATTGTGCACCATCCTGCACACAAAGGATGTCACAGCAGATAGTCTTTGCATTCACAACCTACACTTATTTTCAGCTGGCATCATTGCTATGGTCTTTCTAATCATCACAGCCTTCTAACTCAACACAATTTTGGTTTGAAATAAGTGGGTTCTTTCATAATGGTTTGTTGATGGCTCTGGGACTCCGGGTTAGCAAGAAAAGCAATGAACATTTTTCTTCACAAAGCTTCAGTAAATTTCCCTAGTTTCTTGGCTTTTTGCAGAGCAATCCCATAGAAGGGCAATGCTCCTACTGCCCTCTACACTGGTGCTGTCAGGTAAAGCAGCCTGGTCTGCACAAGCCTGTTAGACTAGAAATTTAAAGTAAACAAGCCTACATGAAAAGAAAATTTACTATTTTTATTCTATTTCCATTCATGCTCTAATTATTCTTCAAAACAGAGGTGAATATAAATTCACAGAAATATGAAGTCCATCACATGAGGCATAACTCACTTTCTGTTTTTCCATGAAAACCACCCACTTCTTAATGTGGGCTCAACATCTAGTCAAGACTATAGATAAAGGTCAGAAAAGTCACAAAAAATTAATTCAATGGTATGTAAAGTCAAGAACTTACCTTCAAGATAAGTAAAATCTTAATAGCCTAATCAAAGAGCTGCTATTAGTCCAGATTTAATCAACATAGAAAAAGAAGAATATATATGTATATTGTTACCAAAAAACTCTTAACAATTATAATTACATACACATTTCTAAGTTCTACTTCTTTTTCCAAGTGTTTTGTTCATTTGTTCACTATTCCCTGGGGTCCTTAATAGCGAGGTCTTCAGTCTGATGAGAAACACAGCAGGCAGTTAGCATCCCAAGTCTTCCCCTTGGAGTAGCGTGATGATGCAGGTTTTTGCTAACATAATTAATTTACACTGCAGATTTTTTAAATTTTTATTCATTTTTATCATTACACTCAAATTTACGGTATGTACGGGACCTTTTTCACCTCATTTGTGTGAAAACATATATGCTGTTTTCACCTCTAAAAAACCCTGACTTTCTCACATCCAGGTCTGTATTTATTTAACAGACCAATGACAAATTGTTTACAGCTTTGGGCTCTCCAGTGCTGGCTTGTGCTTTGCCTCCTATCACCCCATGACTGCTTCCCTATCCCACATCCTCAATTCTATGGGGCCCCAGCACCATGCCAGGTCTGTATTCCTCCAAACAGAGCACAGGAATGGGCTGCCCAGGGAGGTTGCAGAGTCTCCTTCTCTGGAGATATTTTAAACCCACCTGGATGTGTTCCTGTGTGACTTGGTCTAGGTGATCCTGCTGTGGCAGGGGTGTTGGACTAGATGATCTTTCAAGGTCCCTTCCAAACCCTAAAGTTCTGTTACACACTATGTCACCACCACAAATACTTCATTCTACACAGAACAAAGGCTTCTTACAGCCATCTACCTAAAAACAATGATTGTACTAAGCAAAGATAAGCAAAAGTAAAATAAATTAGGTGTACCCACCCGATCTTTAAAAAAACTACTGCTGCAGCTAAACCGTGAAAAATAAAGCTCCAGATAGACAGGGATAAAATTTGCCTAAGAAGACTTGAGGTCCTGCAAACTCGCTGCAATCCCTTTGGAATACCAATAATGAAGAGAGTATTGTGCTCACTGTTGATAAACAAATGTCCTCATGCATAAGTAACAGTTAATTAGTGTGCAATTAGTAATGCATCATTCTGCATCACCAAAGACATTTCCCTGTACATCACAGTTATCCCACAACAAAGAATTGAATCCCTAGAACAGAGCTGTGCATCCCAACATCACCTCACAGTGGAAATCCCATAGTGAGTTCCATCATAGCTGCCATCCTGTGGATAGAGCACTTCAGATTTTCAAGTCTGCCAGTATCACACTGTGCTCAAGCACTGCAGCAGTTCTTTTGCAAAACCAATACACCATGTGTAGATAATGATTGTTTATTTCACGTATTTTACTATCTGGAGGGAAAACATATATTAAGAGATCTAATTATATGAGAGATCAAGGCTTTAAGCTAGAAAAGGGTAGATTTAGGTTAGACATTAGGAAAAAGTTCTTTAATCTGAGGGGGTTGGATCGCTGGAACAGGCTGCCTAGGGAGGTGGTGGAAGTCCCATCCCTGGAGATATTCAAGGTCAGGCTGGATGGGGCTCTGGGCAATCTGTTCTAGTTAGAGATGTCCTTGCTTGTTGTAGGGGGGTTGAACTAGATGAAATTTAGAGTTCCTTCCCATCTAACTGTGATTCTCTGTTTTGAAAAACTGATCAGTTTATTTCACTGGAAATACCCACCTTTGTTTTAGGGGTAGTGGTGAGACACAGCTGCCAACAGACATTAGTGGTTTCGCTCAAGCTGGTGGTAGCTCTTGCTTTTTTATCAAAACTTCACATAAAACCAGGTACTTTTGCACTAAAGGCAAAAGAAAACCCCCACTTATTCCAAGACTAAAAGATTAAACATGTAGTAATGATGGAACCCCTGTTGCCCTGGGCAAGATTAAACAAATGGTCCAAAATGAAATTTGTACTGAACTGAAGCTCTAAAAATGAAACCCTGAAAATCTCACTCATCTCTAATTGTCTTAAAGAAAACTACTGTTGCACGAAGATCCAACAACTGCCTTCAATTAGATTCAAGATACTGAGCATCTTCTTCAGTCTCAGCTGTCACTCAGGGCAATGGGTCTTCTAAGGGTGTGAGAAAGACAGGAGAAAATCCTCTCAGTGAAGCACACTTTCCCCATGCAGCAATGGGGAATGAGGATGAATTTTCCTGTCAGGTTTGTCTGAAAGATACCTCAACACTAATAATGAAATAAAATACTGATTTTTGAACTTTCCAGAATTTCTTGGCCAACATTTTTATATATTTCATCATCTGCGGTTTTTCATTTTGAAGCCACTATATTTTTTAAAAAAGATCAACAAAACATGAGGTGAATAAAAGTTTGCATAACCCCAAAAGAAAACAACATGCTTTTTCCTATCGAAGAAAGTATTGGAGGCTAACTTAATTTTCTTTTCATTTTATTACTTAGTTAACTAAAAAAGCTGTAAGAAGCCTGTTTTATTTTGCCAATATGGAAGTTTCCTCAAGGTTTTAATATTGTTTGCAAAATTTGAAAAACTCATTATTTGCTTTTTAAGTGTTTCTCAAATAACAAACCACTTGTTCTATACTGTTTCCTTTCATTCTTCAGTGTTTCGCTTATATTTTTATTATTCTTGAAGTGTTTTGATTATAAATAATTCTGATGTGCTAGCAAAATTAGTTGCTTAATGCCTTACAAGCTCTGATGATTTAGTGTATATTCATCAACCTGTGTATTAAAAAGAGCACCTTTTACATGGTACTAATGCATCATCTACTGATGCAGAGAGTGATAACACTATCTGGGCAACCCGGTATGAAGTAGTATTTCAAAAACAGGTCTGTGTATCAGCAGCTACTATTACATCAGATAGATTTACATCAGCAGAAGACTCATAAATTTAAACAGTAATCAAATTAACTATCAAGGCTGTAGGTTATTGGCAATCCCCTTGGGTTATGTTTACACTCCATAGAAGCCTTGGTGAGTCAAGCTGTTCATTAAAGGCGGACTGTCCTAAGTTGAAGGCTTCAGCTCAGGAGAGATGATGCCAGATGGATGTGGCTCATTAGAGAAACTTGGATCTATCTCTAATGAGGTATGAATCCATCTTGTCAGCTCTTGGGCAAGCAAGCAGAGTGGAAGCAGGAAACCAAGCCAAGTACAGCTGGCTAATAAGGTATGTAATTGCCTTGTTTCTTCGCATTCGCTTCCCAAATCTACCAAATACATTGTTGACTTTGTCCTTTAGTACTTTAAAAGCAAGCATCAAAATCTTGTGCTCTGTTCAGAGTGACTTAATTGAAGGCAAAACCACAGATCTGTGGCCAGCGTGCCTCTCACAGGTTCTGGTACACGGTGCCAAAGCCTTGTTCTGCTAAGCTGCAACGGTTTGATACAAGGTGCCAATCAAGAGACTTGCATGGTAGAAAGAAAATTCCCTTTATTAAATGTTGGACACCCTGTAGCCTGTTACAAGGCAGCAGCAAAGGAAGGTGCCATATATTCATACAGCAGCTTAAGGCACTCATCCAGTCCTATTCCTACATTAACAGAACCACCTGTTTCTTCTAGAAGACATCTGGTTATCAAGAAGATAGCACCCCTCTACTCAGTATGAAAAGAGGTCTAACCTCCTGGCTGCAATGAAGATGGTCTGTGTTGAGCACAATCTGATGGTCTTGCTTGGAGCTGCTCCTTCATGTGAGGATTGGTCAGGTTTCAAACCTATCCTGATCCCATTTACCTTTGGTTATCTTCATCCAGTTTTCCTACTCAGTAGTCTGTCTGGCTTTTGTTCTTCACTGACATTTCCCTCCAAGAACAGCTTCAGGAGTGCAGTGACCTGGGATTTCATGCCAGACCTCATAAAAACTAACACAGCAACAGTTAGCACCACACTAACACTTTTTGGAATATTTTTTAATTATTATTTTTTTAGCATGCAATATCCACACTTCTCAAAATAGAGAGCAAAGCGGTGATTGCTGCTAGGAATCAAATTTTCTTTGTGTTCCTTTGGGAGCAAAACGACATCAAACGCCGCTGCCTTGGTGGACACTAGAAGGGTAGCAGAACACACATGCACCTCCAACCTGTTTCAGTCTTCTCAACTGACAATGAAATTGTTTGTTTACAGATAGGTATCAAACTGCACAGCTGCATGGAAAAACTAAGATCAATCCTTCCCCCTTCAAGCTTTACTTTGAATCTGTAGCAACTGGGTTTGCCCTTTGTAATTCTTCAGTTATCATCTAGTGTTTGCTAAACACACTGAAATAAAAGCTTTCCTTTTCTCTTCAGCCAGTAATGCCTCTAAAATCAGGACCTTGTTAGCTGTGGACAGCAGATTCATGTTGCTCTGGAAATGGCTAGTATGACAAGAGGATGCACACTTTGTGCAAAGGGTCTGATTTGGCTGACAGCTGTGGAGTAACGCTTGTAGAATTATTGCCATTTAAATCTCACATCCCATAGGAATGACAGTTTAGCTTCAGATGTAGGGATTATTGTTTAGTTAAAAATAATTATGTGGAACGCTGAGAGCAAAACTGGTTCCTGGGGATAGGGTGTATTTTGTGGTAGCTACTGCACTGATAAATATGACTCTGATAATCGTATGATTAAAATGTGTTCAAGTAGTTGCTGGCAAATACACTGCAATAGATCTGAAGAAAAGGTAGGTGTAGAAAAATGTCAAAGTTAAAAAGACTTTTCACAATAAGTGCCTCATTAGAACACAAAATGAATGTGTTGGCACCAGGAGCTTATCCAAAATCACAGAGCCTCTGTGTCCTAATTTATATAAGTGCTGTGATTCTACATATTTTTTTTCTGCTTTCTTTATATCTCCTTTTTTTTTTTTAATGGGAAAATAGAAACTCTAACCCAACTTCAACGAAGCTATTTCAGAGTAACATTAAAGCTTTGACTTAGGCTGACAAATGACCTCCCCTTAGGGATCTCTTTCTCTGCACAAAACTGGCCATTGAAAAATATTGTAATCAGACATGGTGGTGATTTTATTGGAATAAGCTTATTCATTCCTGTTGGCTGTCAAGCAAGTTTCTGCATGAACCATTTATCAAAAAAATCAATGGGAGGCTTTTGAATATCATTTTTCTTGAAAACATGTAGAAATACCTAAGCTTCATAAACTTATTGATGTGTGTCCCTGTGTGTGTGGGTGAGTGAAATGAAACTGTGTCTGGACAATGAAAAATGATAAGGAGCCTTGAAGTTCTCTCAGATGAGATCCCAGTGTGACAAGGAAATCCCCCATAAAAACTTTGCTTCATGGAGTAACACACTCTGTGGAGATTTCCCAAAGCAATGCAACATACAAATGCGGACAATTCCTTGCAGAAATGTAAAAGGTAAGATAACTGTGATTATAAAAGATTAGTAGTACTCCAACGGAGTTTCTAAAACTTGGATCCTGTGAATAGAGGCATCGTCATCCTGTCCTATTCTCACATCCCGTCCTATTCTCTAGCAGCTGCTTCAGACCACCATCAAGAAAAGGGATATGAGAACAACCGAAGTTTATTCTAATATATTGGACTTACATGTATGTTTAATACATAAAACAGTAAAGAAGAACTCAGGTAATTTAAATATGTTAATTAACTCCAATAGTGCATACAGAAAAAAGCAACAAATCAGTTTGCATTTCCAGTACATACATGTAGATAAACTTGCTCACTGTCCTGATGAGTCCCAGACTGCTAAGGCCCTAGAGGAAGTTGGGACAAAGAGGACCTCCTGGACTGGGTTAGAGATCAGTTGGGCAAACTGAATGTACATAAATCCATGGGCCCAGATGGGATAAACCCGTGAGTGTTAAAGGAGGCAGTGGAAGCCATTGCTAGGCCAATCTCCATCATCTTTGCTAAGTCATGGCGATTAGGAGAGGTGCCTGGCAACTGGAGGATAGTAAATGTCACACCAATCTTCAAAAAGGGAAAGAAGGAGGACCCAGGTAACTATAGACCAGTCAGCCTCACCTCCATCTCTGGAAACAATTTATCCTTGATGATGTCTCTAGGCACATCAAGGACAAGAAGGTCATTAGGGACAGTCAGCATGGCTTCACCAAGGGGAGGTCTTGCTTGACCAACCTGATAGTCTTTTGTGAGGACACAACCAGGTGGATAGATGATGGCAGAGCAGTGGATGTGGTCTATCTTGACTTCAGGAAAGCATTTGATGCAGTCTCCCACAGCATTTTCACAGCCAAACTGAGGCAGTATGGACTGGATGATCGGATACTGACATGGATTGGGAACTGGCTGCAGGATAGAAGCCAGAGAGTAGTGGTCAATGGGACAGAGTCTAGTTGAAGGCCTGTGTCTAGTGGAGTCCCCCAAAGGCCGGTACTGGGACCAGTCCTGTTCAATCTATTCATTAATGACTTGAATGACGGATTAGGGTGCACTGTCAGCAAGTTTGTTGATGACAAAAAGCTTGGAGGAGCATTCGACACCACAGCAGACTGTGCTGGAGACCTGGACAGGCTGGAGAGCAGGGCAGGAAGAAATTCAATGCAGTGTAACAAAGGTAAGTGTAGAGTCTTGCTGCTGGGCAAGAAAAACTCCGGGTACCAGTATAGGTTGGGGTCTGACCTGTTGGAGAACAGTGTATGAGAAAGGGACCTGGATGTCCTGATGAACATCAGATTGACCATGAGCCAGCAGTGTGCTCTTGTGGCCAAGAAGACCAATGGCATCCTGGGGTGGATCAGAACAGGGGTGGTTAGCAGATCAAGAGAGGTTCTCCTCCTCCTCTACTCTGCCCTGGTGAGACCACATCTGGAATATTGTGTTCAGTTCTGGGCCCCTCAGTTCAAGAAGGACACAGAAGTGCTGGAGAGACTCCAGTGCAGAGCCAAAAAGATGATGAAGGAAGTGGAACATCTCCCTTATGAGAAAAGGCTGAGGGAACTGGGTCTTTTTAGATTGCAGAAAAGGAGACTGAGGAGTGGCCTCATGAATGTTTATAAATATGTGAAAGGCAGGTCTTAGAAAAATGGAGCCAGTCTCTGTTCAGTGGCATCCAATGATAGGACAATGGGTAATGGGTGTGAGCTAGAACATAGGAGGTTCCACATAAATACAAGAAGAAACATCTTCATGGTGAGGGTGATGGAGCACTCGAATGGGATGCTCAGGAAGGTTGCGAGTCTCCTTTAAAACCTGCCTGGACATGTTTCTGTGTAGCTTGATCTAAGAGATCCTGCTCTGGGAGGGGGATTGGACTGGATGATCTTTTGAGGGCCCGTCCAATTCTTAATGTTCTTCAATGCTGTGATTCAATAAAACACATAAAATCAAAAGCTTCTGCTAATTTCTTAAGGCTGCTATTAGTCTTCTGCAGTGCTGAGCTGTCATTTCAAAGAACTGTATTGGGTCCTAGGGTTTGGTCCTGCAACCACAAGCACAATGGATTTTGATTGATGAGCAATGACTTGGTGATTACACCCAGCCCACTAAAGGTTTTCATGCATGGGGCCATTCTGGCAATGTTCGTTAATTATTTGCATCTTGATGAGGAGTTCCACCACAAAGAAAAGTACAGGACATGTGCAGTATGATGACCTCAGGATCAGAAATATAAATAAATGCCAATACTCCATTATCCACTAAGTTGTTGAGAGTTTACTGCACACATGAAGACACACTAGTTCAAACACAGACCAGTAACCCTTTGTTCAGGCTCAGCAAAGCATAGCTTTGGTTAAATCACACCAAAGAGTTCATTCTGTGTAAACAGAATACATATATATGGGCAATGGTGCCACATCTGTGGTGAGCATAAACCACAGGTAGTTGTAATCAAATATGTATGGCAAATTCAGAGATAAAAATGTGATATCATGACATTCCCTTCCAATGATACAAACCATGTAGATAAAGACTGCCTCATCATCATGCACCTTGCAGTGTGTGCAGCCCATGGGACAAAGCTGCACAAGAGACTTCACCCAGGGCAATGTGCATTTTACCTCAATTTGAGGCTTCTGTTAATGTTTCAAAGAGAGGAGTGGAGAGTCATGTACCCTGGTATTCTCACACTGCATACTGAATTCTTTTCCATCCCTGGTTGATAAATGATCACAGACATTTCATTTGGTTTGCCAACTGAGAATTGTGAAACGTGGTCTGTCAGTAAGAGAGAGAACATTTCTGAAATTAAATAGATTTAGATCTGCTTAAAACACTGGAGAACTTTAAAAGTACTCTGATGTCAGTAACTTCTTTCTTAAAGTTCTGGCTGTGAGATATGGATGTGGATGAGATGGACGGATAGGTAGAGAAAAAGACTTAATAACAAAAATGATAAGACACAATGATAAAATAACATAAGGTAATAATATTTGTAAGTCAGAGTGGCAAACCAAAACCACAGTAACATGAAGTAGCTTTAATAAAGAACATCAGAACAAAGGCATTTGTTTCAGTGTGACACTGATAAAAAGACAAGGAAATATGCATTAAAATTAAAAACAAAGTTGATGAGGGCTTCAGGAAGCATTTTTCAAGCAAGGAATCTTAATATTTCTGCCTGCACTCAGGAGCAAATGGTTAGACAAAAGCTGTGTGATAATTCAAGAAGTAGATATGTAAAGTGTCATGCTGTTATGCTGATTACTGGCTAGATTTATGATATAAACTTCATAAATTACAGAATATAGAGAGGGAGGTGGAATAAATATTCTTTCTAAAACTTAATCACTTTCTAACACGGAAAAGCTACAAGGTGGTTCTGCAGAGGCAAAAGTTGTAGGCTGCAAAAGCATGAGTTTATTTATTTATTTATTTATTTAAGTCATGGGAGCGTAAGCTTAATTAGAGGAAATTGGAGTATTCAAATCTATTTGAGACCACAAAAATACAGTATTAGCAGAGTAAATTACTCTGTGTTCAAACTGCCAAAAGCAATTTAGTCTGTGTATAGAGAAACAAAATCACAAGATTAAATCAATATGTTTTTTCCATGTTTGTGGAGAAAAGATAATTGATTAGAATAGCAGGTCACATCTATGCTAATGTACCATTCAATAGCTGACATCACCTCCCTCTCTTTGAAATGAACACCAGCTCACAACACTCACACACATACCTTTTAATTACTTTGCTTTGTAGCCAGAAAATGGAAGGCTAACTCATTAACCTTCTTTGTCTTTCCAGAAGGTGCATTTCTCTTAATGTGTATGCATGTTTGGACCTGTTATTCCCATGGACTGCAGCCCTACCTATTAGCAAACCTGGTCAGCTGCAAGTTCTCCTTCTTTGCTTAGTACATTCAGCAATCCCTCCTTCATGAATCAAACCCATACTCCAGCCCTATCAGTAAACAGAAATTTCATGGGTTATTTTTTCCTGTTTATAGGTGTGAAGCAGTTTTGCAAATGCTTAAACTGTTCTATATGTTGGTTTGTTGATGGCAAGATGATTAAGAATTTTACAAATAATGATATAAAATACTGATATAAAACCACAGCATTCCACTTCTTACAAGCAATTCTCTTACTTATGAGTAATGACTCCTATTTAATGCATTGTTAATGCCTTCCTAAAGCAGAAGCATCACTGTGCCAGGAAGAAAAGAGAAATAGATTTCCTGTATCATTGCAGAATTTTTCAAAGTCAGGACTACAGAATTGGATAAAGACAAAGAAACCCAAATTAGAGAGGAATCATCAGAAAGCAATAATTCTTTTGCCTTCAGGTTATTTTCCTATAAGAAGTCCTAGAAATAGAAGAGAACCCTACAACTTAAAATCCTCCAGAAAATGAAGGAGCCTTTGCACCTTTCTTAAGATTGAAGATGCATTAAGATTGCATCACAGGTTTGGAAAAAAAAAAATAAATCAAAGTTTCAGAATTTATTTCATCATCCTCTACACATGAAAAGAAAAATTACATGGTAATTTAAAGGGGAACGACATAGAAGTGTGACTGCACCCAATGTTGGTAAGAGGCTGTGATAAGCACAAGGGAACAATTCTGCATTTCAAAGAAAGCCTTAAGTAATAATAGCTTAAAACCATCTTTGTCTAATCAGTTATTTAAATGATACTAATCATCTGGGCTATGTGCCCAGCTCAAAGCCTATAATTTGAGGGTCCTAAATCTTATGAAGTACAAAGGGCACCTCATATGCAGATCAGTGATTTTTATGTGCTTGTAAGTTATACAAATGGACTCCAAGAAAAGCTTGCAAGTTTGGCCTTCTACAGCTTAAAAAGGGGCTACATGCTGACTATGTACATTCCATGTTTATAAAGTTATAATGTCATATTTTAAGGAAGTTAGAAGCAAGGGGAAACCGCCTGAAGCCAGGAATGCAGCAATTAAGGTATGTAGCAGAAATGTTAATTGAATGTTCTTAGGTGGGAAGGCAGATGTAAATTACCTAATTCCATGAACATAAGACCGTGGCAGTAATTACAGAATCACAGAACATTAGGGATTGGAAGGGACCTCAAAAGATCATCCAGTCCAATCCCCCTACCACAGCAGGATCACCTAGACCAAGTCACACAGGAACATATCCAGGCAGGTTTTAAATGTCTCCAGAGAAGGAGACTCCACAACCCCCCTGGGCAGCCCCTTCCAGTGCTCCACCACCCTCACCATGAAGAAGTTCTTTCTCATATTCATGTGGAACTTCCCATGTTCCAGCTGCATGTTCTCACCTGACTCTTTGACACCCATCTGCACTTCTGCATTGTCCCTTCTGCTGTACTTACTTACACATCTGCTTGTACACTTGAGCAAGACCACGGAAACTCTTGATCTGAAAAATAATCCTTTTTTTTCTTATTTATCCTCAAACACTTTTCAGACTGCTCAGTCATACAGTCTAGCTCACCAGCACAAGCAGTTTGACAGGAGCAGCAGATAATAAGGACCTGGAAAAAAGAAGAAATTGTTTTAAGCTAATTCACGTATTCCTGCTGCATCCTGCTGCCTGAGAAATGAGGAGACTGAACTGTTATTAGGAGAGAATAAATAGCTTTGTCACTTCATTCCAGTGTAGACAAAACAGCTGGAGACTGAGTGCTCCAGCACCAGTAGCCACCTTTAATAAAAGCAGCAGAAAGATTTGGGTCAGGAACTGAGAGTATACAACAGCCCTGGGGCAGTGAGATGGAAGGATAAGCCTAATAATGGTCTCTGTTTTATTATCTGCAACATCCTTCTATTTTTATCAAATCCTTTTTATAGAAAATACAGAAAGGCAAACAGTGGCATTTTCTGCAGCTGAGCCTGCAAGAGTTTGAGGGGTAATCCAGCAGTGATGACAAAGACTGAGTATAAAGAGGTATCCTGGTATTCCTATACATCTGAAGAATTTACTGCTCCCCTAGTGATCATGTTATCATTGCAGAGGCTTACTGTGGCGTTACCCTAAAGACTTGTGGCAGGATGCAGGGATGAATCTGCTTGAAAGCCTGAACCTGGTCAAAAAGGTTGCACCCAACACCTTGCAGTGTGGGCTAGGTACTTTACTGTTGCTGAGGCTGCTATGATGAAGTTTGCCATTTTCCCTCATCACAGCAGCATATGTGATTAAATATTAAAGATTACACTACATCGCTATTCCCAGCAGAGGGGAACCTGTGGCAATACACAGCAAAATGATAGTCTTATCTTGAAACTCAGATGCTAGAAATCATAATCACGAATGACTAATGATATATTATATATATAAAACATATTCTGTAGCCTCTCTCAAAACACACTAAATGCACAGCAAATTGCTGCATGTCCTTCTGTAACCCTGGTCTTAGCTACTTCTACTAACTCCTCACAAGAAGACTCTAACATTGTTCCCGAGGTGCTCAACAATCACCACTCTAATAGCTGCATGATGCTTTTAGGTAGAAAGTGAATTAATGCTGTGTGAGGTTGGACCAGTAAGCACACATAGTCTGGGTAACAGTTAGCTTGTGATGGTGATGGGGTGAACTTACATGAAATGCCAAGTAATAGTAAAAATGAACCATGACATAAGAAAAAATGTCATATAATGCTTTGAGAGCAGAAATAAGGTTCAGATCACACAAGATAAGAGAAAAGCCAATGCAGCAAGAGGCAGCTTATTCGAGAGCTTTCAAAGATGCAACTCATTAACTTGCTGCACTCTGAGAACCAGGTAAAGAAACTCTCTTCCACAGCCAGCCAGCAAATCAAAACTTAATGCTGAAAATAATGCTGAGGCAAACAGAGACCAAGATGGAGCAGGAGGACACACAGTGGTGTACTCCAGGAGAGGACAAAGGAAGAGTTGTTGGAAAAAAACAGCAGAGCCAAGTCCATAGAATCATAGAATCACAGAATCATTAGGGATTGGAAGGGATCTCAAAAGATCATCTAGTCCAATCCCCCTGCCACAGCAGGATCACCCAGACCAAGTCACACAGGAACACATCCATAT
>JAOXOE010000874.1:33734183-33762616 GCA_028565055.1 Phoeniculus purpureus
AGATCATCTAGTCCAATCCCCCTGCCACAGCAGGATCACCTAGACCAAGTCACACAGGAACACATCCATATTGTTTTGTGTTATTGAACCTCATTAAGGTTCATCTGGGCCCACCTCTCTAGTCTATCCAGGTCCCTCTGGATGGCATCCTATCCCTCAGGCACATCAATTGCACCTCCCAGCTTGGTATCATCTGCAAACTTGTTGAGAGTGCACTCAGTGCCTCTGTCAATGTCATTTATGAATAGTTTGAACGACACTCCAGCAGACTGTGCTGCCATTCAGTGGGACCTGGACAGGCTGGAGAGCTGGGCAGGGAGATATTTTGCTGAATGAAATATAACAAGGTCAAGTGTGTAGTCTTGCATTTGGGCAAGAACAACCCCAGATACCAGTACTGGTTGGGGACTGACCTGTTGGAGAGCAGTGTAGGATAAAGGGACCTGGGGGTCCTGGTGGCCAGTAGGATGACCATGTGCCCTTGTGGTCAAGAGGGCCAACAGTATCCTGGGGTGGAGAAGAAGGGGGGTGGTTAGCAGATCAAGAAAGGCTCTTCTTCCCCACTGAAAGGGGCTGCCCAGAGGGGTTGTGGAGTCTCCTTCTCTGGAGACAGTTAAAACCCGCTTGGATATGTTCCTGTGTGACTCAGTCTAGGTGATCCTGCTGTGGCAGGATATTGGACTAGATGATCTTTTGAGGTCCCTTCCAATCCCTGTTGTTCTGTGATTCTGTGATTCTGTGAACACTGGTCTCAGTACAGACCCCTGTGTGACACCACACATCACCTTCCTCCCTCTGGACATTGAGCCATTGATCCTCACTCTCTGTTGTAGACATTGATATGGTAAGCCTATTTTCCTCCAGGATAAACAACCCAAGATTTCTCAACTGTTCCTTGTAGGACTTTTGGTCCAGACCATTCACCTACCTCCTTGCCCTTCTCTGGACAAGGTCTGGTACTCCAATGTTCTTCTAGCAAGGGTCTCAAAACTGAACCCAGTACACAAAGTGTGGCCTAACCAGTGCCCAGTACAGGGGGAGAATCACGTCCTACTCTTGCTGGCCACATTTGCTGGCCTCATACCAGCTAGGATGCCATTGGCCTTCTTGGCCACCTAAGCACACTGCTGGCCCACTTTCAGCCACTGTCAATCAATACACTGTGATCCTCCTCCACTGAGTAATTTTCTAACCACACATCCTAAAGTTTGTAGCCTTCTGTGTTATGACCCAAGTGCAGTACCTGTCACAAGCATTAAAGGAGAGGCTAGAGCAGAGTCCACTACGCTGTGGCAGGGGAAATACCTGTTTATGGAGGCTTAAACAAGGTTAGCTGATGTCAATTCATGAGAATAGACTCTGTCTTCTTGAAGTTTTTCAGCCCTTTTTAGACTTGAAACTGCACACGGTACTTTTGGAAAATCTAAGGTAGACCAAAACGTTCTTACAAACCCGTATTTTAGCCATGGCTCCACTGTTTACAGGGTAACCCTGGCAGCTGATAACTCTTAAGGTATTTAATTTTAACTTGTAAAGCTGTATGTGGTTTCAGAGGTCGTAAGCTAAGAGACGGCCACCTTCTCTCTAATACTCCACATCTGTAATTCATATCAGTAGAGATGGTTCAAAACACATGAACAAATCTATGCACTGTCTCATACTATAGTGCTGATAGCTCTAATGTCTTAACACTTTAGGTAAGGTGCCAGGCGAATATATTTTGCTATTCACTGGGGTGGAGTAGGTGCAAGGATGGAGTGAATTGACTTTTCTCTTGCCTTCAGTGAGGACTGTGTGACTTTTCTGACTGCTATAAAGAGGCCTTTTATAACTGTGATGGCTGAAGCATATATTTATTTGGTGTTGAGAGAATTTTATTCACTTGGTATGTATAGCTGAGTTCCTGAGGAGCACAGTTTATCATATAAAATCTGAATAAATACACTTTAAAAGTAGGCTGGTGTTCTGTACTCGCTGAATTTTGCTGGATATTCTTTGAGGAGAACGCTGGCATTGAAGTAGATTTGGTCAGCCTTGGAGTACAACACGAGAATTAATTCATTACTGTTTAAGAGCTATACACACACTTAGTCTTTGATAATGAAGGTCATACGTGTTTTTCAAAAAAGAGAAAGCTCAAGCTGTGCAGGCAAAAGTGACCTTACTGTTAAAAAAAATTAAATCTCTAAAAAAGGTAATCCAGAAATGTGACTGCTAACAATGTATTCCCTTATCATTTCAGCTGGAATAAGAGACTGGCTATTTAAGTATCAACAAAAATGAGTGTTATTCTAGGCCATTATTCTCATCTTCATGTGGAAGGCTCAGTCATTCAATCATAATGATAAATGTCCATTAACTACTGCAAAAGCACACCACACATTATTTGGAAAAGTATATGACCTCTATATGAAGTTTAAATGAATTTATTCTGATCAGCTTTAATCAAGTATTAAATTAATTCATAATGTTTGGAATACTATTACTAAGCTCCAGGAAAGCAAGTTCACTGAACAATGTCACACAATTATTACTTTCTGAAACATAATGAGACTTAAAGTGCTTAGAAATGATCTACAGTTATAATGGTGATAGAAATTGACACTTTCCTCACCGAAGAAACTACCATAAATACACAAGTCTCTTCTTCTTTCAAAGACTCATGGAACATTAGGGATTGGAAGAGTCCTTGAAAGATCATCTAGTCCAATCCCCCTGCCACAGCAGGATCACCTAGAACAAGTTGCACAGGAATATATCCAAGTGGGATATAAACGTCTCCAGAGAAGGAGACTTCACAAACCCCCTGGGCAACCCCTTCCAGCGCTCTGTCACCCTCACTGGGAAGAAGTTCTTTCTCACATTCATATGGAACCTCCTATGTTCCAGCTTACACCCACTGCCCCTTCTCCTATCACTAGATGAGATTGAGAAGACCCTGGCTCCATCCTCCTGACACCCAACCCTCACGTATTTATAGACATTAATGAGGTCACCCCTCAGTCTCCTGCAAGCTAAAGACATCCAGCTCCCTCAGCCTTTCCTCATCAGGGAGGTGTTCCACATCCTTCATCATCTTCCTTGCTATGTGCTGCAGTCTCTCCTGCAGCTGAACGTCCCTCATGAACTGAGGGGCCCAGAACTGGACACAGTACTTCAGATGTGGTCTCATCAGGGCAGAGTAGAGGGGAAGAAGAACCTCTCTCTATCTGCTAACCACCTCCTTTCTGATCCACCCCAGGATGTTGTTGGCCCTCTTGGCCACAAGAGCACACTGCTGGCTCATGGTCATCCTGCTGTGCACCAGGACATCCAGGTCCCTCTCTCCTACACTGCTCTCCAACAGGTCAGTCCCCAACCTATACTGATACCTGGGGTTGTTTCTGCCCAGATGCAAGACTCTACACTTACCTTGTTATATTTCACTCAATGTCACCCTGCCCAGCTCTCCAGCCTGTCCAGGTCCCACTGAACGGCAGCACAGTCTGCTGGGGTGTCTCCAGCTTTGTGTCATCAACAAACTTGCTGACAATGCTCTCTAATCCCTCATCCAAGTCATTAATGAATATAAACAGTACTGGTCCCAGTAATGACCTCTGGGGGACTCCACTGGACACAGGCTTCTGACTAGACTCTGTCCCATTGACCACCACTCTCTGGCTTCTATCCCACAGCCACTTCACCATCCACCTCACTACCCAATAATCTAGACCACACTGCCTGAGTCTGGCTGCGAGGATGTTGTGTGAGACACTGTCAAATGCCTTACTGAAGTCAAGATAGATCACATCCACAGCCCTGCCATCGTCTATCCACCTGGTTAAGCCCTCATAAAAGGCTATCAGGTTGGTCAAGCATGACTTCACTTTGATGAAACCATGGTGACTGTCCCTCATTGACCCTCCTGTCCTTGATGTGCCTGGTCACAGTGTTTAGGATAAATTATTCCATCACCTTTGCTGGGATGGAGGTGAGGCTGACCGCTCTATAGTTACCTGGGTCCTCCTTCTTACCCTTTTTGAACACTGGAGTGACATTTGTTATCCTCCAGTCGCTAGGCAATGTGAGTGGCTTAGCAATGACTTTTGCTGCCTCCCTTAGAACTCACATTTGCATCCCATCTGGGCCCATGGATTTGTGTACATCCAGTTTGCTCAACTTGTCCCTAACCCAGTCCTCATTAACCAGGGCAAGCTCCTCTTTTGTCTCAACTTCCTCTGGGGCCTCAGCAGTCTGGGGCTTGTTACCAGGACAGCCCCCAGAAGTACAGACAGAGGCAAAGAACGTGTTCAGTATCTCTGCTTTCTCTGTATCCTCTGTCTCCTGGGCACCCACCTCATTCAGCAGGGGGCCTACATTGCCTCTAGGTTTAGTTTTACCTGCAATGCATTTGGAGAGCCCTTTTTGTTGCCCTTGAGCTCTCTTGCAAGGTTTAATTCCAAGGAGGCCTTGGCTTTTCTAGTTGCATCCGTACGTTCTCTCACCAGAGCCTTATAATCATTCCAACCAGCCATCCCCTCCTTCCATGACCTATAGACTTTCTTCTTCCTCTTAAGTTTGCTCAGCAGCTCCCTGTTTAACCACTCAGGTCTTCTGGCTCCCTTCCTTGATTTGTCTGGGAATCCTTTCCCGTTGCTAATACAAATTTTTATTTGCTTTTATTTTCCTCCTTTTCCTTGTCCGACTGGGATTCAGCCAGTGAAGCTGCAGGAACAAGGGCTCTGACACACTGCCTTGAGCAACTATGAATTCTAGGACCTTTTGGCCAACTCCGTAATGAGATGAGCAATTTTGGAAGCCGGGTAGGGCAGCACAGATGACAGCAGTAACATCCATTACCTCTGGAGCAAGATTTTGCCTAAAAGCTTGGGGGAGGGACTAGATGATGTCCTTTCAACCCCTGCCATCATATGAAAAGAAATGCCCTAGCCCAAACACAGCTGTTGTCTGCCTTACCTTCCTCCCAGACTGCCATGGAAGAAGCTTGCTTTTATCTTCCCAGAACATGTAACACACATGACCTGATCGGGCAGCAGCGGTTACTGAAGGAGGATGCTTTGTCTAGCCACTGGTCATCAAAAGCAAGGTGCTACCAGCACAATGAAAATCTAGGGAAGGCAAGAAAAGCTTCCTTATATGAGAATTGGTAGGCAACTTCTTTTCCATTGGACTTGGTCTTCTGAGCCATAAATTGATTTCAGTCTGCTAGCTTGATTGTTTCACCTGAGAGCAAGATCAGGTGTCGAGACATTAGGAAATGCTGAGAAATAACATGTGAAGAGATGTCCCTGGGGTAGTGCAGCCACTCTTAGTTTGTCTAGATTTTATTATTTTAAAAACTGCTTAAGTAGCTTGCTGATTTGTTCCAGGAAACCGAAAATGAGTTCAGTATCACTGGACCTAAGAGGCTGGTGTCACACTTATTTTCCGTTTTAGGCATAATTCTTTTTCATTATTGTTTTTCACTCAGTACAGCACAATATTTGAGCCCCAATCAAGCGCATCGTCCTGTCAAGCTGACTTTCCTGGGGCTGCCTTTTAGTTTACTCAGTGTCTGAGCAGGTTGTTAAAAGCATGCAGGACTGCCACGTCGTGAATCACAGGATGGGAAGTTTCACTCCTTAACACAACACAGCCAACCAGGTCTAGCTTTCCCTGTAGACTAGAAACACAGGAACACTGTCAAGATATGACATTTTTGTCACATTTACTCTTAAAATGTCAGTTCACACTCAGATTTGAACATAGGCAAAGGAATGGGAGTTTGCCGGCCTTCTCCTTATTCTGCTTCTGTTTGATGTGAAATTACACATGAATACATACAGCCACACGACATTTCAAGATGAAATACTTTTCAGAAACAAGAAAAGCAGGAAAGGTCTGAAAAGTGCCATAATTTTTGAAACTTGTCAATAAAGTGCACAGTGCATCTGATATAAGACTTCGCCTTGTGCATTTGTCATGATACAAGCAGCACTTCGTCCTCGGGGGACCTGCTTGGTATGTTCTAGCCCCTCTCGCCTGGAGATGAATTAGTGCATTTAAAGGAGAGCACAGAGGCTGCTTTCTGAGGCTTAGGCCTGACTTTGTTCTTGGTTGCAACTCAAGTCACAGAAAGCATCATTCACACGCACAGACACTCACCATCCCAGGTTTATGATTAATCCCACCGCAGTGTGCTCATACATGTATAACAAAAATGGTCCCTTTGTGGAGGCTGATGGGCTAAAACAAGGGAACAGTATATTCAGTCAGCTTCCCGACCACTAGGTAAAAAGTTCAAACTCAGCCCAAACTGAAGGATGACTCAGGTTTCGTTATTTGGACTTTCTGCAAATTTTCTCTAAAAACACTACATGTGAGAGAGTACACATGTACAGGAAAAAGTGATTACAGGAGATGAGGAGGCAAGGAAGGAGCACGTTCAAGAATTCATAATGCATCTGCACTTCCGTTAGTAACAGCGCATGAAATGTCACCTGAATTCAGCATCTAATCATCCCCGACTCCCCAATGCCTTCTGGAAGCATTCCTTGTAGCACCTTGATTTTGTTTTCGCTAAGCTAAAGAATGTATTTACAGCAGTAATTGCCTAATTTAGTCCAGATACAATATGGTACAGTGCAGATTTATTATACTGCAACAAGAAATTAGGAATAAAAGTACCAGAGTAGCTGTAAATCAAGGCTGCAATAATTCTTCTCTGGAGGAGCATCCAGACTGCTGCTTCTCAGCCAGTGCTAACTCTGATCTACAGGAATCTTCTCTTCCCACTCCTGACCACTCAGTACAGTGAATATAAACTGCTGGTAAATCTCCTGGCCCCACCCAGCACTTCTCTCCCTGCCTGCAGATGGGCGTTGTTCTGCCCTTGATGCAAACGGAGCTATCCCTGAGAATTCCACACCCATCCCCTCTGTCTAAATGAGGTTGCCAAGTGTTCATTGCAGCTCAGCTCCGGGATGGTGCTGTGAGGTGGGGTGAGATTAGTTCTACCAGTCCATACCGCAAGCCTGGATAACCAGCTGATCAAAGATACCACAGATCCAAAGATTTTGCGGTGGAATGGATGTTGTTGATGGAGGGACCAACAGTAAGACAACTGTGACGGCTTTACTGTACGAAGCTTGTCACTGACGAGTTCAGCTTTCAAACACTGTTAAGAATCTGGAAATTTTAGGACTTGTTCCTGACAGCTGAAAATAGTTACTGCAGTTTGACTGCCATGCTTTGTGCTCCTACAAATAACTGTGGGTTCATACATTGTGTTTTTAATTACAATGCTGGAGAGAAGTGGATGCTACAAGCATTTCAGTGAATACACACATGCCTGTTCATCTTCACCAATCATTTCTCACGCTGTGAGCTGCCTTTGCTAAGGTAATTATTGCTGTGATTAATAAGCTGCTAAACTAAGATCAGAGATGTCAGTGCTTGAAAGAGGGAAGAACAAAACAATGACAGCGACAATTCACACCTTGCTTGCATTTACAGATACATAAAGTTTCACTGAGAAAGAGTATTTTGGAAAAGAACTGCAGCTGTAGAACAAAAGCATAGCAACTACACTGGATGGTGTTTGGAAAGCACTAAGAATCATGAAACATCATTCTTCAACGTTGCAAAGGAACAATTCAATCCTTAAACATTTCTTCTAGTGTCAATAAGGTCTTTAACTTCAGTGAAGCTTCAGCAGATGCTGTAAGAGATTTCTAAACTAGGAAATAAGGTGCTTTATCCTCAGAAAGGGTTATGGCTAAGCATGGTAACTTATTCTGAGCCTTAATTTGTGCATTCACTAAAAATAACAGGTTGAATTTTATTTTGCTGCCCACAGAGGTCCCATAAACTCAGTGGAATGCCACAGAAAGACATCGGTTCATTATTATCTGAGCACAAAGTAATTCTGTCAGTTCAGTGAGTGTTTTCTGAGACATGCAGGACTTGTAATAGGTTGGCAGAAGACTCAGATTCGCTTCTTAACAATCTTATTTACTGACCATGACAGTATCAGTTTAGGTAACAAATTGCAAGGATCATGGCTGTGTCTTGCTGTCCTTTCCCATAGAAAAGTCCTATTGAATTCAGAGAAAGATTTGTACCTAGAAAGACTGTGGATCTTGATCCTCTTTGATTAGTGTCTTGTAGCCAAACCAATGTCTGTTATAACAAGCATGTCCTCGCCGTTCTGTGGATATCCCACTGTTTTGGTCAGGAAGTCTGTGTCTGAAAAGCTAACATGACTTTGCCTAAAAAAATCCTAACTGGTTTTACACATTTTTTGTTCTGCAGCTCTCTGAAAGGCAACCTGTATACACTTGGGCAGATCTGATCCCACAGGTTGCTGTGCTCCTCTTTTACTGGTTCAGCTGAGATAAAGTGACAACAAAAGGCTGGTTTGCTGCTGTATCTGTGCAACCCTATAATGCTTGAATCGCTGCTTGTACAGGATTCACACTCACCAGGGAAAAACAGTGGCCTTATGGCCATCGTGGATGTTTTATTGTATACCGACAACTAGAGCTGACAACTGGCCTGTTCTAGGATTAGGTCAAATGAGGACAGAAGTTAAAAAAAATACTACAAACGAACATTTTTCACAATTCCTGCTAAGTGAAAGTTAACATTCCATCTGGAATAAAATCTGCATAACTTCATTACCATAACACAAGTTTTACAAAACCCCCTTGGGATATTCCACTGACTTTAGTTATTTCTGGAGGTCTGTTGTCCATAATCAATAAGAAACACACACGACGTCTACAAAAACTACATGCTGTTCAGCTACCTTTGAAGGACTTACAGTAGGTAGTAAGATAAAACTTCAGAAGCTGGAAGACCTTAGTAAGAGAGGTCACAGCCTTAGAGTGATGCTAAGGCTGTATCTCCTAAGGAGCAGCAAGAAAAGATCAGAGGAGATCAAAGGATGCAACTAAGTGACCAACCTTCTTAAGTTATCTACCTAGGCTTCTGAATTGTTTGTGGTTACTCCTTGACGCTTTAACTCTGCAAAGAGCCTTTCATTTTTTATCTATCAAAGGCTTGGGTACTTAGGCTTTTCCTCAGTCAAAGATCAATTGTCACAAGTTTTACTGATCTGATTTTTATAAATTGTTTTTCTTTTTTTCTGTCAACTAGCAGGAGTTGAAAACATCATTTGACTATCACATACATTGATGTGGCTAACAACTTTTTTACTGTATATCATAATGCCTTAAGGAAACATAAAAGAAAAATAAAATTCACCATCTCTTTCTTATCTGCAGCAACTCAAACTGAAATGATGAATGGCAAAATGTAAGAGCAAAGGCTGGCAAAATGGAGTCAGTGTCACGACCACGTTCTGTACATTAAACTAGAAGTAACTTCTTTGAATACATAAGCAATCAGACATACAGGTATATCCTGGTTAGAACCTGGAGGTTCATTAATTGCAGTGGGATCGCATACAGAAGGAATATTTCCTCCAGAAAGCTGGGCTTACTCAAAGTAGAACGTAATGCTTTAATGATAGTGTTTTCCACATTAGAGTTCTGCTCATGACTATATCGTGGTGGATAAACATATATATATTTAAACACAGAAAGGATACACTCTTTTAGTCTAAAAACTGAGCCATAGAAAAACCACTAGACTGAATACTGATTATTCATATGAATCACTAGTCAAACAGGGGTGAGAACTAAAAAAATACGAGTTACTATTTATAACGTTTAAGTCTGTGTCATATTTCTAAAGGCCTTTTGTTACACCCAGTTGCTCCATGTTGTCACAAATAGAGATGAAAACTAGATCAAAGGACGGCCTGTGTTCCTAGTACTCACCTAGTAAACACCCCGTCTCCCTTTTCCCTTCAGTCATATCCTTTTTTTGCACTAAATAAACTGCGGTGATTGCTGTGTTTTTACCATTTAGGTCATCACATGATTTCCATGGTAGGATTCACCAAAATCAAGACAAACATAGAATCACAGAATTGTATCATTGTTTAGGTTGGAGAAGACCTTTAAGATGCCTGAGTCCAGACATTAACCCAGAACTGCCAGGTCACCACTAATCACATCTCTAAATGCCACATCTACATGTGTTATAAATGCATCCAGGGATGGTGACTCCACCATGTCCCTGGGAACCTCATTAATGTTTATAAATATGTGAAGAGTGAGTCAGGAGGATGGAGCCAGGTTCTCTTCTGTGGCATCCAATGATAGGACAAGAGGCAATGGACGTAAGCTGGAACACATTAGGTTCCACATCAATATGAGAAGGAACTTCCTCCCAGTAAGGGTGACAGAGCACTGGAATGGGTTGCCCAGAGAAGCTGTGGAGTCTTCATCTCTGGAGATGTTTAAAACCTGCCTATACATGTGCCTGTGAAACTTGATCTAGAGGATCCTGCTGTGGCAGGGGGATTGGACTAGATGATCTTTCAAGGTCCCATACAAGCCCTAAAGTTCTGTGATTCTTATGAGCCAAAGTAAACCTCCCTGGACACATCTTGAGGCCATTTCCTCTCATCCTATCACTTGATACTTGTGAGAAGGGACCAAGCCCCACCTCTCTACACTCTCCTTTCAGGCAGGTATAGAGAGTAATAAGCCCTTCCCTCAGCCTTCTTTTCTCTGGCTTAAACAACCTCAGTTCCTTCAGCCACTCCTCATAGGGCTTGTGGTCTAGACCATTCACCAGCTTCATCGTCCTTTGGATGCTGTCCAGCACTAACATGGGATGAATATTCAGCCATGCTGTATGAAATACTGAATATTCCCCAATTCATATAAAGAAAAAGCCAGCAATCCCTCTGAGACTTCCCAAAGGACGTTACCAGTCCAACCGTAGGACTCAAGCCAGTAACTGTGTACTCAGAGCGGTATTTGTATGAGCCGCTAAGTCATTTTCTATGCAACAACAAAAAAAAGGAGCTGTACATTTTATCACATCATGGTAGCACCTACAACTTACACACCTACATTATATAATCATTTCACAAAACTATTCCCTATTCAAGAGAAACACACACTTTTTATAAGAAGTTATACAGTGTGATCATTGCAGTAGTTAAGCTGCAGAAAAAATGGGTTAAAAATAACAGCAATGCTGCTAAACCACATTAGCAATGAATGCATTTTTAAACTTGAATTTAAAGAAAAAACAGTATTTCTTCCTTACAATCCTGCCTGAAGTTCGCACAGTATGATTTGTTATCCATTCTCCTACTTCTGCCATCGTCAGTTCTTTCCCTATTACAAATCCCACATAGTTTCTCCAGGAAATCCATAGAATTTAGGCAACAAATCATCACTATGAGAAAAGACAGGAATATTAGAAATGTTGAGCTTACGATAACAAAACACTCATTAAGTGACAAATCAGACTCCTACTACATCTTCATTCACTCCCCCGCCAATGTTGATGACTTTCTAAACAGAAAACTGTGCATCACTAATGTTCTCAGCTGCAGCAAACATTTTCCGATCCAACAAGCACATTTGAGTTCATGTTCCATACATGCCCTTAATAAAAGCAGTTTTAAAATGAATGTTCTGTGGCTCTCACCTTGCTCATTTTACTGTTTTGCTACCCTCTGCTGGCTTGCTTCCCTCTTGTCACGTCAAACAGAAGCTGCTGATTCTCACTTTGAAAATAGAAAGTGAGGCAAATTCAGGAAATGAGTTTGGAGCTCGGAAAAGGACATCAGGTGAAACTAATCATGACAATGACTTCTTCCATCTCCATTAATGTGAACAAGGATTTTCAACCAGATCAGTAGTTTTGACGACATTTCTTACAATCAAGAACTTGGAGGAATACAGTGATTCTATACGCTGAGCACTTCAGTGCATACTCATTGAGTCTGACGCTTAACAATAGTAACGATGCTCATATTTCTAACCTCTTGAGTGACAGTACGAAAACCCTCCACACATTTCAACATCACGTGGCTATCAGCTCCGTGTGCCTTTGATCTCCACATTCCCCTGAACTCCTTTTCCCCTTTCATAATTCATAGAATCATAGAATCATTCAGATTGGAAAAGACCCTTGGGATCATTGAATCCAACCATCAATCCTACTCTACAAGTTCACCCCTAAACCAGATCCCCCAACACTACATCTAAGCGTCTTTTAAACTTATCTAGGGATGGGGACTCAACACCACCCTGGGCAGCCCATTTCAGTGCCTGACCACTCTCTCCATGAACAAGTTCTTCCTGATGTCCAATCTAAACCTACCCTGTTGGAGCCTGAAGCCCTTCGCTCTGGTCCTGTCACTAATTACCTGTGAGAAGAGACCACCACCAACATCTCTACAATGTCCTTTCAGATAGTTGTGGAGAGCAATGTGGTCTCCTCTTAGCCTCCTCTTCCTCAAACTAAACAGCCCCAACTCTCTCAATCTCTTCTTGTAAGATTTATTCTCCAGGCTCTTCATCAGCTTAGTTGCCCTCCTCTGCACTTGCTCCAGCACCTCAATGTCCCCCCCTTTACTGAGGTGCCCAAATCTGGACCCAGTACTCAAGGTGCAGCCTCGCCAGTGCTGAGTACAGAAGTACTTCCCCACTCCTGCTGGAAAATTCGTGCAGATGTCAGGGAAAAAAAAAACCTAAGAGACACCTCATAGCAGATCAGGCAATCTCTCCGTCACACAGACCTTCCCATGCAAAACTGCAGTGGGAAAATGTAGTTTGCAGCTACAAATACATCATAGTTGAAATCACAGGTAAAATCATCTCTCTACAACGTGTGGATGTTCTCAGAAAATTATGTTTAGCCCCGAGACTCTCATTATTGAGAAGAGTTGCAAACTGGAGAGAGGTCAGTGCAAAGCCACTGATATGATTAAAGTGGGCTGGAGGCATTGACTTATGAAGAAAGATAAAAAGATCTAAATAAACATGGCCTGGCTGTGGAACACTTAAAAGGCATCAAGATAACCATTAACAAATAGCTGAAGGATATGAAAGCTAAGCAGAGAAGAGATACCTTGGGTAGCATAAGAGAGAATAGACAAACGTAATGAGATGAAAATTAAGACAGGAAAATTTAATCCAAGTGTCTGGATAAACTCCTAGAAGTGGAATACATCACGCCATGCAGTGCTCCCCTGGGTATAGTGGAAGTTCTACCAACTGTGACAAATACAGCTGGATAGAGAAAACTGAAATGGTTTGTACAACAGGTTTAACCCCACCTTTACATAAAAGGAGGCCAAAATGTACAAACAGGTCTTTATAATCACTAATATTTCTGAGTTACTGCTGAGATAACTCAGCTGTTAATGCAGTTCTGCTGAGAATGAAACTGCCGATGCACTGCAGAAACACTGTGGTCTATGAACAGCATGGTTTCAGAAGACAAAACCTCTGCAAACAAAGCTCTTTCAGTGCTCCTGAACGCTGATGTGTCGTGCACAAGCTGTTGTCCTCCCGAGGTACCAGACCTACGGAGCGCGCCCTTTACGTTGTGTTCGCTAAGAACAAAAAATGTGAAGCAAACCCCACATTTTCTGAGTCTGCTATAAGTTACCACAGTGGTGATTGCCAGAAACCAGAAGTCTTATGTTCACTGCAGATCGCCGTGCCACAGAGCTGACATGCAGTTCTGACTTGCTTACACATTTGGGAACCTCCAACACGATTAGTCTGCACAAAGCCTGATTGTCTTGTTAGGGCTACCAGGCATGCAGCAATTGATGAAGACCTTAAATCGTCCTGAACCAGATTTCTAGCAATAATGGAGGATGCACCTAGAAAAATCACATGTAAGATAAGTCTTCCTGTGGCCATCAGCAAAACCCAAGCCAGGACAATTTTTTACACCTTTTTCTTTTTACTCCCCATAGGAAGAGAAATTTAAGCAGTTCCAGTTTTCTGTTCAGGGTGTCAGTTATAATTTTATGGAGGCTACGCAGGAAAAAAAATCTCAATGCCTTTCAGTTCTCATGTTTTCAGCTGCAGTCACTGACATCTCTAGCAACAGCAGTTTTTTTACCCCTTTGGGAGACATCCCATGCCCAAAGGATGCAATTCTAACATGATGTGATTGATAGGCTGGTGGCGCAGGGACTCCAGTGTCCTGTCTACACGGTACCAGAATGAAGATTATTGCATAAACTGATGTCTGCTCATTTCAAACAAGCCAAGGCTTATCACTGCACCTACAGCAACGAGAATAAACTGCTCAGGAACTGACAGGCATGCATGACAGCCAAAGAAATGTGCACAGTCTGTGCAGCACTCTTAGATGTGGAACAGCAGCAGGATTTTTATCCTATTCACACTTGAATAAGTGGAGCTTCTTTCTGCACCTATCTGTTTTACCTCAGTTGTGATGCGTTATTATCATCTCTCTTGTGATTCTGGGCTGCATTCCCACTTACCCACTCTTTTATTGTGTGTGTGCTTGATCCTGGTGATGCCACAGCACTTGCTGTGTGCTACATACTCTGTCACAGGTCTGAGCCAATTGCTGTGAGTACAGGAACAACTACACTATGAGCCTGCCCCCGTCATCTGAAAAGTAACTAAAAAGCTCCTTTTGCTTGAAATAGCCTAATAGCTGTTACTTCTTGTATAGAGAATCCACCATCCTGGAGAAATCAAACACCATTTCTGGTCAAACAGTAAACATACCTAATGATTCTACGATTCTATGGTATCTGCAGGAGCCTACCTAACAGGATGACACCAGCTTTTAGAATTAAGACTCTATTACTCTAAAATGTGACTCAGTTGCATATCTTTCTTTCTGACGGTCTGCCCAAGCTTTAATCCGTATTAAAAGCATAAGAAAGGAATGAAAAAGACTTTCAAGGAGGGATAAGTTCTCTGATAAGCAAAATTTCCTATTTATTTTCATAAGAATAACCTTCCTCAGTTTGCATTTGTGTAGTGATAATCCCTGTAAGTGTATTACACAGACATAACATCAGTTCTGGCAAATCAGCTACATAAACTTTCTAGTATGAAACTCTGTACAAAGAATTTCAGATATAGAGAGTATTTTGTGCCAAGGCTTATCCTTTTCCATTTCATTTGCTTCAGCTGATTCAACCCTTATTAATTACGACTTTGGCACTACATGCAGCTCAACAAAAGAAAACAAATCTCTTCCCCAAACACAGAGATGCTCGACTAATACAGACAGAATTAGCGAGAAAGATACACAAAATCAGAGTACCACCGCGTGGTCTGGGTTGGAAGGGACATTTAAAGATCATCTAGTCCAATGCCCCTGTCATGGGCAGAGACAACTTTCACCAGATCAGATTGCTCAAAGCCTCATCCAACCTGTCCTTGAACACTGCCAGATGATTGGACATTCATAGCTTGCCTGGGCAACCTACTCCAGTATCTCACCACCCTCATCGTAAAGCGTATCTTCCTTATGTTCACCCTAAATCTTCCCTCTTTCAGGTTCAAACAACTTCCCCTTCTCCTGTCACTATAGGCCCTAATAAAATGTCTCTCTCTCTTATGGATCTCCTTTATAGATTGGAAGGGACTATGAGGTCTCCCTGGAGCCATCTTTTCTCTGGGCTAAACAACCCCAACTTCTCCAGCCTCTATTCAGGTGTTATGGCCCTCTGATCGTCTTTGTGGTCCTCCTCTGGACCTGTGGATTTATATCTTTCTTCTACTGGGTACCCTAGATGAACGCAGAACTTTGTGTGGGGTTTCATGACAGCTGTGTAGAAGTGGAGAATCACATCCTTTGACCGGCTGGACACACTTCTTGCGATGCACCCCAAAATACAATTTGCTTTCTGGGCTGTGACCACACATTACTGGCCCGTGTAAAACATTTTATCTGCCAATTCCTTCTCTGCAGTGCTGCTCTCAATTCTTTCACCCCCAGCCTCTACTGATACTATGAATTGCCCTGACCCAGGTACAGGACCTTGCACTTGGTCTTTTTGAGATTAAACTGTCAAGGTTTCTTTGCATGGCATCTCTTCCCTCAAGCATATTGATGGCATCACTCAGATTGGTGTCATCTGCAAACTTTCTGAGGCTGCCCTCAATCTCACTGTCTGTGTCACCAATAAAGACATTAAATTGTTCCCAGTGTGAACCAATGAGAGACCCTTGAGAGACCCTTGAATCAGTATCAAAGGCCTTACAGAAGTCAGAGTAGGTATACCTAGACACTACCAATAAACACTAGTCTCTTACTTTACCACTGAGACCCACTTCAATAACAAATAGACAACTGCCAGTGACTGCGCTACCAATGTGAATCTCATAATGTATTATGCTAACAGCTCCCCAAAGACTATTTAATGTTTATCTTCCTAACAAAACTGAAGATATTATACATTTTAAAAGATTTAGAGATACAGAAAGATTAAGACCTGGTTTTTAATAAAAGTCTGTCTCAGCCCCCATGTTCTTTCCTGGGGTCTTAGCTGTCTGTGTTCATGCTGACTCTAATACAGCACAGCTGCAAAACCTGGAATCCAGCTGCTATGAGAACAGCTGTGTTCCTAGAAAGCCCTCTGAGACACCCCACCTGGGGCCATCACCCTTGGCAGGAGCTGCATCTCAGCTCAGAGCTTTGCATTTGCTCTTTTCTGAGCTGTGGTGCTCAGCCTTCCGCTTCATGTCCTCACTTTGCTTACAGAACTTCCCAGCTTTACTTTAGACTGGTCTCATGGCCTCAGACCAGTCTGTTTAGGCACAGTGGCTGTTAGCAAACTGCCTGGTCACACTGTCTCCTGCCTTGCTCGTGACACTGTCTGCTACTAGCTTACAGAAAGGGAGCACTTCTCAAGACGTGGATTCAATCCCTGCCCTAGTCATCACTTCAATGGAAACAATGGACAGATTACGGAAATTTTCTGTTAAAGATTGTGATTTTGGGGGGCACTTGGACCCAAATCATCAAACATGCAGAAGTTGAAGTCCCAGCATTTTAGTTGGGTTATGTCTGACCTACATGAACTGCTCAGTGTCAGGTGTTAAGCCTAATTCTTTAGTCCTCTAGAGCGAGAACAAGAAATCCAATCACCCAAGTCCTAAGCAATGATGTAGACACCTCCCTGTCTTTTAAGTGAAAAATTTTTCTAATGTGAGTCTTGAAATGTTCAGTTTAGTTTGCTTGTTACACACCAGGACTGTTAAATTAAAAATTTGAAAAACAGTGATGTGAGATGAATCACAGCCAATGATCCCCTGTGCTCCGATTAGCTAGATGCCTACTCGATTTTTCATAGGGTATCTGTTGTGGAAGCAACGTGTTTTAAATGCAGAATCACAGAGCCGAAGGGAAAGGAGAAGATGGCAATCTGCCAACTCAAAAAAGTCCAACTGCAAACAAAACCAAACCCCGAATCCTTTTCTGTTATATACCGAAGTCATTAAGCACTTTACAGCTATAAAAAGTACGTTAAAACGTCCCATTGTGCTCCTAGCAGGGTCATGATTTGTTGGTGCCTGAGAGGCCAGCACAGTGCAGTTTGACAGGTGTTTAGGTCAGGATGAAATACGACATTTGTGCTCCCACTCAAGAGCTGATACCAGTTCTGGATGATTTACCAAATGAAGATCTATTTGGAAGGTTTCGGTTTGGCAGATAAATAGCCCATCCAAGACTTTTCAGTGCTAGGGCATCCAAGAGATTGCCCCATTTATGGGGCTTTGTGCAACCTACAGGCATTTTAATCAGCTTTACTGGCATTTTAACAATCTGAGACTGCCTTCAGTATCTCAGATACTGTGCTCTATAACATCTTCAAAGTACAACTCAAGAAGAGGAAAGAAAAAATTCAGAGTACTGCAAATTTCCCACTGAGACGAAGTTATGCCCAGCAAAACTGTTCCAAAGGAAAAGGCAGACAAGAATTGTAATGAAATCCTGCAAAGACTCACAAATTAAATAAAATTCTATATATCTAGCAACTGTTAAGATTTAAACATTTGGTCCTTGTGCATCTATGCTCACTAAATTTACTCCCATCAGAATGCCTGATCAGTGTCCCAGTTTTGCCCCAGTAACCTGCCTCTTAAATATGACACTCTACATGAAAGGTGGAAAGCTTTGAAAAACATGAAATATCTTCCAGATGAGAAAGTACACAATTCAACACTTGGCAGAAACCCACAAGTAACTAGTTGAAAGTGCACAGAGTGTCTGTTGCTATAGTACAGCACAGACATGAAACGAAGCCTTCTCTCTGTCCTTACAGGAACTGGTCTGATCATAGGGAAAAGACGATACTTCTAATGACACAGGGTCATTTGCCATCATGTTGGGGCCTTGATCTCTTGCTGAAAGAGGAAATGATCAGCAATGGAAGACAGCCTTGCTTTGATATTTGTTTTTCGTTTAATTAAGCATCTCAAAAACAGAGAAGAGGTTTAAGCTTACTTCCTAAGCTTTCTGTGAAGATCAATCTATAGAGGGCATTTTTCATCTCTGCTTCCATTTGGAATTATCGGTACATGACCTGTAACTAAACTGAAGCATCTACTCCCCGGAAAAATCACATCAAGTCCAGTGTACTAAATACTTCAGTTATACCAGCAGAGTTAGAAAAACAGGAGAAAAAAAATTCTCAGTTGTGATGTTATTTTAGGGACTTGTGGAATTTGTATCACCTCATCTCAGCTAGTGGTGCCATCGCAAAAGCTGATGGGTGAGGACTTTGTGATTTCCTCCAAGCCAGGGATAAAAATGTGACTAATTTGGACTAGGATACAGTTAGTTCCCTTCACAGTCCCTTGATTGGTTTAGTAGCTCCTGTATGGAGCTATGGTTTGGATTTGTGATGGAAGCAGTGTCGATTATACTGGGGTGTTTTAGACACTCATGAATGTGCTTATACAGCTCTGTTGGGTTGACCTTGGTTGGATGCCAGGTGCCCACCAAACCACTCTATCACTCCCATCTTGCGCAGGACAGGGGAGCAGAAAATAAGATGTTAAAAACCACCAATATCATGGGCTAAGAAGACAAAGAGAGTTTGTAAAACAAAAGCGAAGGCTGCTTGTGAAGGCAAAGGGAAACAATAGATTTATTCTCTCCTTCCCATCAGCAGGCAATGTCTGGCCACTTCCCAGAAAGCAGGGCTCCAGTATGCATAGCAGTTGTTCCAGAAGACAAATGCTGCAAATAACAAATGCCCCACTTCCCCATCTTCTCTTCGTTTCTCTTAGCCTTTATTGCTGGGTAGTTGTCATATGGAATGGAACACCTCTTTGGCCAGATCTTGCCCACATTCAGTCTACCAGTGACTTACTGAAGAGACGTCCCATACCGTATTATCAAGTTCAGCAATAAAAGCAGAAAGGAGGAATGAAGTAAGGGGGGGGCATTTGGGGTGATGGCATTTGTCTTCCCAAGTGATTGTTAGGTATGATGGAGCCTGTCCTTCTTGGAGATGACTGAACACTTGCCTGCCCATTCGAAGTGGTGACTGAACTCCTAGTTTTGCTCCACTTGCTTCTGCAGCTTTTGCTCTGTCTATTAAACCTTCTCTGTCTCAGCTCACAAATTTTCTCTTTTACCCTTCAATTCTCACCCTGTCCTACGGAGAGGAGTGAATGAGCAGCTGGGTTGGACTGAGCTGTTGGGCAGGGTTAAACCACAACTGATACTAAGTAAGAGATGTCCCAGACAGACCTCAGCGAAGCCTCTGATGTTACCAGGCTAATATCATCCATGAGCCCCGGGCCCCTGAGTCCCACACTCCAAACTGTTTGTCTCACTGTCCATCCTTCCAGACTCAATTAGGATGTGAGAACAAAGGTGTCAAAAGCCACAGTCTAGCCCAGGTGCATGACACCAACCACTCTCCATCCACCCAGACACTAGTCATTTCTTCCCAGAAGGCCACAAGGTGGGTCAGGTGTGACTTACCCCCAGTAAGCCCACAGTGACAGCTCAAATCACCTTCTCCTCCACATGCCCAGAAAGATTTTTCACAGTTTTTACAGGCACTGAAGCAAGACTGACCAGCACAGTTTTCCATATAATTCTTACTGCTTTTCTGGAGGACAGATGCAACACTTACTTCCCTTTATTTGCTGGGGACCACCCCAGTCCCCATGGTCTTCCAGAGGTTATAGATGTCTCACCCTGGAAAGACACTGGCTATCCCTCAGGTACAATGTCTTGTCCCACTGGCCCATGGGTGAGGTTGTTTCCAGCCACCCCAACCTGATGCTCATCCAGTGCTGTTTATTTATCTCCAGTACCCACCTCTCCAAGCACAGAGGCCTGGCTGGGGAGAACTGAGGCATTTAGTACCTCTGCCTTCTGAGCCTGCTGTCACCACAAATCAATTAACATCTTAATCACAGCATCAATAACTTCACTACAGAACAAAAGGGACTACATCATGTTTATTTCTCCCTCAGAAACAGAGATTAATAATAATTTAAATATTTCTTAATTAAGAAAACACTCATTTTGGAACAGAAGAATGTATGTCTCTTCATTAGAAGTAGACACATGGTGGTGGCACAAACACACCCACTATATAGAGAAGCTATAGATCTGAATAAATTCTGAGCAACTTTTTATCTTCCGTTTATTGTATTTTTCAGCACTTGGAAACAGTCTCCTTAGCTTCTGTTCTTGTGTATTTGACATACACTTGCTGCACTGCAATGGCTCCATTGTGGAGCAAAGCCACCTGAGCCTGGCAGGAGCCACAGAACCTGTGCACACCAAGAGTGCTGCTTCAGAGATCATTTTATTAACTGTTCACTTCAGAACACAGTCTGGCTGAGTGAATTGAGATTACTTCTGGACTGACTTCAGTGATCTTCTTGTATACTGACAGCTGGGTTGCTGCATATGCAGCTGAACAACCAGCCAGTCCTGACCCAAATGAAAGCCATCCTTATGCAGCACAGCTGGAGCCACATCTCTGACATGTGGAGCTTGAAGATTCAACAAGTCTGAGAATCTGATCTTGACTGTGTATTGAGGAGGTAAAATCAAGGGGTGTTGAATAGCACGTATCAATTACATTCCTTTGCTAATACAGAAAAATTGCATTTATCCATTGTTACTCACATTTCCTGAACATTTCCTCCTTGTGAAAGTTCAGGCATCCTGATTGCTTGAAATCTTTCACCTTATTTTCTAGTTCATGGATCCAGAGTAAGCTTTGACTTCAAGTGAGTCAATATTAATGTCATACGTTTAAATTTAATGATAGTTTGGAACAGTTAATTTACTGTTAACTTTTTCCATTGATTCAACTTTAAAATGCACCTTTTTTTGCCTTTGAAATAACACGTAAGTAGTGTTTTCCACTTTCATCCTGTTTCTTCCACTATAACACTTAAACCTTCCTAATTCACAACGTCCCTTTTAAAAATTGAGAACAATTTTTCACGGAAACTCAGCCTTCATATACATACGGAGGTCAGTGACTTCATTTCATATCACTTGACTGACTTCTTTGAACATTAACTTTTCAATGTTGTAAACATTTTCAGCCTTACAGCCTGAAAGTACTTTTAATGTCATCCCAGCATGACAAATTCAAAGTAATTGGATTTGTTGCAACAGCCAATTGGTACGATACCACATTTGCCATGATGTGTCAGCACTATCTTATCTGCCCCAGAGAGCTTCTGATCTCCAGATTACGATAGCTGCTCTCTACTATTGATAGAACTGCCTTCCATGCACAAACCTGCCGTGTACAATCCAATGAACATTTATAAATACTAATTGCATCATTACTTGGTTAAGGGTACAACACTGCTTTTAAAAATATATATATAAGGCTGTAGTAGACTGATGTGATCAATGTTCATAGAATCACAGGACCATAGAATGGTTTGGGTTGGAAGGGACCTTAAAGAATCTTGATTTCTTTAGTCATTTTGAAACATCAAAGAAACATTTTGCCTCCAGCGTTTCCCACTTGTTCTGTAAAATGGCAAGTTGTTGCCCCTTCCCCGACCTCCTCCCGCCCTCAGGTCTTTATCTGTTATCTTCATGAGGATCTCTTAAGTTTCTGACAGCACTGGCAAGAAAAGACCATGCCACTACTCTGTATCAGATTTTTTAAACAGTACCAAGGACACTGTGATGACACAAAGCAAAACTGTGAAGTCCTCAGTGAGCTTCTGATCTTTTTTTTCCACTGGGAAACTGAGACCATGGAGGATCATCAGCTACATATTAGTCCAAAGCCCTTCAGAAAGAAAATAGACTATTTTCACAACAGGCAATTGAAAATCATCAGATTAGAAGAAGCAGTAGGAAGCAACTTTCTCTCCTCCTCTCCCAACCAAGATACGCACAATGAAGGAAATTTTATTCTAGCAAAGCAAGGAACACTGGATATCAGTCTTTCATTTCCTTCTGCAGTGAAGATGGAGCAAGTCCAAAGCTACAACCAGCTGAGGTGGATTCTGCTTCTCTGGGGTGTGCAGTTTCTACTTTTCATGCTTGCCAACATCTATTGGGATGACAGAGATGCACAAATTTAGGGGAAAGAACAAAGCTTTCCCTGGCCAGATGAAAAACGCTCCTGATTATAGACAGTCATCTTCACCATAATGGGATGTTCCTAAACAATACAGAAGGGAACAGTTTACATTTTTCCTCCCCCATATTGAGAAACAATTACTTACAAATTTAGCTTTTATCCTCAGTACATAAGTACACAATCCTACCACATCTGTTCTTCGCGATGTTACTCATCCTGCTCACACTAGCACAGCGGCCAGAGTGAAATATGCAGTGTCTTCCAAGGACCAACTCTGGATATCATTGGACTTTACAGTTCCTTCCAACGTAAATGATTCATGTTTTGCAATGAATTAATGGTGTGCAGAAACATATATTTAAATGTGATGCAGAAGGTTTGAGGAACAGAGTAATCTTCACTCAGATCATCCCCTTAAGTACCTTGACAATATTCCAGGTACTATGCTAACCACAAACCATATGTTAAGATACAGATGTAAACATATTCTAAGAAAGAGCCACAAAACAAGCACCTGTAACAAGTACCACAGAAAAAATCCCATGCACTGTAACATTCAGCCTTGCTGTGGCAGAGGATGGATAATACAAACATTCTTAAAAACAGTATATTTCTCATTATCCCTAGGTTTGATATCATGTTGTAATAGTAGCAAAAGTCTTACTACGCTGAATTTCCTATATCTTTTTCTCAGACATTCACCACTGTGAAAACAGCAGGGGAGGAACTGAACTTGCTGAAGTCTAAACAGTGTGCACAGAGTTAACAGGAAAGACAGCAGAGAGAGCTTTCAAGTTGACAACGTCATCAGTCAAATGTCAGGCCATCCTGATTTCCCTGCTCCTAGGAAAGTAAGACATTTACCAAGAAAAATCTCTTCTTTCACTCTAAGCAGACACTGTCTGCTCCTGTTCTCATTAACATGTTTTCCTGTGAGCATTATAAAAACTTTCTTCTTTTTAAAAAGAAGGCTTGACTCATGAGCAGATGCTGTTTTGGACTAGTCCAGTCTCATGTACACTCCAGCAGCCTCATGCAAGGAGAGGAACACGGTGAGGAATTACAGAGTCCTGGGCAGGCAGCAGGGTAGCAGCATTAACATCTTTAGCGTTTCCACAGGAGGAAAACCAGGAGGAACACTTTAGATTGCCACAAGCACCACTTCAACCCTGCCTGCCAGCACTGTGGGCAGTGAGCTCCAAAGGTCAGAATGGCACTGAGGACGTGAAAACGGGCTTCCTATATAATTTCAGCATTTGTCATCTTCATTTAATTGAGCATCCCTCAGTATTCCTAAGAGCAGGAAAGTCCGAGCAACCTCCATTGCTCCATCTTCTCTATTTTTCTGCTACAACCATTACTCTGCCAAACACTCCACAATCCTTGTAAGAAAAACTCTCTTATGTCTCAAATAATGTTTTTTGTACTTGAATCTGTATTTAAGACAGGATGACCTTAATATATAGATTTTCTCTCACTTTTATTTATGATTGTGCTAGGGGAGTTATTACTTGTTCAAGCTTTAAGCGCTATCTTTATTTATGTAATAAAAACAAGGGTATAAATAAAAAGGAAACTAGCTGTCATCTCTCACCTCAAAACCAAAAGGCAGTCAATACCAAGCTTGTATACACAGATTTCCAGAAATACTGGAACTCCTGAAGCATCAAGCTTCCTGAAGCATTAAGCACATAAATAAAGATAACACATCTGTATATGTAATCGCAATAACTGCAGCCTCAGTATCGTTCTTTATATTTTCCCAACATAACCTGCTATCTTCTTTGCTTCTTTGACCACCATGGCACACTGAGCAGATGTTCTCATTGAGCTTTCCCCTGCAAGGTACAAGTCTTTCTCCAGAGTGATTACAGCTAATTTATAACCCATCAAGGTATATGAAAAATTCAGATAGTTCCTCCCAGTGATAAGAGAGCTTCCAGAAGCAATGCCTTTGGAATTCATTTGAGAGCAGAACTGGGATTATCTGATATTTCAGCGCTACATTGCCAGCAGCTGTTTAAGATTTTCATATATGCTGTTTGCCCTCACTAGAGCAGCAGGTTTACACTCTCCTGGTCTAATTACACAGACTTGTATTTTGCTTCTTTTAATTTCTCAAGGTAAGTCATTCTCCCAAAAGATCCATTCAACCTACTGCTCAACTGATGCCACTTCAGTACTTATCCACAGAGAAAACGAAAACTGAGACATTTAAAGTGCTTCCAGTCCTCTAAATTCTAAGTAATTTTGAAGAACAGTGTTTATTTACTTTTTGGTAGATCACAGCCACATTGAGCTATCAGGAAATACACTGGAAACAATTGCATGAGCTGTTTATTCACAGAATCACAGAACATTTAGAGATTGGAAGGGACCTCGAACGATCATCTAGTCCAATCCCCCTGCCACAGCAGGACACATAGGACTGTTCTAGACTCACGCAGGGAAAAAGATCTACTTGTGCAATACAGAGTCATCTCCACGAAAACAGACAGCTGTCAGGGAGTATTTCGTTACCAAAAAAGACATGTTTAGTGTTACTGTTTTTGTATTAAAAATGTGCATGTTCTTTGTGTCGGTGTATGAAGGACAGGCTCCCGGAAATGGCTTCAGAGAGATGATGAACATGCGCAATGCCAAATCCAGAGTCTGGAAGATAAGAGGTGACAGGCAAGCAGCAACAGGCACTCCCAGGAGAGCTCAGCAAAGTAGGAAAGGATTTCTTGGCTGATAGACTTAGCATATCTTCTGTAGTGGGGAAAGAGATGGAGACAGGTGCTCAGAGAAAGCTGAACTAGCATACAGTGGCCTGTTAAAAAATATGGCCTCAATTCACAGAGCTTTCACTCCCCCCATCCATTCCTTTACAGTTCAGTGGCTGGTGCTTTCATCTAAGCTGCAGGTCAAAACAATTCAGCTTCCTTCTGTGCCTGTGAGAGACAAAACACAGTGCTGTAACTAGAGCACTGCCCTTCTTGCCATATCTATTCCATGATGCATAAATAATTAAACATTCACCTGGACACACACCAGCACTCAGATGTTTCACCCAAATACTGTGTGAGTCAGAAAAGTTCCCTCTTTCTCGACGGTAACCAAAACAACTGGAAAGTGGAGTCACATTCACACCTGGCTGCGTGCTGTGTGCACGGATACAACTGGCTTTATCAATGCACAGTTACTGCCCTGATGCTGTGCTGCTTCTCCTCTCCATAAAACACTTCAACAGTCAGTGAGAACAGACAAGCGACTGTGTCAGCGGTGGTGAGAGTACTTGCCTGAGATGTGTGAAAGCTTAATTATTTATTCAAAGCAGAGGAGTTTCAATGGGAGATCTGACAAGGCTCTTCTCCTGCCTCCTTCCCTCTCTCTCCAAAACACCCTGTAGACATTCATTAGAGAAATGCTGGTTCATGTCCTTCAGGAAATAAGAGAACTCCATTTGAGCACTTGCTCTAACCCAGCAGCTCTTGAGTTGTAAACGACATCTCCATCTGTTTACTTTAATCCACTTTTAATTTATTTTCTTAGTTTTGTAAGTCATGTTTGCACTGAATAAAATTATTTTGGGAGGGTGGAACTGTTTTCTGTCAGAAAAATGTCATGAATTATGGTTTTGTTCACCATTTTCACCCAGATACTCAGCTTAGAAGTCAAATTTAACCCTGTCACTGCTCATTACTCTTGTACCTACCCTCTGCCATTAAACTAGCAAAACCTTCTTCAGATTTATTATTCAAAATAAAAATCTGCTCACAGATCTCCTATGTATTTTACAATACAGCAAATAATTTTTAACTGACAGAGAGCAGCCAAATAAGACACTTTTTACACTTCGTGTAATCTGCATGAAGCAGACGAACATTACAGGACAACTGGTGGATGTTGTGAGCTCAGCCGACAAATTAAGGACAAAAAAAGTGGACCCAGTGTGAAAATCATTCCGAGTAATTGCAAAGCAGAATTCCAGGAACTGCAGAAAAGGTCATGGATAATGCCTGTGAAAAGCCCTAATGTATGCAAACATTAAATACCATTTTTAAACTGCAATATACAAGAAGTGCTCCTTCTGTTCAATTTTGGACACAGAATGTTAATAAAGTGGCAGTGAGAATGTGTGTGTTCGGTAATTCCAGTAATATTCAGCCTGAAAAAAACCTCATTTTATTTCTGGAAAACTTCAGCACTTTCAGGAAAACAGAACTTTATTACTTTTAAGGGAAACCAGCAAAGAGAGAAATGACCTGGGGAAGTGACTAAGAAAGATTAAGTGGTGATCCAGGAAGCCTCACGTATTTGACATGAACATTTGTCCTAAAAGGCGGTAATTAGTTAAGGTAATGAATAGAGAAAAGGAGAAGAAAGGAGAATCATTCTGACTGACAGTGAAATGCATCAAGTTGCTCACTAGTATTTTTCTCAGCATGCCCTTCAGGGTGAACTTAAGTCAGCACCCAAGCCCTGTGTTCTGGTTTGAGTTTAGTGGCTGGCCCAGCCCTAACCCTTGACACTTGGAAAAGCCATAAACCCTAGTCTAAATTTTGCTACTTAACACAAATCAGCTGCCTAACTGAAGCTTGGAATTTCTCACAGGACACAGAGGCATTTCGGGCACTGGCACTACACACTCATTACAGGGAAATTATGCCTCTGGTTCAAACTTACAGTCTCCCAAACACTGTCCACCCAGGGCACTGACAGATGTGCAATGCTATCTGCACTGCCTCGGAACGTGTGTGTTCAGATGCTACAAGAAGCCTGAACACTGAGTTCACCCCAAAGTACAGTTACCTCCACAACTTAGAAATTGCTTAGATAGGCTTTTGCTAGTTAACAATGACTAGTTAAACTAACAACAACTAGTAAGAAGGAGGTAGCTCCATGAATTTCCCACCTTAGTGCAGCATGGCTGCACCTTCATACGCACAAATGTCACAAGTTCAGAACGCAATACTTGATTTTGCTTACCACAAATGCAGACCTTCAGCTTTCATTGACAGATATTAATTTGGCTCATGCTTCCTCTTCAATTTTTCTCAATGCATCACTTCATAAGAGCTAAGTCCACTGATGTCCATCAAAACAAAGTCATGGAATTGAAAAGCAAGAGGCAACTCTGCTTAACAATAAGTGTATCTCACCGTTCACTACCAACAGCCATCACGAGAAAAGTTTATGTGTGGATAAAATGTCATTCCTATTAGGAAGTCTGTACTGGCTTTCAGCTGCAGCATCTAGACCTCTTTTGATCCTTCTTTTTTAAAACCAAGTAACTCTCAGTTTCTTACAGTTCTTCAGTTTCTCATAGCACATGGTCAAAAACAGATAATTTCAGTATGGCAATTATTTTCCAATAAGCACAAGACAGCTCTAAA
The DNA here is from genome assembly GCA_028565055.1 of Phoeniculus purpureus. Taxonomy (NCBI): domain Eukaryota; kingdom Metazoa; phylum Chordata; class Aves; order Bucerotiformes; family Phoeniculidae; genus Phoeniculus; species Phoeniculus purpureus. Next base: position 33,762,018 of record JAOXOE010000874.1, read on the forward strand.
CTGAACCAGGACATTTAGACACCATTTTTTAATTGATGTTATATTTTTTAAAGTGTATTTAAGGCCACATACTGGAAACTTTATTCACAGAATCACAGAACATCAGGAATTGGAAGATACCTTGAAAGATCATCTAGTCCAATACCCCTGCCACAGCAGGATCATCTACATCAAGCTGCACATCATGTTGCGCAGGAATATGTACAGTCAGGTTTTAAATGTCTCCAGAGAAGGAGACTCCACAACATCCCTGGGCAGTAACCCCTTCCAGTGCTCTGTCACCCTCACTGGCATGAAGTTCCTTCTCATATTTATGTGGAATATCCTGTGTTCTAGGTGACAGCAGACCATACAGGTACACATGGAGAGGTTTATCTCAGAGGGGAAAAAGGGTTCTGGGGCAGGAATTGGCAGGGCTCATTCAGAGGGCTTTAAACTATATTCGGAGTGTGGTTGGATAGTCGATGGGTACGCACCAGTGGGACAGAGCTCTGGTCTTAATGAAAACCAGGTGGCCTTTCACTGTCCTAGGGTAAAATTGGAGCACTCAGCTCGCTCCCTGAAATGCCTGTACACCAATGCACGCAGCATGGGGGATA
>JAOXOE010000874.1:33785860-33818121 GCA_028565055.1 Phoeniculus purpureus
GGGAGGGAGGGAGACCTCTCCCCTGGCCACTGGGAGAAAAGCATCAATAGGGAGAGCAATGGCTTCCCCTGGGCATGTACAGCTGCCCTTCTTAATCCAGTGACATCCACTGTTCCACTTGATCTCTAAAGTGGCTTTGGTCTTTCTTTTGGTTTCTTGGGTTCTTGCACAGGCAAACAACACAGTGAGACCATGCCTGTTCCAATAGCTCTGATGGCAAGATGTCCTGAGCCACTTGTGATCACATATGTATTAGAAGCTTGACTCTTTAAATACTGCAGTAGAAATATATCTCACATTGCCCATGTCTTCTCTTGCCCCATTTTCCCCTTATTCAGCCCAGCCAGTACAGCATGACTTGTGTGTATGGATTGTATTATGGTGTGGTTTGTGTGTATTTAGATTGGATCTTACAAAGAAATTCATCACTGTGAGGGTGCTGAGGCACTGGAACAAGTTGCCCAGCAAGGCTATGATTGCTCCATTCGTGGAAGTGTTCAAGACTAGGCTGGACCTAGTCTGGTGAGAGGTGTCCCTGCCCACAGCAGGAGGTTAGAACTAAATTACTTCTGCAGTTCCTTCTAATCTAAACCATTCTGTGATTCTATTATTTCATATGGAGCATTGGACCAGGGCACCATTTTGCACATGAGTAAGTGCATTCGCAAGTTATCTATACAATGTGCTTACATTTTAAGCCATTTATTGCATAATAAGATATCAGGGCTTTTGGAGAGAAAGCATTCAAGATTTTAGCATGTGGGAAAGGACTTTTATGACCCTGGAGTTCAGGAAAGCCAGTATGAACTTGGGCAAAGAGTAGTGAAGAATGCTTTAAGGTGTCTGTGCACAGTGATGCAGCAGAAGTGGCACATGGAAGAACCAGGTTTTAACACTTTATTCCTCAACTGTTTGTATGTGTCCATCCACCCATTTGCTGTAGGTGACTTAAGCAAATTAGCTGAGTATTTCTGATAAAGCTATTACCCATAAATACATTAATTGCTTTGAATTTATTAGTAGTTGCTGCACTGCTGACATTGTACTTTTTTCTTCTTCTAAACAAGTAGGAACTGTGGGGCACTCCGAGAGGTACTGTTCTAGGCAGAACACTGCAGTTTCAGCTGGGAACCACAGAGCTGCTTCCCATGAGCTCATATTCAGAAAGTGTTCCTCAAAAACCTGTATTGATATAACACCTAGTTCTTACAAATAACTTTTCACTCTCATGTCTTAAATTGCATTACAAAGGCAATAACTAAGTCACAGAATCACAGAATGTTAGGGATTGGAAGGGACCTCGAAAGATCGTCTAGTCCAATCCCCCTGCCAGAGCAGGTCATTGGGTGAAAGTGGAGATCAAGTTGAAATTCATTTGAATTTTATTTTTAAATTAAAAACTGTGTTCCAGAACACATTTGGCATAAATGTTATGGCTTTTGCATGTTTGTACATATCCGTTATGCAGAGAACCCTAAATATGGCAATATATACAGGTGGTGTCAAACTCCATTCACAGTGTCTGTGCACTGACTGCACTGACTGCATGTTGTGCACTGCTTGTAGTTACGGTACAGAGTCACCGTAAGACTCAAGTAACAGACCAGCAAAGAACACTTTGCCAGAAAACACTTTGAGGTCCAGTTATTCCCTTCGCTAGCTTGCACTGCTGCAAATGTTTATTGAATATATGTCTTATCACTATGGTAAGCTGTGCATGTCTCACATGAAGTTAATAAACTTGGCATCAGTAACAGGAAGTATAGACAGTGTTCACTTGCTAAAAAGTAAAAAAATATTTGCCTTTGAATGTACCTACTACTCTCTTCTGCCGGCCCCCAAGATTAAATCACTTTATCTTTTTTCTGATGGCAAGAAAAATGGAAGCTTGTGCCTTCAAAGGTATCAGTGTCTTTTCCTCAACTCTTCAAAACATAAAAACCATCAGTCTCAAACACTCTCATGCACTTCAGAAAAGTTTAACTCAGATTTTTTTTTTGTTTGGCTTGTTCATTTTTCATTGTTTGAATGGTATTTTGAAGGTAGTAGCATTGTTCAAGGTGTTTTAGGACATGGATTCATGGAATATTTTGGGTTGGAAGGGACCTTCCAAGGTCATCTAGTTTAATCTCTACAACAAGCAGGGACATCTCTAACTTCAACAGATTGCTCAGAGCCCCATCCAGTCTGATCTTGAATGGGGCCTCCATAACCTCTCCAGGCAACCTGTTCCAGGGATCCAACACCCTCATATTAGAGAACTTTTTCCAGATGTCTAACCTAAATCTACCCTTTTCTAGCTTAAAACCATATAGAGAAGCTATTTCTAGAACTACTCCAACCCGAGGAGGTTAGATTTTATTTTTTTCATTTTCTCTCTATTTAAGGTGAACATGCAGGTGGAAGCACAATGGAAAGACTTTTCATGATGGAAAAGAAGGCTTCGAAGGACAGGTTAAAAAGATTGTTTTTTTAATAAAATCACAGTTGACTGACAAAAGCGGAGGTGCCTAAGAGCCACAGAAGGTTGAAGACAGATGGGAAATTCATAGAATCATTAGGGATTGGAAGGAACCGTGAAGGATCATCTAGTCCAATGCCATTGCCAGAGCAGGATCACCTAGACCAAGCTGCATGGGAACATGTCTAGGCAGGTTTTAAATGTCTCCAGAGAAGGAGACTCCACAACCCCCCTGGGCAGATACAGGACTATAGTCCTGAATATTCCTGCTTCCTGGAACAAGGAAACACTGCACTGCATTGGTCACTGTGCAGCAAGTGTGAGGTCTTTCACTGCAAAAACATCTTTTATTTGCTCTCTGAATAGTAATATGGAAAATTATTACAGAATTTTATGAAAAGGTAAATAAATAGGAAATAAATGGCAAAGTGATGAAAAATTATAAAGAAAGGAACCAGTAAAGTCCAAATATTGTTTCTGCATTCAGAGCACATAATGAAAGTCTATGTTGTAGTCAAGGTGTTATTTATAGTTTGTACGTTAGAAGTTTACACTAGAAATAGGTTTATAATGGAAAGTATGTCAAGTTATGAGTGTGCCAGTATCTTTTTTCCAACAAAATCTAATTTGAGACATTTAAACAGAGGTGTTTGCAGTAGAGGACTAAAGCTAAAGGGATTTTTTTTTCCCTTATGACCAATCTGAAATCCTTCGTAATATATGTGTGCCAGTCCTTTTATAGTAAAAATGAAGGAAATTTCTCAGCTCTTAATAGCATCTGGCTTTACAGCCTTTGATGTCCCAGTTGTAATGTAGAGGTCACCCACTAACTCACACAGTAACTGTAAAGAATGGTGCCACAGCGCATGCTGAGTTCTGTCTCTGATTCCAGTTTTCTCCTTTTGCTCTCAGTCTGCTCTCACTCTGCTCCACAGACGTGACCTGCTGCAACCAGCCTGCACGTTACACAGAATTTTCTGTCAAGTGCTGATAAATGTTAGACTTAATCTTCACTCATGTTCCCCTACTTGTTTCAGCAGGGAACCTGCAATCCTTCCTGCAGTCATAATTTTCCCAAAGTTATGTATGACTACCCAAGTCTAGGCTACAACCTGCTTTGCTTAGTTTATCATTAATGCCTTTAGAGCTGCATTTCAACTGAGGAAGACCAGTCTTTCCCTTGGGTAGCCTATCCACAGCACACCTAGAAATGAAGTCACAGAACATTAAGGATTGGAAGGGACCTCGAAAGATCATCTAGTCCAATCCCCCTGCCACAGCAGGATCACCTAGTCACACAGAAACATCTCCAGGTGGGTTTTAAACATCTCCAGAGAAGGAGACTCCACAACCTTCCTGGGCAGCCCCTTCCAGTGCTCCATCACCCTCACTGGGAAGAAGTTCCTTATATTGATTTGGTACCTCCTATGTTCCAGCTGACACCCATTGCCCTTTGTCCTATCATTAGATGACACTGAGCAGAGCCTGGCTCCATCCTTCTGACACTCACCCTTTCTATATTTATAAACATTAACAAGGTCACCCCTCAGTCTCCTTTTTTCCAAGCTTGAGCTCTTGAGAGACCCAGCTCCCTCAAGTCAAAATCAGATCCTCATCCAGAATGTGTTCCTATTCTCCTTACCAGCTCCTTGCCCCTATTCTTTGAGAAAAAAACCCTTTTTTTGTTGCTGAAATTGCTCTCCCCTTCCCATAGAAGAGAAAGGATCCTGTTTCTGTAATTGCTTTCTCCCGCAGCACCCCTGAGATAGACTCCTCTAGAGTAAAATGCCTTTGGTATCTGATGGCATGAATTGTTCCATCTTTACACCAGCGAAGATCAAAGCTAAGCACTGCAAGTTAGTCTAGAAGTGCAAGGAAAACAGTCCTTACTCTACATTTATATAAAACAGATCTGTGACTGTACCTCAAAAGATGTGTCATGTAAATTCAACTGCAAATAGGGGGGTTCAAAGGCATTAATTGTAAGCAGTGTAATCTTTTAATGGCATATTGGAGGTGTGAAATTGTTCTTCTTTAAAAGCAGGGTCTTTGTGCACGGTTTTATGTCTATGTCAGATTTAATTACCACAATGACCTGATTTTTTTAGAAATAGGTTTCTACTGTCTACAGTGTTTCCAGTGAGATTAGATTATTAAAAAGCTCATTTATTATATTAGTGCTTTTCAGGTTTTTTTCATTTTGAGGCTTGTGAAAATACCTTTAAAATTGTGTCCATTCCTCAAGCTGACCACAGGAGTACTTTGTAAGATTATTATAATGTGTCAGCCAATTAAACCACATTTTTTAGTCTTCTGCTAATTTTGGTACATTTTCTTTACTACTTTTTGCTGTAGCACTACCTGTGGCCCCTAAAATAACAAACCCTTCTCCCCTTGGATGTGCAATGGAGAAGGTTTAAAATCCACCTGGACAAGTTCCTGTGTGACTGTAGATGATCCTGCTCTGGCAGGAGGATTGGACTGGATGATCTTTCAAAGTCCTTTCCAATCCCTGATGGTCTGTGAATCTGAGATTGGTAAAATAGCTGTTGTACACATATAACCCATTTAGAAACAGATTAACCATTACACAAGAGGAAGGATGGGCTTGGAGGCTGGACCTGCTCAAGTCCATACTGTGTGTTTCTAGCCTCAGAAAAGAGCGAAGTGACAGTTTGTGAATAAGTCTTCACTTTCTGCCTGGTATCAATAATAAGTGTGTTAAGTAGTCATTCTTTTCTCAGAGCAGATAATAATATATCTTGACATTTCAACACTAAGAAAGACCAACTATTTTATTGCAGATTTTGTGTTTGGTAATTTCTCTCATTGTCTCAAGGAAACATCTCTAGAAAGAGGATGGAAAAACTCGTATATGCTGGTTTATCTTACCATCTTTACTGGTCCAATTCATCCAGCCAAAAGCTAATCTTGCTCTATCAAAGTATGTTCAACAGCCAGAGTTTGAATGCTTATCCACCTGTGTGTGTATACAGGGACATACATAAAGAAATATACATAGAAATCAAAGTGCAAAGTCCTGCATCTCGGTCAGGCCAGTCCAGGCACAGTTACAAGCCGGATGCAGGATGGCTTAATAGTAGCCCTGAAGAGAAAGACTCAGGGGTATTGATTGATGAGAAGCTCAGCATCAGCAGACAGTACACTCATGCAACCCAGAAGGCCAACCAGATCCTAGGATGCATCAAAAGAAATGTGGCTAGCAGAGCAAGAGAGGGGATTCTCCCTCTATTCTGCTCATGTGAGACCTTACCTCAAATACTGTGTCCAGTTCTGGTGTCCCCAACACAAGATGGACATAGAACTGTTGGAGCAAGTCCAGAGGATGCCACTAAGATGATCCAGGGGCTGGGGCAGCTTTGCTAAGAGAATAGGCTGAGGGAGCAAGGGTTGTTCAGCCCAGGGAAGAGAAGACTTTTTGGGGACCCTATAGCTTCCTTGCAATACCTGAAGAGAGTTTACAGAAAGGCTGGAGAGGGGCTTTTCACAATAGGATGCAGTGATAGGACAAGGGGAAATGGTTTGAAACTGAAAGAGAGTGGGTTTAGGCTTGATCTTAGAAAGAAGTTCTTCAGTACAAGGGTGGCAAGACTCTGGAATCAACTGCCCAGAGAGGCTGTTGCTGCCCACTCTGCTCCCTGGAGATGTTCAAGGCCAGGCTGGGTGAGGCCTTGAGCAACCAAATCTAGTTGAAAGGCATCACTGCCCATGACAGGGAGGTTCAGTGGATGATTTCTAAGGTCCCTTCCAACCTTAATGATTCTATGTAGCATTGTACATATACAGTGAATGACCTAAGATAGGTTGTGGCTCAGGCAGAGCTTCTGCCCTCCAGTTCACAGTAGCAGCAACTACTGCAGCAGCAGATGTCCTCATGGCCGAAACAGGGGCAAGCTGCTGTGCTGATTCAAGCATGCAGGCTTTCTGCAAGGCAGAAAGAAGAGAGCAGGACGCAGGGTCTGTAGCTGCTTCACAGGTCACTTGTCCTCTATGTCATGTTCCATTGATGCAGTTGCATAAGAAACCCATGCTTTCTTTAATGAGTTCCCTTTGCTCACCAACTGCTATCAATTATTGTCTTGGAGGCTCTTTCCTGTCTTACAGCTACGCCTACATTAGGCTTGACCTGTCAGCACTGCTCTACCTATCTAGCTAAATCAACAAACATTCTCTAGTGTAGATTAAATTTAATTACGGATTAGCACAGCTCCCAGACTCTCGTTTGGCAGCCTTCGGGCTGAAAGGTGGAGCTGTGCTAAGGTTAGCTTATGGGGCCTTTGCAGGGGTGGGTTTGAGTGTTTTTGTCTCTTTATCAAACCCTGCTAATTGACTCTTTAAAAACCTTGCCCTGACAAAACAGCCCAGAGAACAGCATTTAGACTGCAAACACTGACATTTTGGTGTAAGTGGATCTCTGCTTTGGGCTTCTTGAAAAGAGATTAATCTGTCAGCTCTTCAATATTGAAACTACTGGTAAGTGGGAGATCCCAGAACAGTGTGCCATGCCCTGTATGCCCTGTAGTTTATGTACCTTGGGAAATGTCTGCGAGACACAGAGGTAAAAGCTAGCTTAAGTACAGCCCAATGTCTCAGTGATAGTTTATGGTCCTAGTTGAAAAAGACTAAATGGCCAGCCTTCCTGGTACTTGGCATAGATCTCTCTCTCATGGTCTAACAGACACTTAAGATAGATAATGATACACGTGGTGTAGAGAAAAATCATTATTATTCCCAATACAGACTGGAGCATCTGAGAAGAAGTGAATAAAAATAAGAACTTTATGAGGCAATCCTTAGTAGATCCTCCTGTTCTCTTTCCTGTGGGGCAACAGCCTCTGCCATTAGCACAACAAAAGGTGCTTTTTCCACTAGTAGCACATTGGGGCAGGGAGTTTCCAGTCAGATAATTTTGGAGAGGAGGAGTTCTTTGTTTCCATTGCTTTTCAGTTCTTCACCCCAGGCCACAGTTTTAATACCCCTGTTTGCAGTGAGTGGAGTTTACTATGGAGATCATCATCTTGTTAAGCTCATCATCAGTTTGTTATTCTTGTCTAGAATGGGCAGGTATTTGGTGAATAAAGTCTCAGTAATGCTTTGGTAACTGGGAAAGAAGACAAAACAGCATGAGAAGGCTATATTTTGTCATTTCACACCCCAGCCTTGCTTAGTGTCCAATGATCATCTGCAGTAACTGATTAAGAATCACACAGAACCACACAAAACCACAGAACATTAGGGATTGAAAAGGACCTCAAAAGATCATATAGTCCAACCCTCCTGCCACAGCAGGATCACCTAGATCAAGTCGCACAGGAACATATCCAGGTGGGTTTTAAATGTCTCCAGAGAAGGAGATTCCACAACCTCCCTGGGAAGCCTGTTCCAGTGCTCTGTCACCTTCACTGTGAAGAAGTTCCTTCTCACATTGATGTGGAACCTCCTATGTTCCAGCTTACACCAATTGCCCTCGTCCTATCACTAGATACCACTGAGCAGAGCCTGGCTCCATCCTCCTGACACTGATCCTTCACATATTTATAGACATTAATGAGGCCACCCCTCAGTCTCCTCCAAGCTGAAGAGAGTCAGCTCCCTCAGCCTTTCCTCATCAGGGAGATGCTCCACTTCCTTCATCATCTTCGTTGCTCTATGCTGGACTGTCTCCAGCCAGCTTTGTGTCCCACTTGAACTAATGGGCCCAGAACTGGACACAATATTCCAGATGTGGTCTCACCAGGGCAGAGTAGAGGAGGAGGAGAACCTGACTCAATCTGCTAACCACCCCTCTTCTCAAAAACCCCATGATGCTGTTGGCCCTCTTGGCCACAAGGGCACGTTGCAGGCTCATGGTCATTCTGCTGTCCACCAGGACCCCCAGGTCCCTTTCTCCTACACTGCTCTCCAACAGCTCAGCCCCAACCTATACTGGTGCCTGGGGTTGCTCTTGCCCACATGCAAGACTCTACACTTACCCTTGTCATACTTCATTAAACTTCTCCCTGCCCAGCTCTCCAGCCTGTCCAGGTCTCAGCTGTGTGAATGGCAGCACAGCCTGCTGGGGTGTTGGTGACACCACCCAGCTTTGTGTCATCAGCAAACTTGCTGACAGTGCATCCTAAGCCTTCATCCAAGTCATTCATGAATAGAATGAATAGAACTGGTCCCAGTACCGACTCTTGGGGGACTCCACTAGATACAGGCCTCCAACTACACTCTGTCTCATTGACTACTACTCTTTGGCTTCTATCCTGCAGCCAGTTCACCATCCACCTCACTACCCGATCATCTAGTCCACACTGCCTCAGTTTGGCTGTGAGGATGCTATGGGAGACTGTGTCATATGCCTTACTGAAGTCAAGCTAGACCACATCCACTGCTCTGCCATCTTCTGTCCACCTGGTTATGCCCTTATAAATTGTTTCATCACCTTTCCTGGGATAGAGGTGAGATTGAACGGTCTATAGTTACTTTGGTTAGAGTTAGTTACTTGGGTCTATAGTTACTTGATCTATAGTTACCTGGGTCCTCTTTCTTACCCTTTTTGAAGACTGGAGTGACATTTGCTATCCTCCAGTCCCCAGGTACTTCTCCTGATCCCCAGGACTCTGAAAAGATGATGGAGAGTGGCTTAGCAATGACTTTTGCTGCCTCCCTTAGCGCTGATGGTGTATCCCATCAGGGCCCATGGATTTATGTACATCCAGTTTGCTCAACTTATCCCTAACCAATTCCTCATTAACCAAGACAAGCTCCTCTCTTGTCTCAACTTCCTCTGGAGCCTCAACAGTCTGGGGCTTGATATCACGACAGTTCCCAGAAATATAGACAGAGGCAAAGAAGGTGTTCAGTATCTCTGCTTTCTCTGTATCCACTGTCTTCAGGGCACCTACCTCATTCAGCAGGGAGCCTACATTGCCTCTAGGCTTAGTTTTACCTGCAGTGTTTTTTGAAGAAGCCCTTTTTATTGCCCATGACCTCCCTTGCAAGTTTTCATTCCAAGGAGGCCTTGGCTTTCCTATTTGCATCCCTACATTTCTCTGACTAGAGTCTTATAATCACCCTAAGTGGCCATCCCCTCCTTCCATGACCTATAGACTTTATTCTTGCTCTTGAGTTTGTCTAGCAGCTCCCTGTTTAACCACGCAGGTCTTTTGGCTCCCTTCTTTGACTTCATGCCTATTAGAATGCACTAATCTTGGGCTTCAAAGAAGTGGTCCTTGAAAGTTAACCAATTATCTTGGGCTGCTTTACCTGCCAGTAAGATTTAATTTCCGAGGAAGTCTTGGCTTTCTTAGTTGTGTCCCTAAAAGAATATATAAGAGAAAATTATATATAATCCCTCCAAAAGGGCAGGAACAGTACAGACCTTCTCTGTCTCCTGTTTCCAACGTGTTCATAAGAGGTGCTTTTCTGTAGCATACAACTGCTCCTAGGACTCCCATCTATCCTTCACAGTGTTACAAAGCCTGCCTCATAAGCACAACTTTGCTTCAGATTTGAGGTTGGGGTAACACTAGTTGAAGGGTGTTCAAAGCCTTGACAAGTGCTATTTGAGAACTGGGAATTATGTCTGTGAATTTGAAAGAGCCTACATCATAATCCTAAAGACATTAAAGCGCAAATAAAAGCCTTGCAGTTATTCTGGTTGACTGTAGAAATGCTGATCCTTGTAATCAACTTTGTTGAGTGGCACTTGAGGAAAGTATGTGACTCCTATCTGTTTCTTTAAACTGGATATCCTACTTATGTATCTCTGAAAACCCATTCATTTTCAGGCTAACAGTTTTGTGGGTATTATTTATTATGCAAGGATATGGCCTTATGTGGCACAATCCAAAGCAATACCATTTCTTTTTTTACAAGAATTTTCCAATTCAGAGATTGTCAAGAAAGCCTGTTTTTGGATCTATGGTGGGTGCAGTCTCCACTGGTTAACTTTACCTGAAGGATTGACCAAAAGCTGTCAGGTATTGCTGGTGGCCAGAATAGATGTCAGAACAGTTCCATTAACAATGACATTGATTTTCTTTAAAATGTCTTCTGTTTCTTCTTTCTTTCTGAAGCAGAAGAAACACGTTGTCATATCTCAACAAATTAAAACCTGTCCTTAGGCTTTTGTCCTCACAGTGTCTATCTTTGTATATACTAAATTTAACTGCATGGTGTCTGTGGATTTATGGTTGGACTCGGTGATCTGGGTGGTCCTTTCCAACCATGATTATTCTTTGATTCTGTGATTCCTTTTACTTCCTTTTTCTTAATATACGCTTGAGTGATGTAATTTTCTCATGCAGAATGTAGGTGTTTCCTGGATATAGGTTTATGGGTCACAGCTCAATCTGAATACTTCTGTATTTTAAATTTAGTGTACTTTTCCTGATTGATGATGTAGTTGCGTACTCTGCAAGTTGTTTTGCTTACACAACTTAAAAGAGCTTATTTACCATTATGTGTTCTGCCTTATGATTTTATCTAACAGCTGCAAATTGTTCATTTAATCTTAATTCTGTATTTTTCATTTCCTGAAATGTCGTGAAACCATTACACTCTTTCCTTGTGAGAATGTTAAACCACGGTAGAGTCTTTGGAAGATCTCCTCTATTCTTTTTCACATTGTGTCTTTGAGTTGCTATTACATGTTGAAGTTCAACTTAATACCCCAATTCATTCTTTGTTAGTGGTCGAGTGGAAATGTAACCGCAATTTTTCTTTATTTTTATGTAATCTTAAAGCTCAAGAGTATGACAATTAGAATGCATTGTAGAAAGGTCGCACTGCCCTGCCATACCTCTGGAACACCAGATAACTATCTTCATGTTCTCCACAGAACCACTGCAGCAGACAGAACCAAACCTTCCATATGACTGAGCACTGCAAAAGTCAGACCATTAAGCCAGCCACATGTGTCTCCATTTCATTTGCAGAGATTTAATGGCCTGTATCAGAGACAACAGCGTTGTTAACATGAGGCATAGAGTCGACTTAGGAAATTGCAGGAGTCAGATAAGAAGTCAGAATATTAAATGCTCCTGTAAGAGACCTCTCACAAGAGGTCACAGTAATGAGAAAAGTGCTTTGCTGCCAGTGCCGAGTGTGACAGAGAATGTTTGTAGCTGTATGTGGAGCAAAAGGAAACCCAGTTTGAACATATTGGATCATATTAGTGAGTCATCGGAACAGGCTGCTTAGTCAGGTGGTGGAGACACCATCCCTATAGGTGTTCAAAAAATGGGTAGAAATAGTGTGTCAGGAAATGGTTTAGTGGTTAGGGGTTGTAGAGTAAATGGTCAGACTTGATGTTCTTGAAGGTCTTTTCCAGCCTTGATGATTCTATGATATCATTAATAGCAGAAGCCAGGAGACTTTTTGGCTGTCACAAAAGGAAAGAAAGAATGTCTGCTTCAAACAGGAATGTATTAACCTCCTTAAATTGAGGTCTTTGACAAAGAACAAACAAAATGGATCCCCTGTGACTTAACCTTGTCCTCTTCTATCCACAGTACCCTTCATCCCAGGCAGTTTTTCACTGAGCAAGCAAGTTCTGATTTAAAGCTAGCTGCATTTCTTTCCTCCTACTAAAATGTCTACAACCCTACAGCTTAAAATCATTTACTTTCCAGTTTAAATTTATTTATGGTCTCACTAGTTCTATTCCTAAATTTTAGCAAAAATGTTCTTTTTTCTTGACTGGCATTTACTCTGTGATTTATTTATAGAGAGCAATTATATCCCTGCTCAGATGTGTTTTGCTAGACAAACCAAGACAGGCTCTTTTGGTCTCACAGAACAGGTTTTCCTTCCCTTGGGTTACCTCAATAAACCCTTGTCTGCATGTGTCCCATTTTAAGTTACTACCTCCTAATCCCATGGGACTACTGATGCTGGCAGTACATCTGAAAGTGCTGCCAGCATTATGGCGTTGTAAGAGATTGCACAGGCAATGGCAGTGCAGCACTCAGTCCAGTTCTACCATGACAGCTCCTTTGCCAAAACTCCAATTTCTATTGCAGCACTCATGGAGACCATCTAGATAACCATCCACTCTCAGTGCTGTACCACATCCTGAACGTGCTCCACACAGAACATGCTTCGACATTTCTTATCCACAGATTGTATTGGTTTGTACTGAGTTTCTGTGACAGCTCAGTAATGAAAATACTCCAAGTAGCAAATCTGATCATGAGATCACTCCTTGTACTAATCTCATCATGCCCTGTAGCAAAATGTTCCTGTTGAACAGAATTACAGGATCTTCTAACTTTCTTCAAATTCTTTGCCTCCTTATACCAGCCTCTTCTCTGCCCAAAATAGTTGTTTCCCATATTGAGTCACAGCCAATATTTTGATACTTTCCTGGAAACCAAGTAGCATAATGGGATCATGTTCTTATTTGAGACACAGGGCTAGTCTGGTGTGATCTACCCATAGCAAAGCTTTTGTCTTTCCCTGGCAGAATATTCACGGTTCATTTGTCACAAAGAACTCTTCCAGCTTCCCAGTTGCAAACATGGCTGGCTTACAGCTTTAGTTTTCAAAATACTGTATGTTCCTTTTGAATTAAATAGTTTCTTTTCCAGTTCTTTCCTATTTCTTTCTTGTGTTGCTGTTAACTTATTTCAGAGTGCAGAACTGCGACCATTCTTTGCCAATATCTGCAAATGGTAGATATTTGAGGTCTGGATCTTTGAATAAAGAATACCTCTTGGCATCTTCCTGACATCTGACTGTCATGGAATGTGCCTGGATGTCTCTGTTATAGAATCATAGAATGGCCAGGGTTGGAAAGGACCTTAAAGATCATCTAGTTCCAACCCCCCTGCATAGGCAGGGACACCTTGACTAGATCAGATTACTCGGGGCCCCATCCAGCCTGGCCTTGAACACTGCCAGGGATGGCACAGCCACAACTGCCTTGAGCAACCTGTTCCAGCATCTCACCACCTTCACAGGAAAGAATTTGTTCCTCATGTCCAACTTAAATCTCTCCTCTTCAACTCTGTAATCCTTTACCCTTGTCATCTGTCTATGTACCTGTGTAAAAAGCCCTACCCCAGCTTTCTTGTAGCCCACTTCAGATACTGGAAAGCTGCTAGGTGGTCACCTGGGAGCCTCCTCTTCTCCAGGGGAGGTGCTCCAGCCCTCTGATCATTTGAGTTGCCCTCCTCTGGACATGTTCGAGGAGCTCTATGTCCTTCTGGCGTTGAGGACTCCAGAGCTGGACAGAATACTCCAGGTGGGGTCTCACAAGTGCAGAGGGAAAATCACCTCCCTTAACCGACTGTTAGTGCTTCTTTTGATGCAGCCTAGGACACAGTTGGCTTTCTGGGCTGCAAGTGCACAGTGATAGCTCATGATACCATTATCATTGATGTAAAACAGAAAAGAATGTTTTTTAATCATAGAATCATAGAATCATTAGGGATTGGAAGGGACCTCAAAAGATCATCTAGTCCCATCCCCCCTGCCACAGCTGGATCACCTAGACCAAGTCACACAGGAACACATCCAGGCAGGTCTATGATTAAGTTACGCACTTCTAGACTCAAAAAGTAGCCCTCAGGCCATATTTTGAATTTGTGATGCTCTCATTATCTGATTGTTTTGTAAACCAAAACAATGAAAAGTGACACTGTTTAGCAATAAAGTTTGAAAGTGTTGCTTTTATTTAGATAAATTGTCTTGCAAACATCCACGATCTTAGAAATGTTTACCAGGATCTCAAGAATGTTTATTGTTTGTTTTCAGTAGAATTTAGCTAACAAGCCGCTAACTAAATACTCATATGACTCATCTGTTTTTCCAGTGCTCTCAGGCTTAAGGTATCACAATGAAAACACATTTAAGTTTATCTGCTGGTACAAGTAGACATCTGCATGTTTATCTGCACATATATATATATGGTCAGCTATCACAAGCAGCTTCAGCAGAGGAAAATGTTGGCATTTGTAAGTGGTTCCCTATCTAAGAAGTTCCTCTCTGTTCTAGATATTGCTGTGTCTCATTGCAGCAATGTGAGAGCTCCTTCTAACTGAAAATATATTCACTTACACACACAGAAATTACTGTTACGCTGTGTCACAGATAGTGAGCTAAGATAACAAAAACTAATCCTCCCCACCACCTCCACAATCTCCAGTTCCCACATGAAGGGTAGAGAGTGCAGAGTTGAACTCGTGTCCCCCAACGTCTGAACTCATGCCCTAACCTCTAGACCTTCCTCCACTGTTGAATAACTGATCTCAGTAGAAAGTATATTTTACTATTGATTGCAGATTAATTAAATTAAAAAAATGTTGAAAGAACTGTGCTTTTACAAGTGATCCCCATATGGCTTTGATCCGGCTTTACCCACAGCTAATTCTTCATGACTGAATATCCAAAGAAAACTTATGCGTTGTTTCTGTAAGAGGCAGATGTTTGATGAAAACAGTGCTGTTGTAAAATTAAAGTGTTTACCTTCTCAGAAGAAATGATTCAACGGGGACTTGCACTGGCAATGTATAACAGCAGTTTAAAAAGTATGCAGAGCATTATATCGCTGTTATTATTTCTTTAGGAAACTGAGTGGCTTGTTAAAGTCATTCTTGATGACATTGAGAGTGCAGACAGCGCAATTTTCAGACCACAAGAAAAAGGGAGGACAGGACTACGCACTCATGGTTGGCTGGACGAGGAGTCTTGTTTTACTCTCTGCACCAAGATCTGTGCCAGAAATGGTATAATACTAGTAATTCCTTGCAGCAGTCTGGCATCGGGCTCTTACTCCGTGAGGCTGTCAGTGCATCTGTTCTCTCACATAGTGAGATCTTTCGAGGATATGAAAGCACTCTTAATATATTTAATTTTTATGTTGTGGATACAGTCAGCTTAGCTAGGGAAAAGGAATGAGGACTCCATTTAATTAAATGTGGGACAGTCAGAATAGAGATGTTGCACCTCCCTGAGATAAAACAGATGGGATCTGGCCTATTTGCATATCTCAAGGAATTATCTCTACTTGAACTGTTTCTTAATTTTACCATCCTGAAACTTTCAAATATTTCCTAAGTGGAAAGACAGAAGACTAAGTTGTAAGCTGTGACTGGATCATTTGGCTTGAGTGACTTACTAGAAGTTTAAATGAGTTTAGAAAGCTGCTGTCTGCAATGACTATCCAGTGTGTCAGTATGATTTCTCTGGCTTCTCTTGAATTCATTCCTTTTTGCCTTATTTCCAGAAAAGAACCTTCCTTCTCGTATTTGTCCTTATAGTGTAGTTTTGTTTGGGACTTGCTTTCTTTTTGATGTGTAATAACTGTTTTATCACCAAAACTTGTAAACTTGAAGAGAACGTTGAGACCTTACCCATGTCTATTAATACTATAAATACCTGAAGGGTCACTGTAGGGAGGATGGTGACAGACTGTTTCCACTTGTGCCCAGTGACAGGACAAGGAGCAATGGGCACAAGCTGGGACACAAGAAGTTTCATTTAGAAATAGCGAAAAACTCCTTTCCAATGTGAGTCACAAAGCCCTGGAACAGGCTGCCCAGAGAGGCTGTGGAGTTTCCTGATTAGGAGCTATTCAAACCACATTGATGCAGCTCTGTGGAATGGGTTTTAGGTAGCCCTACTTTGTCAAGTGGCTTTGATGATCCCTTAAAGTCCCTTCCAATTCCGACAATTCTATGATTCTGCCCTTGGTAGAAACTGGAGTAAACTTAGGTGGTGTGAATGCCTCTTCTAGGGCTCGTGGGGGGACACGTGGCATGGACTGTAGGATGGATGAGTAACTATTCACCACAGAAAACTATTATGAGTCTAGTATTTAGAAAACAGATTGAGTCCTGTCCTGGCTAAGGTAAATGTAGTAGAACTGCTTTGATGCTCTGGTGCTTAGTCACCTGAACACTACCAATGGGAACTAACAGTACTAGAGTCTCTCTATTTAAATATCCAAATCTATTGCTAATTAATTAAATATCAGTGTCTGCTCATTTGAATATGCTTTGAGTAAAATTGTTTGCTTTTTCTCTCTAAATGAAAATCTCAAAAATTCTATTGAACTGCTTAAGAACGGTTTGTGGATTGGATTAAACATTCACTTTAAAGCCTGACATCTAGCCCTGAAGGTCTAGATACAAAAAGACAGCAATTACAATAGGAACTGTATTAATTATTAATACTATAATATTATTATTTAATCTCATAAACAAGTCCAAAGACTAGCTTGTAAGAAGCCATTTAATGATATATCATAAATAAGATTCATTTTTGTGAAGATCCAAAGAAGAGAGGCATCTCTTTCAGTCACTTTTGATGGGGATACAGAGCACTACAAACGTAGATAAGTATACACCTCGTCCAGCCATCCAAAACTGAACTGGCAGAACTAGAAGCATCAACAGTGAAGATTAAGAGAAGCTGAATAAGCACTGGCAGAACTTCCTAAAGTAAATGGGCTTACATAAGTTATGCAGGCTTCTGGGAAGTATAGCTGCAATCAAGAAAACACCTTGAAGAAGGTAATAGGAAAGGACCTGGGGAGTAGTGCGGACTCGATGGGAAGATAGCTTTGTAAACATGGCTAAGAGGCAAGAAAAATGAGGGAGATATGGCAGGTTTTGTTTGTGACTGCTAGTGACCTCCAGACTTGCAGAGGTTTTTCTGAAGAAGATGATGTTAGAATAGAAGCACAGTCTGTCTGGAAAGCCAGGTTTTGAGCTGAACTGGAGAAATTCTTTGAAGACTGCTGAAAAGTGCAGGTTGTAGTAAGCACTTTCTCTGAAGGAGAGGACTGCAAGCAAATCTGCTTCATGAAGCAAAAAGTAGTTATGTTTCTGTGGTATTGTGCTGTGTGTTATCAATGAATATCCCACTGCTTTATTCAAACAACAACATCCAGGTTCCTGAACTAAAGGCGTGTGTATATAGTTCATCATAAAAAGCAAGAAAGAAAACTACTCAAGCCACTAAATGACCAGTATTCTGTCAGTGATAGATCTTAACAGAAGCATATTTGACTTAATCCTGTTTGTGTTAAACCTAGAATGAAATTTTCTACGTTATAGCCATAATACTGGACCACTTTATGGAAGAAATTTTACATCTAACACAAGGCAATTACTTCAACGACTGTAAAGATATTTTCTTTCTCCCTTCAAGCAATTTATCCACATACTTCCCAGGGGATTAGTAGGCTCCAGGGAGTTCCAGATGCCTTTGAATGATCATGCTGCTTTTCCACTGAACTGTTCTGCCCATGGTTAGGGAACTACTATGATAACCTGTTCTCCAGACATTGACCCTCTGGTGCTTTGGATTGCCCTAAGACTCAAACCATCTTGCAAATTTGCAAATTGCCTTAACTAATGAAGTAGCGTGGGAGGAGGACATAGAAAGCTTGCTCCAAGTCATTCTAATAGAGCATGTAAACATTATCATTCTTATGCCATCAATTAATCTTTCTTTTTGCCATGGTAGCAATTACCTTTGTGGGAACAATTTAGCCTGGGGACCAGTCTGTTGAATCTGTCTTGACTTAATTCCATCTGCCCGGTAGGCTTTTTAATGAGAAGAACCTGTCTTCTTAGCAAAATGAGTTAAAAGTAGAATCAAGACTAGACAATGTAAGGGCATATCAGGGCAAGCAGTGGATTTTCCTTTGATTTTACCTTGAGATCTTAAGTCTATAGCTGGAACTGCATATTTTACTGTTGCCTTTGAAAAGTGGAAGATCTTTGAAGAAGCCTGTAAATGCTTATAAGAAGATAAGTGCTCTTCCAAAGAAAGTCTGACTTTGCTATTACCTGCTTTAGATGCCCACTTTTGTCATCAGGACATCTGAAATGACTGTGTCAGTGCTACCAGGATGAGTCAAAACACTTACCCTCCTTCTGCAGTCAGTAGAGATGAGTATTTTTTCCTTACAGTGATTCTTACCATGCTGAGTGAGAAACTGTCTAGAGCCAGCCCAAAGTAATGCTAATTACAGGAGGGACTCTGAATCCCTGCTTGTAAGAAGCCCCTGAGTCAGATCTGCACTTCAAGCACCTCTGTCCGTTGCTGTCCCTTTAATGGTGAGTGATGAGTCCTTGGCTAAAACGAATTTCCATATGTACCTTGTTTGCAAAACACTTGGCCAAAGAGGCCATGCAGAGTGTGCCCTACACATCAGAGCTGTAACATTCAATCCTGCAGTTTCGAAGCTCCTCAAAGAAGTCGCACTACAGATGGAGGAAGTTATTCAAAGACAAAAGTGAACAGACAAAAGGCATTCTAGGTCACCTAAACACAGTTTCCACCGGCCACATTGGTTAGGTATAAACTGGCTGTAACAGTAGCATGGACTAATAAACTGAATGTAAGCATTTTACATACAGACACACTTAGACATCCACAGTCTAGACCCGAATTCCATCCTTGTGGTTGACTTAGTTGCCCAAAACTAGGTATCTATACATTTATATTTAAGGTATGATCTTTAGGAGACTTGGTCCAGTTATTTTATATCAGAAATCAACCAGCTAGGTTGAAGGATTCCACTCCAACTCCCCAGTTTTAAGAAAGGTTATTGAAAAGAGTGAGTACTGCATAGACTGCTCTTCATCCTATTGTGTTATCTACCAGCAGTATCTAAGCATGCGAGACTCTCAGTTATTACAGCTGATGCCCTCTCTCTGAAAATACCTGATTTGGGTTCATGAATAGGTATTTCTGTAGTGTTTAGCACCAATCACAAATAGAACAGAGCTCCACATAAGGGGAGCCTTATTTATTTCAGGGAATTTACATTAAATATTAATTTTATGCATTTGGAGTCTTTCTCAGTCCTAAATTATGGAGACTATTTCCTGATTCTGTCCCCTGATTTAGATGTCATTGATTATTGCTTTTCATACAATCACAGAATTGTTTAGGTTGGAAGAGGTTAAGACTGTTGAGTTCAGCCCTTAATCCCACTTTCCCAAGGCCACTGATAAACCATGTTCCTAACCTCCAGAACTACACAACCTTTAAACACATCAAGGTGATTCAACCTCCTCCCTGGGCAGCCTGTTCCAAGGCATGATGACTCTTTCCATGAGTAAGTTTTTCCTAATGTCCAACCTAAACTGCCCCTCGTGCAACTTGAAGCCATTTCCTCTTGTTCTGTCACTGTTTCCTCTGAGAAAAGACCCCCCCACCCCCAGCTTCCTTTTAGGGTAGTTGTAGATAGCAAGAATGTCTCCCGTCAGCCTTCTCCTTCTCAGACAAAGCACTAATGCCAGGAAGCTGTACTGCTGTTCAACTAAGCACAACTTTTAAAACAGATAATTGAAGCCTCTTGCATGTTGTATGCTAGCTTTTTCACAGTACATGACCTTTACTAACTTTAGTCTTCAGTCTAAAAAGTCTCACTGTATTAAATGTAGGAAGCTCAACAGAAAAACAGAACCTTTAAGTAAGTCCCCCATATCTGCCCTAGGAAAGAAGTACCTTGTGCACCAGTACCTCATCTTATTCCACAAGTACCTGCTTTTGGCCTTGTCTCTGGAAAAAATTTCTTGCATCATGAAGTTACATACACAAGAAGAAGGAATAGTATATTCTTGAAAACCCCTCATTTCTGAGAGTCCTGTGGATACCTGGGTCGCTGAGAGACAATTATAGCGCTTCAAGATCCAAAGCTGCAGGGATGCTGCCACAACAGCAGACAGATTGTTGCATGAGGTATCCTGAATCTAATTCAAGCCCCTGTCTTACTAGGATTACAGTATCAGCAGCTGGATCAAGGGAGGTGGTGGTTGTATTACCGTATGCTCTTGAGCATTATGAGTTCAGGCTTCCATAGGTGTTTCTTCTCATGGAAACAAACATTTCATACAGGGCATCATCATTTCTTAATGTAAGACATAAATTAACTTCTCTGAGCAAAGGCATTCCCTAGCCTTTTAACCACTGTCAGAGACAGACTATTGAGTTAGGTGGACCTTTGTCTTCACAGTGGATGCTCTCATGTTCCTCAGTTAGAAAGGAGTTGTAATAGTAAATAATAAACACGTTTTTTACTAAAACCAGAAATTTTCAAACTTTGTTTATCACAAACAGAGTTTGGTGTGTAATGTTATTTTTTCAGTAGTCTGTTCTTAGAGGAATGCCTGTGACGTAGGCAGCTGAGATACTTGAAGACATTCTGCTAATTTTTAAATTTTTAAAGTATAAACATTAGTGCTTTGTAGCCTGTTAGATTTGCTGGTCTGGGGAAGCATGAAAAAATAGTGATTAATGTCAGAATTTCAATTTCTATCTAAGAATGAAAGACTCTTGAGAATTGAAAAACTGGATATACGGTCACCTTGACCACTTCCATGAGCTTTGACGTTTCCCTTTAAAAACTACTTTTCAGCTTCTTTGTGTCCCTGTCCAGGGACGTAGCAGGTTAATTATCTGCAGTAATTGAAAACAGTGCGAATTTCTTGAGTCTGACTAATCATGACTATTTCTTACAAAAAATTACTTACTCCCAGCCAAGATCTTATTAATTTTAATATGAAAACATCCACACCTATCACTTCTCCCCTGAGGTCTTGCCAGGCTGAAATGGAGTCTGACTTCTATTGCTTTGGCTAGAGTTGAGGATGTGAATTCCTCTGACTAATTGCTTTTTGGATAACCTACAAAACACCAGGGTCAGATTCCTGGCCTGGTAACACTGCTTTGCTGTGCTCTGGCTGAGTGCCACAGCTCCCACCACGGGGAATCCCAGGAGGAAGATGGTGCGACGTTGGGGTATTCCTTACTTCATATACCTGCATTTGCTCAGCTGCTCTGTACAGGGCCATAAAAGAGAAAAACCTTAAAACTGCTATGACTTTTAAATAGAGTGTTGAAATGGCTCCCAATGGGATGCTTCTTCCCAGCTGAAACTTTACTCTCCATTAATTGACCTTAAACATGAAGCATCTGGTGACTTAAGGAAAGATATTTGCTAAATTGTTGACCAGGGATTTGCTCCCCCCAGAAAACAGTGTTTAATTTCTTACCTGTTCTGTGCAGTCTAACAAACACACCTTAACATTACCTCAGTCACTAAAAGTGCAGACAAGCTCCTGCACACACAGTGAACAATTCAGCCTGCCCTTTCTGCTCATGGCAATGAGGGAAAAGCATAAGCCCAGACCCTGTAAACTTTGCCTATTGAAACGCTAAAGTACCAACACCTTGGTTACACCCATCTTAAACTGTAATGTGATTTTGTCTCATGTCTGTGGCACATGATGTATGAAATTGTTCAGCTGCATCCAGAAAATCGAGGAAAAGGAAGAGCAGAGCTCTGGGTCATCACTGGCTTGCTTCTCGTCCTGTTTCTCTGATGCTGTCCTATGAACTCTGTAGAGCAACATGACATTTGCCTGAATATACTGGAAAATATCTCTAAAATTTGTATCCAGGCCCTTCCATACACCAGGCTAATCCTGAAACTAGGTGTTCTGATAAACATCACCATCCAAAAGACTGGCTGGATGGTCACCTCCACAGAGTTGTGATCAGTGTCTAGACAGACTGGTGGCAAGTGGTGTCCCACAGGGGTCCACGTTGTGACCAGTGCTCTTCAACTTCTTCATCAGTGATGTAGACAGTGGCATTAAATGCACCCTCAGCAAGTTTGCAGATGAAACCAAGCTGAGCAGTGTGGTCAATAAACTGGAGAGATGAAGTCATCTAGAGAGACCTGGGCAAGGTAGAGAAATGGGCCATTATGAACACTATGAGGTTTAGCAAGGCTAAGTGTAAAGGACTACACATAGGTCAGGGAAATCCTCAGTACCAGTACAGGCTGGGGATGATGTGATTGAAAGCAGCCCTGTGGAAAAGACTTAGGGGTGCTGGTAGACCCCTAAGGCTGGACAGGACCCAACAATATGCCCACACAGCTCAGAAGGCCAATCTCACCCCAGGCTGCATCAGAAGAATGAGGCAGATGATTCTGCCTCTCTGCTCTGCTCTGGTTAGACCTCACCTGCAGTCCTCTGTCCAGCTTTGGGTTCCTCAGCACTAGAAGAACATGACCCTTTTGGAGCAGGTACAGATGAGGCCACAGGAAAGACAGGGAGGAATTTTTTTATCAGGGCCTGTTGTGACAGGATGCAACAGGACAAGCAGTGATGATTTTAAACTAAATGAATATTTAGATTAGACACAAGAAGAAGGTTGATGGATCACTTGAACACGCTGTCCAGAGGTGGAGGTGAACATCTCTTGGGATGTTCAAGGTCAGGCTGGATGAAGCTCTGAGCTGTTTGTAGTTAAAGGTGTCCCTGCCCACTGCAGAGGGGTTGAACTGGATGACCTTTAAAGGCCCCTTTCAACCCAATGTGTTTGTCCTGATCTGATTTAGAGCAGAGCTAATTCTGTTTAGAGGTTTCACTTTTCAGCTCAGTCTTTTCTAACTGCACTGTCTGCTGTTAGCGGTGTGTTTGTGCAGACAGTGACTGCACAGCTCTTGACGTTTATACTTACTACGTGGGACTGCGATGCAGAAAGGCTCCAGCTCATACTTGCTCCTGTGAGAACCAAGGTCACTGCGAACTTTTGTGTCCCACATTGGTGTGCACCTGTGTGGAAGACTGGACAGGACAGGTGACCTCAAACTGACCAACACTGAGTGTTCCATCTCATACATGTCATATCGAGTGTAAAGATGATGGGTGACAAGGGTCAGAACCTCTGCTTCTCTCTTTGGCACTCTTCCCTCTTGGCCAGCATCCCAGGAGTACTCTGTCTATTCTGCCTTTGATCCCAATCTGCATTCCTGCATCTGGTTCCTGTCTGCAGCTGAGCTCAGTTTGGGACTTCCCCAGCATCTGCATCAGTGCTGAGAGTGATGTAATTGCCAGTGGGCGGTTGGGTTCAGTGTTGGGTTTGTATGTATTTCATATCCCTATTTTCATTAAGGCTGTTGTAGTTTTCAATCTATATGTCTCTCTTATTCCCTCTTTCTTCCCCTTTTGGGGAGCTTCTGTCATTCATCTTGTGACTGGCTCAGCCTCAACCCATGACAGCATTCTGTGACTCCTGTCAAGAATCATATGGGGAGTTCTCCATCCACTTAGCTAGAAGGTAGATCTTTCTTACTCCACAACAGAGCTCCAGTTCCTGTGCAAACTGAGTTCATCAGAGATGTGGATGCTGTCCCCCAAATAGTCAGTATGCCTGTCATCTGGTTATGCAGTTCTTTCTTTTTACTAGTACCACAGAAAAGAGCAGGTTTGTGGCAAGAGGCAAAGTGTTAATGAGCAGCTAAAGCAGGTCTGTAGAGTCCTATGTGTTTTACCCCCATGCACTGTGGCCAAGAGGTTTTGCATCCAGTGTAGACTCCAAGCTGCAGATTGAAGTGGGAATACCCCCTTAAATTTTGCCTTCAAAATAAAAGATTCTTTGTTAGCTAGACTATTTCTAAATCAATAATAATTTCCCTATAAATAAAAAGAGAAAATACTTGTCAGTTTTCAGTCAACAGCCAAAAAACCCCAAACCTGAACCAGTTTTTATTCTCAAAGGAAATACACTGGGATTTGTGAGGGGAAAAGGAGCATGGTACAGACAGGTTCCCTGCTTTCTGAAGCTGCCAGGCCAATGTTCCCATCCTGTGGCCAGAGGAAAACCCGGCTGTGGTTGTGTGACCCCTCCAGACCGCCTAGGCTGATGTGCTGTAGGGGGAGCCGCATCTGTCCTTGGTCTCTGAGTGGAGGTCATCAGCCTGTCAAAGCTTTCCAGGAAAGAGGGAGTGGCCGTCTTGAGTTACTGAGTGAGGACCACCTGAAAAATAGTGTGCAGTGAGTACTTGTCCTACCTCTAGACACTTCACAGCAAGGCATAAGGGATGCTGAGTTGGCTCTGAGATCCCACTCAAACTTGCTTTGAAGAAATGGAAGGGCAGGCAAGTAACATGCATGTTCTATTATGAAAAACTAGCAACTGCATTTCTGCATTTTTGTCTGTAATAGGGTTTGAGTCTGGTTACATATTTAGACCCAGACTTGAAACACAGATGTTTGAGTCTATCTGGGGACAGGGGCTGTTTGCAAAGCTCAAACTGTGACTGATAGCACTCTGCAACTTTTATACATTTCTGACTGACAGAGGAAAAGGGAAAAAATTCATTTTCTCTCTGCATTGGAGAGGAAGTGTATTAATGATGCTGTCACCATTTGATGATTGGGTTGAGAGACAAAGTTGGGTAATAGCTGTCTTTTATTTCAAGAAATCAGGGTCATAAAAATTCTGGCTATAAAACGCACAGCAGACTGAACCGTCTACATCAGACCTCTTGTATTTTGTGCCTCCTTTTCTATTTCAGGTCTTCATTTGCCTAATTACTACTCAGAGGCTGGCAGAGATTTTCCCTGCAGCGCTCAGCTCTGCTGACTGCAGAGACCCTACCTGGCACACTAACTTAGTGCGTCAGCATTCTAGGTAGAAATGAATGAAAAATCAATCGGGGCAACTGCAGTGGTAGCATATACAAGTCTAACCTACTTTGTGCATGGTTTTAAACATTTCATTGTGTATTTAGGCATCTTTTAAAATTGTGAGAGGATCTGAAGAGATACAGATCTTTCTAGTCAGCCTAAGAAAGGACTTGGCATCTTTTCTGCTTAGCTCAAGCGAACTTACCACTCTGACTGCTAAGTTAACTTGCAGCCTTGATTGAAATGCCAAAATCAACGAGAAGATTGTTTTGATCTTGAAAATCTGTCAGCAGCAGGCTGCACCGTGCAGTGGATATTGATATAGCAGTGTGTTTGATTGTTTTAACTGTGTTTACAGATGAGATCTAGAGTAGGTCTGGAAAGGCAGAAGTACACCAGGACCTGTTTTTGAAACACAGGTACTGCTTACATATAATCTTGCTAAGTGTTGGGTTACTAGATAATCGTCTGTTAGTAGGTAATCTGTGCTTTGATTTGTTTCATGTTGTATTTCAGCCTAGGCAGAGTTAAACATGGTTTGCCATACTCAGAGAAAGTCTATGATAAAAATGTCCTGTCTTCACTGCCTAAAAAATTAGTAGCCGTTGTAACTTTTTCAGCTGAGTGGGTTAAATACAGTACAGATGCCTCATAAGATCATTGCCATAACAAGACAAGTTGTGCAGTGCAACACTGTAAAGGTTTCCAAAAATTCACAAGCCTCTTTGTATGTGATGCCCTTACAGTGAAGAAGATTCTTTTGACTGTAAAAATGAAGAGTCTACTTTTTCTGGTGCTGATTTCTATCTGCTGGGCTGAACCTCACCCTGACAACTCAAGTGAGGAGCATGACAGAATTATTCACATTCAAGGTAAGGAAATATGTGAGAAAATAGCACTATCTTCAGATTGCTTAGGAAACAGAATAATGTCTTTAGGAAACAGCTTAACGATCCTTTATGTTTTTATTCTGATGGAATGGTTTTAAAATACTATTATTACTGGTGACCACAGCTTTTTATTTTCTTTTACATTTTTATGGAAAAAAAAAAAATGGAAGTTGTACTGTCTGACAGCACTTAGTCACAACCTTGCAAAGATCAGTGAGTGAAGTGCAGCATGATTTAAGAGAGAACAAAAGCATGCATCCTGGAGTAGTAAGCAACTGCAGTGGGTTGAAATCCCTGTGATTTTAAAAAGGCTGTCATACACAGCTTTCACATTACAGAAAATTATTGCTGTTTATTATTTTAAAAGTCTCCACAGAAGTCATAATCGGGCAATTTAAACCAGAAAAAAAGAAGACGCTTACCCCAAAAGATCTATGTCTTCCCTCATACCTTTAATTCACACTGTTATACTGGCCTTCAGCATAATCCTGTTTGGTTCATGTTTGAATCCTAGAGCTTAGAGCTGTAGCAGGTTTTGAGTCTGCAGTACAATGCAGCTGTTTCTTCAGTCCCAGCTTCAGTCGTTGAGGATCATCCTCTACAAGAAAAAAACAGGGAGTTTATGCAGTAAGGACAGGCAGAACTAGCAGGGATTTTCCTGCTTCACTTTGTGTGTGTTTTGAGGATGGATAAGATTAGTCTTGCAGCATTAAGAAATGCAGCATTACAATTTCTCTCTCTCTCTTTAGAGTTTGATTGTTTTCTCTCAAATTATGTTATTCAAGTGTGTAAATATGAATTGCCAAGTTAGGGCAGGTTACTAAGAAAGCCTGAACATTTAGAAGTTCGGAGGAAAGTCACAGAAGTTAAAGGTACCCTGCACCTATTAAAACAGCTCTTGGATTGTCAAGGTCAAACAAAGGAAACAGATAGCTGGTTCCACTCTAAGGAAACTCACAGGATGAAGGTCAAACAAATGTGTTCTACCAAAATGAAGGCACATTTCTGTTGTGAGATGATGAACATTCGTTCCCCAGGGTGAAATTACAATTCAACACCAATGTCTATTAAACATACATTCTGCCTTTTCTTGTATAATGCAGTTACTTATCTCTGAACTATTTTTGTCTTTTTGTAAGATTAAGTTAGTGGAAATAATTGAACCGAATAAAAATTAATTTTAATGAGATTGTGTATGTTAAACTTGCTTAGTTGGGACTTTGGTTTAATTTGCAAGTCATACACATCACTTATTACCAGCCCTTCAGCATGTGCACGGTGCAGTCTGCCAGTGCTGAACAGTTCAAAGCTAATAAAAGTTTTGAGATGGATCATTCTCCCTATCTGTGAAAACTTGCCTGAACCTTGAGACTTTATTCCTTCAAGGACTAGGTGATCTTTAAAGATCCCTTCTGAGCCAAACCTTTTTGTGAAAGCTGGGTATAACTGAATGTGATTCAGGCTCTGAAATGCACAAACCACAAGTAAAAGAAGAATAATACTGCTTGAAGGCTGGTATTTTTACTACATTTTTTTTTTCATTCTTCACTGTATTGTGTTATCCCATCAGGGCTGGGATTCCACTCTGCCCAAAGCTTCAGAAACTTAGTGCCATGGTCTAGGCTGTGGCAATGTGAGGTCATAGGCTGGACTTGATGATCTTAGAGGTCTTTGCCAGACTCTGTAAACATGTATGGTGATCTACACCTGGCAATGAACTGGAAATCGAGGAAACCTGTGGAACATGTGTTATAGCTTCATAAAAAAGGTATTTTATATTTGAGTAAGGAGTGTAAGAGCTGAAAGCCAAGAGATGTGTAGCTGAACTCCTCCTGGATTGCATGCCTTGGAGTGCATTGAAATTACAAAAGGTGTGGATAGACGTGTAGTCATCTACACAGACCTGAAAAGAACCTCCTGAGGCAATGAACTAACTGCCTTCTATTTCCCTTTCTGTACATCATGTAATTTTCTGTAGGTTTAGAAAGCTGTTTTCAAATCTTGCTACTGCTAGAAGCTTGTAGACGCTGTTTTTCTGATGTGAAAAACACTCTCTTAATTCTTCATGTTTATTCAGAGCCATTGTACAGCCTTGTGCTTCTAGCATTGTTCCTTAGCTTGAAACAGCAATTTTTCTTCTTGATGTTCTCTTAAAACCACTAATAATTAACACTGTATCCTCACCTGATAGGGTATCATTTGAGAAAACCTTTTCAGTTTCCTATCCGAGTGTGTAACCTGAAGTTACCTGATGAAGTTAGCTCACTTCTACACTGATTCTTGTTTGAATTCATACTTCCTGAGTGTGGCCTGACAGGATTTTATTCTAGATAAGATCTTAGACTGGCATCAGTATTTTTCTCTTCTGTCTAACCATGCCCACGTTTTTCAGACCTTGGATCAAATTTGCGCTCTTCTCAGCCACTGTGCTGTGTGATGGTCTATCACTGCAGTGCTGATCGATGATCTGTTGTAACAGACAGTGTTAAGCAGTCATTATCCCTCATTATCACTTAGAATTAACAAGTACAAGATTTATTTCAAATTTTTTAATACTAGACCTTAAACATCTACATTATGCATTCAGTATTAAACTTTATCATGCTTTTCCCACCAGTCTTTCTTCAGGTACTCCAAATACCCATTCTCCTCCCTTCAGTGCTGTTTAACCTGCCATGAGAAAATTTCATTAACTCAATGGTCACTTTTACTTTATAAGTTAAAATTAGTGCAAATTTTAAAAGGTCTCAAAAATTATATTGAAGACGGTTCACTGGCTTTTTTCTAGTCTAATCACGCATGCTTCGCCTTAGCCAATCGCATTCTCATCTGCATCTAGTTCTTAGACATGAGGCCAAGTTTCTACCCAAACTCCTATTTTCTCCATCCTGTCTGACTTTCATTCCCCACATCATCTGTCTCCCTAAGCTCCAAGCAATTGATACATCCCATTTCCTTGGCCTTATACATTTATTTGTATTGTATAGTTGATATCAAATTACCCTCTGGTGAGCATCTACTGCATTTTCTCTCTCTTTCTAGTGACTTTCTCTATTCTTCAAGAGTTTTTCTTCAAAAATTGTTCCAATCTCACGTTTGCTGCTGAGCCAAGGCTAACCAGCCAGTCAATGGTTAAATTCATTTACAAAGACATACTTGGGTTTTGTGCTGCCCCAAAGCACATGGTACCATTCTTAAAGTGATAGATGAGCTAATGTCTGTGCTAGGAGGTTTGTCTTACCAAGTGTCAGTAGTAACGCCAGTACTTAAGGCGAGGTTTTTCTACTCTTTTCCTTGAGCAGACATCAAATATCTCCTATTAAAATAGGAGGATTTTTAAGTACAACACTTGGGTTGTATTTCTACTGTCTTTATCTGCGTAGTAACTCTATACTACAAAATGAACCTGTGCCTGTTTCAAAAGACTTTTCCACTGCTACCATAAGATCTTTTACAGTCCTTCCTGACCTGCTTTTGCTCCCTGGTCCATTGTGTCCTCACTATCATTTCATCTGCTAACCAGAAAAAGTCTTTCACAAATTGTGTCACTCTCTGTGCATGTCTTCAGCTTTACTAAATACTTGGCAATGTTTTTAACATTGCAGTAGCCATGAATATGTTCTCTCTGAAATCTTTCAGGTTTTCTTGGAAATGAGTTGTTCGCTTTGTGGATGTCTCTGTTCGTGCTGTCAGTGTCAGCTCTAGTTGCTTGTTCGCCCCTCATTGATTCATATACTGAAACTGGACCTCAGTCAAATTTCTCATCTTTCAGAGACTTACTTCCCTGCCTTTAGCACAGTTCCTTTCTGGTTCTTTCCTCTGACCCACTTCTTTTGTTTATGTATTTCCTTCTCCTGTTTTATTCCAGTATCCATGAACAAAACATAGAAAACATCTATATCTGCATTTTGTCCCTCCTGTGACTTTATTTTCTGAAGCCTGAGGTGGATTCCATGGTTTTGGTCAGGCTGCTCTATTATTACAGAGTGTTTGACCATACCACTTTCCTCTGGTAGTTTGTCTACATACAGAAATCATTCCAGTTTAGCTTTTGTGGGTAAAAGCAAATGAGGGAAAAACACTTAAATGAGATGAGTGGTTTCCCTTATCCCCTCACTCCAGTAAACTCCCCATGCCTTAGTGGGTACTATTTTCACCCTTTAGAAAGAAATCGTAATCCTAAATGAAATCACCTGGTGACGATGGAAATGGGATAAAAGTATAACCTAGCCACATAGGTGTCCACAGCAAGAAAAGAACACTAAGCATATCAACGTAACTAAAGACTCGTATTTGTCTCTGAAGTCCAGATCTGTGAAGGACTCTGTGACCTTGAGAGAGGAAGATGATTCTTTTCAGCTCAGCTTTGTATCTCTCTCTAATCTATTCATAGTGCTAGTTGCTGACCAATTATTCAAAGAGGCAGAGTACCCCTTGGAGATAAGAGCATTCTTCTGTGTATTGCTGTTCAGCAAAATAAACCAAGTTGACTAAGCCATTACAGTAATTGCTGAGCTAATTAAGGGTGGCAGGAGCCTTTAATATATATCTTCAGTTTTAGAGATACCACAAGAAAGGCCAGGGAAGAGAATACAGATCTGGTTTGTGAAGGATCAGACTTTACCTTTTAGCTTTTCACTAAATGTAAGTGAATTTTTATTACACAGTATTTATTTACTATTCAGGTGCAAGAACACACCCATTTGCCTACCAAGAACTCTGCATAGATTTACTTACAGGTACAAAGACCTATGTCAATATGCAATGAGCAGAAAACTTCCTAACATTGCTCTCTTGAAAAGAAAAATTAAATCAATGACTCAGTAACAAGACAGAATAAATCCTAGTTGAACTTGTTCGGTGTGATAGGAATTTTATTTGGAGTCTACTTCCTTTTCTTCACTACAAGCCAGACCCAATAGAGACTATCCAAAAGCATGATAAGAGATTGGATGCACTGCTGGTTTGGCCTTTTGCACTGATTTGGGTCTTCCCAGGTTCTGTGTGTCTCCTCTTTTCTTTTCACTTCTTTCCTTTGTCCATCCTTCTGCATTTCTCAATTTCAGTGATTTTACCTGTTATTTCTTTCAATCTTCTTGCATTTTTCTTTCCCATTTAATATTTCTTGCTGGTTTTGTTGCACAGCCTGTAATACAACTCTCAGCAAAGAGCAACCTCAGCTGCTGTGGGCAAGTTGGTTTCATTGAAGGCATTCAGGACTGTATATTCTGGAATAGACCTTAAATGATAGGTATCCCTGTATTTGACTTGTAGAAAGTAACTGCAAAAGAAAAAAAAGTAAATTAGACAGAAAATTGTGTTACTGATTTGCCTTTACTTGCTACATCAGCCTGATTCCATATATATAGATACAAAACTATATATAAAATATATTGATATAAAAATATATAAAATATTACTAGTAGATAATACTAGTTATAATTAATTTATATATAATATAGTGTGCATATATATATAGTGTGAGTATATGTATGTATAATATATATTTATATATTATTTAAAGTTAATTAAAGGTCTGAAAAAGCTCCCCACCTATTCCGTATGTTATTTTGGATTTGTCAGGCAGTCTTGACACCCGTGAAGATGTCCTTCTGTGCAGAAAAGGTGCAGAGGCTTTGCCATAATTTCTGTACTATTCTGTTCTGTCTCGATCTTCTTGGTGTTTCTTTATCTATACTGAACACATACTTAAAGTCTATTTCATATAAAAAGTGGCAATATTTTGGAAGAGCTGTAGTTTGTTGTTTGCCAGAAGATTTTATGTGCTATTAGGTTCACTATAAACCTAAACTTGGGTTACTATAGCCCCTTTAACTATTCCTGCCAATGTGCTACCCAGGTTGAGTAGATGGGAACAGCTGTAAAAAGTTTTGCCCCAATCTTGCTGTCTCTGTGTTGGAGAGATAGATTTCTTCTCTGCCATGTTATTAGGTATATTATTGGAACTTTTAGACTTCTACTTAGCATCTGTCTTACCAGTCGTATATCAAAACTTCAAAGTTATGTGTAGAGAGTATTGTAGGAGTTTGATGCTTGTGTTGCTTTTCTTAAAACATAAGCAACGTTACTTTAGTGCTTGGGACAAATAAGAACAGCCTTTCCTGTCTGTTTTACACAGAAAATGTTTTCAGGTTTCTTTTTTTCCCAAAAGCAGAAGCAAAAATGTAGTTAGTTAAAACAGTTAGGAAAAATGCATAATAGGAAGTACGTGTGCCTAATTCTTCCTTATGTTTTTCCCTTTGGATTCTCTAAGTAATGCACATGTGGGTGTCAGCTGGAATACAGGAGGTTCCACATAAATATGAGAAGGAACTTCTTAATGGTAAGGGTTACAGAGCACTGAAACAGGCTGCTCAGTGGGGTTGTGGAGTCTCCTTCTCTGGAGACATTTAAAACCCGCCTGGATGTGTTCCTGTGCAACTTGGTCTAGGTGAT
>JAOXOE010000874.1:33818221-33844546 GCA_028565055.1 Phoeniculus purpureus
GTTTTAAACATCTCCAGTGAAGGAGACTCCACAACTCCCCTGGGCAGCTTGTTCCAGTGCTCTATCACCCTCACTGTGGAGAAGTTCCTTCTCATATTTATATGGAAACTCATGTTCCAGGTGACACCCATTGCCCCTCGTCCTATCACCAGATGGCATTGACAAGAGCCTGACCCCATCATTCTGACATCCACCCCTCACATATTTATAGACATTAGTGAGGTCACACCTCAGCCTCCTCTTCTCTAAGATCAAGAGACCCAGCTCCTTCAGCTTCTCCTCATAAGATAAGGTTCCACCTCCTTCATCATCCTTATTGCTCTATGATGGATGTGAGGGTGATCTGGCTGTGACATCAGTCACCTCCTTGATTGTCAGGGTTGATCTGGCTGGCTAGACGAGTGTCCCCTTCCTCCCTCACCATTCCATGTGCATCTGTCTTGAAGCTGCACGGTCAAGGGAAAAGGTCGAAGCTGCACGCTCAGGGTCAAAAAGGGTGACCTTCCCTGATAAAGACACACCATTCATCAGTCAAGGGCATATGACAGCTGTGCTGGAACCTCCAAACAAGCTTTTAAACGCATAGTTTGTAGTTTCCATTTGAAAGATATATATATTTGGTATAGTAAAAGGCAAAGCTTATAGGAAGATACAAAACTTTTCATTCTTCTAACTGATATAGTTTAGAAAAAGACATTTTTATAGAGAAAGGGAGAATGCAACCCTTTCCATCTGTGATCAAAGAGGAAAACTGAGCTCCTGGGATTGCAGTGCTTTCTTTTCCACCCTGGTGCAAATAATATTTAGGTAAAACTGTGGTAAAGTCTGTATATTGCTAAATTTTGCAGTCCAATGTTACTAACAGTCAGGGTACTAAGGCTACCTATCCACCATGGCTGGAGAGCACAAAAAAGAGCTGTTGTAAAATACAGGGGTATTTCTGCCTCATTCAAGAATATCCCTGGAGCCAGAACATGCTGCGTTTTACTCACAAGAAAGCAGAAAAGGCCACCAAGTTATAGACCACAGGAGCAAGTCACAGACGAGGGGGTCACATTTTCTTATGAACTGGAAACATCAGCAGATGGAGTCCTTGAGACTGATTTGTCCTGGCACTGGCAGAAGCAGAATCAGGCTGTGAGGAAGCGACCTAATACTGCAAAGGACAGTAACTAATCGGGGAGCTAATAAAAATAACGGTGCTCATTCTTAGCTGCTAACTAGAAATAGAACTGACAGTGAAATAGCAGGTAATCAACTAATTAGAAAGTATCATCTTATAAAATGCTGATATTTTGACTTAAACGCCCTGTGACAGTCAACAGTTGAGTGCATCCCTTCAGAGTCTTGAGGGCAGAAGGGAAGAATCTTTAGCATCAACGGCTTATAAGATTCTTCAGCCAAAGATAATGAAGACCAAAGTAGTAATGGAAGACAAGGCAGGAAAGAAGAAATTCTATACAACATGTTCAAACGGTTCTCCCCACTGTGGTGAAGAGAGGTTACATCCTAACCAGTGATAGCTGTGGCCCCCACCCAGGAGGCCATAGTCAGTCTCCTAGAAAGTAGTCAGGATACTACCAACAGGACTCGGTAGCTGAGGAAAATGTCATGTTCTCACCTGATCAGTGGCAAAGGAGAAAGTGAAAAAAAAATGGTAATAGGAATATATAACACCCAACAGAAGGGGAAACAGATGCTGTGCAGAGGTATTGCTCTATTGCCTGATGAGAGTCAGTGTTTCTGTCTTTCTGTTCTATTTATATAATTCAGCAGAAGGGTGGTTATTTTTAGTTTAATTGGTATTTAACTTTGCTGATTCCATGGGATTAAGAATAAATAACAAATTTGAAGTCAGTGGACGCTAAGTCTTAGTAAGTTACATTAAATTACAACTCCAATCATACACACTACTTAGAAAAAGTACGTCTCTCATACTGAACATAGTCCTATCAGTTCTCCTTGACAAGCAGATCAACAGCTGCTTGTCAGAAGCTTCTCAAAGCTTTATTTATTTTTATTTATTTAGCTTTATTGCTTTTTGAAGAGTGACATAGAGGAATGAGCCATGACTCATCACTCATCGATAAAGCATAATCTGGGTGCTAACAGTTTACCAGAATGATGAGTCACAGAATGACGGGAATTGGAAGGGACATCAGAAGACCTAGTTCAAACCCTCTGCTAGAGCAACATCACCTACAGAATGAAAATGAAGCCTTCTTCATTTTCAAGAAGAAGTATGTATTCTTCTCAAGTATGTAAGTTTGCATTGTAAGGGACAGTTTTGACATGAGTCAGCCAGCCACTGGTTTATCCTTTGGACTTAAGCATGGTCTCCTTTGCTGTGCTCCTAAAGACGGCTACTCTTGCCAGATCTTTCATCTGTTGTCCCAGAAGCAGCAATCCCTGCACCAGAGATTTGTCTCTCTCATACAGCCACATCCATTTCTTGCATAGTGTGACCAGGAATTTCAGAAATGCACAGCTCCCCCAAGCCTTGCTCCCGACTGAAACCCCCAGAGGCTTCAAGGGCAACAGGTCAGTGCTCCTATAAATCCCTCTCAGTTGCCACATTACAGAAAGTGGTTTCTCCTCTTTTTCCCCTAACTCGCCTGCAGAAACCCTTAACTACAGCTGCCTTTTTATGCCTGAAGGGAAAAGGGTTTTCACACGCCCTCTGTATACTTGAGTTTGGCCAAATGGTCCTTAAAAGGAGCTCATGCTCCTTGTAAGTGCAAGACACAGCCAAGGTAGGTTAGCTGGTGTTGCAGCACATTGTTCTACAAGGACAGGTCAGTGCTTTTACACTCCCATTAGTGTTTTCTGCTTTCAGAAAAGATAGGTAGCAACACCATGAAGACTCAGATCATGGGGTTGGAAACAAAAGACTTTCCATTTTTCAGTTTTAAGCAACTTTAAAAGGGTTCCTAATTGAAACTATATTAATTAGAATTTCCCAATTCAGTTCACCACAACATTGCCAGTAAAATGTACGTAGTATCAGCACAAACCTTTATGCCTCAAAAGGGATTTTGCATGTGACAGTGCCGATATATGTCTTGAGAACCTATTCTTTCGGTTTCTACATTCAGCTCTTACATCACAGGCCCTGCAATATTCAGAGCTTTCTTGAAGAGCCCAATCACGTAACTGCAATTTCAGGCAGTGGAAAAGGCTTCCCAAGGAGGTGGTTGAGTTGCCAGCCCCGGGTAAGTTTAAGGATTGTTTGGATGAGGTGTTGAGGGATGTGGTTTAGGGGAGAACTTGTAAGGTAGGGTAGATGGTTGGATTCGATGAGCCCAGGGGTCTTTTCCAGCCAGAGTGATTCTGTGATTCAGTGAACTAAGACTAGATTAAAAACTGGAAGTCTTCAGCTTAGTATTTCCCAAGTAGGATCTAAAAAAGAAGAAAGAAATAAAATAATTAACAGCTTTACAGCATTTCCAAAGTAGAAAATAATTATCTTAAGAAATCTTGCAATGCCTGAAGACCTAAGAGCTTTTTTGAGTGTTTTGTGTTTGCCAGACTTTTGTTTGCTAAAAATACTAAGCTTGAAAAAGACAAGCTGAGCAAGTGTGCTCAGGTGACCAAGAAGACAAATGGCATCCTGGTGGACTGGATGATTGGGTAGTGAGGTGGATGGTGAACTGGTTGCGGGATAGAAGCCAGAGAGGTCAATGGGACAGAGTCTAATTAGAGACATGTATCTAGTGGAGTCCCCGAAGGGTTGGTACTGAGACCAGTCCAATTCAATCTATTCATTTGTAACTTGGATGAGGGATTAGTGTGCACTGTCAGCAAGTTTGCTGATGACACAAAGATGAGTGGTGTCGCCGATACCCCAGCAGACTGTGCTGCCATTCAGCAAGACCTGGACAGGCTGGAGAGCTGGGAAGAGAGAAATTTAATGAGGTATAACAAGGGCAAGTGTAGAGTCTTGCATGTGGGCAAGTACAACCCCAGGTGCTGGTATAGGTTGGGGACTGAGCTGTTGTAGAGCAGTAGGAGAAATGAACTGGGGGTCCTGGTGGACAGTAGGATGACCATGAGCCAGCAATGTGCTCTTGTGGCCAAGAGGGCCAACAGCATCCTGGGGTGGATCAGAAGACGAGTTATTAGCAGATCGATAGAGGTTGTTCTCCCCCTCTATTCTGCCCTGGTGAGACCACATCTGGAATATTGTGTCCAGTTCTGGGCTTCTCAGTTCAAGAAGAATACAGAACTGCTGGAGACAGTCCAGTGCAGAGCCACAAAGAAAATGAAGGGAGTGGACCATTTCCCTGATGAGGAAAGGCTGAGGGAGCTCGGTCTCTTTAGCTTGAAGAAAAGGAGACTGAGGGATGACCTCATTAATATCAATAAACATGTGAGGGGTGGGTGTCAGGAGGATGGAGCCAGGCTCTTCTCAACGTCGGGTAGTGATACGACAAGGGACAATGCGTGTAAGCTGGGACATAAGAGGTTTGACATCAGTATGAGAAGGATCTTCTTCCAAGTAAGGGTGATAGAGTACTGAAAGGTGTTACCCAGGGGCGTTATGGAGTCTCCCTCTCTGGAGACATTTAAAACCCACCTGGTTGTATGGGTTTTAACCTAACCCCTAGACCATGGCCTCAAGTACTCTAGCTACTTGTTTTTTAAACACCTCCAGGGATGCTGACTCCATCACCTACCAGGGCATCCTGTTCCAGTGCCCAACCTCTCTCTCAGTAAAGAACTTCTTCCCAAACAGCCACAACTCAAGTCAGATAGCTTTCTTTGGACTCACAAAGGGTGATTCTGCATTTTTCTTAAGATTAAGGTACAAGTTTCCTGTGGACATTACCTGTGGGCAGTGCGTAACTTGTTGGTGTAGTGGAGTATCTTATGTTATAGATCAATCTTTTAGTATTGTGGAGGATTCCAGCTCATGTCAGGTGAGAAATCTTTGTGAGTCAAGTCACTTGCTACTAATTAGGGTAAGATCATCAACACAGCAAGAAAATGGCTGTATATATGTATAGAGTTGTATATATATATGTGAAGGAGTCACACATGTATGAATCATGACAAGGTTAAAGTACAAGGCTGACAAAGTCATTCTAACATGAGTATCCAACAAACACATCAGCAATGCTGAAGCCCAGGAAAAAGATATTGCCACAATAGGTAGAAAATTAAAGTCTACAGGGATGTCTTGTCCATAAGGGTGGCACAGGAGATGTACGTGTTGGAGACTCAAAAATGTTTGGCGGGTGTCAGGATGCAAGATCTCTCCCTTTCCTAAAGACCTCTACACAGCGGTGTCCTGGAGCTGGGGAGGTTCCTCATATTGAAGATGAAAGGGATGATTTACCATATGTGATGACAACTGCAGAAACTGATCCACAGCAACCAGGAGAAGAAAGGATTTCACAGAATCACTCAGAATCACAGAACATTAGACTAGAAGTGAACTTGAAAGATCATCTAGTCTGATCATTCCACCACAGCAGGATCATCTAGTTCAAGTTACAGAGGGATGTGTCCATGTGGGTTTTAAGCGTCTCCAGAGAAGGAGACTCCACAACCTCCCTGGGAAGTCTGTTCCAGTGCTCAATGCTAGCTGAAAGATGAAGATGGTTACCAGGAGACTCCAAGGCCACTTCCACAGAACTGAAGTAAGACAAGTGCCAAAGTGAGTAGATAAGGGACACATGTAGACAAAAGGAAGGACAGCATGAACAGCTTATAATATGCTGAACTATAGCCAACTGCAAGTCATAGGAGGTTCCATATAAATGTAAGAAGGAACAACTTCACAGTGAGGGTGACAGAGCACTGGAACAGGCTGCCCAGGGGAGTTGTGGAGTCTTCTTCTCTGGAGATGCTTAAAACCTGCCTGGACATGTTCCTTTGCAACTTGGTCTAGGTGATCCTGCTGTGGCAGGGGGATTGGACTAGTTGATCTTTTGGGGTCCCTTCCAATCCCTGATGTTCTGTGATTCTGTGAAGTCACAAGTGGTAGTTTGTAGAGCCAGAGGATGCATTGTCCCCTGTATGAAAACATGGCCACCAGCATCGCACATCCACCCTGAGGGAACTTTGGGAAGGCAGGCAATTATCAACAGTAACACCAAATTTTAAATCCTTCTGAAATATTTGAGGTGATGTCCAGCTTCACTAATCTTCTGCTTTCAGGGTTACACCTGTAGCTCCTACAAATACAAGCCCTACAAACTTAAGTTGGACTGAGCTCACAGTAAATAGAGCTTCTTCGTGATACATATTCTGATACTCCAGATAGTCATGTCCTACAGTTTTCCCTTTTAAACAAACCACTCTGGACTTGCTCCTGAACACACAAGTAAGGGAAACATTTAATCATTTCTTTATATAGTTGTCTTTGACTTTATATTGGTAAATAGTGCCTCTGGGTACAATTTTAGTCATATTGCACAATAGGGTACTTAGTACATTAACAAATATGGGAGCAAAGCCCCAAATCCCAGGTGTATTGAACAGTTTAACGTTGAAAATTAGTTTGTACAAGCCCAAATGTACTTGAAGAATGAGGAGGTGCTAAAATCCAAACCCTTTACACTTACACATTTCTTCATGGTCCTTTGACGCGGGTATTTCCATGCAGCATCTTGAAGCAGGATGCTACTGTTAAAGACGTGGCTTGTTGGGATTGCATGTACACTGGACACACGATTAGCAGTTAATACACTAATTTTTCAGGCTATCATATTTTTTCCTTCCTGACTCTGGTCCACATCATAACAGATCATATAATTTTGACGATCATATAAAACTGACATCACAGCTACCCAAAGCAATCAGTCATTTGAACAGCAGAACAGCAATATTAGTGCTCACTGACCACAAATATGTGCAAGGCATATTAAGATTTGACCCCTCTTCGATTAGTAAACAGAAGCTTCTGAGCCACTAAGGAATGCATCAACAAGAACAGGTTTTTAAGGCGATGAATTCTACATAATGGTATCAAATATTTCTTCTGATTAGGACATTTTTTCCTCCTGCTGAGGTATTTGAGGAAAAATGCTGATTCTTTTATTCTTTTTCACTTTACCTTTTTTTCTGACTTTTCAAGGCTTTCCCCATCCACTTGTCAACTTTATTGTAAGCAATTTTACTTTTAAATAAATCACACAAGTTAGGCAGCCACCTGCTTGCTGCAGGGAGGGTGCAGAAGAGAGCGTTACCGTCCCTTAAAATGCAGAGATTTCTGTGCTGCTGTTGTCACCCCACTGGCTGCTTCATCCAGAGATGCTTTGCCTCAAGGCATGACTATATGTGTTTAACTTCTGTGTGTGTGTGTATGTGTGTGAAGTTAAACAAGTCACAAACTTTAACAAAATCCATGCAGTCTTTTGGCGCTTACCTCATTTTTTTGGATGTGAAGAGGCTGATCTTGGAAAGAGACTTACTAACATCAACCAAAACTTGTTCCCAGGCAATGAATTTTTTAATAATATTTCTCTAGTGTCTTGATCCAGTTATGTAATTTGTATATAATGTCTGTGTATATACATGCTAAAACTGCTAAAATTGGTGCTTTACCCCATTGTTGAGGAAAAGATGAATGAAATACCTCCTTTTGCTTTAGTTTGCATGTACTAAGTTTGCTTCTGTAATCATGGTGAGGGCAAACATTTGTCTCCATAACCTCCCGAGTGTAAGTAAGGGATCACAGATGGTGTTTATAGCTGTGGTTACAACTCACTGTGCTCACTTCAGAGTGAGAAATCCCAAGGAAATACAGATTCTCGCTTCACGCAGAGGTGGTTTTGGTGCAGGTTGGTACTCATGGAAGGACTCAAGTTGCCTCTCTGCCTGGCAGATGTGACTCACTACTACCATCCTCCTGCCACCACTAGTTGCCCTCACCACAAAATGTCAGTGCTGGTTTTTGGTGAAGAGAGATGTCGATGTTAGCATTAGACCTTGGTTACATTCTGCTCCAAAGGCAGTAAGTACAGGAAAAGCTCCTTAGGGGGACTCCAAAACCTTCAGTAACTGAAAGTATTCACCCAGCAAACTGCACAGGTGGGGGTAGGCTCAAGCTCTGCTTAGAATCATGGAATCACGGAATGTATTGGTCTGGAAGGACTTCCAAAGATCATCTAGTCCAACCCCCACACAATAAGCAGGGCCATCTTTAATTAGAGCAGAGTGCTCAGAGCCCTATCAAGCCTGATATTGAGTGTGTCCAGGGATGGGGCCTCTACTAATTGCCATAAAATGTCTAAGAGTCATTAGGAAAATTGATCTTTCTGATTCAACTGGGTGTCAGCCCCTTGTTTTGAGAAGATCCTTTTATTCACTCACCATTCATAGTGTATTCACACACTTTCTGGCCCAGGTTACCTCCCCAAAGCAGATAATAATAAGTCACAGAAAATAATTCCTTCTCTGTTCTGCTTTCTATGGTACTCTCAGCAATGATCTTGTGTCAGTCCTTCAGCAAAGCAGCTGTGTGTTGAAGTTACCCTTGAGCTTGCACATCATGGATGCTACATCTGAAACAAACACCAGACGACTCTGCTGATGATCCACTATTTACATTGCCTTCACACTTTTCCAGGGAGCATTTGCTGAGCTCTCCTGCACTCAGCTCGCAGAGAAACACACAGTCGGTTGGAAGAATGAAATACCCTTCAGAAAGGGCAAGGAGGACCTGAGTAACTATAGACTAACCAGCCTCACCTCCATCCCGGAAACATGATGGAACAATTTATCCTTGATGCTGTCTCCAGGCACATCAAGGACAAGAGGGTTATTAGAGACAGTCAGCATGGCTTCACCAAAGGGAAATCATGCTTCACCAACCTGATAGCCTTTTAGGAGGGTGTAACCAGGTGGAGAGATGGTGGCAGAGCATAATAGCCCAGTTAATCTTGACTGAATCTGTTCTTAAAACCTATGATATAACTATTTCACACAAAGATTCACACTGATAAAGTGAGATTACATTTTTGCACTTTGTTCTTCCTTCAAAAGATGTGCTTCTTGTTATGGTAAAGAAGAAGTAATATTAAAAAATATATATCAGCATTCATTAATTGATTAAAGCTGTAAAACATTAATTAATGAAACACACTTTGCAGGTGAGATGAAGGGATAACTGCTGATGATGTTGACAGCTATTATTTTTTAATGTTTGAGAGTCAGGGTGGGCTACAACCACTGTCATACTTGAAGACGCACAGGTCTCAAAAACATCTGTTATAAAAAATGGGGTGGTAGGAGCAGCTAAGTGCAAAGACCGTTGGTTACCTAAACAGTAGTTATCAGAGATAAGAAAGGACAAGATATTGTACTACACAGACTGTTTCCCTTCTGTAATGTTTGCTCACCATCTGTGGAGCACAGGTCGAAAATTTACAGCCAAAAAGGGTTGTTTTCATGATGTGAGATCAGACAGAGGCATTTACACTCTGGCTATCACACAGAGCATATATGGGCCAAGATCCAGATAGGTATCTCTGCCAGGAGGAGGTCACAGAAGATATCAACTGACAGTCCTGGATTTCCAGGAACAGACAGAACTAGACTTGTGTAGGAAAGTGAGATAAACAAGAAAATAAAACGTGTGAACTGTGGCAGATTACTATCAGAGAGGCTGAAAGAATAATTTACAATAAGCAGAACTATTTATTTGCACAGGAAGGACTGTGAACTTCACAGACATTAATCTTAACAGCAGCAGAGGATGGTTAAGAAGAGATTTAACCCCAAGGGCAATGCCAGGCGATGAGTGCAGCAGTGTATGATGACAAACAGGAATACCAGTTTTGATCTGCGTCATGATGATTTAGCAGAAAGGAGACTTATCCCTGAGAAATGAAACTGTCCCGGTGGCATGACCATGTGCACCACTGTTTGCTGCCAATTTAACAGGGATTACAGCTGCATTATCTTTGCCATCTTAGTATTAGGGTAGGCTGATAGGAATTTCCCAGCTCATTCACACAGACAAAGCCACAAGTCACAACACATCGAGGTCTGATGTCTCCCAGTTCCAAGTGACAACTCTCATGGGTTCTGCAGCCATCTATCCATGGGATGGGGCTAAATCAAGCAGGGGGTTGATCCACCACTAGCTCCTCAGTTATCTTAACTTTCTCCCTCTTCTGCCATTCCTCTGCTCTCCTGTGCAGCTCCAGGGCTTCAAACACATCTCAGCTGCTCAAAGCTTGGCAGCCCCAAAGCCATCGTATGCATCCTGGAGCAATCCCTGTGGCCTTTTCAAGATCAAAGCTGTGCTTGGAGTCAGCTGGGACAGGACAAGAGCAAAACAGTTGGATTTCTGTAATTTTGTTTATGTCCCCTTTGTTTATGTCCCAAACAAGTTTTTCCTCTAAACCCTGATGCTGTTAATGATCACAGAATCACAGAGAATTAGGGATTAGACCTTGAAAGATCGTGATGTCTTGGACATTATATTGGATCAATCAAATCTGGTTTTTTACCTCTGAAAAAATGAAGATTTACTTTGTACAACTATAATATTAAATCTTAAAAGGTAAAGGTAAGCTCACTCCTCTGTGTAATTATGCAATCACTAGTATCCAGCATTCTGGAAAGCTCACAGCACTAAACTCGAAGTTTTCCTTAACTTCCACACTTTTAATCTCTTCTTTGGGAATAATCTTCCATACAAGAGTGGCAATAAGTGACGCTGGAGGTCCAAAGTTTTTCTCTTACCTGTAGCATTGGTTTCACACCAGCAATAACTTGAAAAATCTCTGTGTCCACACTGCCTGTCATTTCAAACCCAAGTGTTCGGCTTTACAAGTTCAAGCAGCTGCTCCTAACATTTTTCAAGGACTGAAAGTGTAGCCCACTTGTGCAAACACATGCTGAAAGTTCTGCCTTAGGTAAAGTCCTGAACAATAGAAGTAGGTTTTCAGAAAAACACCGTAGGCTGCAAACAAAAACAAAAGGCATACACACAGATTCACACAATTATTGAGGCTGGAACAGACCTCTGAGATAATCAAGCCCAGCCCATGACCTAACATCACCACAATCAGCCAGATCATGGCACTAAGTGACTAAGTGCCAGACACAGTCTGTCCTTAACCACCTCCAGGGATGGGAACTCCACCAGATCCCTGGGCAGTCCACTCCAGTTTCTGATCACCCTTTCCCCAGTTTATCCAAAACTACTACAACATAGGTTTTATATGACGTGTGGCTGATAGGCAGTTACTGCACATGTTGCTGTTGGGTTGCTATAAAT
This sequence comes from Phoeniculus purpureus, assembly GCA_028565055.1. Classification (NCBI taxonomy): domain Eukaryota; kingdom Metazoa; phylum Chordata; class Aves; order Bucerotiformes; family Phoeniculidae; genus Phoeniculus; species Phoeniculus purpureus. The sequence goes on from JAOXOE010000874.1 coordinate 33,829,458, forward strand.
TCATTGCTGTAAATTAAAATTCCTCCCTGCTACACAGTTAACGTGGATTGATTTTCCATTTTCAAATCAATACCCATGTACTTTTCCTCCCATCATTCTTCTTGCATTTTCATCTCTGACATGACAATTCCCTTCCATGACGAAGTTATTTTCTGATTATTTTCACCCTCCTTACTCTGCCTTTGAAAATGTCAGTCTGTAAAGCACATCCACAGGGCAGGAGCTGGGCTGCTGGCACAGGACAGACCCGGGTGAAGGGATCAAAACACTTTTTCCGGTCTTGTCTTTTTCCTGAAAGCATCTCCCACCGGCCTTTGTCTGTGATGACGAAGAGCAAGCAGACAGACCTTTGCTCCAATACGTTGGAGGATCCTCTTACAAAGATACCTAAAAAGATGGTTTCTGCAAGACTCAGTGGGGTGTAAGTGATTCGGTACCATGATCAATGACTCTGTGCTGGATTCAGGATTCTCTTTATAGCCTGAATGCTTGAGAAAATCAGCATGACCTGTTCAGCCTACTGAGAGGAAAACATCTTTGTTTTCCCAAAAGGCACCAGGGAATAGCTGACATTTCAGCCCTGTAGCATCAGCCGTTTTCAAGCTGCACATAGCAGTCTGACAGAGGCACAGTTTGAAATACACCAAACTCCACAGGGAGACGTGGGGCATTAGCTCCAGCCTGGCACTCACACTTCTCAGCTGCCTTACACTGCAGGTAATGCGGGTACAGCGTCAGCTCTGCAGTCACATGAAGCTGGGGGCTGTCTCCTCCTTCATTAAGAGTTTTACACGATCACTGGTCGCCAGCCCTATCACCTTGCTGATCCTCAGGCAGGCTTTGAGCACATGTAGAAGCTGCCATGGTTTAAGAGGAACAAGGTGCAGTGAAGAACAGGTATGGATTTCATGAGCAATGTCTTTCATGCTTCATTCTGCAAGCAAACAGCACCATCGGCAATAGCTGCTGCATTTTTTCCACCTTATAACCTTATTGAGGTTTGTTTTAACCCTGGAGAGAGCAGCCTGGGATCCTACTGCCTTGGGATCCAAACTCCCATCACCTCTTAGGAAAGTCACTGGTTTTTAAGTTTGAGTGTTTTGGGGTTTTTTGAAGGAAAAAGGCCCTTAATAAACATGAATTCTCTGCCTGGGTCTGCTGCAGACCTTTCTGTAGGAACTGTCAGGACACTGTGTTACTTTTTCCCCTGCCGTGTATGAACATTAAACGCAATTATGAACCGAAACACTGTGGTGTAAGAAACACAGCACTAAAATTCCTGACATTCTGCTGCTGCTGAAGACAACCACACCATTTATTCCTTTTCCTAAACCATTACCTCCCGCCTTACAGTAATAAGGACTTTTATTGCCATGGGATTTCTCACCACTACATGACACAGCTTCTAGAACTTAAAACCAGAAGCCATGTAATTGCTGCATCTGAGCAGGACCACCACCAGTGCTTCCTTCCTTTTAGCTTGTCCACTCTTCCAGCCATCCCAGAAGCAGGCTGCCGGACCATTTCCAGCTTGAATAAATTTCTCCTGGCTGTTGGCAGCTGGAAATCCAGAGGCATGTTGGTAGTATCACGTGTCCACTCCCATCCTTGCAATAAATTCCGTACTAACACAACTCCAGGTCCCATTTCTCATTATTTATCTGCATTTACACAGTAATTTATCCTCTGTAGCAGTATTAGCTGAGGGTTTCCACTTGAAAATATTGACTTGCTGTGAAGACCAAAATTTAACATCAACCTGCACCTCGCAGACTCTTAAGTTTCCTTCCAGTCCTGCTGCTGCAGTGTTTATTTGATGCACTTTTCTCTGGATGTGTTTCTGTCCTTACATGAGACTGTAGCTCTTGGCTGCACCATGCTTTGTGTGGCCTGTAAGCTGTTGTCTGTGCTTCACACAGACGTAGTTCACATCCCTTTTGTTGTTTGTCAGGAAAGTAGTGCCTGAGTTACACTGCTGCTCACAATCAACAGCAGCAGTTGTGTATTCTCCTCTGAAAAAGGCTGCATTTGCCATTGTGCATTGACACTGCTGCACTGAACCTAGAGTGATTTTTGGTATGCAAAGCCTTAAACATTTCCTGGTGAATGAGGAGCTCCCTACCTGGAAAGGCAAGGCCTACAGACAGCTCAAGTCATCTTCTACCTCGGGGAGACAGAATATCTTATTGCAAGCCCTTTAACTGAGCAAAGAGTATCATAGTATCATAGAATCGTTCAGGTTGGAAAACACCCTTGAGATCATTAAGTCCAACCATTAACCTACTCTAACAAGTTCACCACCAGCCCAGATCTCTAAGGATCACATCTAAACACCTTTAAATACATTCAGGGATGGTGACTCAACCCCCTGCCTGGGCAGCCTGTTTTTTCACTGAAAGAGTCTAACCACTCTTTCAATGAAAAAAATGTTTCCTAATGCCCAGCCTCCCCTGGTGCAAGTGGAGGCCACTTGGTCTTGTTCTATCACCAATAATGTGTGAGAAACATCCACCTCTCTACAACGTACCTTCAGGTAGCTGTAGAGGGCAATATGGTCTCCTCTCAGCCTTCCCTCCCTCAGACTAAACAGCCCCAGCTCCCTCAGGCAGTCCTCATCAGACTTCTTGTCTAGGCTCTACACCAGTTTTGCTGACCTTCTCCGCATCCACTTCAGCACCATAATGTCCTTCCTGAATGTGTCCACCCTCTTCCTCTTACCGTCTAGGCTAAGATGTAGGTCTAGTTCACATCGGGAGTGATTCATACTCCTGTGACTACAAATGCCTTTGAAGTTCACAGATCTGCCTGGAAACCCCATTTTAAGCACAGGTACAGTGCTCCACTGAGTATTTAATTACACCCACAAGTCATCCTCTTTAACAGGATCTGGTTTTCCTCTTCTTGCTTTGCGTCCTCTTCAATCACCCTTACACTGCTGTGCTGCTGGGCTTTCTAACAGCTCCAGCTGGAACCAGCTGTTGCAGTTTCAGCCTCCCATCACCAAGGGAATGTTCCTGCTTGTGTGTGCTGGCTCCTGTATATACTCAGAGCAAAGATGATGCCTATAGGAATGAAGACTTTTTGCTTTAAAAGGTAACACAGACATAGACCTTAATCAAGTTGAACCTCAGACAATACTCCTCTAGTCACTGCCCTGGCAAATCAATTTCTGGCTGCAAAACCCTTCTTGCAAATTATCCTTTCCATTGGCAGCTCTTGACAGCCACTTCATACCTTGCTGGCTGACACGTTGTGCTTTCAGGACCTTGTTTTTAATCCCACATGCCCAGTCTCTGATGAGTCACGTCTCAGTCAAGATCTGCCATTAAGGAGCTGTCTTTCCTTCCCTAGCTCTATGAAACTGATCATCTTTTAGGACATAGCTGAACTCCATAGATGTTTACACTAATCAGCACCTTCTCTGGCTGCTTGAGAAGCTCCACCAGAATAGATAGTCTGGCTTATTTCTATCCTTTGTGGTGTTAACCTCTGAAGGAGGTGAACCCCATGTTCTAAAGCTCATTCTGGGTGGTCAAATACTGTCAGTATCTGAAGGGGCAGGATAAGGTGTGCAGCAATAACAGCTACTCTGCAGAGGATGTCACGGCACTCAACAAGCACTTGATCTCATGTGATGTGCACAAACATGAAGCCTGAGCCATGGCTGAACCAGAGGCTCCATGTCCTGCTGGCAACTCAAAACATGCAGTGAACATGTGAACCAATTGTGTTAGTCAGCAATGCCCCATCCTCTCCCAGCCTTTCCACCTCCTACTCTAGAGCTGTTTCTGCACCCTTTTAAATGGCAGACAGTGTGTTAGTACAGACAAGTTTAATACGTATGCAACAGGACAAGGTTACTACAGCAATACCATAATACTGGAATTTTTCTTGCTTGTACTTGTCACACAGAGTTTAAAGCAAGCTCTTCCATTCCTGCAGCAGATACAGGATAAATAAGAGAAAGAGAATTCTGGTTTAACTCGAAAGTCAAGAAAGCAGAGGTAAAAAGCAGTCAGGAAATCCATCTTTAGATGACTAGTTTTCTATCCATCTTTGATCCCAACATGCTTCCGCACGCTAGAGTTCAGAGATGCTCCACGTGAAGGAGTCATGGCACTCGCTGTGGTAACACCTCGGCTTCACAGACCTCGCTGTGATACGAAGGGGTGCGTTTTTGCAGCTGGTTGACATTGGAACATTCGTGGTTTAGATCAGAATTAGAAAAAGCCTTCAGAGCTGCGTAAGTTCCATTCTCTGTCTAAATAAACAAGCATGGGTAACAGGTTTTTTTGGTTGTTTTGTTGTTTTTTTTTTTTTAATAAGGAATGTTGTCAGTCCTACTTTATTATGCGTTAATAGAAGGAGGTGAAAGAAAATCAATATAAGCACTGTATCTACCCTAGTTAAAACTACAATCACATTGTTATCTGAATGCCTTACAACATTGTTTAAATCCAACAAGTAGACAAGAAAACAACAAATCTATGCAGGGCTTTTTTTATACATATGGTGAGAAAGTTTGCAAAGTGTTAAAATATATTTTTCTGTTCTGTATGTTTCTGGTACAAGGAAGTGACGTGTATGTTATGAACAGAGCCTTGACTTATACAAGCAATAATCGACTTCAAAACATACAATGCATATCTTAAAATATCCCCTAGAGCTGCTCATATAAAGTCAAATCCAGCACCTACTAAAGTTCAGCCAGCTGACTCTCTTTGACTCCAGCGGGCACTTGACTGAGCCCGTGGTAACTGTGAAGAACCTGACAGTCTAGTTGTATTCATATGAAAAAAAAATCACATTGCATAGATTTAAACAGGAAGACATGCAATAACAAGACAAGTCACAGTATAGCAAAACCTTGTTTCTTTGGTGAAACAGAAGCAGATATAAAAGTTACAAAGAATTTAGACTTCCATTCACAAAAAACCCCAGACATTCACATTGTACACTATACAAGATAATAATATAAATAGAGAAAAGTATTATGTGCATTGTTTGGGGGCGAGGGGTGGGGAATGAACCGGCCCGCTCAGTGACGCACTGCCGCATTGAACGCACAACGCTTGGGTACCCTCAGTGGAGCGGTCACTGCAATTTCTTGAGGTGTACTCTGGAACAGTAGTTACTGGTCCCAACGAGCTATGGCAAGGTCACTCCACAGACAGCTCTGCCTAGTACAAACTCTTATGTGTTGGCCGGGTTTCAATTCTTTTCCTTTCCCTTTCAACTTTTTGCATCATATCCCCACACTAATGCAAAGGCGTGAACCTCCCGTCTGTCTTTGTATCGCTGTTGTGAAAGGTGTGTCAGAGGGAACTTACTGTTCTTTATTTTCCCTTCTTTTTTTTTTTGCATTTTCTTCTTCTTTTTCCCGTGCCCAAAGGTGTGCAAGGCACTTTGCAGAAATAACAGGCCTTTCTGTAGAGAGGTCGGTTCAAACGTCACCTTCTGCACTTACTGTACACATCCAGGTCAGCCATCGAGCTGACCAAGGTAAGAATTCATAATAGAAAACTCCTACGTACACACTGCACCAACTACAACCTATAATCTTCTTGTGCACACACGTCTGTCTAGAAAGCCAAGATGCTGATTCTTCTGTAAGTCACACAGTTCTCACCCATCTAACTGCAAAACAAATGATCCTGTTTAGCAGGAATTTTTGTTCTTCAGGGAAATAGCAGTTGAACTGAGAGATGGTTCTAAAAGTGGAGCTTGGGGGCTAACACTGCACTGCCGAGCTCTTTTAATCTTCTTTGCATGGGTAAAATAACATCCAATAAATTAAATCAGTATGGCTTACTTCATTTATTTATGTACGCTTCACAGCTGCAGCATTCATACACAAACATTCATTACTTTATAAAAAGATTAAAAAATGGTTATATATACAAAATTATTTACTTTTTTGATTTTTGCTTGTTTTTTACAAAAAAAAAATCCCCCAAACAACAGGTCCATCTCCACCTTAGAATGGAGAGACCTGCAAATATAGACCTGTGGTTAATGTCGTGAAAGTAAATTTTTTTCTTTTTTTTGTTTTTTTGCCATTTCCAAAAAGTGGCCCTGGTTGATAAAGTTAATGTATTAGCACTTGGATTTTTACAGGCCCTCCTTGTGACACACAACTCCTCCGTGCAGTCCTTTCTCGTGAAGGGTGAAGCTGGAATGGAGAGCAGAAAAAAAAACCCCAGAAGTTCCACATTGCAGTCCCTAGTTCATGCTTTGTGCCACTTTTATGTGCTCTGTCTAAACTGTGCATCGCAAGGACTCAAGTCTGTACCTTGGATGGGAATTGGTACAGTTCCCATTAAAAAAAAAAATCAAAAAGAAAAAAAAGTCATACAACTTGTGTGTTTATCTTCACCTGATAATCGCTAATTTCAGTCAGTGAAGTTATTTCAACCATTTCCAGCCTAGGTAAACAACACAAAAAAACAACATCATAAATGACCAAAGACCTCTGAGGCCGTTCTAACCATAAATATGCCTGAAATTAGTGTGACTTTTCATTTTATATACAGGATTTCAAAAACAACACACAATTAAACAACATTAAAATCATCTTATTTACATTTTCATTGGTGCTAAGATTGAGCTGTTTAAATATTGCAGAAGGCTGGTATATATCATAAAATGGTCCACACCGATGGCATATAGGAAAGCAATAATCTTTATAGGCTGGAAATGGTTTCCTTTTATCCCCATAAGCACTTCTCCTTTTTTTTTCTTTGTAGACTTTCTGATAAACACCACACTTTTGCGAAATGCATTGTGAATACCGCAGTCCTTAAGTTTCAAAACAATTTGATAATATTACTACAAGTGATAGAAAAGGCACAGAAAGTTATGACTTTGGCTGAAATGGTGGAAATCCCCATTCACCATTTAGCTCTCAGCGCCTTGAGTCCTGCCATGTCCTGATCCAGCGATGATAGTGTTTTGATGAATTTAACGATGTTCCCTTTCCTGACGAGGAATGTTTATAGTAGTATTTCTTAGAGTAAGTCCTTTGGTATGTGGACGCTGAAATGAGAAGGAGATAAAAAGGGAAATCACTAATTGTCACAGAATCATAGAATCATTCAGGTTGGAAAAGACCCTTGGGATCATTCGAGTTCAACCATCAACCCTACTGTACAAGTTCACTCCTAAACCACATCCCCCAACACTACATCTAAGCATCTTTTAAACTCATCCAGGGATGGTGACTCAACCACCACCCTGGGCAGCCCATTCCAGTGCCTGACGGTTCTCTCCATGAAGAATTTTTTCCTGATCTCCAATCTAAATCTACCCTGTTGGACCTTGAAGCCCTTCTCTCTAGTTCTGTCACTAACTACTTGTGAGAAGAGACCAGCACCAACATCTCTACAATGAACTTTCAGATAGTTGTAGAGAGCAATGAGATCTCTCTTTAGCCTCCTCTTCCTCAAACTAAACAGCCTCAAGCCTGTCAATAAGACTTATTCTCCTTATGGGAGAATAAGGAATGGGCTGTCTGCACTTCACACTACCGTCCCATTTAATCCAATTAATAACTGGCGCTATTACCATGTTACAGAGAGAAGCGTCGCTTACGCAGTCAGACCAAAGTTGCAGAAAGCATTGTTAATGTTATTAAGAACCTGCTGATTTCGGGGGTTTTGTAAGATCGTTGTTCTTTAAAAAACAAAATCTCTCACTGACTTCCAAAAACAGGAGTTTTTTCATTAGCTTTAGAGGCCTGTTTTTTCCCTACAGATAGAGTGAGCAGTATTGTTGTCATAACTTGTCACACCAGACATGCACTTCTTTAAAATATATCTTCATTGCTTATTAAGCTTAAATTAATCTACCGGTTCTGATCCTGGTTTGCTTTCAAACAACTCACGATTCATGCAAGTAATTTTAGGCATATCCCATCTTCCATTTCCTTGACACCGGATGGTTGGAATATGACGTTGGATGAAACCATCTTTGCAGTGATATCTAATAAGGGAGTTGATCTCATAACGAGGTTTCATCTTTCCAAAGGTCTTTGCATTTTCCACAACAGGAGGCTGACCACAAGCAACTGGAAGGAAGAGAGAAAAGAACCCAAAACATCAGTACGTAAATGCACTTCTGAATATGGTACTGACCCCTAAACCCTGGCTAAGAGAAGATGGCAAGAGACCTCAGTGAGTCTCCCAAGAGAAACATCCAAATAAGGACAGGGAGATCACTCTTTTCTGTAGTTCTTTCTCCAGTACCGTGGACCAAATACACTAACGGTGAAAAGTGGAAAACTGCAGATCACATGGTTAACCCTGTCTTCCTGGTCCTCACGTAAGGTTGGCCTATACACACAAAGTGATTATCACTTGAAAGAGGCAAAACCTGACGACTAGAAACGTTATGACAATCATTTAGGAAAAAAAGTCTCATTTTCAATATTTCTCATGTCTTCTTCAACAATGGACTATTCAAACACACTCAACACTGACATATCTGTCAAAGCCCAGAGAACGCTAACAAGAGTTCATACATAGGAACTGGAAACAGTGGAGCACACGCAAAGTTTTGGCTGCTGCTTTACTTTTTCAGCCTAAAGAGGCAGAAGCAATTCCTAAAAGAGGCTCCAGGGGGAACCTTATTGCAGACACTCAACAGGTACTCAAAGGTAAGAAAGATGGGGTCATCTCTTCAGGAGGGCCTGCTGCAACAGGACAAGGAGTGACACTGGCTCAGGTTGTCCAGAGAGGTGGTAGAACCCTGTCCCTGCTATTGTGCTATTGTGCTATTTTTACTGGAAAGTCTGTACCTGTTCCTTTCTTGCAGGTATAGGTAAGGTGGTAATTGCATGGTACGTCATTCCACTGCCCATTCTCATGCCATATAATAACAACACAGTCTTCTCCAGCAGAAAAGAAGCTATCTGGCTGGTTTGGTCGCCAGTTCTCATATTGCTGCAGAAAAAAAGAAGAAAATCCATTATTCCCAGTGCTGAAGTATATTTGTATTTTGTTTTAAAATATTACCTTTGGTGAAGGGCAATTGCAATGGTTTGATTCAAGCTGTTAAGCACGAGCTAAAGAAGACTAAACATACACTACCACCCCACTCTATCAACAGATTATCTCAATGGGAAAAAATATTCCCATCCAATTTCTCACTGTAAACTGATGTCAGGTGAATAAAACAAAGTGACACAACTCAGCACAAGGAAGATCTGATCCTAAATGTGTTGCAACACACTCTTTCCTACATAGAATTGAAGTGGAATGCCAGGAAATAAACCATGACCCTCACTAGTCCACAACTGTTAAGCGGCAAATTAGGTTCAAGCTCCACAGGCTAAGATTACTTATTCTCTGACCACACTGATGACATAATTCAATGGGATGATGTGCACAATTAGATGTAAAATAAGTTAAGGTGTCAGAATGTGGCCCCCAGATCACTTCAGGCTGGTACTTCCATTAACAAGGACTAGGTGGCACACTGAGCACGTGCAGCAGCTTTAGAAATGGTTATTCAAACTCTGCCCTCTGTAGAACTGACTCCAGGCATCTGTGAGTATAAATGAACAAACATGAGTAAAACCAGAGACTGGCACCAGAAGTCGGATTGTTGGTATGAAACAAAAAAAACCTCCTCACACTTTCAAGCGGCTGAAAAATATCTTGAGAATTAAAAATATCTTCAGCATTAAAAAAAAGAGAAGAGTTCCTTAGATTTGCACTCAGGACACACGTCTGGCATATCACGCTGGGCAGGCTCTGTTCTTTGGGATCCATGCTGCCTACATGCCGGTCTGTGCTAACTTAACTACACAGGCTGATGGCTTTCAGTTCTGCGTCTGCCGAAAGCTGCTGTCCCTACCTGCCAGTTCCACTGGCTGCTGGCAGGTTGTGCGTGGCTCCACGCGCTGGCTGAAGCCACATTTACTCCAACAGTGGAATGCAAGCTTTCAAGCATGGCTAAGTGCAATGCCATTTTGGGATTAAAATTAGGGAGTGCTCAGCCTGCCTTTTCAATCAATAAGCAGGAAAAATAGGAACAAAGGGAATGTCACACTGATTGGGAAGCTGCACACTAGTCCTTGGTAGGGGATTTACAACCTACTGTCCCTGCAGCCTGGAGTAGTGTGATAATCTTTATCTCACTCCTAGTTTCATCCTGACTCCAAATGAAGCAAAGTAATTGGAGATTAACGTAACAGGATGTAAAGAAAAGCAAGAGAATATTTGTTAATTCTTGTTGGGAGTTTTTTTGGGGGGGTGGTAGTGCTGTTTGGGGGCATTTCTGTAGTGACATTCCAAGAAGAATTTTATGAAGGTTAAAAATAGATATCTGAAAGAACTGGAATCCATATAAATGCCAGACATTAACCAGGCAGCTAGCCCCTTGTATGGTCAAAATGACACTGCTCCTACAGCGCTCATATTTTCCTCTGTGCTTACAGCTTTCTGCCTAGAGCTGGACCATATAAATGTCATAAAAGTTTAGCTTTCAATTTTCTTAACTTTACAAAATAATGACTATTCACTGCCTGGGTGAGCACATTTGCCAACTGAAGTTAGCACACCCCACACAAGTAGTATTTACCTTACAGTGAATCAAACTGAAAAAAAATGAGTTAAATACTTAACCTTTTCCTACCACGTGTCATCTTACCCATCACAGGCTTTAATTATCCAAGCAATTTAACAATCATGGTCTAGATAAATCTGTTCTGTACTGAATTTATTACCATTAATAAAACAATCCGCCTTTTTACATTGAACTGACTTAATTCCATCTCTACAGCTCAGTGTTTAATAGTTCTAAACTACAATGCACACTGACTCTTTTACTCAAGTCCAGAGTTCAGCGTTTATTAGCTACCTCAGCATTAGCTTATAAATCAGAGCATGGGTTTTGCAAGTACAGTAGCCAAATACCACACACGAGTCAAATGGGCTCTGCAGCATGTGGGGTTTCCTGCAACACCTAGCACGAAAAAGAAAGCTAAGCTCTGAGCCAGCAAGGAGGGAAATGGGGAGGAAGGCATATGCAGATGCATGGCAGCTCTGAGCATGCATAGCTCAGAGTGCTCCAACACCCTTTTTCCAAAAGGGTGTTTTGGAATGGCTGCTGAACTGAAGATGTAGCACTGCTTTGGAGCAGAGCTGGTTAAGAATAGAGGAATCTGATCAATAAAGGTCCTGCTACCTCAACACAGAAGGCTACTGCCTACTGAACAAGAGACATCTGAGTGCGAACATGTGCAGAACAGTTATGCTTGCAATGGCACTACCTCCTCCATCTCCTCTACAGAGGGGCTGTGATGCACCCTTGGGAGCACCACGAACCATAATGCAATGAAGGAAAATTGGTGTAGGTCTCCTTGCACTGCAGAGAAATCTGAGTGTTGGGGGGGACAAAATAGAAAGAAGTGATCACCTCTCATTTTCCCCACTGAATCACAGAACGTTAGGGATTGCAAAGGACCTCGAAAGATCATCCTGTCCAATCCCCCTGCCACAGCAGGAATGTCTTAATACGCAAGCCAACTGAAAAGTAGGATTTTTGCGATATAAATCTCGAGCGCTTTCATGGTTCGTTACACTGCTCTGAAGATGGGTAGCAACTTCTCAGGCTGAGGCAACCCAATTGTCTTCAGGAATATGCCCAGACACATAGAAAAATTAAGGAAAAAAGCCAGGTTGGTTGTAGAAAAGTTTGATCTGAGTGCAGAGGAAAGACTTCTACAAGACTTGCAGCTGTTTCTTGTGGATAAGATACTAGGGAACTGTATGCTTCCAGAGTGTGGGAACAACAGCTATTTAACAGCTATTGGGAGCATGTGAGCTGAAGGTGCTCAGCAGCTTGCCAGCTCCCACCCTACATGGACTCCATATGGTCTTACTTGCCTTGCTATAATGACTCTAAAATTTGTGTTTGCTTTGCTGGCAGGACTGCAGCGTAACAGCAAAGGATTATATCTAGGCTCTGAGGTTTACTCAAGAATGTCTGATATCCTCCAGCATGACTTGCTGTTACCTCACATCTGATATCGTCATTGCACAGATTTATTTTGGCTGAATAACTCTGATTTTGCTTCGGTTCAATGCCAAAAGTGCTCAGCAGAGGAAGTTCCAGACTGCTGATTTGCTTTCTTAGGTCTCCACCCAGCTCTTCTGTAGTTTTTCAATTCCTTATTTAGCCACTGATAACAGGATAACGATACAAAAAGATTCTCACAGTTTGAGTAGAGTAAGCTGCTAGACAAATAAACTAACATTTTGCTTTCCTCTTATGGATTACATTTCTGCATGACCAGGGGGTTGATTCTGGTTTCCACTAACACTTGTGTAAGTCAGGGGTCACCGTACTATCTCCAGCAAACCTACATCAGCAAAAAATTACCGTGAAAAACCAAGTCCCATAAGTCACATCCTGGATAGAACTGTTTGTTTCCAAAGGTATCCCTTGCAGTCTCTCACCCCAAGTGTGCTAAGTGTAAAGACTCCCCTACCCCTGCAGTAAGTTCAATAAGCACATAAGATATTCAGGTCATAATTATTCTGTTGGGAAACACTTTTCAAAATATCCCAAACAAGACCATAGCATCATAGAATCACTCAGGTTAGAAAAGATCCTTGAGATCATCAAGCCCAACCAATAACCCTACTAACCCTACTCTACCAAGTAAATCATTGCTAAGCACCACATCTAAATGTCCTTTTCCAAGTGGTTCTGTCATTTAAGACTCTTGTATTTCAATTCATTGCTGCCTTTTCTTAGAAAAGTGTATTGTACAGAAAGAAAGGAAAAAAATGAACTCCATGCCTTGGCAACACACACCACTCAGGTTTGTTTCACGTCCAAAAAAGATCAACCATTTTAACCAACCAGCCAGAAACTGCTGGCATAGTTCCAGCCACCCTGCTGCTAGGTTGTATCTTCATGTAAATTGTTATTGTCTCAGCAAACCAGTGGAACTGGGCTGTGCTTGGACTGATAAAATCAAGACGTCCTTTTGCCAGACAACACCTTCAGCGATACTTTTATCTACATCGTTCACAAGATGTGATTGATGTTTCTTAAAACCTAAAGAGATTCACATGCTACGTTAATACATGGGGGGAAAGGCTGCTACAACATTTCTAGGGTCTTCTCAGCAGAAACACTGACTCTGCATGATCGCACCGAGGGACCTAACAGCTACTAATACCCTAGTTCTAATGAGCATTGCGGTAACACATGTGAAGATTTCCCCTGGATTAAAATGAAAAGCACTTCCCCACCTGTACATTTTAGGATACATAATCTCAGTTAATATGTACATGACTCAAAGTGAACTTCAAAGGAGGTTGGGCCCGCTACGCTCTTCTCCTCGAGCTATGAAGCATGCTTTGCTGAGGTGGCTATGGAGAGGGAAGTTCGAAGCAGTGCAGTAGAGTGAAGGCTGGAAGCACGCGTCTCACAGTCACTGCTGCAGCAGCTCCTCTGCAAAGCTCTCAGCGTCCATAAGGACTAGATGCTTAGGGGGTTGTATCCAAAACAAAGTTTATGTGGGACCTAGCCTTGGGGAAGGGATTTTGGTTCCTGTACATTCATGTGCTCCCTTGGAGCCATGTCACTAGCCTGGGTTTGCCATCACTTCAGGCTGGAAACTGGAGCACCTGTTACTCTCTTTACGCTTTTAATTGTACTCAAATAATTAATTAATGAGTCTTGTACTTCTTTTGTTGCAGTTATTGAAACCAAAGCCTGCTGTGACCCATTGGATTTACTTGTTCTATCTTTCTTTTCCAGACAGCACTGAACACTTTGCTGCAGAGCAAACGGCCTTATTTTCCTACAGAGGGTGGTTGGTCCATGGGTTAAAGCTACATGTGAGATGGGATTTGGTTCTTCAGGTTTCATACATGGCACTGGACAATGCACTTGGCTGGCTGATGCCCAGTCTACAAAACAATGATAACTCATTCTCTTGCCTCACAGAACAGGTTTGGAGGTGATGCTTCATGACTTAGTTACAGATTTTGCGGGGTGATACCCTTATAAGACATTGAATTAACTCCAGCAGTAAACAACATCAGGCAATAGATGTTGTTCCACTTAGTTATGGAACAAGTTCATAAGTGAAAGCTTGACTTAGTTATGGAAGAACAAGGGCTGGTAAACCTTGTGCCAGCCACGGCAGTCACACAAGAAGCCCAAATTACTCTAGCATAAAGAGTGACTCCACACTATCCCTCTAGCTGGGCCCAGGAGCAGGGTGACTTTTCACATTAATTAAGTACAAGAAAACCAGGATTACAGAGAGCTGTAAAGCAGAAAACTCTGTTAGATAGCCACTAGTTGCTCTCATTCAGATCACTGCTAATTGAAATGAACAAGTCATCCCCCACTCTGAATGCATGAGATCCTACCTGATGGCTGATTTGATATTTAAATTTCCAGATAACCAGCCTTATTTGAGGGGCTAATTTCCTTATTAATGAGAAATGCACTCAGCTGTCTCAGATGTTTACCCTAACCAAGGTGAAACTACGGGAAAGAACTCTCTCATGTTTGTGACACTCATTTGGAGATCTCAGCCATTCCTTTATCTCCACAAGGTGCACCAAGTCACCTGGATTTTGTGTTCTGAGATAGTCAACAAGCTCTGTGCTTAATGAAGCACAACAAAATAAACTACCAATGCAAACGAAACTTTACTGCTTGACCTCCTCATTGTGCAAAGGCCAAAGATCTTTTGTACCTAACTACAGCTAGGAAATAATTTACTCGAAATACACCCATTCAGACTTACGGGGTTAATGCTTTTTCTTCTGGGAAAAGGAAGCATGTTTTCAGCATGTTTAAATAAGCTTAAAGTACAAATCTGTCTTGGCACTTTTTGGCACTTGTAATTGCCAATGTGATTTCTTTATTTTCTTTCATTCTGGCTGCTTCCCTATCTGATTACTTCTTAATGCAAGACTAATGAGGCAAATCAAAAAAACAAGAAGAGATGTAGGGGCTGGCAGACTGGATACCCTCTGTGTCATCATAGGATCATAGGATGTTAGGGGTTGGAAGGGACCCAAGAGATCATCGAGTCCAACCCCCCTGCCGGAGCA
>JAOXOE010000874.1:33844646-33884895 GCA_028565055.1 Phoeniculus purpureus
ATGACACTGAGAAGAGCCTGGCTCCATCCTCCTGACACCCACCCTTCACATATTTATAAACACTAATGAGGTCACACTGTAGAGTTTTCCAGACTCCTCAAAATACGATGCTCCTGTAGATCTCGTGTATGAAAACTTAATACTTGGCTTAATCAGAGTGTAGATGGAATCATCTTACCTAATTCACACTGCTCTCCGTTGAAACCTGGCAAACATGTGCAGATGTAAAATGAACCACGTGGATAGCAGGTACCACCATTAAGGCAAGGATTGCTTTTGCACGGATCTTGGCCTGTTAAGTAAGTAGAAAAAGAAAACTGACTCTGTTCTTGCAAGGAATGGGGATCTCTCTTCATTTCTGCACTGATGTTACAAGCTTTACTGCAGTTACAGAAACTGTTTTAACACTGAGTAAAAGACAGTTTTGTAAAACAGTAAAGCTTATTTTCAGGCATCATTATTGTCGACCTTAACAACAATATGGCATTTACTGTGAACCAGGTTACGTAATTCTAAGAGCTATATTTTTTAATAGCAATTTTTACTGTATTTGGCAGTCATGATATTTTGTTGTGGATTTAGTTTGCATGACATGGCAATTAATTATAGCTGAAAACAGTTAAGCATATGCAAAATGAATGGAAAATGTTTTTCTTTTTGGAGAGGGTTAGTTCATGTAGAATGACTGGGTACACAGAACATATTTGCTGGCCGCTGTTGTTTCACTTTGCTCTATTTAGTCAATCAATACCCACAGAGTCTTATTTCCTTGGAAGGATGTTTTTGTACATACATATTTCCCCGTATCTTTCTTAAAACACACTTTTCAAGAATAAAAATTAAGATGCTGGATATATTCATAACTGAACTGAACATTAAGATAAAAGCTTACCTGCTGTGGAATCCTCAGTTGCATCGGAGTTATTTAAATAGGTTTTCCTTGTAGAGCTTTATGCCTTCTAGTGATGCTTATTTCAACTGAGTTTAGATACATAGGTATTTGCATTTGATTTAATGCCTAGGAGCAATCACTCACACAAACAGGTATGCACTAGAAAACCATTTCTAAGTATCAGCTTCTCAGAATTAGAGGAAAATCATGAAGACAGTCCTTCTGGCATACAAGAAGAAAGCCCTGGCCTTTAAAACTTACAAAAGGGGTAAGATAGTTCTGTAAATTCAGAGATATTAGAAAAGTTTACTTTTTTAAAATTGTGTTTTTCCAAGCCAATATTACTACAGTTTATGATGTAATCCACAGGAAAGGTCTATTTTACCCTTGCAAGTTAGACATTCAAAGCAGCCTTCTTAAAGTACCAGGTTCTCTTATCTAGTCACTGGAAAGCAGCAGGTTCAGTTAAAAGCCTCCATAAGCAAATCCCATCTACATAACCTTAGGATTGTAATTATGTGGGCAGGATCTCACTTTGGAGGTTTTGAAAAGAATCTGATGCTATCCATAAAGGAGAGTGCTTGTTTTAGAACTGCTTCACTGATAATTCCAAACTGTAGGCATATACTAAATCATGAACGTTTCTTGTGCACTTGTTCTCTGTTTATTCTCCTATGGACTGCAGATTTTCCCAGTAAACATTTTCAAATTGACAACTACCTGGGTTATTTGAAGAAAAATAGAGAAACTACGTCAGTTTCTTTTCTTGGCTATGGTATCTAGACCACAATAGATACTGAAGTGATGCTGCTCACACTGCATCATCTGTGTATTTGGTGAAATGGTGCCTAGTAACCACTATGTAAAACAAAATACTGTGGCAAGTGATGTCTAACAAAAAGATCTGCAATTTATAAGACACAGACACTGTATCAACCAATTAAAACTACATACGGGCTGAAAACGTGAAGTCTCAGTTCTCTCTTGTCTGGAAAGATATCTTATAGGTGAAGAGAAATGAATTCTTATAGAAAATCCTGACTCTAAAGTGTGTGCTAGGTCTGCTCTCTAAGCCAGCCGAAAGATGCTCTAAACCACTTTCTGTAGACCACCTGTGTAAATGCTGTCACCACACTAAGTAGTTATTGGACGGAATTAGCTGTTGGAACTTGGAAAATTACGTAACTACAGCTGAATTCTCTGCCTTCCTTCTGAATGTTACCTTCCTGTCTTTTCAAACTGCTCACCTCAAATCTGTTCCAAGGCTCCACAGTGCAAACACTCAGAACCAGTCACTGGGCTTGTGTTTTGCTGATCTCAAAGCTTGAGATTCATGAGTTTTGTACTTCACACAGTGCTCCGATTGCAACACCTCTTGTCAGAGTTAAGACACACATTTAGAAGTATCACAGCAAATACATACGACAGTGATCATATCAGGAAGTTACCTGGGATTTGCACTGCTGTGCCTTCAACTGAACCCACACTGCTGCCAATCAGGAAATCTGATCCGTTAGTGACTTCCGGAAGGAAAAATGATGAAGTTACAAGTTCAATAGCATTTGGCACGTCAGAGCTTATTGTTGACCGCTCATTTTGACGTGGATTGTTTCCAGGGGCAGTGCTGTTTGTTGCAATGTTAGAAGAAATTGTTGTGATCTCCTCTCGACCAAAAGAAGCCGTTTGAGTTGCCACACTTTCATACAAAGGTTGTGATGATGAAGGCATCACTGTAAATGCTTCCTGCTCAGTTTTAAATACTTCACTCACAGTACTGCTGGATGAATCTGAAACAGCAGTGGAAAAAAGCCATGGGATCTCTTTCTCAGAACTTCTGTCATCTTCTTGTTGGGGGTTGTTCACTCTCTCTGAGGAAACCTCAACTTCTATTGTGCTAACTTCTGGAACATCTGTGCTCACACTTTCTCCAACATTCAGAAAAGCAGTAGGCAAGGCATGCATTGGTGGAGAATCTCCAGAAAGAGTAGCGTCTTCCTCGGTAGTTAAGTCACTTACGGAGGTATCTGTCTCCTCCGCCCTGTCTGTTACAAGTCTAGTAAAGTGAGGAGTACTTCCAGTAGTTCTGCTTTCTGAAACAGGATTGGGAGAAAACTCCAGCAGAGAAGACTCTGTTCTGTCAAGGAGGTCTGTAGTGGGTGGTTTATATGTTGCCTCAGTATCAGAACTAACTTCATTGTATGTTCCTTCAGGTGAATGGTTGGACTGATCTGAATCCTTTGATGCTGAGGTACTCGCAACTATTACCTCAGGATACTCAGACACTCCATTAACTAACTGAACAGTTACTGAGGACTTAGAAGTTTGAGGCACAGCATAAGAGCTCACTGAATCTGTTTCTTCATACTCTGCAGATGCTGATTTTGTGTTTGTGTATACTGTAGGATATTTTTCCTCATTCTTGCTAGATGATACGGTTGTCAGTTGGGATGTACGCTGTGTGGTGACAATACTTGTGTCAAGCATGTCAGTTGTCAAAGCCTTCTCTGTCTCAGTAGCTAAAACTGCAGTAAAAGAAGGAAGCACGGGCTGCTTCTCACCCAGTTCTTCTTGGCCCATTCCAGAAAAGCCAGAGAGAGAGGTTGATTCACTTTGATCTGCTATTACTTGGTTGTTTGCTGAAGTATTCAGCTCATAGGTGTCTTCTGCTGTGCTTGTTAAAACATGTTTAGACTCACGAGGCACATGAGGGCTTGCCAGTGATGGTACTGTAGGCAGGAAAATGCCCAGTTCAGAGATTTCAGTAGTGACGAGAGTTTCTGGTGCAAACCCTGTGCTTCCTGAACCCAAATCCTTGTCATCTGATGTAGGTCTGAGCCCAGCTGTTACTGATTCACTACTTGGCTGACTCAAAGTAGTCAGACTATCACCAGATCCAAATGTCTTTTCTTTGCTTATGAAATATTCAGGTGTTGAATCATATTTCTCCCCATCAGCTGTCATGCTATCATCACCATCATTTGTTAATTGTATGACAGGATTTGACATTGTCTGCACACTTATTATATCTTCAGGCATTGATTTTGAGTGATCCATGTCTATAATAGTTGTTTCTTCTGGTGGGATTTGAAGTCGTTCTTCAATTAGCATAATGTCACCATAAACAGAAACGTTCAATATAACGTTTCTTTTGTCATCAATGATGGGAATAATTTTCTCATTTATTCCAGTATCACTTGTTATGGTGTTGTTCTTTGGTTGAACAACAGATGGATTTACCATGAGCTCTTTTTCTTCTGTAAAAAGAGGTGCTCGTTCTGTGGCCATAGTCTGTGGTCCATCTACCGGTGCCTCTGTTGTCATAACTTCTAAATAAACTTCCGAAGGAACAGTAGATGAAACATTAAGTTCTACTTTTGACGCTGTGGGTATTGACAAATGAGTATACATGCTAGGAGAAGAGTCCAAAACATCAACCCACCCAGACCCTTCTCCAGAGCTTTCAGGTAATATTCTGCCTGGCATTTTTGTTGTTGAAGTTATAGGGGATCCTTGTGTCACAAGATTAGGAGTTCCACGCAGTATCACAGACACAGGAGGAGTTACACCATCTCTAATCAGCAAATGTGAAGTTTCCTCTAGAGATACAGCTTCAGAAGTAGCTGTTGTCCTAGCTGTTTCATTTTCTCCTCTCCTATAGGTAGTTTCCTCATTGTGAGGTTCTTCAGTCACAGCAAAATTATGTGTTATCCCTTTAATCACTTCAGAACTGAAGCTCTCTCCTGCTAAACCTGGGGAACTGGTGATCACTGAGCTGGGGAACTGCTCTTCTGTTTCCGACAGAAACTCAGTTACAGCACTTGTAACTTCTTCGTTAACTTCAGCATTTGACTCAGTGCTTCCTCTTTCAAAGTCTTGCGTTTTGTCAGTTGAGAGTTCGGGTCCCTCATTTACAAGGTGAGGTGATTGAGTACTTGATGTAGTAATGATACCTTTGACAATCAATGGCACTACAGAAGAAGTAACAGCAAGGTCATCTCCTGATCCGTGTCCTGAAAATAATGTATCACTGATGAACTCATTATTTGTCGGCTTTTCATCTGTAGGTGTCAAGAATGATCTGGGAATATCTTTTGTAGGGAAAGCATTTTGTATCAGCTCCTCCTCATGCTCTGTACTTGTAACTGGAGAGCTTATGTATTTCCTTTCCGTCTTTGCTGGCTCAGTTACTCTGTCATCATTAAATGGCCCAAGTATGCTTTTAACAGATTCAGTTTCTAATTCCTTTTCTTCTGCACGTGGGCTGATAGTTGGAACATTCAAGGATCCCAGATGTACATAGTTAGCCTGTGTGCTTTTAAAGAATGGGTCTGTTGTTGTCTCTTCATAATATTCTACTGCTTTTGGTGAAAACTCCATTGGCCTGTCTTCTCCAGAATCTATCTCTTCCACCAAAGGAATCTTTGTAGAAAAAGCTCTTACTGTCACAAGTTCATCATTCTCTTCTACTCTTACATCAGATAAAGTTCCCACTGTGTCTACTTCATGTTCAGTACTTGTGAGCTGCTCATCAGGTTCAGTAGTGAACACATGATCTACAGGTGGTGTGCTGACGTCTTTATCATACTCCTCTTGTGTTTCTGATTTCCCAGTGGGTGAAACTATTGTCTTTGCAACTGAGCTAATTAATATGTCTGCTTCTCCAGATCCCTGATCAATAAAGGAGAAATTATTTCCAAGTATTGCTTCATTGGGTCCATTAGACATTAGTTCCGTAGTGCTGCTGTCACCTTTGAATTCTTCTCCAGAGCCGTGCTCAATCAGCAGAATCTTGCCTAAGGAGACATCTGAAGATGGAAGTTTTGCATCTTCATTTTCTGTAGATTCAGATACTGCTTTTATGCTGCCAGGATCGTGTGTCACTGTGATGTCGTGAGGGCTGTTACTAACCACTGACTCCGGAGATGCTGTGATCACATTTGTTTCTAAATCTTCAGTTTTAACTTCTGGTGCAACATGTGTTATGATCTCTGTTTCAGAACCAGGACTAGATTTTACTTCAGAAGGAACTGTGGAAGTTGGTTCTGTTTCCTGGTTGTGTTCCTCTGGGTTTCCTGTACTAAACAAACCCTGGGTCATCTGACTTGATTCTTCAGATTCCTTTGCAAAGCCCTCTGAACCAGTACCTGATGCTGCTGATTCATCTGGTCTTGTACCTTCCTCATATTCTGCTGTCACATTCTTCAGTGGAGTGTCATCTCTGCTGTAAACTTTTCCTTCATACTTGTCTGTTTGTGTTGCTGTGACAGGCCTTAATGGAACTGAAGTCAAAATCGCAGACTCGATAACATCTATGTTTCCAGAACCCAGATCAATAAGTGGGGAGTCAGTACTTACCACTTCTCTTGTGGGACCCCCTGAAAATATTTCTGCTGGTTCTTCTGCTGATCCTTCATATATGAAAAGTTTCTTCTCTCTCAAGAAAGGAATGCTGGTGACCTTTTTGGTTTCAGAACTTGCTGTACCTGTTATCGGTACTGTTTTGCTGAGTGAAGTGGGCTCTTGACTTACAGTTCTGACTTCAGTAGTAGCGCTCCCAAGTTCATTGAAGTCCAAGATTCCCTCTGCAGCAGTAGCTGAATTTTCCTGACTTGAATAAACAGTAGTCTGTGTTTCCTTTTCATCTTTAGTATTCATTTCAGTTGCAAGAGAGCTGGAAACTACTTTTTCCATAATAAACTTGGACAAAGAATTAGTGGCAACTGTTACTGTAGAGCTTTGATCAAAACCAGAATGAACAGTGCTTATTTCTGTAGGCAAGGCAGAGGTGATCCCTGAAACGATTACAGAAGTATCTGTCGGCAGTACTGTGCCAGAGCCCAAAGAAGTATCTTGCACTGCAAGTGTTTCTGTTACTGCAGTTTCTGTTTTCATGGCTGGAGTTACAGTGCTGACCTCCTCTACATCTCCAGAGCCTTCTAGAACTGCAAAAGAAGAAGCACGTATCTCAGGCTTTGCTGCATGGCTGCTTGTTTCCAGAACATTTTCAAAAGAGGAATTTGCATTAAGTTTAATTGTTGATTTATAATCATCTCCTGGAGGTGGGGTTGCCTTTTCAGGGCTAGGGTCAATAGCACCATTGAAAACAGCATCCATAGAAGCAGTTACAGCAGCACTTTCCACAGTAAATGCATGAGGAGCTGAAGTCATGCCAGAATTTTTTTCATTATCTTCAATTCTTGACATTGTCACAATTTCTGAGAAGACAGAACTGGATAAATCGGATTCAGTGGAGCTGTCTCCAGAAGATTCACTAGCAATTAGAAGCAGGTTTTTTGTATCTTTAGTAGAACTCTCCTCAATTCCATGCCATGTTATTGTCTCTTTATTTTTTTGCAGAGAGTGCCCATATAAGTTAGTAATGGCTACTGATTTCTCTGTGGTGGCAACTTCTGACTCACCACTATAAACAGGTTCTAACATTGCAACATCTGCTGTTGGTTGTGTAACTTCAAATGCCCCTATTACTTCTCCAGCTTTGCTTGGTTGCATAGTACCAGAAGCCTCAGTTTCGGGTATCATAAATGTGTTTGTTTCATTGATTTGAGAAAAGGTTACGTTTTTGGAATGCGCAACACTTTCAATTTGGTCACTTCTCGCTTCCTCAGCTTTTGTGCTCTTAGGTGCACTAGTAACTTGTTGCTTTCCATTGATGAACTGCAAAGCTGGAGGAGTTGTAGCATCAGTAGTATTTTCACAGTCTTCCTCTTCTTCAAACTCTATAAAGTTTGGAAAGAAATTATCCAATATTATATATTCAGATGAATCCTGCACAGATTCTGAAGTACAGGGTTCAGTCTGAGCTGATTCTGCATCAATGTGGGGTTCATCTATTGCATGAGGAAGCATGTGGCGAGTGAACAGATCCAAAAATTCATTCACCGGATGATCTGCAAAAAAAAGAGAGCTTTTCATAATCCCTAAGTGAATGGTTGCACATTATAGAAGACACATGAAGTACAAGCAATCCATCTGAGAAAAAACGACAACAGCCACTTTCAAAACAAGACACTGTAAATTCAATGTGTTCTTCTCTTCACACAAAGTTAAATGCTGCCACAGTACTCGACTTTGTGGTTGAGTATTTTGTGCATACTGAACACAGACTATGTGGTCCTGTCAATTGCCATGCATGTTTAGTCCCAAACCTGCACCTGAGCTGCCTTATCCTGCATTATTCAGCAGACATTAGAAAATGACAAATGAAACCACTTTTGGACCAAGAGACCCTGGTTCCAACCTGCAGCAACTGCTTCCATACATTTAACCCTTACCAAAAATTGACAAAGCTAAGCAAGGAAAAGTATAAAATAAAATAAGACCATAGGATAAGCAACTCCACTTCTCATATAGTATAGAATAATTAAAATTAATAGGAAACTAACGTCAATTGCTCTGTACTTTACACTTGGACCTTAGTAAATGAAGTCCCACTTACAAAGTTGTTGTCGGGCTGTTGTAATGTCTGTCATTATAAAGCAAATACTAAAAAAATCCCAGATTCAAGAATCACTCACCATTCAGACAGTAACATGAACAGAGCCCAGTTATTTTCTTCTCCTTACCATTCACTTTGAATTATTTACACATTCACACACACTGAAAATCAATTTCCTTTTTAGGTTGCCGAGCAGATAAGTAGGAAGAAGGAAGTTCTAAATAGACAAGGTTTTAGGTGCAGAAGTCCTCATGAATTCCACCAACATTTATAATCCCAAATTCCAGACACTTTTAAAGTGTGCCTCTGATGGAGTGAGCATTGACTATTGGTTGAGTGACCATTATTTTAGGATTATGTAGTAAACACCTGCTATTGCTGAAAATCATAAGGCTTAGCAACTACTATTGTGTAGAAGGATGGGAGGCCAGGTGCACCCTGTCAAAGAAGAACTTGATCGCTAAAATGCTGGCAGGGACCAGCTATACAGTTTGAACTAGTGACCGGAAACAGCAGGGCATGCGTGGAGTAATGGGGAACCCTGAGGAAGACTCTTGCTTCATTGCAAGATGGCATCACGACACTCAAAAGACGACCAGCAAAAGAAACTGCCCAAGTTCAAGAGGGAGGAGACTTAATTAACACAGGAAGTGGGGACAGGTTGGAATATCTAATGAATATGTATCATTTTATGGCATATAATCATGGTTTTGGGGGCAAGCGGCGTGCACATCTGTGGTGCGCTAGCCTCTGTGCACCCGCTAGCAAATAAATTACCTCCTCAAAAACTCTAAACAGAGTTCTTGGGTCCTTTCTGTGCATCACCTCTCAGCACAACTGTTACTCCAAACCTTCTCAAGACAATAGATGTTACTCTCATCAACAGAATAAAAGGGTATGATGGACTCAAAAAAGCTGAATTTCAGAATTGTCTGGATGATTTGAAAAGTTTGTACTGAAATCTTATTCCACGAATGTACCTTTCTGGGTGTTCAGGCATTCCCAGTACATGACAAAGCACAATTTTAAAGTAAACCCTCCTCATTAAAATTATCTACAAGACAAAAAAGAGAAGACACCCTGGCAGGTGAAGTGTTTCATTAGTTCAAAGTAATTCCTCTACCTGTGAACATCATTTAATCTCTATGACTACTGAGGTCATCATTCAGGAAAAGAATGTATTTAATCACAATAAGCTGCTGCAGAGCACTGTGATTATTTGGCTTGCAGTGTTTTGTATGTGCAAACTGATGGCAACATGGGTCTTGAAAAGGTTATCAGAACTCTGCTGAGAATTAAGGTTCTAATATCTCCCTCTGTCTTTGCAGCTAAACTCACAAAGTATTACCAAATCTTCATTTTCCTAAAATGGGAGCTTCAGGCCTGTTTAACAAAGAACAAGAAATATTCTATTCATACAGCACTAAGGAAAGTATTCCCAGTGCAACAATGAATAAAAAGGTTGGTTTTAACCTAATTTCTCACTGGCTATTTTATATTACCCTGACAAAGCCTTGGGTTTGCTTTGTGCTGTGACGGCTATATTAGATGACTGTAGAATTGAAACTCCTCCTCTCTCCCTCACTTGTGGTTGTGGGACCTGTTTTATGCAAGGTTTGTAAACGAGAGAATTTCTCCCTGTTCCTTCTTCCAGCAGTTTAGAAACATTTACAGAGGCTGCCCAATGCCACAGAAAAATACAGCTTCTGCAGCCAGTTGTTTTGAGTCTTCCCAGATGTCCTCTTCAAGTTTCATTCAAATAGAAGAGCAAGAATTCAGCTGTTTGCCCAAGATGTGCAGTATGACATGGAGAGGCATGTCAAACAGCTGCACTTTCAGAATCCCGGACTTTTAGCAAACAACAATGCCGAGGACTCATATTTTCATAAAAGCAGAAGCTCTATTCAATACAGAGTTGTTCAACTTCCTTTCAAAACTGTGAGTGCAAAAAGACATGAGAATCCAGTAACTCAGCGGAGAGTGGCAGGTCAAAGCTGCCCAGGATCTCTGGGATTCACAGTAAGCTCACTATGAAATAACTGCACCAGCACACAGGTACTACATAAAGAAATGTGCATGGGCAAGACAGACAGATTGCACTGTGTGCACAGCTTAAGAAGGCATATGTGTAAATAACAGGGTGTGCAGTGTGGTACGGCACAAGGATTACCGTTTCACACGCAGCTGCTAGGACTGTGTGCACAAAGCACGTAGAGTGATTTTGCACAGAACTATAAATATATATAAAAAAAAATTATAAAATCTGGATGGGACTGGATAGGCTGTAATTTGTAAGAAGGTACCACGACTAACAAGTTCTGACCAGTGTATTGTTTTTGTAGTGATGCACACCTGGGAGTCCCTCACATTACTGGCTCACGCTATATCATTTATGGTAGGCAATAAATTTAAAGAACAACATCTGTTCCAAATCCACCTAGAAGACGTATACAAATTCTTACATATGCAAAGATCTCTATCAGACCTCACTTTTACTTTGTTAGCTTTTTCAAGATCTCACATGCCACAAAGATCCACATAAAAGAACCTTAGAGAAAGGTATGATATTCCAATAATAAACTTTCAGGAGGTTCTTTCATTAAACACTAAGTGGTTTTGTGTTGAGTTTTTTCCAAGGGAAAATGTAACCAGCTTTTAAGAAAATAGTAAAGAACCCAACTGGTTTGGTTTTTGTTTAATTAGACCTCTCCCTTCTGAAGCATTGATTACTCGATACTAGCAGTCAAGTTAACAGAATCACAGATTCACAGAATT
The DNA here is from genome assembly GCA_028565055.1 of Phoeniculus purpureus. Taxonomy (NCBI): domain Eukaryota; kingdom Metazoa; phylum Chordata; class Aves; order Bucerotiformes; family Phoeniculidae; genus Phoeniculus; species Phoeniculus purpureus. Next base: position 33,855,770 of record JAOXOE010000874.1, read on the forward strand.
ACTGAGGCTGGAAAAGATCTCTAAGATTATCAAGCCCAGCCTATGACCTAACATCATCACAACCTAGACCATGGCAATAAGTGCCAACCCTGAGCACAGTTGCCAGTGCAAAGGGTTGACAACTACGGAAAAATCTCTTAAATCCCAGAGATGGACAATAACCTACACAACTATAAAGCTCATGTAGCATCTAACTTCACCTACTACCAAGAAGCAAGACACTACAGTGAAACACTAAGTGCTACCATAAAATATGGATACAAGAGGGAAGATTGTCTCTTGAACTGGTTTGTCAGACCTGTAGCACAGATGCACAAACACTTGCAATTGCTCCAACCTGTCTACAGGCAGCCAACATATGCTGCCTCTCTTTATGCTGATGGCCATTCTGATGGCGGGTAAAGACATATAGACCTGGAACTATTAATAAGAGATGAAATAAAGTCTTTAAAATAAAGGAGTTTGTTTCCTAAATGGGTTTACCAATAGTTCACACACTATCACGGCAAACAAGCCAAAAAGATCATTTGTTAGAGATATTTTGCTACTATAACTCCAAGTAAAGAGACTAAGAACAAGTAGTTAAAAAAAGAGTGAAACTAAGGGTTGTCAGTTCCCACTGCCAATCCAAATAAGTCCTAAATGAGATTTATCCGTAAAGCCTCTTGCTTTACGAAAAGTGATGAGGTATGCTTTAAGAAAGTGATGAGGTATGCAATGAAATTGAGATGGAATAGATAAAATGGATGATTTTATAAGCAGCCCAAAGTGTTTCTTAATCCCTTTAATATGTCTAAAAGTTTTCAATTACCCGTTGGGAATATGCCTCTATCTCAGTTAACTATGTGGCAGAAAGGAGATCCCTCTGGCTATGGGACCCAACTGCTACTACATATAACTACAGACTGACTGACTGACAGTATATAAATTTTCATTGCAACACTTCTAATGACAATTGATTTTAAACCAACATTAATTTTTTGCTGGATCAGTATGAACATTGCCTCGTGTTCCTGATGGACAAGCTGAATTCTGCATGTTCAAAAAATGTCTAAACTGCAGTAACTTTTCCTCCAGAAAAAAAAACATTTCATGGTCTACAGAGTGCCCCCAAACAGGTTTTCCAAGACCATTTTTGAGGTAGTAGGCAGTAAAAAGTGTGAGAAGTCAGACTTCAGTCTTTTTCAGAAGAACTAGAGGTCTGATGAACAAACAAAACTCGCAGACTTGTAAAACGCTCAGTGAACTTTAAATATTTTTGTTAAAATAGAACTAAAAGTGAAAACCAATTTAAAAATAAGAAAAAAAATCCCATTCTGGGCTATTGGCTTGAAAGCACGTGTTTGATTGCATAATGTGACACTATCACAAACTCCGTTACATTCACTACCAAGAACTCAGGACAGGAGGACAGGTTAGCATGGAATAGCAATGTATTTTGCATTAATTTCATTTGTTCCTGCTCTTCATAACCAGAGAATGTTGGTTTTGGCTTCAACAGAACTGTGCCAGAGTGAATTTAGACAATAATAGGACTAAAGTGTCACTAAAATACTGCGTATATGTGGGTTTGTATCAAATTCTGGCAAAATTAACATTTGGTGACTGTGAAAAAGGTAATTCACAACAAGAGTAAAAAGCATTTGTTCAGAGATAAAAGCAATAAACAATATAATTTATCAAAAAATTGAGAAAATCTGTGCTTTTTCCACTCTGAGCATAGCTGTTAACCATGGTATACAAATCAAGTCACCTCATATCTTCTCTACAGAAATTTTTATGTATGTTCTCTTCTCTTGCAGCTGATCTGCATAGTACTGTAGTGTCACCTCCTGCAGAAGTCTCCCATCATAAACACAATGATAACATTGCATTCCCTGGCAACAGCCTTAAACGTCACCTGCAGCTGAGATCAAGGTCAGAGGTGGCTGGGACTAGGAGCAGAGGACAAGCATAATACCGAATGCATAAAAGCTAATAGCTAGCTGGTCCAGTTGTTCAACTGGTCAAAGAAGAACCATTGCCTTAGGTAGGCTGTTTAAAGACAACTGAAGTTGGGTATCTCAAGCTTCATAACAGCTGTTGATGGAAGGGACCTCAGAGGATCATAGAATCATAGAATCATTGAGGTTGGAAAAGATCCTTGAGATCATCAGGTCCAACCATCAACTCTACTCTGACACTAGACCAGATCTCTAAGCACCACATGCAAATGATCTTTAGAAACAACCAGAGGTGGTGACTCAGCCTCATCCCTGGGCATCCTGTTCCCATGCTTGAATATTCTTTCAGTAAAAAAATTTTCCAGCTTAAACCTTCTCTGTGCAGCTTGAGGCTGGTCCCTCTTGTTCCATCACTAATTATCCTCCTGCCAGAGCAGGACAAGCTAGAGTAGGTCACACAGGAATGTGTCCAGGAAGGCTTTGAATGTCTCCAAAGCAGGAGACTGCACAGCCTCACTGGGCAGCCTCTTCCAGCACTCTGTCACCCTCACCATAAAGACATTTTGTATGTTTAAACTGAACCTTCTATGTTCCAGTTTGTAACCATTGTTCCGTCCTGTTGTTGTTCAAAAAGTCACTGTAGAGCAGATCATAAAAATATACTACAAGAAGCACAACAACAGTGAAGAGAGCCAAAGGCATGAATTGTTATCTTCCTCAGTTTTGTACATTCGTAGAATTAGCTGCACACTGAAGCTGCTACGAAAAGCCTATCCAAACACAGAATAATTCAGTAAGCACACACAATGTGTTTGATTAAGACTCTGAATAACCAAAATAAATTGCTTTCTCAAAATCCCTGAACATTTGTGGGACCCTCCTGACAGGCTGGCAAAGTTGACCAACCAAGAGTGAGCCTACAGTCAACAAACTTAAGTCAAACATCAGGTGTCTTCAATTAATCTGGAAAATATCTGGGAGTCCTCAAAGTAGAAGAGGTTCAAAACAGTTTATTTAAACTTTCTGAAAGTCCAGTGAAGCCTCTTATCTGGGTTGGGGAAATGGTGTAGCATGAGGAAAAACTTAAAGAGCTTTATACCATATATTGACTCCCCTGAACCTCAGCTCTGCCAGGGACCAGATTTGCAGCCTGGTGGATTCACACAGTTTTATAACTATGGGTTGCTGAAAATCTTCCAGCGAAAAAAGACTCAACCAGTTCCACAGGAACGTGTCAGTTTCATTGAATATATTTTGTCTTGAAGGCATGCTGAAGAAGTAGAGAAGCAATCTGACAAGACAGCCCTCATACACAAAAATATATAAATTTTATTTGTTTCAAAACTTGTGCATTTAGGGGTCTCTTTCTACCTTAAAAATATGACATTCAAATTGTAAGAAAACTTCAAGTTTACAGAAAAAAAATCCCCCAAGTCTGATAACATCTTTTGGGTCTTTTTGTTTCATATAAAAGGGATGAGTTGGGGTTTTTTAATTGTTCTTTTCATCTCATTTCAAAAGAAATAAGATTTTGAAATACAGACATTTCCTTCTGAAGGAAAATTCCAAGTGTCAGGCTTCAGTGCGTGCAATTCCTCTAACTTGTGCCATCTTGTAATATCATTAACCTACCTAAGCACGGTCAAAGTGCAGCAGTGCTCCAGGCACACCCCACCTCCCCTTGTCAGGAAAAGATGGGAACACTTCCAAGGAGCTGGTCTAAGGTGTTAAAGAAACATGGCTAACATTACACACACCTTAGTAAAAGACAACAAAGAAAGGTCCAGAAATAATTAAAATTTTGATTATTTTAATCCTTCTACCTCACATTAATTTGACCAGAATGCACAATGAGGTCTATTAAAATCCAGTTCTGAATCACTGTTCAGTCTAAATTAAAAAAAAAGAAGTTTTACTTAGTTACCTTTAAGATGTTCCCCAGCCAGATACATATTACTGGAAGTTTTATTAACTTTGGCTCCTTTTAGAAGGTTTAAGGACATAGGGTGTGTTTCAACATTTCTTTTTTTTTTTTACTTTAGAAATTTTGACAAAATTCGTGATTTTTTTTCTCCATCTGACTGAAAGAAGTTTGCATTTTGAAGTCTCAGCACTTGGACAAAACTTTCTACTCGTTTTGATATAAACTGCATAAAAAATACCTCAAGAGCTCAAGTAAACTTTTGAAAGCAAGCATTTGAAAGAATAATTTCTACACAGCTGAGTGGGTAGGAGTTGAAAGTAACTCAAGGTGGGTGGTCAGTCTTGCCTACTTGATTTCACTTATCCCACCTGATTCAGCGTTTTTGTGTGTCTCTGTTTCCATGCAAGATACAGCCCTGTAGAAAATCTGAGTATCAATTGCTGGCACATTGCTAAACTGCAGCCTATATTCACAGCTATACTGCTCCCCCAAGCTCCATTCTGGTGCAGTTGTTGGCTATGAGCAGATACACCTGTGGAACACGGATGTCGCTTATGAAGACGTCTGTTTCACACAAGGTTCTACCCTGCATGGCTGTGCTTAAACCCTCCTGTCAAATTTCAAAGCAATAAACATGATGATACAAAAACCATGTCAGAAATAAAGGAACTGTTTTATTACAAAAGCATGTCATGAAGCCTTTTGGCAATCTCTGGCATCTCCTCCAGCCTCATTGCTTCCTCTGTTCACTCCCTGACGCGGCGGTAAACTTGTTAAGAAAAACCAGATTGAGTAAAATGTCAAGTTGTTAAAAAAGGCAGCCTTGCAATGTCAAGTCTAAGCCCCAGCAAGTGCAGGATACAGTTCCCTGGATAATGACTTAATATTTGTCATGCAGTATTCTAAGGACAACTATTCCCACATCCTTTTTACTCCAGTGTGTCATTAACAAAACGACTCTGCAGCTAGCAGCATCTCCTCCTGAGCAGTCCCTGACATGAGTGTCTTTCCAATGTCAACATTTTACTTACTGCCTAAGGGACAGGCAATTCTAAAACTCTGTGGGGCTGAACAACTCAAAACCAAACAACTGGCAAGTAATAAATCATTTTCTTCAGCTGAAACGCTAAACAAAGCAAAAAGTCACATTGTGCAGTCACGCAGCATCTGGATGAGCTGGTCCATCTGGATATATGTAGAGACAAAGGTCCAACCCAACAGAGCAGCTAACCAGGTCTGGTGGTAAACAGAAGAGCTGGCTGGGAAGGAAAGAAACTGCTCACCAAAACAACTTCAGTCTTGATCTCATGTGTGCGATTTCATGACTGACATGGAGTGAGGTACCAAGGGGTCTTGTTCTTCCTAACTCACTTAACCACCACTCATTTGTTATACTTAACACCATGATACAGCAGGGCAAACTCAGATGCCTCTGCCTTTACACAGATGGGACAAGAAGGAACCAGGTCTAGACCTATTGACATAGGAAGGCAGTGTTTACTGAAAACAACCTATCGATAACTAAACTTGAGGCAACAGTCTAAATACTACAGCTACAATGTCAAAGCAGATGTCCACCACTTGACTGCTCCTGTGGCTGTTCAGATGAGAAATGACCTGTCATCAATACACCTTTCCCTGTCCCTTTCTCCACTAACATCAATATTATTTTACTTTAGGAGTAAACTTACAGTATAATCTTCACCCGATCAGTTCTGGGAATAAATGAGTGGTTTAAAACCGTATTAGTGTAGCAGTAACAAAGGTGTTTTTACAAAGTAGGCATCTACTGAAGTTTATCTGCTTTAGCAAATGAATTTGCCTCAAAAGGGGAATTTTATGTGACAAAAAGATGAAAGAAAGTGAAAGAAAGGACACTGGAAGGGGAGAACAGAGAAGGGAGAAGAGAGGGGAAGAGGGGGAGAGAAGGGGAGAGAAGGGGAGGAGAGGGAAAGAGGAGAAGGGAAGAGAAGGGGTGAGAAAGTGAGAGAAGGAGAGAGAAGATGAGAGAAGAGGTAAGAAGGAGGAATGGGGGAGAAGAGGGGAGAAGAAAGCAAGACCAAAAGAATAAAAGAAGAAAGGCAAGGAAGGAGAAAAAGGGGAAAAGGCAGAAACAAAAGAAAAGGGAAAAGGAAAAGAGAAAAAGAAAAAGACATTTTTCAAGAAGATCCTTCTTATGCAAAATAGTTTTGTTCTGAATAGCTGTTCCAAGACCTAAAGCTTTTATGTTTATTGTTCCCTAACCCACAATGCTCTTTCCACAGATATCTGGAGAAGCCTACGATCCTGTACTGCCACTTGCCATGAAGCATTTGTGACTTTACATCCCTTGCAATTTTCCAAGCATCATTCCAGTACCTCGTAAGTTTACTTCTAATTAAAGCCTGCACAAGCCCGCTGGTTGTGCAGCTAGCACTCAAATTCACAGCTGATTAGATATGCTGTTTGACTGCAGTCCCTGCTCCTTTTGGGAATATTAATCATGTGGCAACACACACTCATTCTCTCATGGCAAATCTATTTTTAAAGTTCAGTTTTCTCCGTCAAAATAAGGTCAAAGTTTTGCTGGAATAGTCCATTTGGGACCCATCTGCTTGTTCACAGTGACTTGAGCTACAATAGCAGTAGCAGCAGTAACTCAAGTTACTACAGTACCTTCATCACATCTTAAATAGAGATGTATGTATTTCAGATAAGACTGTGAAATATATGTATTTCAGAATACACAGTTATAGTGATTATGTACATAAATTTTGATATACATGGCACACAAGTCTGAGTCTCCTGATTTGCAGATATTATTCAGAGAACACTGGATTTGATAATTACTATATATATAATATTCTTAGCATTACCACTTGACTTGTGGGGGCAAAAAAAGCAGAAAAATTTGAAATTTAACTATAGGGGCTAATAAAAAATATTACTTTGGTTACTAAACTTCCAAAGCCTAGGGATAAACTAGATCCCCTGTTAAACCAACAGAAGGCTATAAAAACCTCACTGCAATAGATGGAATGACGCAAATGGAACTCTCCTTCAGACACAAGTTTAAGAGGAGTGCAGCTCCATGTGCTTGAAATGATTTCAAAATTAAATACTAAACAGTATTTTAGTACATAATTTGTACCTGGATGAACTTTTGGGAAGCCAGTTTTCTGAACTTGGGAAGATATCCTTTGTGAACCACAGAGGAAATAAAAAGAACAGAAAAGGAAGCCTGATGCATCAACTGCTCTAGAACAAGCTTATAACTGGAGAAGACTTATCTGAGAGCAAGCTGCAACACACCTGTAGATGTTTACCCATCTAATTGCTCAGAGCTGGGAAAACACTATGTAATGCACAACAGAACATGAGACTCTTCTTGACCATCTAATCACATGCATATATAACAACAGGAAATAGCTTCATTTATCTTTTCAAAACAGAACTTTTTCCGTCTAGGTTTTTTATCTCTGTGAAAATGGAAAATCGGGGCGGGGGTGGGGGGAACCCATTAATTTGTTTTTTTAAAAAAAAATCCCTGTTTTCTGAAAAAGACATGCTTGTTAGACAATACTTGAGAACAAAAGTTTCCAACCAACTATAGCTAAAAACAGATGCCTAGCTGTGGTAAGCTTGGTGTTGTAAAAGAGATGGCGGAGGGCTACCGACTTTTGGCTGTAAGCCCACTAGCACAAACTGTATTCTGTACTAACAAGGTCGTATGGCTACTGATTCAGAATTAGTTCACACCTGACAGGCTGTGGAAGTGGGCAGAATAAACCAAATGTAGTTGTTGTTCAGATGATTACTCCAAGAAATCTTAGAGCAACTTACATTTCAGTTTATTCAAGTGTGAAAAGGAGGAGAATCATAGAATCATCGTGGCTGGAAAGAGCCTCTGGGATCATCAAGTCCAGCCCCCATCCCTGCATCTGCCTAACCCCTAGACCATAACCTCAAGGCTCTAGCTCTAAAAAAATAATTTAGATAATATTCCAGAACAAAATCACGGAAAAAATCCCAGTGCTACTCTGTGTACTTTTAGGCATCTTCTTTGCTGTGATTTTTGACCACAGATCAACCACATGGAAATTCTTTTCCTAGCGACAAAATACCTCCCAGTGAAACCCAAGGCACGTGTTAAATAAGTTAAAAAATAGGTTAAATAAGTTAAAAGGTAATGTTTCTTACATGCTATTTAAGCGATTTCTGGGTAATAAGAAGAGCAATGAAGTGCAGCAGAGGTGCAAAGCAGGCACGGACCACTGGAAGATAACATCACCCCTGATCAAGAACAAAATTCCCACTGCAATTTTCCTCAGGGATTTTATGTCTAATCATTAATGAAGAGAAATTTCTATACTTTTTTTTAAATACAGAGTTTTGGTCTCTTAAGCAAATATAGTAACACACAACTGGTCAGATAGGTCCCGATAAAATTCAATGAGCCATTTTTTTACAAAAAAGTTAATTACTGCATAGGAAAAGATAAATAACTTGAGCTCCATTTTTTCCAGGGCAATGCAAAATATGCAGCAGACATTGTTAACACATCCTGACTTGCATCAGGAAAAACTTCACAAGTATCTTGAAAGAAACAGGTGGGTATTATGTGTGTTATTGACCACATTTACCATCTAAACTCTTCAAAAAGGAGGGAGATGGTAACAAACCCTGCTCAACTGACAAGGATTAATTCAACCATTAAATCTAAACTCTCCAAAAAACAGCTGCAAAAAAACCCCCCAACTCTACACTGTATACTCTAAAAGAAACAACGGCCAAAAACCATTAAGTGCTATTATCTAACTAATAATCAAGTGGCTCATCTTAAGGGAGTGTGCTTCTATTGAGGTCTTTGAGCCACTTATAGAAATACCTTCATTTAGAATTCCAGGATCGCATCCTCTATTCACTAAGAGTTTTACTGTGTCCAATGAATCAGCTCATGTAAATGTAAAATAGTATAAAAAATATTTTCTGAAAAAAGCTACAAAAAAAATGTAGTAAGATTTGTGACCATCTGGAGACACCCAGAAAACTTTAGTACAGACAGCCACTCCCCTCAAAAATAATTCATTCCATGTAAAAATAGTTCATACTATGTTCCTCATCCTTTCTGCAACAGGATTTCTTAAGACTTTCTCCACATGTAAACAAAAATTCTAAAGGGATCCGTCTCCTTCACAACAGAAGCGTGATAAACTACATTGTACCTATGAATAAAATTCATTCAGTTATCTCATGAATAAACAAAGAGCTATAAGAAAGCTAGAAATGTGTAATCCCTATGTCTAGATCTGAGACGTTTCCTTGGAAACAACACAAAAAACAGCAGGGAATGTGTAGGCATCCTCTGAACAACATTTAATGTGCAGGCACTGTTCCTTGTATCTATGGAAGTCTATAAAGGAATGTGAAAAAAGAAATTATTGTTCTATAATAAGTTTTCAGGAAGAGCCAGCAAAAGACTGCTTATTGATTCAGTCTTAGCTTCTTGTGAGACTTTCTAAGCACCGAGTTTCAGCTCTGTTGGATATGGGGTTGGATTTTCCTTTTCCTTTGTTTTGGAAAGACAAGTGGTGTACAAAAAGCTTGAATTTGTTACAACTAGCTGTTCATTGGGCCTCGCTTTCTTGTTGAGCATCACCACCGTTGCATTTTAAATATGATTTTTGTGTGGTGGTGCCCAACCTTTAAAAAGCACTTCAAGGCACCAGTATAACACAAGTATTCCAATACAGAAAATTCCAGAACAATGAAATTAATTAAGGCCTATCAATTTGGGTGAACTGTGTGATGCAAATTCATCCTAAAAAAAAAATTGCTTAAGTACGGAATGAACTGGAAGCTGTAGATGTTATGAAGGCACTCTCATACCTACCATCCCCTATAACAATTCTCCTCTCAGTCATCTCACTGGAATTATGGTGCAGTTACATGAGGGAAGATGATATCAGAATCTGGCCACGTTACTTTGCATTTAACACTTCAGTTGCTCTAGACAAATTGAGAATTTGGCTGCTTGTATGCCAGATTTTATGAATAACACACAGAGTTTGGCCATTCAGGGCATGAAAATGACTTGAATAGCTGTGGGACACTGACAAACCTGTTTTGTTTGTGAATGTGTTTCAAAACCACTCCTGGTGGTTTTTTCCTTAGTTTAACATACAGGTCCAGGGCTCAAAATTAAACACTACAAGGAAGAACTGCATTACTAATTCAAACACTGAAATAGAATCATAGAAACATTTGGGATTGGAAGGGACCTCAAAAGATCATCTAGTTCAATCCCCCTGCCAGAGCAGGCATCACCTAGACCAAATCACACAGGAACACATCCAAGTGGGCTTTAAATGATCGTATCCATTGACTGCAGCAAACTCAGGGCAATGGGGAACGTAGTTTTCCTCCAGGGCTGATGAAGAGCAGAAGCTGCCATATTTTTAATATTAACTGGAACTTCACAGTGTGTCAGAAGACAAGCCCAGCCCTCCACCAAGTAATCAGGACGTTTTGCATTTGAGCAGATGGGAAGTTTGTTCAGCCCACCTAAGACCACTTCCCATCCCATTTCATTATCCTAGCAGAAATTAAATCAGGTAGGTTGGTCTTGTTGCATAGTGCTAGTGAACTTTGTCCAAAGAACACCACATCCCAAAGAATATGAGTTGAAAAGTACTTGTGTATTGACTGGTACTTTGCTCACCGTGATGTTTAGGTAAGTTTAGAAGGTTTCTTCTACAAAGCATGATGGTAAGATCAAGAATTAAGTGTTCAATTAAGAAGGCCTGGCAGCTTGAACAGGCAGGGAAGTCCTAGTCTACACAGCCATTTGGGTGTGTGACCAGTCACTGCTTAAAGCAGTAGAATGCAGTGGATACAAGACAGCATCTTCCCTTTACAAGCTTTATTCTGAAATAGCCCTGAAACAATAGGTTTCAGTAACAACAAGCATTCATCACATATTTTTCATCTCAGGAAAAGCAAACGGTGATTTCAGCACATAAAGGACAAAGTCTCCTCACCTTCACAAAAGTCTCTCCGACAGAATGCATGTAATTTTTGAAAGGCACACCAAAAATTGCACGTGGGATGTGTGTATGTACTGCAAATAGTGTGTGTGTATAGTGCAAATAGCGGTGCCTGGAGAGATATTTGGAATAAACAAAAGTAACTTAAATGAGAATAATGTAGGTACAGGTGCAGACAGACACAATACTACATGCTGCGTGATTTAAACCGGCCCTATTGCAAGTGAGCTGCTGCCTGGAAATGGTGCTGCGAGGGATGCTACTCCAGTCCCTCCACACCACCATCTGCCCTGGTCACACAAGTATCCTGATACTCGCCAGCTGCAGAACAGAGGCAGTGTCTTGTCTTCCAGCATGCTTCCAGCACATTTCCACTGCTCTACACACTGTCCTAAATTCCCCCTAGAATTTAGCAAAATGAAGGGACATGCTTGTTCCCTACGACTGAACAGAGAAATAAAAGTATCAAGGGATAAGTGTCAGGAAGAAAAAAGACCTATTCAAGCTAAAGACAATGCTGGCAACTATAAACACGGGTATAAATTGGCCAAGAAGCAACTCTGGATATATTTTAGAATCAGACTTAAAGAAAGTCGTGAGGATCTGAGACAGCCCTCCAGAAGGAGCTGTGAAGACAACAGGATTAAATTAATTTTAGGATGAGGCCAAAGAGGGACCTGAAAAGACTCTATTCTGCCTCCTTTGTTAAGGCTTATGACTATGACTCGTTGCCATTCTGCATTTCATTCAAATTTCACGTGCCCTCTTACACTGCTAAGGCAGAGGTATGCATGTCAGAGAACTACATGTTGAAACACAAAGGTTTGTAACCTCTTTCCATAAAATTCCACATCTACAAAGCACAAGTGCCTGCAATTTCATTCTCTTCAAAGCTAGAGGGGACAAAAAACCAGACAGAGCTGGTGTGAGTCCCAGGGTCCAATAAGCACTTTGAAACGCATTCATTTAGCAATACTTTTAAATGTCTCCAAAAAATGCAGGTGTGCAAATTACTCTTGATAGAGACAGGAGTTATGTTTCCAGCATCCCTTCAACCACTGTTAAACAACACCCCCACAAGCATTTTTCAGCTCATAAAAGGTTTATGAGCTGAAAAGTTCCTTCAGGTTTGTTGGGGTTTTTTTCAGCTGCTAATCCATTACCTTCCAGCAACAGCATCAGCCCTCATCACTACTGTACATAGGAGCTGAGAACAAAAAAGGCATGAGGTGGCAAGTTTTGCATCTGTGCAGTGAAAGGCAGATTCCTCGGTCCTATCTGAGGCAATGGAAAGCAGCTAATGTGATACTGCATCACAGTGCGAGGCTTTTTTGCGTTCTAACTCTCACAACACGGTCAGAATCCCAAGGAAATAGCCTGTTGTTCCACTCAAGAGAATGAAGTCTCAAGCTCCTTCTATTATGAAACATGTGCGTGGCACTTTTTGTGGCATAAAAAGGGTTCGTTCCCCATGCACAAATATATTTTCCTCATTAATTGGAACACCTGCCCTAGATCTGCCCATGTGTCATAGGCTGTCAGAAAACCCAAGCCTTACACCCCTCGTTAATTCGTGCACCTGCCCCGCATTTGCTCACATGGAAGTACACGGATTGTTTGCACAATACATTTTCTCAGTGAAAACTGTTGTGTTCTTACACAAAAAAGCAGCTTAATCCATTCAGCGGTGTGTTCTTTCTTATCAGCGCTGCAGTGCATTTTCCAGAATTTAAGCTAATGAGCTTGACCAGGCCCTCAGATTATTTCTGTTTCTAAAACTAACTGAAACTTCCTTTATGAAAGTTTTAATTGATTGGAAGCACTCATTTGAAAAGTTGTAACTATCTACCTCCTAGATGGCGTAAGAAGTCCTCTTGGAGGAACTTTTTATGGTCTAATAAATGTGAGGGCTTAATGAATTAAAAATTTAGAAATATTTAATATAAATTTCCAGTTACATATTGCACTATTTCACTTTAATTGAGTAGGGTTGAGGTTTAAGACAGCCTAAGATCCTTGCCACTGTATTTAATTGAATTTAACCCAGTCAACATTCAATGTCTTTCAAGTACAGCTTGAGTCTACATTAATAATGAGGAATAATATTCCCCACATTCCAAGCATCCATAACACATTCCATACGTTGACAGCACATTCCAGCCAAAGACTTCAAAGCACTTCAGTGGAGTTGGTGCCAGTTTAGTCAGGGTTTGAGACCGAGAAGAACGGGGCAAGAAATCCTTCCTGCATCTCTCTCCACCAGTGTATGGCCACAGGGAAACTCATCAGATTCAGAACAGCAGTGGGTCCACTCTTACCACACTTCACCAGAAGGTAGGAACTCACTGATGACTCCTGTGCTGCAAGGACAGGCTCTGTCCTGCTTGGTGGGAACTGCTAAAAATGTCTGCACCTCAAAACTCTATTCACTTGGCATGACCGTGCTCCTCTACAAGTACAAAATATTACTCATACTTAACAAAGCCTAATTAAGCACCTCCATGGAGCATTAAGTAGTATCCTGCCTGTGCTACAGGTGATAAATGGAGGTACAGAGAGTACTACTCAGCTGTGTTAGTATAACAACAAGCTTGTACTGTAACTAAGTGATACAGCTGATAGGAAGCAAAATGTGGTACCATATTTCCAGTGAGCCCTGCTTCACTACTACACTGTTACTTCTAGCAAAAGGAGGTGAAGAAAGATGAAAAAATAGTCAGTCACCATTATTTCTATATTCATTTATACACAATACAGTTTATACACCCTGTGCGACTTGGTCTAGGTGATCCTTTTCTGGCAGGGGGATTGGACTAGATGGTCTTTCGAGGTCCCTTCTGATCCCTAATGTTCTGTGATTCTGTGAACATCTGATATTTTTTCCTATTTAAAACAGCTATTATTTAATAGGGTTTTATAATAAAGTTATTATATCTTAGGAGTCAATTTTAAAATCTTCACTTCACAGTCATGAAAGAATTTGCAAGTAGACCTCACTGATCGTTTTGTTTAAGAGCGCTATACCATATTATCCTGAGAACATGCCAAAGTGAAGAAGGAAAGCGATTTTTTTTAATCAGACAGAGGTAATGATGAAAACTACATTTCTCGTTCCCATTTGGCTGAGAACAAAAAGCCGAAGGTACCGTTTAGTAGTTCCTGTAGACTTAGGATCAATTTTCCAACAAAGAGTGTCAGAATAAGAAGCTGAACTGCATCCCAGTGAAAGGTATATGTTAGTGATATTTGTCAAATTCACTCCTTTTCAGCACCTCCTATGTACATCTTCTTCAGCACAAAGAAAAGTTTATGGACAGTGGGGAACAATGAAGACACTGGACTCGACAGGGATTTTTTGATGCAGTCTTTCAGTTCTGGAGAAAGAGAACACTAATCTGAATCCTTAGACAGAATAAATCCCTGTCAGGCCAAACCTAACCGGTGGTAAGTAGGTGTAAAGTGGTGCCTTTCCTCGGTGACTAGCTAAACGGAGGAATTTACACTGTCAGATCCTGAAAAGAGGAAAATAAATGGAACTCCCTATTGACATAGCGCTACAGACATGATAAATCCCATCAGGTGTGAAGAGAATGCAGACACTGCCACACAGAGAATTTAATAATATTTCAAGAAAAATTAATTTTCCTAGCATCCCTAAAGTCAGAATTTTAGTTTTAAATGGTTATAAATGCACACACCCCCACACACAGATACACACACGAATCCCTGGAAAACATATGAACAGCTCTAGAAAGTTTGTGAAGATGCAAAGACAAATCGTGAAGAAAGTTTGCTCTAAGGGTCATATCATCCAAGTGAAAGAAAGAGCCTTGTCACTCTGATTTAATTTAATGAATCAGAGCACTGACATAGTCATGGAAAAAAGTTGTTTTAAAGGTTCTCTGATAGATAAGTGGAGAAATCCTGATTCGTAGACCTTTTGCACTACCTAAAGAAAGCACCATGTTTCCACACCCTCCCAAACCATCCTACTTCTTTCTGTTTGCCTGGAGCACACATCTGCTCAGCACAAGTCAGTCTCCCATACAGAATAAACCATAGTAAAGCTCAACGGTGTAACCAGGAAAACTAGTTCACGGTTACACAGCCCAACTATCACCCAGCAAAGTGAAATTACCAAATTGCCGCAGGTCCAGAAGTATTTAATATGTGGTTTAATTCTAGTCTTCAGAAAATACCCTTCTGTTCTGACTTACCAGACTCATCTAATTGAGACTTTCAAGACGCTGACAACATCTAAAGCTTCAGGCAAAACAATGATAATACACCACAGAAGATAAAAAAGCAGTGTTTAAATGTTAAAATAACATAACTATTATTTTCTGAAATAGAGCATTGAGCTGGGAGTGACACGACTTGTGCAGTTTCACGTCTTGTAAATACGAAGTAGAGTAAAAAGTGTAAATTAAATAAAGATATTAAATTCATCATGTGAAAAACCCGATAATGGTAAGGCACATCTCAAGGATACTACTTCTGCCTTTTGATTTTCTAATTAAGCTCTACCAAGTACAAACCTGGCAAAACCATTGAAAATACTTCCATAAATTATCAAATCTGTTGAATTAGATCCTTAAAAATATGAGTGTTATAGCCAGGAACGAGAAAACAATTTCTTACACAAACATTCAAAAACATTGCGTATATTGATATTTAAGATGTAAAATTCATTTTACTGTGCTGCTTAAAAAAAAAAAAGTTATCATAAATCAATTAAATAGAATGCAACATTTAACCCAACAGATATTGTGGACTTTAACTGCTTTGTAAATTTTTCATTTAATTTAAAAAAAAACCCCACAAGATTTTACCAAGACAACTTAAATAATAGTCAGTTGACAGGCTTCCTTAATGTAAAATTGCTTAGCCTTGAGCTATGGGATTATAGAGACAAATTCATCATAGAACTTGGCAGTTCATTGCTACTTCAGGAGTTTCTGTTCTGGATACCCATGAAATTGAAGCTACATACACATGTACAATGCCATCAGCTAAAAAATATAATGAATATAAAAATTATGTGAATTTCCATCACAGATTCTGTAAAACACTTTACAATATTAGGATATGCTATAAAAACATTGAAAAGCCCTTCCCCCAAAAACAGGGGGTCCGTTTGTAGATGCGGTGGGTACCTTAACATTTTTTTAGCTGACTACACTGTACATGGCATTGTTAATTGCTGCAGACTAATGGAATGTTAAAATAATCTAGTGCTTCATTGAGGACTAGTAATGCATGGGATGGAAGCTGTGAAATTAAAATGCTTGTTTCACAGAAAGCTGAAGTGAAATCAATGAGTTGACAACATTAATACGAAAACTGAACTATAACCATCATGACTTTAAGAGGAAATGCAACATTTCATACTGATTCTTATGCATTAATTAATCTTACCCCAAACCTATATATCTAACACATTTCCGAGTTGTCTCTTAATGGATAGAAAATTAGACCTACCAATACTTAGTAAGTTGCTGTCTAGATAACACTTGCACTTTGCATCCTTCAGTGATCCAAGAAACATCTCTGGTGTACTGTAGAGTACACCAGCTTGTTATGAGAAACTGTCCATTCTGATGGACTGCAAGTCTAAAAGACAAAGTCTTACCTGTGTCATTGCCAGTGATTTGAATAACATACATTCTTATGTCATTTCCACTATCAGGTTGTGAAGGAGAAGGAGACACCTCTTTAGGTTGTAAAGCCTCTGTGGTCTCCTTCACTTTGGGTGGTGCAGTAGGTCGTGCAACTGCAGTAGCCGTTGATGCTGTGAAATATTCCTTATCGATTTCTGGTTCTGTCATCTTTCCTGTCAGATCGTCATCAGCAGTGGCTTTACTGGGAGAAATAGATTCACCAATGATGATGATGTCATTGCTTGTTACCTCCTCTTCTTCCCCAGGAATGATGCGTGGTGATTTTTGAGTAGTAAAAGGTTTGGATGCTGATGTAGGCTGAATTTTGTCCTTAGCACTAATGGAAGGTGTTGTTACATCACTGAGAGCCGTTGCCTTCTCTGTTGCATCAGTTGAAATTATAGCCGGTTTGATTTCTTCAGGTTCTTCTGTTATGCCTGAACCTTCCAGAGTTTGGCTTGGAGAAGATCCTGAAGTCAGATGAGCAATGCTTTCCACAGTAGAATGACTCATTGGCATCATATGGTGGGGCAACTCAGTTTTCCAGCTCACTACATCACTATCTCCTTCCCTGGTGGATGTTCCTCGGCTCTCGTGTGTTTTCGCTTGGGTACCTGCTGTTACAGGCACCACTTTGGTGACATCTTCTTCACCAGCAGGAGCTCCAGCTTTTGGCGCCACTGTGAGATGCAAGGTCCTAGTGCTAGTTTCATCAGTTATCAGAACTGTTCCACTGTCTGTGAGTCCCACTGTGGATGCAGACACTTCTATTGCTGGATATGTCTCATAATAAGCCGAACCTGACTCATCCTGCTTTTCCTGAATAGCTGTTTGATGTGTTTCAGATGCTGGTGTTGTCTTTTGTCCATGTGTTTGGATGAATGTCACAGATAAGGTAGACTCTGTGATAGCATCTGGTTCCTTATCTTGATCTCTTGTGGAGAGTTCTTCAGGGAATACCTCACTAACTGTTGCAGTTTCTGTTGCTTCTGTGTGAAAGACACCATCAAAAGGAGTCTGACCAGTGACTGGCATATCTCTAGTGACCTCACTCTCTACCGTAATTGGAACTAGGGAAGCATCATGTTCTTTCCATGGAACTGCAGTATCTATCTTTCTTATATCTGTAATAGATTCCTTTGTCCCTCTAAAGTCAGCTGACGGTGTCCCTTCTGTGTCTAGAACTGTTGCCACTGACTCCTCCTCAGTTGGTGTCGCAATGTCTGCCTCTGTCACTGTGTATTTTGAGACACCTACTTCGGTAGAGGCTTCTTCAGTAGGTGTTGCTACAAATGTTCCAGTAGATTCTCTATGTTCACCTTCTGGTGTAGCAATGGATGTTTTCAAAACATCCCCTGATGTTTCATGTCCTTCGTGTTCAGTCATCCCCATGAATGTTGGCAAAGCAGTTGGTAATATCGTAGTGCTTGAGGAGCTAAAAGACTTTGCTGTTGCAGTGCTTTCTTCCACTGGTATTTCAGATACTGTGATCACGTGCAGATCTGAAGAGCTGCTTGAGTAGGAGACACCTGTAACAGCTTTACTTTGATCAAAATCAGCAGATACAGATTCTTCATCAGTCTTCGTTCCCACTGGCTCCATGCTTGTCTCTGTTTCATCTGTAATCGCTGAAATCAGAAATCCTGGATGCTCTGTATGTTCGGTAATTTGCCCTGGAGATGATGTAGGCTCCATTCCAGAGATCCCATCTTCTGTATCTAACTCCTGTATTCTCTTAGTAGGAGATGACTCTTCTGTCGTATATAACTGATCTTCATCCGTTGGCTTCCACATGCCAGAAGCTTGAGGAGTCCATGTGAACTTCTCACTTGGAGATTGTCCCTCAGATTCTTCTGTAACGCTTGTAGGAATTATGATTGTGGCATGATGGATCTTAACACCTGCTCTTCTAGTTTCTGTCTCTGGTTTTTCCTGCTTCTCCAAAAGAGTTGATCCTTCTGTTTGTTGAGATGAGTGGCTAACAGATGTGATGCCTTCTTCAAGCTTTTGTGGGGAAACAGTACTTCCTGAGACAGAGATGGGCTGAGATTCTGTTTGGTTAACAGTTGACACAGAAAAGGATACAGGTATTTTAGACGGTACAGTAGGCTGCACATCGCTCAGGTCCTCTGTGCCTCCTTCAGCTGATGCCTCATTATCAAACACCATTGCAGAACTAAATTTAATGAATGGAGTTGACGCTGTAGAAGACTGTCCAGTGGTTACTGCACGCTGGTCTGTAAGTGTCTCTGATGCAGCAGGCACATCTGATTCTGGGGTACTAGCTGTAGCCATGCTAGAAACTCTACCAGGAATGACGGTGTACATCGTTTCTCTGCCCTCCCCATCTGTAGTAAGATCATACTGATCAGTGAACAAATCTTTAGGGATTACAACAGTTGTAAGTTTCTCATCAGATTTTGCCTCCATTGATTTTTTTGTGGGTTCTTTTGTTGAGTGGGTACCAATATATTTATTCTCTTTTGTTAGTGAAACGGAAGTCCCTGTCCTGGGAAACTCTCTCCAAGAAGCTGGTAACAAGCTATCTGTAGCTGTCATCACAGGACCCACTTCTATTTGTTCAGTCTGATTATCAGCATCATGTTTCTGTGCATGTCCTGTTTCAGTGTCTTCCCATGAGCTAGTGGAACTCTTAGCTACTGCTGTGCTATCCTGAAAAATTACAGAGGTCGAGAAAGCGTCCTGAATGCTTTCAGACCTACCTTGTTCCTCGGGCAATTCTGCTTCAGAGTAAGTGGGCTCCAGTTCCAAAGCTGCAGAAGTGCTCTCTGTTAGCCTAGGTGAAACATCATATTCTGTCCTTCCCAGTGTATCGTAAGTGCTTATCTCGCCATCTGTGACAGTCTGAGGTAGAAGGGTGGTTAACTTAACGTTCTCCATGAGCACCTCCATCTCCCTTTTTTCCTCAGCCACACTAGTAGTCATTTCTGCATCATCTTTAGTCTCTATGGTTGTTTCCTTCAAAGCAGGGCCCTCTGTTTCGGTGACAGCCACTTCAGTAACTGGAGTCTCAAAAACAGGAGGTTTAGGAGTAACTTTAGCAGACGACAATTTCACACTGTCAGTTTTCAGAGATGTAATCAACTTAATGGTTGTAGGCTCTGTTACAATTTTTTTACCTTAAAAAAGAAAAAAAAAAAAAAAGAAAAGAAAAGTTAAGGAATTATTCAGCCAGAACGCAGACCAAGGTTAATTTAGTTTAGTTTTCATGTTCCCAAAGAAAACCAAATGCTACACTGCAAAGGAAAGTAATAAAGGTGAACGGCTTTGTTTAGCTTATAGCAGAGCTTTGTATGACATAAAGTAACACATTAAAATGTGGCAGAACACCTGACTTATTCAGATGAAATAAGAAGAGTGGCGGTATTCTTCACATTCAATGTTTATGTCGTTGCCTATGGAAGTCTTCGTGTTATGTGAGCACCCATCAGACAGCTAAGTGCTGATCATGGAACACAAAACTTTAATTCATGGTGTCACGAACTAGTGGTACTGCAAACCTGTAGGTTTTCTCACTGCAGTGTACAACTCAAACCTATAAATGGAGTGAAATACCCCTTGAGTTTATTTTCTGCACGTAATTACAAATTGGGAAAAGGAACCCTCACTGGAGTGGAAGATGCTTAAGAAACAGGAACAAACATCCCAGCAGAAATCACTGCCTCAAGAGCTGCTGCCCTGCATTTAAATAATGTTGAGATAAATTTATTGTGGGAAAGGTGAGAACGATAAATCGTAAGATCATAAACTTAATACTATGATGATGTTGATCTTTGGAAAACACTTCAAAGATGTACACCTGAAAATCCTTCACACAAAAAAGTGCTTCTGTGAGATGGCTGGACATGAAAAGACAGACTGCTGAATCCTCTGAATCATAGAATCTTTAGGGATTGGAAGTGACCTCGGAAGATCATCTAGTCCAATCCCCCTGCCACAGCAGGGTAATATCTGAATGATAGCAAGAGTAAGGTGGAAGCTATTGTAGCTTCAGAGACAAAGATCTTTCCAGTGAAACAGATTGTAATGTTTTAAAGAATATTTGCTGCCTTATGCTTTGTCCCCTCCTTCTTCTCCAGATTTCCATTCTGCCTGAGAAGGAAATTTGTACCAAGAGCCACAACACTGCGAAGTCTGGTACAAGGTATAAAACTCTGCAAGGGGTAAGTTTGTGCTCGGAAGACAGGATTCACTGGGAAAAGCTTAGGGTGGAAACTTCTTAGCTTCTGCCATTTCCTCCAGGTTAGTGATCTTCAGAAGGGCAGTGGGAGCAGACAGGTGGAAGACACGAATGTCCTAAACCAGTGCTGTTAATTGATAGATGACTGAGAGTCAAAAGCCTTATGTGGACACAAGTGAAGGGCCAAATACAGTACTTTAAATCGCACTAGGTGTATGAAGAATGCATTAAACAGGCTGTGTTTGTGAGGACTAACTGCTTACTAGACACAACTGCATTTATAGCTTCTTGTGAACAAGAAAGTTGCTTAGAGAAGTCAACTCCTCCAACAGGCAGAAACCAAAACAGCTGCAGTATTTTACAAGAAAATATTGAAACGGAAGGCTCGTTATTATAGCTGAGTTAATAAAAAGATCAGGAAACTTTGCTCAAAGTATGGTATGAATATCATTTATCAGGGAAAGTGTTAGTTCTGAGACCAGTTTGTTAATGTCAGCATAGGGAGGTGAAGACATTCTAGATGATGATGCAGCTTCTGACTGACTATTAGTATGAGTGAAGAAGGTATTAAGGGAGAGTTTAAAAAAGACTCAACTTCACCACGTATTTGTGCAATGACAGTTTATGCTCAACCATACGTAGTATGGTAAGCACAAATGAGTTCTTTCCACACACCCAGGTTTAGTTAGATGCCCCTTTGATACTTGTAGATATGAATTCAGCATGCTCAAGTTAGGGTCACACAAATATTTGTTCAGTTTCACACAGCAAGCTTTGAGAACGTCACCTTTGCGAGAGACCTCTTTGATTTACCCTAAAGTAGACAAATTACCAGATGAGGGTCACTCAGGGTTTCTGAAAGAACGGGTAGATTTACAAAGTAAGGAAGTGATGGAAAAGGGTTGATATTTCATCTTTCTTGAACGAGAAGTGAAAGTGAAAAGGAAATTGTGAGGGTAAGAAAATATGACGTCGCTGTGTTTGGAAGCGATGGTGTTCCTTGCCAGCAGAGAAAGGAGTGGATTCTTTTCCCTACTGTATGTTAAATCGTTTTGTGGCTTTACAAAAAATACTTAGCTACTTAAATATTTTTTTGAAAGTTAAGACATTAAATTGAACAGGAAGGAGTAAAGTTCTTGAAATCCCAGTACACAAAGAGCAGCCTTGAAAGAAGTGATTTTGTGTTTTGAGATTCTACAACCTAAAGTGGATGTTTATTGCTCCTTTCAATTCCTGTGTGACTGAAGCATGAGGTGGTGTTCACACAACCGCGAATCAAAGAATTCTTACAATTCTCTTCTCTGTCTGCTTGCACGAGGATGGTTTAGACCACAGAGTTCTACTTCACAGTTAGGAATTAAAGAGTGCACACAGCTCTACCCTTGTGAGTGGTATCAAAGAATCACAGAACATTAGGGATTGGAAGCAACCTTGAAAGATCATCTAATCCAATCCCTCTGCCAGAGTAGCTGGTAACTGATAAAATTTTACTAAAGAATCTGCCAATTTGATTTAACAGCTTTTTTTAGATGTCAAAATGGAAAGGAGACAAAATAGTTTATACTCTAGAATTTCCTTAATGCAGATTGAATTTGTTTTGCAGCCAATATTAAGTAGTGATTCAGATCCTAGTTACCCTATTTTAAGTTACTATCAAGATCAAAGAGTTTGAAAGATTATGAAAACCCTCTAACAAAGCTAGGCAAAAATGAGGACATGAGAATAGACCTTAAAGTCTGGCTGGGGGAAAAGATGACTTTACTTCATCACCACTGGGAAGCTGTATACACATACTCATGAAAAAATCATGTAGCTCCCTGGTTTCTGAGAAATGTTTGGAACTCCCAAAAGTTCACATATTTATGCCTGAGATGCAGTTATTTCTTGCTCATGACTCATTATCTGCTAATTACTCAATCAATTGGCTCACACTTACGAAGTAAACCTAAATAGATTTGGTTCACTTCAAATCAAATAGATTTGAGTGAATCAATAAAAATGAGATTCCTGTACTGATGTAAGAAAAGCACACACTGTTTAAGAGGTTATCAACACAGAGCCAAATTTTCTTGTCTGGAAACTGACACAGGGCTGCCAGGGTGCAAAGAGCATTTCTTGTTAAAATCAACCACAGGGAGTCCAAAATTGCTTTGTCATAAATGCAATATGTAAGATTTTTCATACTGATCATTCAGGTTTTCAATCTTATTTGAGTGGATCAAAGAATAACGTTTCTTTGAGGAGAAATCTATCAGCATTATTTATTGTTTTCCATGTAGAAACAAAAACCTGAAGGGAATGTTGCTTTTTCAGGAGGCTGATCATCAGTTTGAACTGTCGTCCACTCCACCCAGATGTTTTGCATTACTGTACTCCTTGCATCATGCATGCAATATGCTACCTCCTTTGTCCTTCTTCTGATTCAAGACGTGAGGCAGATTTTCCTAATAAAATTCATGAACATACTAGCCACAAGAAAGCAAATTATCTCACCAACAGCTGCTCATATCAAAGACTATCTTGTTGGGCTCTTTATCAATTCCTTCATACTGAACCTGCACAAAGTTCATTTTGGATGGAGTATATGACTTTGCAGAGACACTAAATTATTTCCCTCTCTACTCCTTTATGCTTTTACCATACACCCTTTTCTTCCTCCCCTCTTCCACCATTGTTTAAATAAGGATTCAAAATAATCAAGCAATATTAAACTTAATATTTTCTCAAGGAAATGACACTGCACGACTTTAGACATGGTTTAACTTTGTGCTTACCAAATAAGGATTTCATTATATGCTGTGCTGTTTAATAATAATTTCAGGGTATCTGGGTGTACTTTCTGGAGGATAAAGTCTTTCTATAGAGATTTCATAGATATACATAGATATATAAAATAATTTTCTATGTTCAGCATAATCAGTTCTACAAATTTTTTAACAACATATCTTGAACAATTTTATAACTTGAACAATCTGAGCAGTTCCTCTGTACTCAGAAATATTGTGAGTTTACTGTACTGAAGAACATGGAAGAACACAGACCCTACAGATAAAGAAATTGTTTTGAGACGTTGTCAACAACCAGAACCACTAAAAAATGTCTTAAGTCAGAATCACACCTGGAATTCATGGAATAAACTATTCCATAACATTAAGACTGTTGAGACCGTCAACATTAATGGTTTGACATATTCCATCCCATTTTGAGAATGAGACCTATGCAGAGAAGTTGATTTGCTTGATTTTTTACTAATTTTTATACGTTCATTTGCTTGCTGCCCTGTTAAGCAAGTAAACTTCTTAAGTCTGTTCTATGTGTCTGTCCCTTCCGTGCTACCACTCCTGGCAGAGATGATAGTCTTGAATGTTCCCTGACTCCAGAAGTGATGCCAGCTGGAGTTTGAATTTTTGGCAGAACTTTTCAAACTAGACAACTCCAAGAGTAAGAACTGATCACAACAATAAAAACTGGTGCCCTGGCTTACAGACTGAGCCAGAAACCTCTCATTATTACACTGACCCAGTACACACTGATTCACTGGGTTCAGGAAGAAGAAAGGTGCACGGGAAATGTGAAGCTTAGTTCAGTACTCGTGAGACGTGTGGTAGCACAAGGAGGATTCAAAGTCTGATACTGCAGCTGTAACACTTTCTCTGTAACTCCCACTTACCTACACGGTGTTTTGACATCAAAATAATATCCAGATGTAATGTGAAGTATAATAAAAAAACCTACATGCAGTATCCATTACCTGCAGCATCAGAGAAACTGAATTGAATTCTTTAAAAACATAAGCTAAAAGCTATTAATTCATCATACTTGTAAGGAAAAAACATAACAAAAAGCAATGCATCCCCCTTACGGTATTACCCAAGTTTCTTTTCTGTGTGAACTCAAACACCCTTAAGTAAAACCACTTGCTATTTCATAACTTCTGATGTCAGACAGCTAAAAGGGAAAGGGTACGCTCTCTCCTGGTTTCCTCACATGCAAGTGTCACTCTCTGAACAAATTAAAGCCTGTCAATCTTTCCATAAAAGAACAATACCAAAAAGCATTTATCTTTCTGCAGGATTTATAATAAAACTGCCAAAGAGGACAACAGAAAAAAAATCAGTGCACCTCTTCAGTCAGCTCTTCCTAATGAAATTCGCATTTCAACAACAAATAAAAGCAACAACTGTTCCTTCCTGACTGCAAAAATAATCGAATAACAAAGAGAGCCAAGACTGCCACTGGGGTCAGCAACCAACAGCAAGATCCTTGCTGGTTTGCTCTCCACACCTAGTGTGAAAGAGTTAAAATTAACTGTGTGTCCTGCACCCAGCTACCACAGCTGTGAGAAAAATAACAGAACTAAATGAATTTATATTTTCTGTACTTAAACACCTAAAGGGATGGATCTTTTAATTTTTCACCCCATTGCTCTTAATCCAGGTCTTGTTATTTGACCCATTCACTGCTCTGAAGGACTGAAAGGAAAATGCCTTCAAGTGTGTCTCCTCTTCTTTCCTCTTTTCCTCCATCCACTTTGGGACTACTCTTAAGGATCTCAGTTTTGAATCGCCCAGATGAATACAACTTGCTCTGACAAAAGAAGCATCTCCTCTCGAAGACCCACCTCCTGAGGCTGCAAGCTGTTATTCCACATACATCTGCCAGACTGATAAATCAGGTTCTCTCTGTTCATACTTCACAAGGCATTTAAGTCTGCACCCAGACACCTCCTCCCCTTTTGTAGTAATAGTGAGATCTGCAGCACAAGATTGTCTGAAGGGGATTGAGAGGTTTTTGCTGTTTTCAGCAAGGTTTCATTGACTCCATAAAATTCCTTCCTGAAGCAGAGTGAGGTAAGAAACTTGCTGCAAGCTGTTAGTTTGCACATCCACGGTTGCTATAAACCCAGCAGACAGTTTCAGGGATTTATTCTTCCTAGACCTGGTCCAAGATATTACTGGAGATCCCTGCAGTTATGCAGGTCTTGCTAAACCACATATCTGAGGAAAGCACTGAGATCTACCTCTTTAGCAAAATAATAAAAGCTGGAGAATTGTTATCTGGTGGTAGCTGCCTCAGTAAGGCAGCTTAAGTCTTTTGCACAGCTTCACCTTCACTGAAGGGAAAGAAAGCACAAGCAGAGCCAAGAACTTTGTGTCTACCGTGGTCAGTGCTATGACCTCGAGATACTTGTCTGCTCAAGGGCATTTTATCCGCTCTGACACTGAAATGGTGGAGGATGCTGACTTCATTACACAGCACCCTATTGCATTTTGCCCAAGATAAAATCCTTTGTCCTTTCTTCTTCCTCAGATTGACAGCTTTGTTCCCCAGGTGCCACCACACCCTACGTCTTCAGTATTCTGTGGTCATTCCCAAACTGATCAAAAACCCACAGAACTCCCTGACATCAGGCTGGAAATAATTCCCTCATCCAGGAAATAGCTGGGACATGTAGCTACTGACGGTTGCTGTGGAGAAGGGCAGGACTGCCTAGTTATTTGAAGTTTTCCAAACTATGTCACATGCAGCAAGAGGGAAGACAATGTTTCTTCTGCCAGCTTTTGAGCTGTGGCTTAAAATCAGTTGGAGCACAACTGATGTTTCCTGAGCCTCAGCCTGCAATCGTGGTGGCTCTTACTTTAGGACATCCCAGAGAAGGGTCTTTTTCCTCTGTCCTGCTCTGAATTCCTCGACAGAAGAGCACTACTTGCAAGTCACCTTGCACTACCATATGTTCCTGTCCTAGTGAAACAGTCTTACCTGGACTGACAAGAAACAGAGGGTTTGGATGGAAAAGTTTGGAGTGGGCAGGGGAGACATGTGCAGAGAGACAGTTATTCTCTGTTCTCATAGAAAGTTTTAGGCTGGAAGGGACCTTGAAGATCATCTAGCTCCAATGCCCCTGTCATGGGCAGGGACACCTCCCATCAGACCAGGTTGCCCAGAGTCCCATCCAACCTGGCCTTGAACATTTCCAGGGAAGGGGCATCCACAGCCTCCTTGGGCAACCGCTTCCAGTGCCTCACCATCCTCACGATGAAGAATTTCTCAATATTCATTCTAAATGTACTCTCAGTTCTGCACCATTGCCCCTTGCCATACTAGTGCAGGCCCTTGGAAAAAGCCCTTCTCCAGCTTTCCTGCAGCCTCCATGCACTGGAATGCTATAAGGTCTCCCCAGAGCCTTCTCTTCTCTAAGCTGAACAACCCCAGGTCCCAGCCTGTCCATCTAAGTTTTGTAATATGAAGGTTGATGTTTCCGATATGAAGGATGATGAAGGAGGTGGAACACCTCCCTTATGAGGAAAGGCTGAGGGACCTGGGTCTCTTCAGCTTGGAGAAGAGGAGACTGAGGGGTGACCTCATTAACGTCTATAAAGATTTGAAGGGTGGGTGTCAGGAGGATGGAGCCAGGCTCTGCTCAGTGTCATCTGGTGATAGGACAAGGGGCAAAGGCTGTAAACTGGAACATAGGAGGTTCCACATAAATATGAGAAGGAACTTCTTCCCAGCAAGGGTGACAGAGCACTGGAACAGGCTGCCCAGAGGGGTTCTGGAGTCTCCATCTCTGCAGATGTTTAAAACCTGCCTGGATGTGTTTCTGTGTGACTAGGTCTAGGTGATCCTGCTGTGACAGGGGGATTGAACTAGATGATCTTTTGAGGTCCCTTCCAGTCCCTAATGATTCTATGATTCTATGATATTCTGTAAAAATGTGCTCTGATTTTGAACTTGAGGCAAAGAAAGCATCAAAAAAGGGGCCCACAGTCACAAGCAGCGATTGACTTGGACACACTCTTGATGGGACTATTTCAAAGCACCAGAAAAACATGGGGTCTATTCACAATGAGTACATATGGCAATGCTGTCCCAGAACTGGAATTTACCAATCTCTTGCTCAAGTGAAACCATAATGCCAAACCCAAGTGGCATAACCAAAGAGAAACAACAAACGTGTGCGAAACAAAGGCAAAATGAAAATCTGGGGAAAAAATGGTCAAATTCAAAGCAAGATGATCAACACATGTTTTGAGTCAAGACAAAAATGTTTTGCTGAAGCATTTGCCAAAATCAATACAGGTCTGTGAAAGAATCCAGCTTTAATAAATCAGTGTTTCTAAGCAAAATGCAGATTTATGTTTAAAAATTCAATCGCTTCTGCATATGGAGGTTATCAAAGTTCAGCTTCATGGCAGGTATGAATGACAAAAACTGTAGGCATTTGGATTACT
The DNA here is from genome assembly GCA_028565055.1 of Phoeniculus purpureus. NCBI lineage: Eukaryota > Metazoa > Chordata > Aves > Bucerotiformes > Phoeniculidae > Phoeniculus > Phoeniculus purpureus. Next base: position 33,883,755 of record JAOXOE010000874.1, read on the forward strand.
GCAGTTCTGGAGTGCAATTTATTCCACAGATGCTGCAGTATAGAGTGCCTCATCCAAAGTCAGCTGTGGCAAGGTTCCCACAAACTTCACTGAATGCCATGTGGTGATGCTGGAGGGGTGAGGGATGGAATAAAATAAAAACTCTGTAGCTCTACATGAGAACTATTAAATAGGCATCCATTAACTATTTTTTCCTGACACAGTGTTTTGCTCTTTTACAAGTAAACATGTTTTCAGCAATAGTTCTTCCTTTTCTTATGGCAAATATGTTTGTATGTCGTAAGTTCTGTACGTTAACACTTGAAAAACTCCTCTGATAATGGCCTCCGAGGAGCTTCAACTATTTAATCATGTCCCCTTAACCAGAAACTTTTTCAAACCTCATCAGATACATGATTAGGTACCTCTTAGGAAAAAAAAAAAGAACTACAAAGTCTGGCAAAAGTCTTGTAGGGATGAGATGAAACACACGGATAATGTTTCAGAAACTCAGAGCCATGTGGTTTCTGTAGAGCGAAAAACACTTGTGATCAAAGTGAAGAAGGTTTGGGGTTTTTTTTAACAAGATCTTTAGATTTTAAATCATGTATTATTAGTCTGGGGCACATTTATTTTCATAAAGTCAAGATACTTTGTACAATGTGATTCTGTAACCAGAACTTTGCTGAAGTTAAAACCTGAACTTAGCTGTACTCTTAAACGTGTCCAGGTTGGCTGTTTAATTCAAACTACGGCATCTGATTTTTCCGCTGAATTTACTGTTTTCTATGCATTTTAAAAAATATGATTAATTTTAAAAAGTAAATAAAATGTTCAAAGTACAGAAACTGAGGTTTCTTTTAACCACAGTTTAAAATTCATGTTTTGAGATTTTTCCACCAAAGAGACTTTTGGGATTTTTTTTTTGAGATTAATTTTTTTTAATCGCAGGATAGGTGTGACTACAGGGCTGAAGAAAGAGATACCTCCTTTCTTAAATATATGGCTTGTCTTTGTAATGACTAAAACAGATGCCCACTTTGCTACACTGTCATCTAATGGTAGGACAAGGGGCAATGAGTGTAAGCTGGAACACAGGAGGTTCCACGTAAATATGAGAAGGAACTTCTTCCCAGTGAGGGTGACAGAGCACTGGAACAGG
>JAOXOE010000874.1:33884995-33928324 GCA_028565055.1 Phoeniculus purpureus
AACTTCTCCAGTGAAGTGATCCTGCTGTGGCAGGGGGATTGGACTAGATGATCTTTCAGGGTCCCTTCCAATCCCTAGTGATTCTATGATTCTATTCTATGATTCTAAATCATACTCTGAAGTGTGAAATGAAATATGAGGAATGTAAGTAAGTTTTAAGAAGACACCATGCCCAGCATGTATTAATGATTCCTTGACTCTAGATTCTTATTTTTATCACTAGGAGCTCAGAAATTTTAAATTCTTCCCATGATTATTCTTCTGTGTGTTGTAGCAAACCTCAAAATATTTTACTTATAATTGTACAGTCTTTAATCTCTCTGGCTTTCCTCAGAACAAGAAAATGGTAAGAGTTAGCCTAGACAACTGTTTTTAATTTGAGCGAATAGTTTGTGTTTCAAGAAGAAATCTGTGTCTCTGGCTAAGTTTCTGGTTTCACATGGCCAGAAAAACAGAAAACTGAAACAGTGGTTGGTGTTGCTCCTACAAATCCTCAGTGAAAGTACCCAAATTAGTGCTGTAAATTCAATGCACATTTATAACGTATTGCAAGAGTTCCTACCACCGTTTATGGCCTTCTGGGGTAACATGTTAGTAGTGGCCAACAGACCAATAACTGTTCAATGACTTCCATGATGACATTCTCATTGTGGCTCAAATTTTGGTATCGTTACTCAAGCACCATCTTATTCCATGAATAGTCATCCCCCTGACACATGATCTCCAAATAAGGACCTGTTCAGTGCAAGTAAGTCAAATGGATTTGGCATTGAATCAGAACTGGCTATGCAGATATGAACTTCCAATTCCACATGGAAAAATTCATTTTTAAGCAAAGTTGTACTAAGTGCAATGAACGGCCTTTGCTCTTAATGAATCATTGTTTTTTTTAATGAATTGTTAATTACAATGAGATAGGTAGTGCTTTGCAGACTCAGCCTTTGATGGACAGGGCAATCAGAAATTTGGCCTCATTTTAAATCTTGAATTTAAGTCTTTTACCATTTCATGAATATGTTACAATAAAGAAAATCCCCAGAGACTTTTGTTCAATGCCATGGTTCCTTTCCAAAGTCTTCGATCATTTTAGTTAATTTTCTGTCTTCTGTGGATCATTTGCTCCAAATTGCGATCTTATTGATCCTGTCTAACTTCAAATAAGAACTGCTCCTGTTATATAGACAAAAGCCCTCTTGGCTTCTTAGCCCCAGCTTAAAAAGTAGGTCTGGCTCAACAGCTTGAGTTTCTAAGAAGGTACGGAAGAGTAGTTTATTCCACTCTACATCACGAAGCAGTACTGTGTCTTCCAAACACGCATCTCTTTGTCTGCATCTAAGCAGAATAAATTAACTCCTCTGCATGTTGGTAAAACATGCCTATAGACCGTATGTCCATAAAACAACCACTCTTTCCGACTCCTAAAAAAGTCTTTTCTAGTTCATTTAAAAACTCTGAGAAAACAGGGAAAAGAACAAAAACAAAAACCAGAAAAAAACAGGGAGAAAGTGTCTTTGTTTCACTGTTATAACAATCTGGCATTAAAATTTATCAACATAATGAAGAAACAACAAAAAGTCCCCATGCAGGGGATTGGTGCTGTACATTTACTGGCAATCATCTCACACAGAGCAGTCACCAGTTCAGAACGTACACAGGGCCTTTCTACTTAAGTATAACTTTTTCTATTAGCTCAGTTTTGATCTACTCTGCTTTCCTGAAGTCAATGGTGAAATTGTAACAGCAATTTGTCCTCTCTTCTCAGATTTGGCTCACTAACACGATGAAGTGCCTTGAGTAGCAACTCCATTATCTGTTCACATAGCAAAGCATGAGGCGCTCATCAGTCACAGTTTTATCTCACAACCTCGTCAGTGCAAAAGCAGTGCACAGTATGTACCAGTCCAAGATGGAGTGTTCTTTCCTTAATCTGGCAGGAAAGATTTTAGAACTTCTATAAATGCATTTTCCGGAATCACTTAGATAAAGTCTAGGTCACACAGAATTTCCCTTTGAGAAGGATGGTAATGAAACTCGCAGGCAACTTTGCCTCCTACAGGGTTTCAGTCTGACCCCGTGCCCATGTTGATGAGTGCTCTGTTACCATACAATAGACTCTGTAACAGGCTTGGAGAGTTTCAATGGATACCAGAGATGGTCAATCACAGTCTTCAAGTAAAACCTACAAGCCCAAGCAGTTCTTGTCCTTGTAGGTCTTTATCTCTTGTTTTGGTCTATGGAGCCTTAAGGAGAAAGACCACAAATGCATTTCCTTCACTGAAGAAGATGAAACGGACATGCTTACTGTTACCTGCACTGACAGATCAAATCTCCTCAATACTCTGTGCTAGCATATTTCTTAAGTGCTGGAGTTTTCTCACCCAAGCAGATAACACTACCACAGTCCAGCTGTTCAGCCACAAAGACATGCATATGTTTAAACAGATCATTGTCCACAACAGTAGGACACAAACACAGCTATCCGGAGAGGAAAGCCAGCTCATACATCTGTTTGAATTAAGCTTTATAATAAAGAAAAATCAATTTGGGTTCAAGGAAAATTGGAAACCTACTCATGTGCATTTTCACCAAAGAAGACTGCAGGAGTTGCTGCAACCTCTTTGAACCTCATGTCCTAGTTCCAGACTGTTCTCTGCACAGAACACTAGCCTCCATGACATAGGCTTCAGTTTTGACTTTTTTATTTTTAAAAGCTCAGTGAGATATTTGACCCTGAGAAATAACTGGCTCACATGTATTCACGATAAGCTTGTCCATATTGGTTACACGTCTCTGTTCTTAAGAGGGAAAAGAAAAGGCATTGCTCCTTATCCAGGAATAATACAGGTTAGTCAAAACTTCTTTTCTGTAAGCTAAGAAAGACCTAAATTCCACTTGGAAGCCTTAATTCAGAGATAATTCAGAATTCCGTCCCATCAAGGATTGATGGAGGATCAATATTATGAACTCCAGATGTTCAGATGGTGGCCACAGACAGATATGGATAGAATAAACGTTAAATTAAAACAATTCTGAGTGCTAACCAAAAAATGTCAATTTTTGGATTTCTCGGACTTACATGTCTTTTGAGACTTTGCAAGACCTATATTATTGGTATTTTGCAACTCTCCAAGACGAAGATAACCTGGGGCAGACCCTCAGATAGAAGATCTAGAGAAAAACACTGATTACAGTGACTAGAATCTCTGTAAGACATCATCAGGAGAAAACTTGGCATGATTTTATTTCTGCTCTAGACAGAGTAAAAACAAACACTGAGCACTTGAATTTTGCAATTGCTTGTTACAAACACATACGCACAGACAAAGCCAGGCTTGCTCACATCCATACTTGATTTCATTATTCTGCTGACTTCAAGAGCACTAAATGAAGTGAGTGTCAGTCAAGAATCAACCCAAAAGATAGGTAACTCAGAACTGTATGTAGTTAGAAAGGAACGGTGAAACTCTTATGGAATGAAAAACCTGTCAAGACAGAAGCAGTATGACATTCTAAGGCCACTGCACCAAATGGAAAGGTGCATTTTGGTCCTTGTGGCAAAGAATTTCTGTACGAGAATAAAGTTCCTATGTACATAATCAGCACAAAGCCAAAAAAAAAATAGCACAAAAAAGGGCTACAGGACAGGAAAGGCTATTTCTGCATTTATACTTTGTGTGCCTTTAACTAGTCACATTAACATCTAAAGCATAAAGATATCTTATTTCTGGAATGTTTCTATAGGTCCACTGAAAGTGGATGTGGTGGTATTGGGTTGATGGTTGGATTTTATTATCTTGGAGGTCTCTACCAACCCTAATGAATCTCTGATTCTATGATATAGTTAAATTCACTTCCAGAGGAGAGACTGTTAAGAAACTATCACACCATTACACATGTGATAAGGAAACTCATGCATGCTAGCACTGCCCAATGACAGACAAATCAACCATGTTTTCTCTTACCGTCAAAGACTCATGTTCAATGAAGATCAATCATAGAGTCTATCATGATATGACATCATAATATCTCAATCATGATTACATGAGTCACAAGTTACCGTGGGGTTCACAATATGATACAAGGTTTATAGTCACCATGTGGTAGAATCCCAATCACTCTGCTGTGTTAGTGCTACTTAATTAGCAGCTTTTGCAAAATTACTGTAGTTTTCCTATGGGCTGGCAGAGAATTCTATGAAAGAATGTCCCAATTGTGCGCTGGTTTTGCTCAGTTGTTTCTTTTTGAAGCTGAGACATTGTTTTCTAAAAAAGATATTATTAACTTTGGATTGCAATTACATGTACATCTAATTTTAAACTAAAACTTTAACTGCGTACCTTAGGAACCATAATGCAGTTAGCACATGTACTATATTGGTCTATAGATATAATACATACAGCTTCTCAGAGCAACAAGGATGATGAAGGAAGTGGAGCATCTCCCATATGAAAAAAGGTTGAGGGAGCTGGGTCTTCTTAGTTTGTAGAAGAGGAGACTGAGAGATAACCTCATTAATGTCTACAAATATATGAAGGGTGGGTGTCAGGAGGATGGGGCCAGGCTCTTCTCAATGTCATCTGGTGATAGGACAAGGGACAATGGGTGTAAGATGGAACATCAATGTGAAAAGGTACTTCTTCACAGTAAGGGTGACAGAGCACTGGAACAGGCTGCCCACGGGAGTTGTGGAGTCTCCTTCTCTGGAGATGTTTAAAACCCACCTGGATATGTTCCTGTGCAACTTGGTCTAGGTGATCCTGCTGTGGCAGGGGGATTGGACTGGATGATCTTTCGAGGTCCCTTCCAATCCCTAATGATTCTAAAGGGATTCTTTGAAAATCCCTTTAGAACATTCAAAAAATAAGATGCTTCAACAGTAACATTTGTGAGATCTACTACACTAATTATAGCAGCTTTAAAGCCGACAGTCTTTTTGTAGACTCCACATTTGCCTTTAATTAAGGTCCGCTATACCACAAACTATAGGTTCAGTTCATTCAGCAGTTCTCTTCTGATTCAAAGCAGACAGAACTTACTTTGCACAGAATTTCTTATTTCTTTACCTTTCAACATTAGAATCTCCCATCTTTTATAATGTGTAGAAGAATATGTGCTTGTCTTACCTTCCATGTGTTCCACGTAGCAGTAGACATCATAAGTTTCATTAGGAAAACGGCGCCCATATGTTCTGACTCCTTTCTTCCCCATTTTATCTCCAAAGCAGCCAATTCTTGGATGTCTAATTGGATACCTGAAATGCAGCATATCCATATTTATTATTACCATCAGCCAACATATTAAGCCTGTACAGGTTATAAAGCGTATTAGTTTTTAAGAACTGCATCCATTTAAATGTCTCACCTAACAGTCTGGTCAGACAACCAGCCAGCATCACATTGCTCAAATCCATCTTCATAGGCTGCTTTCAGTTGTTCTGGGCTTGCTATAACAGCACCATTGTCCAGACAAGTCTGCTGGGCTTGTGTAAAATTCAGAGTATACCTGCTGGTTGCTGCACGATAGTGAAACACAACACCTGAAAAGACAAAATCTTATATTAATGACACATCTGGCACTGTTCCTGCAACCATCACCATATGTTAACTTCACCTAGGCATTGTTACGATGCTGAAAACAGATGGGTACAATAAAAACAGTAAAAAGCTAAGAGATACACAGCCATATAGATGATGTCCCTCCCCCTCTAGTGGCAGCTACCAGTAAGTATATAACACCTTACAGGTTACACATCACATTCACAGCACATGGAAAAAAGGTAATTAGACCATGCATGCATTTTCAGTGCTGCACAACACAGAATCATGATCTAAAAGGAGAAGGAATGTTAAAACATGTCAGTGATATCATGTAGTTACCAAGACTGCTGGTCAGCTCATTGCAAAGTAGGAAAGGTAGCTTACGCTAGCAGCACTATCTGACACGTTGGCTTATTGACCTACATGACACATCCAACTGACAGTCAAACTCTGAGATCAGACCAGACAAAGCACATCTACTGCTCGGAACAAGCAGGCTTAACAATAGTTTCCAAAGCAGCCAGCTGCAGCAACTGCCCACAGACGTGACAACAGTGAACAGAGGACCCTTGAGTGCTTGAGTTCTACCTCATGTGACTAATGAGGAAACAAAAAAAATTATGCTTTTGATGCAGACTTGTTAATCAGTGATGGCCCTGATGTCAGTTCCTACACATCAAAGCTTGCTACCAATAAAACATTTATAACTATAGGGCTGTTTGTCAATTTTGGTCAACTCCAAATGATGCAGACAAAACAAAGCTTGATGTTATTTGGAGCCTTTCTGATTCTGGAAAGAATCTCAACACTTTATGGAGTTGCTTAAGCACATCAGATGTTTGGAGAGTGAGGGCCAGAGTTAAGATGGTTTTCGTTAAGATAGGATCTCTGTAGAAACCACATTCTGTTTTCTATGTACTCGCTGAATTCAGCGACAGCTGCACATGCATATCTGAAACAAACCATAAAGGGTATCAACTCCACAGCAGGAGAAGAGATATTCCACCTTGCAAAATCACAGCCCTTCTGTTGCCAGTGTCCTTTACAGTTTAGCGTCAAAAGGACGTCCCTTGATGACCTCTGAAAAATTACACTCAACCTCACTTAGTGCACTCTAAAATCTTCAGAAGCATTGTAACACCATAAAACATCCACTACCCTGGATCACTACAAACTGAGAGTGAAGAACAACCCATGAAGTGTTCCTTTTCTTTGATGATTTTATTGGAGTACTTCATGACGAGGAAATAACCTACTGTAATACAGTTTGGGGAAATGGTGGGACTGTAGGAATAATAAATTTAACAAGTCTTTGTTATATTAGGGCATTGTGGAAAGTCTGCTAATTTATGAGTAAATAACTTTGCAAAATGTTGGTTCAAGAGGTTCCAACATGTTTAGAAGCGTTTTTTTTCTCATGCAGACAAATAGAGTAAATTTTTTTCAATTATCAGTGGTCCGGATATGGTCAATAAACAGTAAATTATTTTGTTTCTTGTGATTCACTAGGAAGGTTTCTGAAAGTAAAGTAGAATATATGCCTGAAAAGTACTCATAGGTACGTTAAACCTCAATCATCAGGCACCAAATTTATCACAGCTACTGGCAGAGAAACAAAATAGAACTGATGAGGAAACACTGGGAATCCCCATATTTCTTCATTTAATAAGGAATTACATACCAGCTGCAGATACAAACTGGAAGCTTACAGACCACTAGCATTCCCATAAAATGCCTTTTCAGAACCACTGACAAAACCCATCATGAACAGAGCTTTTTCCAAGCACTGTGTTATCTCAACTTCAAATGGATCCAACTGTTTGGCAACAATGACTAGTGAAGATATGCCCTGAAATATTATGGCTGTGGGAATATTACTAAATTAAATATTCCAGGTGTTTGCAATTCAGTCATCAAGAGTTAAATGGTGAGATTAGTTCACTGCATTATTGGGTCCAGGCCCCATAAGCCCCTTCCAAATGCTTTCTGGGCAGACTTCAGGAGCTATCAAAGACCAAGGACGGCTTCCAATGGGCATCTTCATCCTCTGCTGGAAGCCAAAGGAGCTTAACAGCATGGATGGGTGCCACACCACTGCAGACAGCCTCAAGGACATTTACCTTATTAATGTGAACTGTCTGCACTGGAAGAGACTGAAAGGGAGGAACAGGGAGACAGCTTTATTATAGCTCCTACATCACCCCACTTTCTCTGGTATAGAGCATCCTCCGTTGTTTGGTTAGAGCAATTTACATGCAATTTCCATTTAAGATAACTTTATTTATTTTGCACATTTTGGTTTTCTGCACCCTAAACACAGTCCTTTACTACATGTCCAACACAGGCAACATAAAAATTGTTAGGCAACAGCAACCAATCATGTTTGGAATTTAGAATCTTCAGAAAATAAAGCAATTATTTGGATTTTTTTCAAGCTGTGAATATACTTTAATATATTCAAAATTTAGTGACATTGGTTGACAGTGTGAGGAAGTTACTTGTCAGTATAAATGAGAATTACTCCATCCAGAGATAGACTCGTAAATAGAAATATGAGTTCAAGTGACCTGATTGGTGTTCTGAGTCCAGAAATAAGAAACAACCAACCCTATAGAGCTCATAAAAGAAGGCAAAACATTTACCCTGAATCATAAGAAAGAATAGATGATAATATTCACAAGCTGGGCACCTTGGATTTACTGCACATTATTGTTGAATATATATAAACATTTTAAATCCTTTGTTGGTAGCGCTGGTACAATATGTAGTGCACAATATTTAACATGACTCTGCAATGCAGGGTCTGGTCAGAAACACCCAGGTATGTGAAGCAATTTGTTCATTTGATTTGTTGGCTTAATTTTAACTAAATTGTATTTTATATGAATTTATATTAATTGCCTCTTTTTTATTGTTGGCCATGGTTTTTTGTCAGCTTTATTTGAGGGTTTTTTTCAGGATTGGTCATCTGATGTTGCATGACTTCATCTGGTCACAGGAGTTCTGCTCCTCAGTACAGCCACCAAAAGGTTAATTAACTTAGCAGGAGATGGTAACATATTTCTTCAAACTTGTATTTTCTTGAAGCTTCCTGCTACTTAATTATATGAGTGCAATCTTCACAACCAGTTATCTCATCTATGATTTCTTCCATCTTGGAAACAACCACTGTCCTTCTTAGCCAGCACAAGTCTGGGTTCCCTGTGGCACCTGAATAAGGCGCAACTAAAGAGTTAATGTCACTGACAATTTAAAGTGGCTTTAGCAGTGCTGAGAAGAGCCTTTGGTCATTCGTAAATCCTGGAAAGGAACTTGGAGAATGCTTTGTTCTCTTACCCTGATCCAAAAGGTAAACTTCACCTATTCTTAGAGCTGAAGGCTCTCCCATTTCCAGTGAGGAGCTAATGGACATAAAAGAGCCTCCCAAGATGAATGGGAAGGAGGAGGTCAGTATGTATAAGCCTGTGCAACAGCTGCAATAATTAGAAGACCCCCTAGGGCTAAGAAGATTAAAGTGCAGGACTTTCATTGTTTCAGTTAGACAGAAAGAGAAGGGCAAAATCCATTGTCTGAGTTTTTGCACTTTAAAACATTTGTAAAGGAATTTCTTTTCCCCTCTTTGTCTATTTCCTCTCTGAAAGAAAAGGCAAGGAAGGAGTTGTCCTAGGAACAAATAAAGCAACTGGAAAACAGACTACAGCAGTATAATGTTGTCACTGAACATCTGGCAAACAAAGTCAGTGTAATTACAGGAAGGAGCAGCAGTGTCTGCAAGAAAGAGCACTCACAGGAAAGTCATCTGTAGTGTCCAGAATTCACTTCTGTCTGAGCAAGAGCGAATGTCTTGTAATCATTTATCCCTATCTTAGACTAGAAAACGCAAACAAAGTATTTCACTTCTTTGTTACTTGCCAGGGGATATCAGGCAGCAAAACCTCGTGGAAATACAGGGGAAGGGCTGCTGGGATGACTAATAAATCAGAGTTCACTTTCACCAGTGAGCTCATACTGCTGCAACGTGCAATTCTGGAGGCACATAACCCCTGAGTTTCAGTGGTTTCACGAAACAAAGACTATCCGAGGGGAAAACATTAAGATGGTCATGGTTGTTATTCTCTTAATTATGTTCAAACCTCAGCCACTGTGGTGCAGACCCCTGAATTATCCCCCAACCTACAGCCAAAGCTACCACAGTTTGGTGATCCTCCCAGCCTTAAACGCAGAAGAAAATTTACATCACAAATACGTGCCTAAGTAGAGGTTTGCAGGACCAAGCACTGTATGAAAGGAAGGAATAGGGCAGCATTTTCAGCTTCCTGCATGAGTAACTCATTTGTGTTCCTCTTCGAGGTTTTGCACCCATCTTCTGACCCCTGTCTTCAGCTTTGGAAACCGGAGAACAGCCCAGCTTTGCATCAGCAAGAGATCCCTTGCCAAGTGCCTCGGGGAACTTCTCATGCTGGGGAGAGAAAGTGCATACCAGCCCCTCTGCTCTGTCAGCTCCAACCCCTCCTGCTCCCCAGGGATAGAGACTTCTTACATCAACTCACATGGTTGCTCCTCTGTACAAAATCTGTGTTTGCCCTCACAGAACCCTGCAGGTGTATGCAGGTGTACGCAAGCTCCTGCAACCAAGCTGGCCCAGGATATAAAAGTGATTGATGCTGGGTTTTACCTGTATTATTCTCACAAGTAAGAAATATTTACTACATCTTCTTTAATCACTAAATATGTGGTGGGATCATCTGTCCCACTCTATTATCTCTGCACAGTAACATATCAGATCACACATTACCAAGGATGAAGCACTGCTATATAATTGAAACTACTTTAAAAACACTCAAACAGACTCTCAGAGCTGTCCACATACTGGGGTATGACCAACATCATAAAACCAGTTTAGCCATTAGTCCTGATCTCTGCTTTACTGCCCAGCATGGCATGCCACACACTTCCTGGATTCAGAGGTCTCCCACCAAAGGTCCCCCATCCAGCCTGACACAGAAACCCCATCAGCTTGGTTATCATGTTCCCAGTCCCTACTACAGGGACATGACAACTTGATGGGAATATTTGCTTCCTTGGTCCCGACATGTATTTCATGTAGACTCATGTAGACTTCCTCACCCTGAACTGGCATTCCCTCCTCTCCCATCCTTTGATGGCTGCTACCCATTGTGCTCTTTCCTTCCCAGCTACAAAAGTGGGCGACTCTATGGGATACATGTTGAGGAAAGTAAAACACAAGCTTAAAAATGCAGCAGCCTGCGCGTTAATTTCGTTAGTAAGGAAGCACTGAGAGGCTGTAAGGTTTCAAGACAGGTAAGTTTAAGAGATTAAATAAAAGCCTCTTCAAATGCCATACTTAAGAGATAATGAAGGGGAGTTCTGGCTGTAAAGAGAATAAATCAATTAGGTTGTCAACACACAATCTCTCAAGGCTAACAGCACAATTGAGTGGCAGTGTTCCCACATTGGAAACAACTCCCATTTATTACCATGATAATGCCTGCAAGAAAGAAGAGTTTGCATAAAAATGAAAATGTGAATTGCCATCTACTCTGCTTCCCTAATTGCCGCTTCTTTCCATTAACAAGGTCAGTATTTTAATCCTAGCGTTTTCTTTTTAAAACAGCCCCAAAAAATAAAAGCCTGCAGCACCAAGACTAAAAAGAATAAAAAAGGCTCTCAGACTTAGAGCAGAATAAGACAAACTAGCAAAATGAGTCCCATGAAAACAGTGGTCTTCCAAGACACCATTAAGAAAAGGACAGAGTGCTCTCACTATAGATAAAAATATTCACTGGCAAGATCAAGATAAAAAAGATCAACACAGCTGGAAGGATCCCATTTACCACACTGATCCCTTTAAATGAAATCATGGGGATGAGAAGTTGCTTCAGATTTTTTTCTTTTCTATTAAACTTCGTCATAAATGTTCTTTTTTTATTGCCCAATATCACAGCACCACAAAAAAAGTAATTAAATATTCAATTGTATTCCAGGATGAAGTGCACTGTTACAATGCACTTCTGCATCAGTTTTTCAAAAGGTACCTCAAAACTATGTAAGTGGACTTTGTAAAAACTGAAGAGCAGGAATTATCAAGGACACAGAGGGGAACAACAATATTTTTATAAAATCTCAGCTCAACAAAGTCTACTTTGTCTAAAAGGGTTAGGAGTCCAGTCTAAACCAGCCCTTTAAGTCTCTCTAATTGGTGACCAGGGATACAGACTGACCCTGCTCCCATCAGAGCAGACCTGAAGGTAGCATGATCCTGTATATTTAGCTTAGACTAGACCTGCAACCTTAAGTTGTAAAAGCTGAATAAATCAAATCTTGACTTTGGGTTTCCTGACATCAGACTTGACATCCAAGGTATTATATTCGGTAAACAGTTAACAGGCAAGTGAGCACTTGGGGATGGTCTTCATAAGGCATTAATTGCTCTGGTTATCAACCTTGTTCCCAAATGTCTCTACTGAGATACAGAGAAAACCTACCCATATCCAAAAGCAGCAGGAAGGAAATGGCAGCTCAATGTTAGTTACTGAGAATGGATAATCATCTCTCTGGAGATGGAAGGAGTATTGGAAGGCTCCTGAAGGCTGGCCAGCGCCACATCAAACCTGGCCTTAAACACTGCCAGAGAGGTGGTATCTACAACTTGTCTAGGCATCCTATTCCAGTGCCTCACCACTCTCATAGTGAGAAATTTCTTCCTAAAATCTAATTTAAATCTGCTGGTTTTCAGTTTGAAGCCATTCTCCTTTGTCCTGCCACTAGATTCTCTCATAAATGTCCCTATTCAGCTTTCCTGTAACCAGTTTCTGAAGCTGCTATAAAGTCCCCTAAGAGCCTTCTCTTCTCCAGGCTGAGCAGCCCCAGTTCTGTCAGCCTGTCCTTGTAGTAGAGTTGCTCCAGATCCACAGATACTTCCCGTATCAGAAGGACCAGATTAGATGATCTACCATGCACTCCTGGTCCTACATTGCTATGACTTAGACCCCCAGGACTGTACACACAACTAAATCACTCTGGTGAGTAACACGAATAAGACCATCCTTCAGTGCTTGTAAAAACAAAGCAGTCCAGACTCAACTTTAAGCTGAGCAGTTTAGCGTTCAAACCTATTTATTTAACCTCTATCCAAAGTTAATGATGTACACACAGGCAAGAAGTGCTCAGTGGATACAAGGCACCTTGCCAAGCCACAATGTCTTAGTGATGTCTCTGTGCTCCTGATGAAGGGAATAGAAGCAGCTATCGATACCAATGTAGTTGGCATTGGCTTTGCCTATGACCAAAGGAAAGAAAAAAGACAGAATCCTGGCAGATTCCAAGAACCTGCCATTATTTAGGAAGATGTTACTCATCAAAAAGTGTAGTAGAAATACACAATGTAGAGCCATTTAATGTGGGTGATCAAATGTGTATCATCCTTGTGAATAATAACCAAGTTAAACAGCTGTGGTTAAGTGGTGGCTTAACCAGGAGACCTGTTGCGGATACTACAAATTTACATATGAGCAAAAAAAACCCCCACAAATAGGGAAAACAAAGCGTATGCAGGATTGTCTAACATAAAGCTACCACCTCTGCTTTAGGCAGTCTGTGGGTGACAAGTCTGACAGCAACAGCACAGACAGGAAAAATGGTTGCTTGCCATTACGCATCAGCTGTTGCTGCTTTCATTGGAACTGAACTTGGGGACAGACAGATCTTGTTTCAGCCTAATTGGTGAGAAGAATAAATTAGGCAACAATTGGTTAATAAAAAGCAACACCTTTTTTCTCAGACCCTACATATATATAACTTATGGCAAGGTAGGATTCAATGCCAGTGTATTGCGAGCTAAAGCACCAAAAGTTTCCATAGTCAAATAAGGCAGTTTTGCATTTACATTCCATACCCATAAAGCTACCATTTGTACTGTTGTTAATAATATACAAATCTGTCTTTTCTAAACTTCAGAAGTCCATTTGGCACCTAAAAATAACAAATTAACAGCATGTTTACATAAAAATTACTAAATGTGCCTATTGTGACAGCTACACAGAAAGAATAGATGTACAGTTGCACACATCTTTGGTAGGCAGTCTTGGCCTTGTGACTCAGGCAGAGAAAGAAAATTAGGCTTAAAACTTTCACTGCTTACTTCCAATGACTAATACTGATTGTTTAGCTTGTACAGCTTAAGCTGTGAAAAACTATACGGTCCAGAGAAAATTGTTCGTTCTTAGAAATCCTGTTCTTCACTAAGAACATTTTCCACCACTGATGAAATACATTCATGGGATGCAAGTGTGCTTAAAGGCAGTTTTATATACATCTAAATTAAAGGATTGAAGTAGCAACTACAGTTTCAGGGTTTTTTTTTCTTATTGTAAGTTATATTACTTGCAAAGGTACATTTCAAAAGCAAAGAGCACAGCTGGATAAGCTATCTACCTGGCTTCATTGGTGCCAGAATGTGTTTTTGCTTGAAAATTTCTTATGAGGGAGTACAGGATACAAATGAAAAAACTGAAAATACCTAGAACTCAAGTCGTACAGTCTTTCAAAAATAATAGAATTCATTCAGGTTCGAAAAGACCCTTGAGATCATCAAGTTCAACCATTAACCCTACTCCACAAGTTCACCACTAGACCAGATCTCTAAGCACCACATCTAAACTACCTTTAAACCCCCCCAGGGTTGGTGACGCAATCCACCTCCTGGGCACTCTGTTCCAGTGCCTGACTATTCTTTCAGTGAAAAAACTTTTCCTCATGTCCAGCCTACACATCTTCTGGTACCACTTGAGGCCATTGCCTCTTGATCTATCACTAATTACAAGCTTCATAAAGTTTTTCATAACAATAAGAGAGCATTTTCATCTACTGCAGCAGAATGATGCAAATAAAGTTTGGCCACTTTTGAGACATTTATTAAATTATACTTAACTCACTTAACAGTGTCGGCACTTAAAGAAGCAGATGAACGTAACATTTCTTCCCACATCCAAATTGCCCTATGCAAGGGATTTTGTAGCTGCTTCCTATACTTAATAAAATTATTCTGCTTCACACTGTGGCTAAGCTGTATCATCACACCAGTACTACCTGAGCCAGAGTGACTTCTTTTTCTGCATACTCTCAATCCATAGAAAAGCTAAAGCAACACGTGGATGCTCAGTTCTGAGAGCAACAGTACTAACCAACATTTTGCGTTTCACTCGTGGTGAGTATAAAACATGCGGGATAGCAAAACATATGAAAATGTTCCCACCTACATGGGTGTCCACAGCTCCACCCAGAAGAGCTGACCAAAGGACAGTGCTGAACCATGACAGTCCTCATGATAGCTCTGAGGCTACCCCAGATAACATGGAAAGGTCTCCCCAGAACACTCCTACACATGCGGTGGAGGATGCACTAAGAGAGCGCAGAGAAGACCACGTGGCTCCAAGAAATAAACTACATTTGGGACTATCATTTGGGTTTGATTTAGTGTTTTGTGTTTTTTTAATAAAAGCTGAAATCACCAAAAAAAACACCCCAAAACCAAACCATAAAGCCTTACTGAAATGAGGGCAGAAGGTTTGAGCAGCAACATTCACATTAAATGCTTAGGAGTCCAATAAATGGCATTTGTTTATTTAATGTAGAAAATGAAGAATGGAGTGCACAAGCTGCAGTCCCAATACTGTTATTTTCCATTTGGGTCACGGTTTGGCTTTTTCCCCACCTGAAATTTTGGCATTAAAGCAACCACGGAAAAGAACAACTGAAGAAAGAAAATTGAATATACAGAATTTCCTTTCAATTCGATTCAAAAAAGCCCTAATCAATTAATTTAAATGCAGTATTTTGCAGAAGTACTAAATACAGAAGCTAAATTACTGCGATACATCATCAAATATTTTCCTGTATTAAACATCTGCTGTTCCTGTATGTAGATATATAGTCAAGGGACTGCTTGAAGAGGAATCAGCAATGCTAGGTACATCAGCTGCTGAAAAGTAATGTTCAAACCAGGAGCTCTTTTGCTCTTGCCATTGGGGCTAAACAGTTTGTGAAGTTACATAGACATTAATGGTTGCACCGATTTATTGTATTCCCAAATTAAGACCACACCTTCAAAACCTTTCATTGAATCAATGCCAGAACACTCTTCAAGTTAGGTTAAGCATATTGGAAGAACAATGCTGTATTAAGCTCATGAAGAAAAAATTCTTAGCCAAAGCATTAATTTCCAGCAGCAGATATTAATATTTGTTTTGGGATTCAATCAATTGAGTAAATAGTAATGAACTTTAAAAATCACCTATATGCAAGGCTGAATCCAAACCAATGCTCACACAAGCTGGTATATCCACATAGCACAGTGTTGTTCTAAGCACATAGAGAAATTTGGGTCCGGAATTTGCATTTATGTGGCACAGAGCCTGGACTAATATGTCCTGCTTTCAGCACAGCCTGTTAGCTCAGGCTCAGTGCCAAGCTGACAGGGCTATACTGCACCAGGCTCTGGAGTGGTTCCTGCACTATGCTTACTGTGCTCCAGAAGCAGGCTCTTAGAGGAAAACCACCTATAGATCCGATGTTCCTTTTGTCTTTTATATGCTTTTGAAAGTCTTCTTTCTTCTATCTCTTTACACCTATGCTTCTCCCTCTCTGAACTTTGGAGGCTACTTTCTAATAGCGATGGCAAGTAAACTCTCAGCCATCTTTGTCCACATGGAAGAACTTTAGCAGACACCTTGTTTTCTGCAGCTTCTGCCAGAGAGGTTTCCTCCTACCTATCGAACCTTTACTCCTGGGACACAAAAAACTCTTCCTTTGTGCTTGATACTCCTGTCAGAGAAAAACTGGCTGCCAGTTTCAATGCCATTATGGTTTCGTACATGAAGTGGCAAGATAGGCCAACTGTAGCTCCATCAGCGTGGACAGTTGCTTCTCGTTAGCCTAAACAAACAATTAATGAGAGACCACTTCTGCCTGCCAAGTCTGTCTTCTTGTAGGAACATGGTCCTTTTCAGACAGACGTTTTGGTACAATATGTGTCATGGGTTTTCTTCAGAGGCATGGGCTTAAGAAAACCTTAAAGATATCTCCTAAAAAAAGAAAAAAGAGGAGTTTGTCTTGCAAAGGATATAAACTCAAAGTATCAAACCTCTTCAGGAATATGTGAACAGCATTAGTTCCAAGAACCAAGAGTAGCCTCCCCAAGGTCTAAGTGAGAAATGAGAGTGTGCAGATTGGAAGAGAGGCATAAGAATAAATAAAACACAGAAGGAGACCTGAAGGAGTGAACATTTAAAAAGGGAAGCTGCTAAAGACACTCATTTATATACTCTCTAGTCATACATCAATTAGTATCTTTCACTGTTTGAACTGGAATCACTACAAGTGAAACAGATAAATCCTTACCTTCAACAGCCAATGACACAATGCCTTGTGTGTCTTCAACTCCATACATGACATCGCAGCGATACACCCCTGCATCACTTGCACGCAGCTTAGAGAAGGTCAGCGAAGCATCTCCAGTCTCCTCTGAATGGGTTGGAACAGACACTCTGTCTTTGTAGCTTTGACCTATCTTGATGTTGCCATTTTGGGCCACCAGGACTGTGGTTTCTTTTGCATCTTTTCCACTTTTATCTAGTTCAACCTTTGACCACTTGATCCGAAGATACTCAGCTGCATAGCTGGAGGCTATAGTGGGTGTGGTTGAGAAGAAGCATGGCAGGACCGAAGTTCCAGAGAGGGATCCCTTGACCATGGTTTTTTTTTCTGCTTTGACTAGAAAAGGAAGAGGTAGGGATAAAGGAGAAACAACATTAGTGCAGCAGCAAAATCAGAAACAGACATACTTCGTTGTTGTGTAATGATTCACAGGGATGCAAGACCTGAAATACATGAACCTTAGCTGATTCATAGGAGGACTAATTAGGACTAAAAGAGTATCCTAGGCTACTGATGGACCCTTTTCTGTTTAAGCACATTTAATTCACTGCTCTCCGGTTTCATTCTCCATTTGTTATAGAATCCAAGCAATTAGCCCTCTTCAGAACCTATTTTGAGATTTTGGATGACAAATGAATGTACAAGCCTTGTGGGTTTCTTTCCTTCATATGAGAAGTACCACCTAGTGGAAGATGGCAAGTTACTTTGCAGTTATTGCTGGCCAAAAGCATGAAATACAAGGGAGCTACTGGTGTTCACAGTACCCTGTTCATTTGCTCCTGTCCTAAGAATTAAAACACAGCTCACAACTTTGCACACATGACACCCTCACTCTTTTATTCTTTCAAGGGTTAACTCTTTTTATTGCATACCTGCTGAAACAAAAGCCTTTCAGTGAGATTCTCCCCAATAGTAATTCTTTTATAATTGTTTCCTTGTAGCCTCAGGGACTCTAACACATAGCAGAAATAAAGTATCTCAGGATGTTAGACAAAAGGAGGAAGTAAAGCGCACAGAAAGTCCCTACTTGGCTCAGACTTGACATGGTAGGACCTCTATCATTTTTTATGACATCTCCAGCTGCAAACACTTCACAGTGAAATACTTCCGTCTGACACTATCCTGAGGGGAAAGCTGACTACTGTTCATTCAACCTGCACAGAGCAAATGTCTAAAGAGAGGATTTCTGTTAGACTGAGTTTGTTACACGATGCAATTTCCCCATTAAAAAATGGTTTAATGAAGATTAAAAGCTGATGCACAATAGTGTCTGTCTTACCTTTTTCACCGTCCTGCACTCTTAACTATGTTTGAAAGGGGAATGTGATGAGTGAGCTAAGATTCATAAAGTTAGGAAAACAGTAGACTCAAATGATAGCCACCAGAGCAGCACATGAAATCAGAGCAACAATACATGAACGTTATCTAGCTATTTATCTATCATCAAACCTATCACAGAACCATAGAATCACCGAGTGCTTCAGGTGGAAAGGATCTTAAAGACCATCTAGTTCCAACCCTCAGCTGTGGGCAGGGGCAGCTCTCACCAGACCAGGTTGCCCAGAGCTCCATTCAACCTAGCCTTCAACACTTCCAGGGATGGGGCATCTACAACCTCCTTGGGGAACCTGTTCCACTACCTCAGCACCCTTACAGTGAGAGATTTCTTCCTAAAATCTAATCTCTTAGTTTGAAATCAATCCCCCTTGTCCTATCACTAGATGTCCTAGTAAAAAGTCCCTCTCCACACATCATGCATTATCTCTCCATCCAAAGTAGAAGATTAGAGGTGGAAATTTAAAAAAAAAAAAGAGCAATACTTGTCATTAAGTTGATTAATCTTAACAGAGTCAGGTGACTTCTTAGCACAGGATAAAGAAATAGTGGTATTATACTAAATATTCAACACAAGAATCATCAGCTCGATGACCAGGCATTTTCATAATAAAGTTGTAGCTAGAAAAACCAAAAAAAATACCCTGACTGACCAGGGAAGACTGGATGGAAGTTCTCAGGACCTTCCCGTCCATTCTTGGGAACACAATGCAAATACACTCAAGATAACTGTATCAAAAACTGATTAGACCAGCAAGAGTGCAACACATTGGGGTTGCACCCAAAGCTCAGCTGAAAAGTTCACGTGGAACAGCACAGCCTGAGCACATTTACCAGAAAGATGCTCACTCGGTGATTAAGTCATGCAGCAAGATCTTCTTTCTTCCATTAACTCACAGATAACTTTCTTCCACTAACACACTGATAGCCTAAGTCGCATTTAGTAGTCAAACTAATCACTTCATACACTTTGGGCCCAGAGCTGGCAAGAATTAATTAGTAAAGCAGGGAAAGACAAAACCAGGTCAAATACAGAACTGAAGACTGGAGAATTCAAAAGGTTTGAAGACAAGCCTGTAGAAGTTACCTGAGACTAAAGACTAGCTCAGTTTTGCTGTTTCTTTGGGAAAAAGAATTCCTCTGAGGTTTGGTTTTTTTTTAATTACTATTTTCATGAGGAAAATTAATTTATTGCTGAAAACTAGAAAGGACTGATTTTATCCTGAAGATATACAGTATGGAAGCACCACTGACTTTTAAATCACCTTTAATTTCTTGAAATGTCTCTGAGTTACAGTGGGGTAAAGAAACATAACGAACAGTCAGTCATTGCAATTTGTTGTTGTCATGCAGTTACTGCCAGATTGCACAGGTGGGAGATTAAAATCAGTCTCAAAATATTTAGTGCTTATTATGATCTCTTGTCATCTATATACTTCACGGCAACTTCTTCAATGAAAAATGACCTAAAAACAATTATCCTGACTGACAGGATTTTAATAAACCTTAGAAAAGGTGGTTTCTCATTGTGAGTGATCTGGAAATTCAGCACTGAACCCTGAGGAAGCTTCTTTGCTTTAAAATTTGTGTCTTCACACCAGCATACTGAAACCCTTGGCAAACATCATCACGATATGCAAACAAGATCTATCCTAATTGGGCTACTTCCCAGAGGAGCACACCATGTAGCTACAACATGTCCATCTATCTGGAGAAAGAGTTACAACAGCACTCTGTTTTGATCCAAGGAGGGCAGAGGAAGAAGGGAAAATCTTCCCTACTGAAGAAAAGAAACAGCTCACAAACAGTACTGAATAACAAGGGAGGTGCCAGATGACTGCAGGTTGGCCAGGGTGGTGTCCATCCACACAAAGAGTTGGAAGGAGGAACTCGGGAACTCTAGGCCTGTCAGCCTGACCAGGTTATGGAGCAGATGATCCTGAGTGCCATCAAGAGTCAACTACAAGCCAGCCAGGGATCACGAACAGCCAACATGGGTTTAGGAAAGGAAGGTCCCGCCTAACCAAGCTGATCTCATTCTATGACTAGGTGATTTGCCAAGTGGATAAGGGGAAGGATGTGCATGTGGTCTACCTAGACTTCAGCAAAGCCTTCAACATGGTTTCCCGCAGCATCCTTCTAGAAAATCCAGCAGCCCAAGGCTTGGATGGGTACAGCCTGCCATGGGTTTTAACCACTGGATTAAAAACTGGCTGGGTGACTGGGCAAAGACAGTGGTTGTGAATGGTGTCGCATCCAGTTGGTGTCCAGTGAATAGTGGTGTACTCCAGGGATCAGTACTGGGCCTAATTCTAGTCAACATCTTTACTGATGACCTGGATGAGGAGATTGAGTCTACTCCCCAGTAAATTCATGGATAACACCAAGTTAAGAGGGAGTGTCGATCTGCTGGAGGGGAGAAAGATGCTGCAGAGAGATCCGGACAAGGTGGGTCAATGGGCAGAGGCCAAGGGCATGAGATTTAACAGGGTCCTACACTTTGGCCACAATAACCCCCTGCAGCTACAGCCTAGGAGATGAGTGGCTGGAGAGCAGCCTCGCAGAGAAGAACCTGGCAGTACTGATTCACAGCCAGCTGAACAGAGGCCAGCAGGATGCCCAGGCAGCATGCAAGGCTAATGGCATCCTGGCTTGCATTAGCAATAGTGTGACCTGTGCTGAGCACTGGGGAGGCCTCCCCTTGAGTACCCGTGAAAGAGATTGAGGGGCTGGAGTGGGTACAGAGGAGCAACGAGGCTGGGAAAGGGATCGGAGTGAATAGTCTGGTGAGGAGAGCATGAAGGAGTTGGGGTTATTTAACTCGGAGAAGAGGGGACTCAAAGGTGATATTGTCACTATAACTACCTGAAGGGAGGCTGTAGTCAGGTGGGCATCAGGCTTTTCTTCCAGGCAACTAGTGACAGGACGAGAGGGCAGGGCCTGAAGCTGCACCAAAGGAGGGTTAGGTTGGATGTTAGGAAGCACTTCCTCATGGGAAGGGTGATCAGACACTGCAATGGACTGCCCAGGGCAGTGGTGATGCCCTGACCCTGAAGGTGTTTAAGGACAGATTGGATGTGGCACTTAATGCCCTGGTCTGGGTGATTGTGGTAATGTTAGTTCCTAGGCTGGACTTGACAATCTTAGAGGTCTTTTCCAGCCTCAGTAATTCAGTGATTCTGTGAAATTGAAGATTAATGTTCCTTCACAGTTCCAAAAACCTTGATTTCTTGCAGCAGTCACGTTAATTAGTCAAGCAGAATTTACTGGGCAATACAGAAAAAGAATCAGTATTTCCTATTAATCCACGTAGCCCTTTTGTTCCTCTGGCATTTTCCCTGTACTTATTGTCCATTTTCACTTACTGTCAATGGTGTGTGATAAACTATTCCTTCAAAGGGATATGGCAGGTGAAAATACGAACAGAACATCTTGTAACTGCAAATTGGGACACACTGTTTTATACAACATCTCAATTTTAGCACGTAGGACTTGGAATACTTGTAACATCATACGCTCTTGAACCAGAGGATGGTCTTGAAAGTACTAAGCTCACTGGACATAAATATACCCTTTCTTTTCTGTTGCTAACTAATATATATTGCTTGTGCATAATTAATTAGGAAAATACATAGAGAATAAAGGAATAAAATACACAGCAAAGGCCAAATCAACCGGGCCACAAACATATTTCTTGGCAGAATTCCCAGAAAAGCCAATGGAAGATCTGAACAAGATGATAGGACTACAGAGTTGAACCAATGGCAGCACCACACAGTGAGATTACGCTCTGACTCAGCAGACAATGTGCTTTAGCAGTTGAGTGGTTTTGCTGTCTTTCCTTTTTTAAATATTAATTATTGTCAGGACAGAAGACAACTCTGATGAGTCCAAATTACTGGGTGGGATTTTGCCACAAGGTCTTACTGCCTCGTTTTCTCAAGACCTAAGTCTATGGTTGTGCATTTATATTAATCTATTGCGAGGATGATGGTACTTTGAGGGGCTGAAGCAAGTCCAAGAAAAGGGCAAGGGTTTGGAGCCCAAGTGCTCTAAGAAGAGGATTCTGAGGGAATTGGTGGGGGAGTTGAACTTTCACAAAAGGAGGCTCAGAGGAGACCTTCTTAGCCTCAATGACCTCCTGGAAGTTGGAGACAGGTGGAGGTCAGTCTCTTCTCCCATGGAACAAGCAACAGGACAGGAGGAAATTACTTCAAGTTGTGCCGGGGTGGGTTTAGTTGGCTCTGAGAAACAATTTCTTTCTCAAAACAGTTATCAAGACCAGGCTGCCCAGGGCAGTGGTAGAGTCCCCAACACTTGAAGGACTGAAAAGCCACAGAGGTGTGATGCTGAAGGACATGGGTCAGTGGTGAACTTGCAGTACTAGGTTTACTTGATGATCTCAAAGGTCTCTTCCTACCTAAATAATTCTATGATTCTATGTGGCACTCTCTTTCTTTAGTAAGACCAACATTCCAGTTAGCATTTTCATGCTTTTTTTCCCCTTAGCAAAACTGTGTTTGGTCCTCCTAGTCCACCGTTTCAACTTCAAAGTCAGCTTATCCTAACAACAACACTTAGCTTGGTAACCTTTACTTTTGAAGTAGAGGACAAACTACAGAGGAACTTTTTGGTTAAGAACAAAGTCTCTTTCTCTAGATTTTGTATGTTTTCTCTGTTGTAAGAGTTACAAACACCTCAAAATAAAACCTTAGAATCTGAATGGAAAGAAAGGGGGGAGAGGAAAGACAGAATTCTGCGCTGTTGTATCACATTAGTCATAACAACCAGAACAGCAGGTCTCTACTGAACAAGAAGCCTGAAGAAAGGAATGCCCTACATGACATGACACTGCATAGAGGAGCAATTTTTATAGAATCATTGAAGTGTTTAGGTTGGAAAACACCTTTAAGCTTAATAACGCAGCAAAATTGTAATCTTAACTGAACAGCATGTTGGTATTGAGCATGTCAACAAAAAGCACATGCTTAAAGAACAATAGATTCTATTTATATTGAGGTAACTTTATGAGAAAAATAAAAATTGATGTCATTTTATGGCTCATCAACAACCTGCCTAGACATAAGGTATGCTGCCCTACCTAAACCAATAAAGAGATCAATTGTCATCTGATGATAGGACAAGGGGCAATGGGTCTAAGCTGGAATATAGGAGGTTCCATATCAATATAAGAAGGAACTTCTTCATAGTGAGGGTGGCAGAGCACTGGAATGGCTGCCCAGGGAGGTTGTGGAAACTCCTTCTGTGGAGGAAGAGTTTAAAGCGTTTGTTTAAAACCCTCCTGGATGTATTGGCAGGAGGATTGGACTAGATGATCTTTCGAGGTCCCTTCCAATCCCTAATGTTCTGTGATTCTGTACATGAAATTTTGTGTTCTACTCACTAACAATAAGACTAAAAGAAGTCTTTCCTTTAACTATAAATCATGAAGATAATGATAAATTACAATGAATGCACTGCTTACACAAACTTGTATGAAATTCTGACAAGGGGAAGTAACGGACTGAGACAAGCCAAAAGTCCTCACTAAGTTCTCTACCAGGTGGCTTGTGGTCTGAGAAAGCAGGGTAAGATTCCAATCCTTGATGATTCTATGATTCTATGATAAGATGAGGAGGCATAAAGTGATAAAGAACCAATCATATTTTGCAAGCAACTCACAATAATCACAGAACCACAGAACATTAGGGATTGTAAGGCACCTCAAAAGATCATCTAGTCCAATCTCCTGCCAGAAGAACGTAAATCTCAGCTGCAAAACTCAACATAACAAATCACAGACATGCACACGTGTATCTTATTGAACATAAACGTGATAAAATAAACTGATGTGTAAGCATATATTAATTGCATGCCTTTGAAAGAAATCCCCTGGACTGCAGGGGATTTCTACTCTTTTCTGGATTATAAGGCTTTCACCGAAGCATACTCACACATGGCATGACAAATAGTTGCTTACAAGGGGTAAGATAAGCTCCAATGCTGATCATAATCACAAGGTCCAGCTTGTAAACTACTGTATCCTAACACCAGCTAGCTCCAAGTGAGTAAATGCCACACTAGCAGCAGGCATAAACCTTGCTCATGAACTTCTGTCATTAATCCTTCACATATACTAGAGCAAACAGCAAAGGTCTTGCAGAGGGGCACTCCCGTGACCCCAGAAGCTTACACCGTATTTCCTGCTGCCTTCCTGATATATCTTCCGAGAATGTAAAGCCTTAAGGAAGCCACGCAAGACCGTTCCCAATTTGCCATCAAAGGAAAAATACCCTTCTGGCTACATAAGATCTAAGGAGCCGCGCGCCACGCAAACATGATAGGTATCTATGAATGTGACCACTCACAAAGAGGAGCAACAAAAGCATGAATAATGATGAGTGGTGAACGCACACAACTCTGCATGCTTATAACTAACTGTGCTCTAAATTAAGCCTCGACTTTGTTACGACTTAACATTAAGACTCAGAGATCCTAGGATTTTGACAAATTTCCCAGAAAAAACTGAAACTATTTTGCCTGAAAACTGTTTAAAGTAACTATTACAATCCATCATATTGAAGTCAAGATTTGATGAAATTCAATTGTCATATGGAATGATCCAATCCACTGTAGGAATGGAACGCGGGAATTCATGTTTCATGAAATATTTTAAGGCTTTGGTTCTACATTTGAATTAAGTTGAAACTTCAGGCGTCCAATTTTTAAAGATACAGGATATATTCTGTTTTCAGACGATGCTTTTTTTGTTAAACAAAGAGCTGTACTTGTCAAGGTTGTCTGTAAGTTTGCAAGACTCATTCTGGAAAATATTATTAAACAAACTAACACTTCTAAAGTACAGAAGGATTTTAGTTAATCCAATATACAACCTGATCTGGAATGTTTCCAGGGATGGGGCCTCTACCACCCATGTGGGCAGTCCAAGCCACTGTCTCATCACCACTCTCATTACAAAAAATTTCATGCTTATAGCCAGTCTAAACCGCCCCTCTTTTAGTTTAAAGCCATCACCCTTTGTCTTGTTACAATAGGCTTTGCTGAAAAGTCCATCTCCATCTTTCTTACAGCTTCTGGTGAACCCACACCCTTCTCCGCATGAGAAATGATGTTCTCAGTTCCCAGCCTATGGTGATACTTGGGGTTGCCCCAATCCAGGTGCAGAACCTTCCACCTGGCCTTGCTGAACCTCATGAAGTTCACACAGATCCACTTGTCCTGCTTGTCCAGATCACTCTGGGTAGATCCCATCCTTCAGGCGTGTCAGTAGCATCACTCAGCTTGGTATCATTGGCTAATGTGAGATCTGTGCCCACTCCTGTAGCTCTAGAACGTCTCAATTTCATTCACCACTTCTAGCATGGTTACATCTGTCCCAGAAATCTGCTCCTTTTCCCCGTGTGCCACCAGCACTGCTCACTGCCTTCATCATAACTGCAGGTTGAAGCTCCCATAGAAGGTACTTGCCTTTCTCTGAAATTATCCCTACTGTCAGCCCTCACCTCATCTACTGCAAGGAGCTCCTTATCGGCTCATGAAAAATGAAGGTACAAGACATACCTGGCCACCTCCAACATTTGAGAGGCACAGGTTAGAGGATTAAAAAGCATACCTAAATACTTGGAGAAGGCAATCAATTTCCCCCTACACTATAATCCTAGATTACTTTATTATTGCTTGTATTATAGTAAAGGCACTTACAAACCTCGGGAGACATCAGACAGGCATGTAAAGACCTTGTCAAAGACAAGAGTTTTCTACGTAAATCAGTAAGTCAATGAGGAGAATAGAGAAACAGGTAGTTACGCAGTGTGGCAAAGAGAGTGGCAGAGGCAAGGTCAGAGTCTGAAGCTCAGGTTGTTTCCCAGGTCTTGAGAAATACCTTAACAATTAAATCACTAAAATAAATTTCAACAAATGGTTCTGAGCATAAGAGACTTACCGCTGGGTAGCATGTATGTTATAACTAGTGTGGAGTACATCCATAAGATGTTTTTTATATTTAACAACATCTTGACCTAGAAAGAAAGAACAAAAGAATAAGTGGTTAGTACTGCGCCGTGCCCTTGTCAAGCATTACAACTCAGTGCATCAGCATCTCCCACTACAAGCAGTCATCTACTTAAAAGAGATGTTCAACAGGACAGTGAATTATTCTTCATATTCTGCTCTTCTGCCACTGTTTTTCACTGCTTTAAAATTGTTCCCATACAGTCAGTGGTAGCAGTATATGAGGTATAATCCAGTCACTTTTTCCTGGTATGGTGTTGCAAATTGAGATTCAATCTCTTTCAGCAGCAGCCAACAACCTCCATGCCAGAAGAGGCTCCCATGACAATGTTCCCATGAATTTTGGTGGTGAGTCAGCTATGATCCTTCTCATCTGCAAACCAGTTGCCAGATTACTTTCTACTTTCAAGATTTCTCTGTAAAATATTTTATGGTGGAAATCTGTGATAACGACAATGTGTCCTCACTGAATACAAACTCATAATAAGTTACTGAGTTCAGATCACTACTCAGACATGTCAGTTCCCTTTGGGTTTGCTTCGCAATTCCTTCACAGGCTCCACCTTCTAATAGCTGGAAACTTCTCCATGTACATGTACATAAAAACATACTGCATGACCATAAGAGCGTAACTTCATTTACGTTTGGGTTCTCAGTGAGATATGGTGAATCTGTACATACCCCCAAAATTTCCAAAGTATGCTAACAAAAGCATTGCAAGTTCCATGAACAGGGACTGGATGATTTTTCAAGGTCCCTTCCGATCCCTAATGTTCTGTGATTCTGTGATAGTCAAGCAATGAGTCAACTTACACAGACTGCTGAGCTGTGTTTCAGTGCAAAGCTCAGTCAAAAATATTAAACCAGAGGCATTTCCAGAGGGAAGGGCTTCAAGCTTCAACAGAGGAGGTTTAGACACCAGAGAGAAATTCTTCATGGAGACAGTGGGCAGGCCTTGGAATGGGCTGCCTGGGGTGGTGGCTGAGTCCCTGTCCCTGGATGTGTTTAAAAGTTGCTTAGATGTAGTGTTGGGGGATCTGTTTTAGGGGTGAACTTGTAGAGTAGTGTTGATGGTTGGACTTGATGATCCTAAGGGTCTTTTCCAACCTGAATGATTCTATGATTCTATGAACATCAGCTGCTGTAGAAGGTTTATAAATAATCCTTCTTCCACAGTTACACATGTGTAGTACCCAGCCAATGTTAAGAAATAACTCCCAGCAATGCTTTTTCAAACGCTGCTGCTGAAATCTTTTATCACAAAATCTCAAGTTTCTTGATATTGCTGTCAAAACACACTACTTGGGTCTTTAATTGGCCAAGTAGCCCAGTCTGATAATTTCTGCCTGTCCCTGAGTGTTACAGCTGAACAAATTGCAGCTGAACTGCTTTAAGGAGCAGTGAAAGGGAGGTTTAATAGATGTACATCTGTGCCAGAACCATAGAACTGGTCTGGAACATCCATATTTTAGCATTTTTTACAATAGCATTTTAGCTATGTAGTAGTTACTCACAATGCTTTATGGTTAAAACATTAACCAAAGCATTCAAAAACCTCCACGAGCTGCAGTGAACGTGAGGTTCATGACACGCGGAGAAACGTCTTCAGAGAACTGCTGGTGACGTGTTCAACCTCAGGGAAGTTTTCTCCACAGCTTACAGCTTCAGCCCAAACTTCACATCAGTCTGTGTGAATTGGCACCTACCCTGCAGTGGCTGAACAGTTCAGTAAAGATGGAAAACATCCCAAACCACGCCTTTCCAATGAGGCAATCTCTAACATAACAGCATCATGTTAAAAATTCCCACCCAAAACGGGCTGAAAACCCAAGAGCTTCTCATTCCCTATACATAGATGGCCAGAGCTGGCTGGTTGCACTGGGAAACATATGCTGCAGCCTATTCCCAGGGCGTGGGGGGAAAGAATACAGCTGCTTTCCACAGAGCAGACTACAGGCTGCCAAAGACGCCTCATCTCTTCTTCAGCCATTCAACAGAGCTGAGTGTATTGTGTGATATCACCTATTTTGCAACACTAACTTAATGGAACTTGCACTTTTTATGAGCGAGTCCCAAACAAGAGCTGGGACTTGTTTCATTTCATTCAGTCTGAGCCCTATTTGCCATAAAGGCCTTTTCTTAAGATGTTAGCGCATTCCCCCAGCGCCATTCAGACAGGTACGCTTAGACAAGCCAAGCTGTACACGGGGAAAACAACAGTGGCTACTTCATAGCTAACTTTAAAAACTGGTACTGTGCCCTGATATACTACACATGACCTAGTAATTCTCTGTCGGAGGTTGTTCGGAGTGAGGAGGTTGTTCTGAGTGAGGAGGTTGTACAAAATAAGAACAAGAGCTGCAGGCGCCAGCTTGAAATACAATCATGTGCTTACTTAGGTAAATAGTCCTCACTGTTATACAACAGTTAAAAAACCTGAGAGGTCATTCAGAGCCTACAGAGGTGTACAAACCAGAAGGTACTTCAAACACCCCTTGTATGCTGAAGCTGCTGGAAGCCTCAAGCATCAAACCCATCGCAGACTAGTCCCTTCAGTAATACAAGCACTCTGAAGAGGGCAGAGAAAAACATCAGGCATCTCCTCCTTCAAAATGTTGGACCTGCCTGCAGGACAAGGCAGAAGTTCTGGCCTCTAGTGAAAGCAGAAGGGCTCCAGACCTTCTTTCGAGATGTCCTGTTCACATGTGCTTTCATGCGTCACACACTAGCCACGTCAACAGCTAAACAAAAGTCTAGAACAAACTGTTTACAAGGCTAGCTTTCCGTGTTTACCCACACACTTTATCTTCCCCATAAGGCAACCCTGGCTTTTGGGACCAGAGAACCAAATAAATTTGCCAAGACAAAGAATAAAGGATTTTCTTTTTCCTGGAAGGTGGGAGTGCTGCCTCTAAACAGAGCTGGATGCACATTGCAGCCACCACCTGATCCTCTGCATGGCCGTGACCAGGAGGAGGACCTGAATGTTTGGCACATGCAGGGAGCCCATATCCTTCAGAAACTCACTGCACTACTGTTGTGACAAGCAGTGGTGTGACCACTTCCACATTGGGTAAGATGACAAACCTTGATCTAAGCTTAGAGCCCGCTGAAGCTCTGAACTCAACTGTCTGCCCTACAATACAAGTGATAGAATCACAGGGTTTGAAGGGCCCTCCAAAGGTCGTCTAGTCCAATCTCCATGCAACAAGCTGGGACATGTCTAACTAGAACAGATTTCTCAGAGCCCCATCCATCCTGACCTTAAAGGTCTCCAGGGATGGGGCCTCCACCACCTCTCTAGGCAGCCTGTTCCAGTGATCCACCACCTTCATATCAAAGAATCTTTTCCTGATGTCTAACTTGAATCTACCATTTTCCAGCTCAAATACATGAGCCCTCATCTTATTATTCCATGCCCTTGTGAAGAGCTCTTCCCCAGTCTTCTGATAGGCCCCTTTCAGGGATGGGAAGAAAGTCCCATGAGAGGATCTCATCTTCCCGTTCCTTCATACACTTCTCTACACAAGCACAGAGAACTGATTCTCCAACACTGAATTGGCAACTGCATTACAAAAGCAACTTCAGGAATATCACGGAGAAAAAAAACCACACATTCAGCTTCCGGTCACTAAACATGAAACACACACCCACAGTGAAAGAAGACAGCAGAAAGACAACTGTGGAATGATTTTTCAGGGTAGCCTGTGACTGCTGTACTCAACCATAGGTGTGGAAGACAGCACTGATAGCTGTCATGGCTCAACAGCTTTTTACTGAGTAGTGCAGGACCTACACCTGCTGCACCAAGATTACAGATAGCTCAAAACAATGGCCCTGTCTGAGAGTGGAGCTTAATGCGAGACGCCAGCCAAAAATCTCCACCCGACTCTCAGAAAATCATCTCTCAACCATTTCTTTTCCTAAATCTCCTGTGCTCTGAGGTGAAATCTCCTGCACTTTGGCATTTTTCACTCAAACAGTAGAATACACCAGGGAAAGAATCCAATTTTCAGCCCTTGGGCTGATTCCAACGCAACCCTCCATGCAGGAGGGTTTTCACACTCTAGTCTTTGGTGGGCTCCCAATAAACACTTCTGGGTTAGTAAGTTATGTTCCATGACAGTTGCCAGAATTAAAAGCGCAGTTACCCCTGCCACCTCTTGAAATAACTGTGTACAAACCATAACCACAGTGCCTCACCCAACCCCCTGTACCAGCCTACCTCAGGAGAAAGCAGAGCTCTTTGGACTTGGCACCAGCAATCCTCAGGAGCCACAGGAAAGGCAGAGGCTGCTGCTTGCACCCCTAGCACCTTGATTCTGCTTCAGTGCTGCCTTCACTTCCAGGCCACCCCTACCAGATGTGGCTCTCCAGCCTCCTCCCATTTTGCTGGCAGAGGCTGCAGCTGACTGTGCTCCATTGTAGCCTCCTGAGCAAAATCTCTGATCTAAAACTGGTTTGTATTTCCCATTCCTGCACTCTTGCAGCTTAAAAAGGCCGCTGTTGGGTGCCCCACTGCCGGACTGCCTCTTAGTTCACTGTAATTAGCCAAAACCCTTCTAACCACGCCTTTTTCCACAAGTTTTTTTTTTTATCCCTTGGTGTTACTGCACCTAGAGTAAGAGAAAGCCATACTGCTATGGACAGAGCAAAAAAATCCTGCCAACTCAAGGCTGCAAGAGTGAGTAAGTGTTTAATTTCCACCTTCTGTTAAAAAATAAGCATCTCACTCGAAGTGACCAAACTTGGGTTGCCTGCTGGCGCGTTTCCAAGTGGACCGATCCATTTTATTAGGAGCTACCACAGGCAGAACAACCTACAGCAGTAATACGCACTACATTTTCAAACTGGAAGCAATCCTGAGCACAGCACTTTTTTAGCCAAAAGATGCCAAATCCTTGAGAAACTTCATATCTTTAAAAACCTAGCAGCAGCGATTCTGTGTGGGGTGAGAGCAAGGCTCCTATTTTTGCAAACACTGCTACCTCCCCTTACCACCGGAAAAGCTCATAGGAGTAATAAGTTCTGATCAAATTCCATCCTGTGTTTCGTTTACAATTGAAGCTTGATCTCACACCAATGCTATTTTAATTTATCCAGATGGGAGAACATTGTGTCTCTCTTTCTGTTTTAAACTGCAGGTTAAGAAAGACAGTGAACTGTCCTGGTGTGGAACAGTCTGGAAACTACCATCCAAAAACTATTCCAAATTTCCTTGAAACTGGGACAATGAGAAATTAACTACTTTCATAGACTTGACACAGTTTTTGAAGGCTGCAGCCTCTCAAGTCACACTGCAATGGATTCAGCACATGCTTTAGAGCTGTCATTATGAAAGTTGTACACATTCCCTAAGCACGTATAAAGCATCCTCTGCCTCCCTGGTGAAAGTCAGATTCACATTAGAAAACTAGGAGAAAAAAGAAGGTGCATGGGGGTAATCATCACAAACCTGGAAGTGGAGAAGTTAATTGAGGTTGCTGCTGTTACAGATGAGTGAAACATTAAATCCCAGTGAAACCCCAGGAATGACCCATCCCCGACGTAGCACACTTGATATCTTCCCAGCTCTGCCTGAAACCTTCACAGATGCTATCTCTTCTCAAATCCATACAGTATGCACTTTCCTTTGCTTCTCCAAGCCTTTGATCCTTTTATGCCATCTGACTGTTAATTGCTGACATGTATCAACCTCACCGTAAGCGCTGTCTAATTAACTTTGCCAGTTTCACCACATCTATGCCATGTGATTAATTAGCCCACTGGGCTGCCACATGGTGGACTCGGCATCCATCTGATGAGTCGGTGGCGTCTGCTTAGCTCATTATCACTTGGAAAGGTCCTCCTAGGAGGTCTGAGGGGCATCTGCATCATCTCTCCTTCACCGCCCCCAGACCCAGCAGTCATAGAGCGAAGGAGCCCCAAGAGCCAGGCAGTGCTGCCTCCAGCCCCGAGCGCAGGCGGGAAGAGTGACCCGAGCACGGCGTGTTCTGGCGCTGCTCGCTTCCACAGCTGCCGAGAAGCTGCTGCCTGAGGACATCCCAGGCCAGCGCTAATTCGTGCCAGAAGCGGCTCTGGGCTCAGACACGGCAGAACACGAGCAGAGGCAGCGCATGGAGCTCACGTGCTCCCGCACCCCTGCGCTCATTCCAGCATCACCCCGCACACGGGCTCTGCCTCTCGCCTGCTCCCCGCAACAGTTGTGGTCCTCTTCTGCTCCACCACTGCCAGCACCCACACTCGAGGGCAGCAAGAGGAACGCGTGAGGAGCAGCGGTGGGACAAGAGGGAAAGGTGCAGCTCACGGCGATGTGGGCGCAGCCCCGCACCACCGCCCCAACAACGGCCATGGATGGTGGGATGAGACTTCTCAGCACCACTGTCCTACGGGCTTGGGAGGCTACGGGAGATCCCATCCCCCCCAGCAAGAGGAGCCACCGCCCCTCTCCCGCCTCACCTCTGTGCGAGGGCGGGAAACGCGAGGGTCCCGCCCCGCTGTCAAACACCTCCCCTCCCGCGCCGATGCGGGGAGCGGTCAAGAAAGAGCCCGGATCGCCGCGGCAATATCTTAAAATTTATTTTATTAAATAGATGATTTTTAAATTATTTTTTTTTTTTTAAGTCTCTCTGCTGTTGAAGGTGGCGGGGGGAAACCGGAGCCCTCTGGCGGGAAACCAATCGCGACGGAAAGTGCGATCCCGCTCTGGCCGCCAGGAGGCGCCGCTGCGCCACTGCCGTTGCACCCGTTCCTCGAGAGCGGCCGGGGACCCCCCCACGACCCGCCGCTCCCCGCCCGCCTGGAGACCCCCCCCACGGAGAACCGGGGAAGCCTTTGAGAAGCGGTAGTCGACGACCTACATGTCGGAGCTCTGAGAAGAGCTGCTTCCCCCAGCACCCCAATCCCGCCCGGAGATGACCGGGTCCGCCCCGCCGGCGCTCAGCATCGTAGCCACAGGCAGAGGTCCCTGACGGACTCTGCGCCTCTGGTTCCGCCAAGTCTTAACTCACTCCTTTTGGGGAGGAAACTTCCCCTTTTTGCTCAGACTTCTTAAGGAAAAAAATAAAATAAGTTTTTAAAAATTAAAAAAAAGAACTCAACGCGGAAAAAAGCCAAACCCACCCCACGTCTACAGTCTCCCATCCTGGGACAGGTTTCTGCAACACGTTTTAACACTCATTCCTTTAATAAAACAACTAAAACAAAAAAAAAGTAAAAGCAAAAGAGAAGGAAAAAAAAACAAAGATAAGAAAAAAATTAAAAAGGGGGTGAAATCGAAGAAAAAATATCGGCGCTTAATCCCGAAAGCCGGTGCCCGGAGGGACAGGGGGCGGCCGAGGAGGACGTGACATGGGGGACAATGAGGGCTGGCCCCAGCCCTCGCCCGCTCCCCGTCGCCCCTTTGTGTGGGGACAGTGCCAGAGGGCCGGATGGAGACTGTCCGCGGGGTCCCATCCCCTGCCGTGAAGATCCCGACCCTCAGCCGATGCCGCCCCCACGCACACACCCACCCGCTTTCTTTCCCGCCGTCGAAACTCCCTTAATTCCACTTCTACGATGGTCTCACTTTTTCGCCGTAAAACAAAGGCAAAATCCCGAGAAGCGGAGGGGGGGGAATGCACTGCTCGTGCCCCGAGGAGCTGGATATGGGTCTAAAGAGGGGCGTTTTGCTCCACTGACCTTGTGATCCTCCTCCTCACCCACCGCCCCCCTCTCAGCAGTGGAAATGCGGCTCAGGAGACTCCTGCTCTCCGTCTCCTCCGGAGGGATGCTGCCTGAGCACCTCAGCCCCGCTCTGCCCTGTGAGCAGCTTTCCAGGAACATCATGGGAGGGAAGGGAAAAAATAAAAGAGAAGGGGAGGGAACCCACAAGAGCGGAGGAGACTGAGCACACACTTGAAAACCTGGTGGCCGGAGGGAAGGTCCGTTCTCGTCGCTCCTGCACACGGGCGCTTTGTGTATCTCACACCCGTACCCAATAGCTTCCTTCTCTCCCTCCTGCACCCCATCGCACTTCCAAGGTGCAGCTCTACCTTCTCGGCCATTCCGACAACCAGTACCACACACTTCTGTCAGAAGGCTTCCACCCCAAAGTCCTTTATTTCCTAGTTTTCTTTGTTCTCCTCTTTGCACCAGGGGATTTTTTTTTTTATTTGTTTGTTGGGGGGGTGTCCCCCTGAACATCCCTTCTCTCCCCTGGTGTGTCGCTGACCTTACCACCCGAGGTTGTTTAAATTTACCAATCATCACTGCTCCCTCTCGCTGAAGATTTGCAGTTCAACTCTTTGTCCTTACAGGTACCAGCAGTAAAACAACCGCTTTAAATCTTACGCTAGGTGTTTGCTGGCTATCTTGTGGAAGGAAAGAAAAAAACAACAAAATAAAAGAAGAGGCTCACAAAACAGAAAAAACCCTACAAGAAAACAAAACAAACCAAGAAAACCCACAAAAAACCCCAACCCGCGTTAAAAAGAGCTATAGTTACCTTAAAAGGTAGCGTATTGCAGAGATTGCAAAAAATCACAACGTGGTGGCTGGGCTAGTCCAGAGATCCCAGTGGCCGCATGAAAGAGTAAATCCCCTCGTTAGTGTTGGAAGGAGACGGTGGTTCCGGGGTCTCCCCTTCTCCCAGAGCTCGGACTCCCCTTCTTCCCTCCCTCCCCGCCGGCGAGCACCTGACTCCGAGCTGCGGAGCCTGAACCGAGTTGTGGGCGAAAGGACCTCGCCTGCAAGTTCAAATGCGAGGCTCAGCCACCCATCATATATTGTATCGTGGTACCGTCAGCGCTGCAGAGGAGGGGCTCTGGCTCGGGGAGAGGAGGGTTCACAGCCTCTGCAACAGCCTCCTTCCAATTTGCAAAGCTCACGGGTGCAGGAGAGCCCCCAGCGCCTGCCTCTGCCGAGACGAGCCTCTCCTGTCCCCAAAACCCACCCCTCGCCCCGGGGGTCCTCACAGCCAGGGAACGGGGCCCCAAAGTGCCGGGGAGCCAGTGCAGAGGGACGGGACCCTCCACTCGCCCGGCACCGGCCCTCCAGAGAAGGGCCAGGCGGGTGCGAAAGGCTCATTGTTCCTCAATTAAACAATTAACCGGGAAGAGAATGGAAAGACCTCCTCCACCCTGGCTCCCAAAGGCCGGTTGAAATGGGAAAGTGACTGGGACCGAAAATCCCTTTTCCCCTTTTGCCTCCCCGATCTCAGCGGAGGTTGCAATGAAAGAATATACTGGCGCTTGTTCCAAACTTTGCCGCTGCCAATTCACAGGCAGTCTCGCATCGGCAGATCCCGAGCCAAGCTTCTCCACCCTACTTTTACGCATCTCCAGCCACTTCTTTTCCCTTTTTCTCTTTCCCCTTTTGTTTTCTTTTTAAGATTAGACTCCGCATTTGCTGTCCAAACCTCTTAGAAATGAAGTCATAAGCAGAACTCTTAAGCCACCCTTTCATAACGGACTTTCACCAAATACTAAAGGGTCTGCTGTGCTCCTCAGGCAGAAACTTCCCCAAAACCTACCTATATGATACGTGGCAGATGCCTAGGGCACCCTTAGCCAGGCGCAAACCTCTGGAGGAGCTGCGCTTTTGCCGTGCTCCCTCTCAGAGGAACGTGTGCCACAACTCAGGTCCTCCAGAGAGGTGTCAATCCGGAGCCAGAAAATAAAAGCTTGGAGAAATAGGTGTGTCTGATCATACCGCTCTGGGCACGTTTTTGGCAGCCCGAGGTACTACTGCTAGGAAGCAGCAGGAGGAGTTTTCCTCCAGCGCCTCTCGCTGTTATTGTTCCAGCTACTCTGTCCCCAGAGCTGTGCTGACAGAGGCTGTGAGACATGCCCAAAGACCTCATTTCGAAAGACAGCGCTCGCAGCCAAGCTGGAGGAGCAGGAGGTGGAAGAGATGATCTGGTGAGTTAAACGAGATCAGTTTTGAGTGAGCAGCAGCCTGAGTGTGGATGGAGCTGGATGTCTGGGCGCAAGAATTACCTTCACAGAGCTTGTCGGTCTTTACTCCTTAAGTAGGGTAAATCCACAACTTGCTAGCAAAGGCTCTGAAGAGAGACCCAATGTGTTCTATGTGAAAGCACTGTGCAGCTACCTCCTTACCACTGTCACTTCCCTGACACCAGTCCACCCGATTCCTCTTGCAAGGGTTGGTCCCTACACATCACACCCTGGACAACACCCTGTCTCAACAGAACAGACCTGCTCCATATTGAATTGTGGGTTTCTCAAACCTTAAACCTTGTGCAGTGGAACAGCCATCAGAAATGCAACTTTGTGCTTTCAAACAGGCACTGCAAAGATTTACAAGTAAGTTTTTGAGGCTCTTAGATGTGCATTCACACAAAGGCATTGCAATTCATATTAAACCATAGGAAGGGATTTCTCAGAGTGACCTCTATTCTTTTCTAGACTGACCTCCCTTGCCTCACCAGGTGTAGATCACAACCCCCACCGCTGAGGCTGTATGCACTTCCTCTGCGCAACATTGTGATGAAAGGAGAAAACTAACATTTAATTTCTCCAATGTTGGTTCAGACAATTCTCATCAGTCCTCCCAGACATAAGGGTGCTATGTGAGATGCACAGTTAGGACACTGCTCCTTCCTTCAGGCTATAGATGAACCTTGGAAGTCTCAAGGTGGGAATCTATCTCAGTGAGTCTCTTTGCTACAGTTTCAGTGGTCCATTCCTTTTTCTGGATGAAGTGGTGGGACAGCTGCCCTGATCTGAGGACTTGGGAAAGGAGGGCAGGACACACCCCATAGCATTGGATATTTCCCCTACTCCGAGCCACCCTCCAGGACAAACTGGGAGTTATTAAAAGATCAGGCATCACAGCCAAACTGAAGTTGTCCACTCCAGCCTCTGTCATCTGCTCCATCTTCCCAGCTTTATCAGCTCTTGCACTGCTCCCTGTCTTGCCTTCAGGAAGGAGGGTTGATCTTTAACAAAGAAGGAGCCACCACTGCAGCCCTGGTCTTGCTTCCCCATAACATCCTGACTCTCAGCCACTGGAGATTGGACAACTGCTCCTGGCACAGGAGGAAGGGAAGAGGATTTGGTGACTGTTCTCTGTATCCTATGGAGATATCTGCTTTCCTGTGGAGCTGGGCTGTGAGTATCTTCTCACATCTGTGTCTTCCCCAAGAGCATTTGGGACCACCCCAAGAGGGGAAATTGCAGCTGCCTGTGCTCACTGGGGCCCCATTGTATCAGGGATCCAGCTGAAGAGCTGCTCCTGGGGACAAGGAGGCACTAGGTACGACCACAAACTTGTGGGGAAACACATGCTTCTCTCCCTGTGGAACCACCATTAAACTCCAGAGCTAACCCAGCCTCAGGATTATTTGCTTCCACCTCTTTTTATTTCATGATGGAACAGAGACTGTTTTCAAAGAAAAGACCCTCTTCCCCCACCCCCCTTTTCCTCTTTCTTCTCCCATCCCTCAATGCCGGAGCCCTGATGGGAACCGGACAACCAAGCCGCTCATTCACCGATCTGGGAAGAAAGTGGAGGATTCAGAAACCACCCCCTTCATCCGTTCCCTCTCTTCCTCTTCTTCCTCCTCCTCCCCATCCTGCGGGCGGTCCCCACTAGCCCCCGGCGCAGAGCTCCCGGCGCCCCCGCGGAGCCTCCCGGTCCCGGGGCGGGGGAGCGGAGCCCCGTGATGGGTTAGGGGGGGGGAGCCCCGGGATGAGGCGGGTGGTAGGGGACAGCCCAGGGTGGTGTCTGGGGAGTGAAGACGCCTCCTCTCACCTTTCTGGGGTGGGGGGAACACTAGCGAGGCGACAAAGAGAGAAGGCACAAGAGAAGCCGAGTCCTGGGTCCACCCTCCCCGCCCCCGTCTCCATCCGCGGTGGGATGGAGATTTTTCTGGGCAGAAGGAAGACTTTAGGGCTGGTGAGACAAAGGCACATGCGGAAAGGGTGAAGGTGGTCGCTGAGCCACCCCGATGTGTGCGGGGGGTGTTCCTGCCGCCCGGCACAAGTGGGAGAGACGAGGAACTAATCGGGGCACCCCCAGCCAGAGCAGAGAGAAAACCCTGGAAGAAGGAGGGTGGTTCAGGCTGGAGACTTTGAAGGCTTTTAAGAGTGAGAAGGACTGGGGAAAGTAAGGAGCTGATCAAAATAGAGAAGCACCCCTCAGCAAACCCATTCCACTGTGTTTAACAACACGTCCCTTCTTCATCAAGAGCTGTTTCTTCACTGAACCCCCCAAAAAGCTCAGAAACTCTTTTTCAAGGAGTCCTTTTCAAGACACCATGCAGACTCCCTCCATGAGTTATGTCAGAGGCCTGAAACTGTCTGGTTTACTGTGGATGTCAGATATTTTTCTTTGTAAATATTTTAGGCAAAGCAGAAACAGTAAACCTTTGCTTGGGCTGCCAAATGTCTCCCATGACAAATCATTGTTCTCAGATGTGGAGATCTGTGTATGAAAACCCAACAAAGGGGAAATGTTTAGGCTTTGTCTGAGTCCTCATTGGAGAAAAAAAGGAGAGGTCCTGCTAGCTACATCATAGTCCTGAGCTGATGACAAATACTGTTTTCATTACACACTTTTAAAGCACAGGTTTTATGTTACTGAGTCAACAGTGATTATCATTTAGGATGTGAAACATAGGGCCAAAATGGTTCTTTATGAGAAACCCTTGTTTTGAAATATCTGAAATTAATTAGACCATGGCTATGGCCAATGTGCAAATATCAGTCTGAACATCTGTGGACAAAAAAGAAATGTTTCACATCACTTGAAGGAATATTGTGAATATGAAAAACAGTCTATCAAGGAAAAACTGTTTTGTCTGGCACTGGGTGTCTCATCTCTTGTGGTTTTACAGTCACCTTTTCTTCATCTTTTCTACACTTTTCTTCCTCCTGAGCCACTGTGTGTGAAAAACCTTATATAAAAGTCAAGGAAATAATCCACGTACTACTCATGCCAGAAGTTCTAGGGTCAGTTCAGGCAAATCAAAGATCTTTGTGAAGTTATTCCACTTGGCCAGTACCTCTGAAGGTCTAACTACCCAGTCCCATCCCCCTGCAAAAGGCTGTGCCATGCCAGCTGTGCTGAAAAGATGCTCATCACCCCAATTCTCCTCTTAAAGGTAGAGAAACATAAGGCTGCTTCCTGATGCTGCTGTGATTCCCTTATCTAAACCCCAACAGGTTTTCGGAAGCCACAAAGACTTTGGAAGCAACAGACTTTGGCTAATTCTCAAGATTTTCCTAGTCCTTCTCTTTC
This sequence comes from Phoeniculus purpureus, assembly GCA_028565055.1. Taxonomy (NCBI): domain Eukaryota; kingdom Metazoa; phylum Chordata; class Aves; order Bucerotiformes; family Phoeniculidae; genus Phoeniculus; species Phoeniculus purpureus. Next base: position 33,924,595 of record JAOXOE010000874.1, read on the forward strand.
CTATGCTTCAAGCCAAGTACTTTTTAAGACCTGAATTAAAACTCTTCGAAGAAGTCAACCTGAGCTGAAGCGGTAACCATAGTGTATACAACCACTTTCTCAAGTGAAACACTTGATGGCTTATGTCAATATTTCTTTTGTGGCAAAACCCTTCTCCACCTATTTTTTACTCCATATTTCTGCAGTGGAGGAGAGAGCGCTCAGCTATGAAAAAACTATGAATAGAGTGTTTCATTTGGTAGCAGAACAAACCACAATTGATGGTTAGGTATTATTTCTGCATTAAAAGTAATGATGCAGACACGGCATTATCGACATGCAGATAGTCAGCTTCCAGGACAAGAGTTTATCAAGAGGAGGTCCAGGACACTGAAGCTTTCAGCAGCACTTGACGATGGCAAAGACAGTATTTTTTCCCTTGTTTCAATGCTGCCTTCTGTTCTGCCTCGGTGTTTCTGCTCTGGCTCCAGAGACAAGGGGCCAGGCTGAGATATTTTTACTTAGGCTGCCATGGCTAGTCCCACTAAAATCTGTTAGAAAGCTGTCGGCATTTGGTTTTCACAGAATCACAGAACAATAAGGACTGGAAGGAACAGCAAATGATCATCTAGTCCATTCCCCCTGCCACAGCAGGATCACCTACATCAAGTCACGCAGGAACATGTTCAGGCAGGTTTTAAACCTCTCCAGAGAAGGAGACTCCACAACCTCCCTGGGCAGCCCCTTCCAGTGCTCTGTCACCCTCACCGTGAAGAAGTTCCTTCTCACATTCATATGGAACCTCCTCTGTTCCAGCTGACACCCATTGCCCCTTGTGCTATCATTAGATACAACTGAGCAGAGCCTGGCTCCATCCTCCTGACACCCACCCTTCACATATTATAGACATTAATGAGGTCACCCCTCAGTCTCCTTTCCTCTAAGCTAAAGAGACCCAGCTCCCTCAGCTTTTCCTCATCAGGGAGATGTTCCACTCCCTTCATCATCTCTGTGGCTCTGTGCTGGAGACTCCAGCAGTTCTGTGTCCTTGTGGAACTGAGGGGCCCAGAACTGGACCCAATAATCCAGATGTGGTCTCACCAGGGCAGGGCAGAGCAGAGGGGGAGGAGAACCTCTCTCTGATCCACCCCTACTATTCTGTGATTCTGTGAATCTGTGAGAGCTGTAGGAGCGGAGGGAACATGTTGGGCTCTTGCAGTTACCAGCAGAGTTGGATTCCAGCGCTGGCTGTGCGGGTGTTTAACTTGCAAATCCCAGCAGTCCTGATCGTTTCCTGGAAGCCCTCAAGTTCAGCACAGAAATGGTTTGAAAGAGCCTCCTTGTCTTGTCCTGGAGAACTTGCAGCAAAATTTTGTGATGCAGGGAAAACCACCTTCCAATGGGTATCTCATGGTATCAAAGGAGAGAATCTGCATCCGTTGGTTCAGGTTTACCAGTAACCTTCAGTGCTCCAACGAAGGGCAACACATGGCAGTATCTCGTGTATTTGAGACACAATCACAGAACATCAAGGATTGGAAGGGACCTCGAAAGATCATCTAGTCCAATCCTCCTGCCTGAGCAGGATCGCCTAGACCAAGTCGCACCGGAACACATCTGTGTGCAGAGCAGCCACCGTTCTTCTCTCAAGACAAGTCTTAAATGGCAAATGTTAATTTAAATCAGTTTTTCTGAAAAAAAAGAATACTTAAAACGAGAGTGGAGGGTTTGAATGGCTTTTATTAACCATTTTACTGTAGTAGAAATGTGTCAGTGCTTGGTGAAAATCACATTCACAGGAGCTTTGGAGAGCAGGGGAACACTTCACCCTTTCACAAGGAAGAACAGTTTGTTTCTAATGATAGTGGGGAGATAAAAGACTAATCGGGCGTGCGTAGCTGCGCGCAGCGTGGTAAACGTTCCGTGAACGTAGCTCGGCTCCTCGCGTTGTCTTTGTGTCTCTTACGTTATGAATCACGTTAATGAAAAACACCTCATTTCGAGCTTCCAGGGGAAAAACCCTTTCGCGCTCTCGCCTCTCCCCGAAACCCCCAGACACCTACTTGTCCCGTGTCATCTGAAGCAGATTCGAGTGGTTTATCTGTACCTGGATCTCACAGATACGCTTCTCCTACCTCGCGTAGGAACAAGATGTTGTCCCACTTTCTGTAGGTGCAGTTCGCTAATATCACAAGTTACCGGAGTGAAAAACCAAACGTGTTAAAGTAATGGAACAGAGAAGCAATTTAAGTCCCTCAGAAAATACACCTGATGTTGTTCAGGAGCAGGAGGTGATTCACAGGGAGCAGAAGCAAAGCTGCTGAGTTTCAAAGCAGCCTAAGTAAAATAAACCTCCCTGGGCCAGGCTGATACTAATGAACCTTGCAGAACTGGCACTGCAAGCCCCAGTTTGAACATCAGACCCATTTGTTTGCCTTTCCCACCAGTTCAACATCATTTTCCGTGGGCCAAGGTGGATGTTTGAGTTTGTTTTCCTTCTGGAGCTTGCGATCTTGCTCCGTCTCTCTGCAGTAACACTGGAATCCATTGGCCAGCTCCAGCTAAATTTAACAGACAGGCTGAGATCACAGAGTCCTTGAGCTCCTCCTGGCAGGTCTGTGGAACCGGCAGTTGGATTTGGGACAACGACAGAAGTTAGTGACCTTCTGGAGGAAAGGCTCAACCGTGTTGTCACAGATGTGAGAGGGCACTGGGGCGGGAGCTGGCATTGCTCACTAAGGGGTCACCTACCCATGAGAGGCAAAGCCATGAGAAACCAGCCTTCATGAATTCCACTGCTTAGAGGACTGTTTGGTCTTTTAAGGAGGTCCTGCATCTTCTCAGAAGGCTCTTGAAAATGTAAGAGGATGCATTAGGCACAGAGCTGCTCTGTCTTCAAAATCATCCACGATGGAAGTTGTGTCTTCAGCTGGTTTGAGATGTAGAAGCAGTTATCTGTGAAGGGAAGGAACACTGTGCACTGAGCGAGGAAGGCAGAGGACAAACAGCATGGTAGTGGTTGTGACAGTGGCCCACCTTCCCCCGCTGGCTTTGCCCCTTTTGTTAATGAAAATGGACAGTGGTGATGAAGCGAGACTGTGGATTTTACAGACTCGACAAAGTTCATTTCCCTCTTGATGCCCAATGTAGTGGCAGGTGGCTCCAAGCCAGTGACCAGGAGACCTCCATGTGGGCTGCAAAAACCTCCACAGGCTCAGCAGGTACTTCTGCAGCGGTGGGAAAAGGCAACTGAGGTTAGATGTCATGTCATAGGATTCTTAGCCTTTCATGCCCTGAACAAGGTGGGATGGGGCTCTTATTGCTGGAATTAGTTATGAGATATTCCAAGGTTTTGGGGTCTTTTTAATGGCATGTGGGAAGAGGAGATAAGATCCACCAGGAGAAGAGATATCACAGAACACCAGGGATTGGAAGGGACTTTGAAAGATCATCTAGTCCAATCCCCTTGCCACAGCAGGATTACCTAGATCCAGTCACTCAGGAACACGTCCAGGTGGGTTTTAAACATCTCCAGAGAAGGAGACTCCCTGGGCAGCCCCTTCCAGTGCTCTGTCACCCTCATCGCGAAGAGAAATTGTTCCTTCTCAGATTGATGTGGAACCTCCTATGTTCCAGCTCACACCCATTGCCCCTTGTCCTATCACTGGATGCCCCTGAGCAGAGCCCGGCTCCATCCTCCTGACACCCACCCTTCACATATTTATCAACATTAATGAGGTCACCCCTCAGT